>OY759273.1:31736535-32016535 GCA_963662155.1 Lamellibrachia columna | reverse complement strand
CCGGCTAAACTGGGGTCGTACATCGACGCAGGAATTTACGAGATGGCCGTCCTTGAAGCTTGTATGTATAGTTTACCGAGCGTCATTAGTCGTCGCAATATCGTGGTTTGTTATGTGAGTAGGCAATGGCCAATCATGCGACACAATTGCGGAAACAAATACGTCATCGCGGTGGCGTAGCACATCGTGCAAACAATGCTTCATGACGCAATGCATGCACGGATACCTAACTACTTGCACAACTTGGTCATATGTCGTGCAGTAGTAGGAGTATGAATATGTATAACAATTACATTGACAGATAATTGATAAGGGTGCGATGCACATAGATGAAAAATTGTTGGGCTCTCGTTACGCCAACGGCTTCCCTGTCCACGTGCCACGCGCAGGCTGTTGCTTTGGATGGTAATGTTGTTGTTGCATATCTGAGTTTAATGAAAATGTGTGAATGCTTGTCTGATTTAACTACAGCACTGAAATGACCAACTTTTGCGTGCGTGTGTGCGTGCGTGCGTGCGTGCGTGCGTGCGTGCGTGCGTGCGTGCGTGCGTGCGTGCGTGCGTGCGTGAAGAAGTGGGTCTACGATTAAATATCTGATCATCCAAAGGCCGACAGTTTTAGGCCTATCGCATATCTCCTGTCACCAACTCACTGATACAGATATCCGATAGGATGGCATGCACTTGCAGCCGTAGCCCAGTACATTTGACTCGTGTTTGCTATGGAAACCATAAATCCCAAAAGATTAGTCGCTATAATTCTACTTTACGACCAAACCATCGTAGCGGAATGAACCACTCTCATTGTCGACAAACCATTTTCACCAATGCAAATGTCGTATCGTTCCACGGAAACTCATTATTGCTGTGTGCATCATATAAACATAGATAGGAAACTTGTTTAAATACCAATACAAGTAACATAAATTGTCCGCGAAACGATCGTAAATTCTTCGGTATATCGGCACCACTGGAACGACGGGGCGATGAAAAGATCATCAGGCCGGTAGTAAAACAACATCTGTGTGCAACAGTTGATGCATTGACGCCTCGTAACGTCTGATGACATGTAGACATTAGCGAAACAAAGGTTGTTTAAAGAAGGCTGGTTGTAAACCCATTAATGTTAATGCAATTATCATTATTGCCTCCACAAATATCGTCGTGATCAGTTCCTGTAACACACGGGAATCCCAGCTGCCACAAACGTCTAAGACGAGATTAAGTTAAGCGGATTATAGTGTTTTATTTACAGCGAACGCTTAGAGTCAGTCAATTAGGGTCGCTTGGCCCACTCCCAGAAATATGTGTTTATCAAAATGACTTCTAATGTGATAAAGAAGTTCAGTAAAAGATGGAAAGTACCAATGAATCGGCAAGCAATCCCAAACATAGTAGTCCCATTTCATCAAAAACAAAACATAAAATGCTTTCCCCGCTAAGGATTATTACACACGCGAATGTATTATTTTTAGTGTGCAGCAGTCTGGTAATTTTTGCATTGTACAATCATCTATATGTTATGTTTTAGTATAAGTTGACCGTCATATGTTTATGAATATCAATCTGGCGGGTAAGCACGCAATGTAAACATGACATTTGGGTCGAAGCATTCAAACTAAACAGATAACGGTCAGATTATACGAACAAACTATGTTTCATTGAAACACCTCTGGGCGGTCAGTATGCTATAATGTAATCGCGTGTGTTGTGTAACGTGGTTTTTCGATCACAACGTCCTGACTTTGCGCGTTTAATAATTCATTAAAATCATTTATACGCCGGGAGCAAGGAACCGTTGGCATTTAGTTCGGTTCTAATGTAGTGTCCCAAGACTCTGGTGGTTATTTTCGTTGAACAGTTATTTATTACTAGAAGGATTGACGATGTCAAACGCTATTACTAAAACTAGCAACGATGCCACACAAAGCAAACCCTCCGAAAGCATTAAAATGGGCTGTGTAAACGAACGAGGTCAAATTGATTGATGCAAAATTCAATAACTTTGTAAACCTACGGCGCAGTGGAATCCTGGTCGGTTGCGCATATACTTATTCGAGCCAAACAAAGACACACTTGTCGCAGGTGTAAAATACATGCGTGCAACACAGAATTTCGGAAGGGCACAGCCGGCTACAAATGCGGGCTACGTCAACAGCTGCGTACACAACTGTATTAGATCGGTCACCCCGGTACGCGGGTTCCTCGTCTTCAGCTGCAGCTTGCGTCAGTCGCCCACACACGCCTAGTAAACAGTAAACAGACGAACATCTGATGTAGCATCTCTTTCGGACCCTCCTAACGGTATCAAACCTGCCCCAAACCACACCTTCTGATACTGCGCACGCATGTTGTTTCACAGCGGATTTCCGCCAATCGATTTATTGTCCTTATTACTCCGAATAGTTTGATAACTTCAATAATAGATTTATAAGGAAACACGGCTCCCTTTTGTCGAAATAATTGACGTCCGCAGAATGTCAACGTTGTCGGCGTACAATGCAGGAGACGTGCGCTAACTGGCAGCGTCGAGTGTCAGACAGCTGCGTCCAATTACAAACGTAATTGTACCAGGGAATGACGTAAGGCACGAAACACGGGTCTACCTGAAGAACATCTCAATTCTGCAAAAAGACAATGAAATCCCGCGGATGCGCATTAACTGGAAAATCAATTTGCACGAAGGTGGTCTGTATTCCAATTTCGGGAAACGCAACAGACACTGTCACCGCCGTACTTGATTGGCTTAAGTCTCTCGAGGCGACAGCGTCTACAGGTAATCACCTAACGGTGAGAATAGCAAAGGTTTTGTTCGCGCAATAAGTGATCTTCTATTCCGTCTCGTCGCTGGGGGAACCAATTACCCCGTGGAGGAGACTCGCCGTCGCTACCGGCCGTGTGGGCGTCTCCTCCACAACATATCGAGAGATCAGATCACAATCAGATTTCTGGAAATGTTTCATGAATGTAGTGCGTATAAAATACGCAATTTAGCCGATTTCTGTGATTTAATTTTACAGGAAGTAACGGTATTCAGCCAGCCAGGTTGGAACGTTCCAATGTCGCACCTTTGGCGATGAGATATTGCAATATGAAGCAAATTCGAAGAAGCGTGACATTCCCGAAACACCTGTGGGTGTATTAACATTTGGCAAAAATTGCCGCGTGATTTTGAAGACACTTGTTCCGAGTGTCAGCGGCGGGGAATTGCTTTCAGAAGTGTCGATGGTCCAGTTTTCGTATAATCAGGCAAAACGTTAACATGGTCACCGAAGCAATATTGCACGGCCTCTCGACAGGGTTTAGTCCGTTAAGTCTAGCGTCGCACGAGGACAGCAGGTCGTGGACGTGTGGGACGGCAACAAACACTGACCGGTACCACTGACCGCAACCACTGACCGCTTCGTCGTTCTGCCCTTTCACAACAAACAACTATAGAACGGAGAATGTATCCTTATATAAGAATACATCATGTCCAGATAGGGCTCGTGAGTGCAAATATTAATTTAAAACAATAATGTACATGCAATATGTATGCATACAGATGTACGTTCCTGCGTGCGTGCGTGCGTGCGTGCGTGTGTATATTTGTGCACGCACGTCCCCACGAATATACAGGGCTACGGCTGCAAGTGCATGCCATCCTATCGGAGATCTATATCAGTTGAGTCAATTAAAGGATATGTACGACAGGCCTATATCTACTGGCTGTTAGTGGTCAGTTATTTTGTCGTCGACATACTTAAACTGCACGCACGCACGCACGCACGCACGCACGCACGCACGCACGCACGCACGCACGCACTCACGAACGTATCAAAAATAGGTTATTTCAGTGCGTGAATCAGATAACAGCGACACGTATTCAATAAATTCACGTATACGTTACACATGTCATACTTATATAGCAACTGATTTTACGAGGTTATGTTTGACATCGCAATTTTGTCATATCTAAAGCATACTATATTTGTTAATTAAATTGATTTACGTTTTGGCCTGCGATATTTTATGGTATGTAGTTGGTTGTCCTACTAAATGCAATTTGCTGTCGAGATAACACCTGCAGTCGTATTGCTGTCGAGATAACACCTGCAGTCGTATTGCTGTCAGTCGCTACAGCATCGATCATTCAAAGTAACTGCAGCGTGTCCTCTAATGGACCCACAATGTTTGCCATTTCTTGTGTAAAATCCATTCTCAATAGAGGTTAGACCACAGTGCGAGTATTGGTGGTCGTGCCAACGTTTTGTTTGATTATAAGAAATCTTTACAATCAAATATTCTGAAACATCATCCCAGACACTGCGATCATGTCATTGCCATGCTGAAAACGTTTGGTCAAAATAACTTTCCACCTGCTCTTTTGAAACGCTTCCATGTGCAGTGCCCGTCAATGTTTAACAATGGCAAAAATATAACGCCAACACATTCCTCCCCATATTAAAACATTCTTTTGTATGCACCTTTTCACTGTCAATAGCAATTTCCACTCCAAACATCTGGTCTAAATAACGTCTTGCCCTATAATGCCATATGTTTAGTCATTGAAAAACTTAAAAAAATTAATTATATCTTACACGCCGATGACTTAGTCACAATAAATATTGTATTGGTTAATGGTGCATGCATGCCTTTGTGGAACAGATCCCCGTATATAAGTTTTGTACGTTAAGAAAATTAGAGTACGATTTTAATATATCACATCATGCATCGTGCGTTGTGTGGTCCCTTTTATACGAACATGAACACTTTGATTCGCTGAATTATCACCGATTAACTCGATGTTTATGTCATGTGTGTGGATGGCGCATGTATTCCCGGCCAAAACCCTACTTTGAACCCGGTAAGTAAGGGTGCAACTTGAGAACGTGTTTACTGTTAGAACCATCAATGCATTGAGCTATAATCCAGCCGATTTGCAGTTGGATGGCTATCGACAATTTTAATTGATTGTGGTATAATTTATTATATATTTCACGTATACGATAAACCCCCGTCTGTATTTGCCAAATGTCATTTTCTAGTGGAAATAAACAATTATGGTTGGCTAATATGATTGATCTTGCATGAGTGATATTATACAACCAGTTCCGGTTTAACAAAGTTGGGGGGGTCCTGGTACACATTTTTTGTGGGGGCGAAGACACGAAGATCGTGTCTTAGCATTTATTCAACTATGTTTGTGCATAAACAGTCACGTATTGTTGTCAACGACAGCATACAAACACAAGTACAAGACAATGTTGTCAACGACAGCACACAAACACAAGTACAAGACAATGTTGTCAACGACAGCACACAAACACAAGTACAAGACAATGTTGTCAACGACAGCACACAAACACAAGTACAAGACAATGTTGTCAACGACAGCACACAAACACAAGTACAAGACAATGTTGTCAACGACAGCACACAAACACAAGTACAAGACAATGTTGTCAACGACAGCACACAAACACAAGTACAAGACAATGTTGTCAACGACAGCACACAAACACAAGTACAAGACAATGTTGTCAACGACAGCACACAAACACAAGTACAAGACAATGTTGTCAACGACAGCACACAAACACAAGTACAAGACAATGTTGTCAACGACAGCACACAAACACAAGTACAAGACAATGTTGTCAACGACAGCACACAAACACAAGTACAAGACAATGCAGCGTGTGCTAACAACAACAAAATACACCCTACAATGATAAGCATTACAGCAAACAGTGACATACCAGAAAATCCTTCCTCTGAAATAAAACAACGCCTCTCCCACCACTCCCACCACCTCCCCTTCCTTACTTTTCTATACCCCCCACCCCACGAAGTATTTCACAATCCCAATACTACAATTACTCGGTCTTTCCTGCTGCAAAGCTCCCCCTAAAAACGACCACATATTGAGTATGTTGAAATGGTTGTTAAATGTTAAAAAGGCTACGTTACAACATCACACCATGGACCACTAACGTAATGTGTTATGTTAGTATCTAAGTATTACATTTATTTCCCCATCATCATGATGTACAGAATAAGTCAAACAAAAGCGAATGAAAAGTGAAGGTAGATGTATTTGGAAGAAAAAATGTGTTTTCTAATCATAAACTTCTTTCGCCAGTTTCTTCCTTGTTGGGAGTTGGGAGTGACCTCTCTGATCCTCCTCCGCCACGATGTCCTCCTCCACAACCTCTGCCACCTCCATGTCTCTCCTTACTACGTCTCTCAGTCGTACCCGATGTCATCACCGGCTATCTTTTCCACCGGCAGCCACCACGCCTGCTTTGTGGGCCTGCCGTCCTTCCGACGTACAACACGCGCAAACCACTGCTGTCTGATCTGTCTTAGTTAATCACTTATGCACAACACATCCATCACCTTTCTTGTGTCTGCAATGTGTCTTCTCTCCATCAAAGACATCCCCGCAATGCATCTCATCATTCCCGTCTCTGTTCTCTCGAGTGTCCTTTCTTCGTGTGTCTTCTAATGCGCACAATTATACGCCACCAATCATATCATTTGCCAGTGCGTGGTTCGTGGTACGAGACAAATTTCGCACCTACGAGTCGTATTACTCTGGTCGTGTAACTAATGATACTGCAAATTGGCAAACTTTTCGGCAAAATGTAATTTACTCGTAGCAGTCGGGCAATTACGAAGGCACTCTTTTTTAATATACGTATATTTTATAAAGGGTATGTGACGTCAGAGAACCCGTTTTTGTTTCGTGATGATTTCCCATGACACAAAGACAAAACAAAAAGTTGAAGCGTTTGGAGAGCGACGAAGAAAACAATCATTATAATTATATTCAAGCTACTATATTTACGACGTGTAGATGAAGACGTGTTAAAAGGAAATTAAGCCGAAATAGGTTTCTTGATTCCCAGCTCAAACAAAACATTCTTTGACAAAACGATATGGTTCAGTGTACAGGTAACAGTCACGTCACAGCAAACACATGCATTGATGTACTCATATCACATTGATGCACTCATATCACATTGATGTATTCATATCACATTGATGTATTCATATCACATTGATGTACTCATATCACACTGATGTACTCATATCACATTGATGTATTCATATCACATTGATATACTCATATCACATTGATGTACTCATATCACATTGATGTACTCATATCACATTGATATACTCATATCACATTGATGTACTCATATCACATTGATGTACTCATATCACATTGATGTACTCATATCACATTGATGTACTCATATCACATTGATGTACTCATATCACATTGATGTACTCATATCACATTGATGCACTCATATCACATTGATGTATTCATATCACATTGATGTATTCATATCACATTGATATACTCATATCACATTGATGTACTCATATCACATTGATGTACTCATATCACATTGATGTACTCATATCACATTGATATACTCATATCACATTGATGTACTCATATCACATTGATGTACTCATATCACATTGATGTACTCATATCACATTGATGTACTCATATCACATTGATGTATTCATATCACATTGATGTATTCATATCACATTGATGTACTCATATCACACTGATGTACTCATATCACAGTGATGTACTCATATCACATTTATATACTCATATCACATTGATGTACTCATATCACATTGATGTACTCATATCACATTGATGTACTCATATCACATTGATGTACTCATATCATATTGATGTATTCATATCACATTGATATATTATGTATTATTGATCTCGCAACCTACATATGTATGGAATAATACACTGTTTGTTGATGTCACGAGAGTGTTCCTAGCCAGATAACATCACGAATGCCGCAGCACGAGTGATATTATCTGGCTGGTGACACTCGAGTGACATCAATAAACAGTATGTTATTCCCGTTATATAATGGTCATTTAACATTTGAGCACACGTTTTCACTTCCTACATTTATAAATACGCTGCTGGGCCGGTTTCACAAAGCAATCTACCGTTCGAAAGAACTGATGCGGACATTTGACGCAGATCACAACAATCACAGAAAACACGCAAATCGTTCGAGCAAACGCGTGTCTGTGCGAACTTGTACGCGCGCACTCGATCGCGTTCGACATGATTCAAACGTCAGATGGATTCTCAGAACGAGACTGCCGTGTTTTATCTGGTTTGATATATCACGGTAAAATGCTTTAGACCAACCTGGTAGTCTTATTACCGTGATATATCCACCCAGATAATGCATGACAGCCTCGTTCTGAGAATCCTTTGTTATACATACGCTTGTGAACGTCTATATCGGCACGGCTAGCCTTTGTATAATACGTGTTATACAATGGCTAGCCTTTGTATAATGCGTGTTATACAACGGCTAGCCTTTGTATAATACGTGTTATACAGCGGCTAGACTTTGAATAATACGTGTTATACAACGGCTAGCCTTTGCATAAAACGTGTTATACAATGGCTAGCCTTTGTATAATACGTGTTATACAACGGCTAGCCTTTGTATACTACGTGTTATACAACGGCTAGCCTTTGCATAATACGTGTTATACAACGGCTAGCCTTTGTATAATACGTGTTATACAACGGCTAGCCTTTGTATACTACGTGATATACAACGGCTAGAGTTTGTATAATACTTGTTATATAATGGCTAGCCTTTATATATATATATAATACGTGTTATACAACGGCTAGGTGTGCTGATATCCACTCGACATTTACAAACGTATGTTTAACACAGGATTCTCAGAACGAAGCAGTCGTGCATATTTCTTGATGGATATATCACAGTAATAACATACCTGATTGGTATAGAGAATTCTACCGTGATATATCAACCCAGATAGCACACGGAATGTCTCGTTCTGAGAATCCATCAGACGTTTGAATCATTTCGAACCCGATCGAGCACGCGCGTTGGCCCAGACACGCGATCGCTCGAACTCTTTGCGTGTTTTCTGTGATTGTTGTGATTTACGTAATCTGCGTCAAACGTCCGCATCAGTTCCTTCGAACGGTAGGAATGCTTCGAGAAACCGGCGCAGCAGCATATCTACAAACGTAGGAAGTAAAAAAGTATGCTCAAGTGTTTATTAACTGTTACATAACGGGAATAACATACTGTTTGTTGATGTCGCTCGAGGGTCATCAGCCATGTAACATCACTCGTGTCTGCGGCACTCGTGATGTTATCTGGCTCGTGACATCAACAAACAGCGTATTATTTCCTAAACAGCGCCACGAATCAATTACGAGTTGGGACAGCTTTCCTGGCTATTGACTATTACATGATACTATCGCAGTACTATCGCAATAGTTACGAAACTATCGCAATAATATTGCAAAAGTAACACAGCTGTCGCAATACCCACGCAATAGTAAGACTATCCCCGATTGTCACCATGACCTTTAACCCATGTTACGATGCGCTGTTACAGAAAAGCGGCGTCGAAAATTCACCCGAAGGTACAGAAAGGGCTGTTTTTGTTCGCCGTGTCGAACAGTTGTATGGATCCCATTGTCTACGGTAAGTCTCGCTTGGTGCGTCGAACACGCCACGTAGGTTTGCCTTCGCAGGTCTGTGCTTCTCTGTCGATGTCTGGTTTGCCGACGTCGGCGGATCGTTCATGCCACGTCCGATTTTAACTTAGCTGTGCTGTCAGCTAGACGAAGCAGTATGCCGTAAACCATGCATTCCATTAGAGTGGTTTGACCTACATTCATTTTGCTTAGGCTACGTTGTGTTGTTGTTATTATTATCATCATCAGTAATATTGTTGTTGTTATTATTATTATTATTAAAGTGGGAAACTGTTGTTGTGCTCCCACGATTTTTTGTCGCATTATTTTATTGTTATTTTATACACAAAAGAGCGTCGAGTGAGAACGTAGGCCTACGATTCCTTCTTAAGATGCCACAGGACTAGTGAAGGTATTTCTTAAGACATCGCATGTCTAACCGCAACTGTTTACTGGGAATTCCTTCTTCCACTAGAGGACGTTACACCAGACGAACTTCCTCTAAGATACATTTAATTAAACCATAACAAAGCAAGAAAGCAAAATAACTACTTATTATGTTTATCACAACTTTATACAATCTATAAACTAACATGTTAATGATGAGCTGCCAACTTCGCTCAGTGAGAATACATATGCATGTAGATAGGTAAGCTTGTTCCTGGCGCCGTCTAACGGATGTCATTATATACTACTACTGTGCTTTGTGGTGCTACAGCTAGACTGGCACACATATATAAATGTTTGTACGGAATTTGAAACAATGACTTAATCTAAACGTATTTGGCGTGCATGAATATGACATATGCTAGATCAGAGAAAGAAGGATCGTGTACCCGTAATGATTGATGAGATAAAAAAAAATCACGATTATATATTTTTCATCCTTCAGGTCAATTAACATTTTAGCAATGACTTCTACTTCAACTCTCTAGTGGTACATATTAATGTTGAAGTGTATTATGATCTTTGGTTGACGACATCTCACATACTTTCTCTGATGCATGAGTTGTGAGGTATCCATGCAGTATCCATGACCTTCATCGATCACTGTCTGATCGTCAGCGATGATTACTTCTGTGCATAATACGACGCAGACAGAAACCATTTAAGCGTACTGCGGTATCTTTGACGCCCTGCGATAGGATCTAATCTCTCAACTTGATAGTGTTCACTTCACGAGCATGTCGTGACTGTCGCGTCTGTCGCGTTGGCGTAACATCGCGACTTCTGCAGACTGGTGATGAACTAGGTCAGCTTGTTAAAGTTAAAGGGAACGTACAGTGATTTTCATTGGTTAGCTGACATGGAGCTAATTTAGGTTTCGAATCATTAAAATGACCCAATTCTCTTAATTCTTCGATCTCAAAATACTTCTAAATTAACAATGTTATATTTCATGTGTTAATCCTTATTGCTGTAACATAACGCCCGTAAGAAACTAAACTAAACGGGAATTTGACAAACCAATAAAATCGTCCGAAGAAAAGATTATATTCCACCTTCGAAGGTGAAGATTTCTTTGGTTTGTCTTTTATTGTCGTTACGCGATCTCTATAGCATATGTAGCAACACTGGCGTATCTAGTGCCATTGCCAAATCGTATATTTTGACAAAATATTCAGACAAGAAAGATCACGATAGAATTATGTACGGATATTACGCTTATACGATCCGAGATATTATACATACATTCAATGTCGCTAAGTCGCTATGTCGTTATACAGATAGTCATTGACGCAATTGCAGGTAAACCAGTCGTGTAATGAAGAACATCCAATATGCACAGTTCGTCAAAGAAGCACACATCTGTGCCTTACTCGCAGTATATGTGATACCAGCGACATAACGTTTATAACAGTCTTGTAGCTTACCTATAACAACCCGTCAGATGGCGCAACGGTATTATTTGTTTTGACACTGGGCAGGCGTAGCGTTCGCAGTTCTTACTGCTTTAGCCTGCGAACATCACAATTGTCTCAATTATTATGATTTGTGAAAGTAATAATTGCATAAATATTTTATTTTTATGTTGTTCAAAGGTGTAATTCTATAATACTGTATATTGCAAGACTTTGAGATAAATAAGATAATATTGTAGGATTTTATATTCCACGTAGCGTTCACGATACTGTTCTTTAATGTCCATGAATCATGCTAATACAATATATTACGTTCAAAAACAAAAATATCCATTCGTTTTTGCACAGCCAGCATCGCTAGACCTCCACTGAGAATGATTAATTACACCGCAATCAGCTAGCCGCGCATATTTATTGAGATACATGTCAAATCCCTCGCGGTTATGATGCTTTCGCGTGTAGAACCGCTTTATAAGTCATAGTTTGCCCAGGAGTGATACCGTTAAAATCGGAATGAAAAGTCATAGCACTTCTATGATTTCGAAGCATTTCTCTTGCTGTTTGTCCTATAACTGTTATTAGTTATGACTTATGTACTTATACATGTGAGATTCGCTGAGATGCCAACTACGTTCAGCACATTTGACGGCAGTCAGGCTGCAGCCTCCTTTTCACTGTCGGTGACACAACTTTCCTCCTCGGCGCTTGTAAATGTGTTCGTTACTGTTGTCTCTTGAACTAAGTTGTCTCTTGAACTAAGTTGTCTCTTGAACTAAGTTGTCTCTTGAACTAAGTTGTTCTCCGAGTTTTTTACTGTCGTGTGTTGAACTAATTTGTACTGCGCATACTGCGTACGTTTTTTATGAAACTATTACTACAAAACCGACATCATTTTTACGAAACTATTAATGCAAAGCCAACATAATGTTTATGAAACTATTAATACAAAGCCGACATAATGTTTATAAAACTATTAATACAAAGCCGACATAATGTTTATGAAACTATTAATACAAAGCCGACATAATGTTTATGAAACTATTAATACAAAACCGACATTATTTTACTCCTCCTACATCTGGTGATAAAGCAGAGACTCAAAACATCACCAATGAAAAAACCAACGATCTTTGATATATAACCGCACAGCCACGGCGGCTATTATTATTATTATCATTATCGTCGTCGTCGCCATTATCATTACTATTATTATTATTGTTATTTTATTGTCATTGTCATTGTTATTATTATTACTATCATTATTATTATTATTAACTACGGACGGCGCAAGTGCCCACATTACGTATTGACATATAATGCGCGCGTCAGCAATAAGGGCACAGACCACAGTTTTTTTCCCATTGGTGACCATGTTAACGTTTGCATGATGCAAGAAAATGTGATCATAAAAAAATTATACAATTTCTTCACATCCACTGGCTACCAATGTGCTGAACATGTTTTGCCAAAATCACCTACCTCCGACTCTTTTAATCACCTCGCAGACATGCTTATTTCCATATTGGCAGTTTTGCAAACTATTAATAGGCCTACCGGAAGTATAAGTGTTGTCTGACTCCCACGAACCAATATATCGACTGTACATTAGTTATTTATTGATGAAATCTTAGCCGAAAGTGTGGCATGCGCTTCCGGTCGGGTAATAAGGAAACATTACCAGTCACGCAAAATGTCACCCCGGTAAAACGAAAGGACATCCGGGGAAGTTTGTGCATTTATTAGTCAAAAACGCCTGCATGTGTTTTATACATAAAATAATGCTAACGTATTTACTTAATCGCGCTAATTCCAACTTTGTGGATCGATGCTCTGTACATCATAGAACTAATATAAAATAAGGGAAACAACACAAAACAGTAAAAAGGTGGAACTGTTAATATAAGTTGACGTGTACAAAATATATAATAATTAATCAAGTAAAACTTAGCTTAAGAGGTAGCAAGATAGATTATACGAATGCAGGAGTAATGCCCAGCTTGTATGAATGTATTTGGCCAGATACATGTAGCTATGTTAAAATGATAATGAAAACATGAGGAATATCTAAAGACTTTCAGCTGAGTCAAGATCAGCGGGTCAAAAAACACTTTGCGTTTTAGTCAAAAATTTAAATCAAAGAATTGGTCTAAATTCTCTTTTATTATCAACTTTGATATCGTGGGAATGTCCAACAAAATGTGTTTTGTATTCGTGTTTAGTTTGTGTGTTGTGTTTGGTCATATGTTGGAATATCAGTCAATGTCACGAACACTACGGAGGGGTCATATGTTGGAATATCAGTCAATGTCACGAACACTACAGACGGGTTGTGAAGAGACATTTTCCATAAATAAAACAGACCAACTCACATCCATGAAAAACTTGTTTTAATGCAATAATGTGTATGAAGATAATATTATTAAGAATACAATGTTGGGAATAACATAGCATAAAACTCCATATTCCATATGAAATAAACCCCCAAAAAAACTAAATGTTCTCGATCCCCTCCGATTTTATTGAAATTAGATACACACGTGGCCCTGTACTGAAATTTTACATTTGTAAATTTCCAGACTTGTAAGTGAAATAGCTTACGAGTTATTGCGTTCTAGGAGGCTAAATCTGACTAATTAGGACAGTTAATTGTAACTACAGAAATGGTAGCTAAGAAAATAAAGGCAATGAAAGATATTGAAGGAGTGGATGCAATTCCTCCAAAACTACTAATGGAAACAGTAGAACGAATCAGTATACCACTTATAAGAGTGTTCAACTTGTCATTAAAAGAGGGAGTTGTTCCTTGTGAATGGAAAGAAGCAAACATCATACCATTATTTAAAAAGGGTTGGAGAAATAGGTCAGAGAATTACCGACCTATAAATTTAAAGTCACTGATTTGTAAATTATTAGAAAGGATAATTAAAGAACATATGGTGGACTTCCTTGTTAGGCATCTATTACTAAATTCATCTCAACATGGATTCCTAAAAGCGAGGTCATGCTTAAAAAATATGTTATGTTTTTTTTGAAGAAATCACTAAGTGGGTAGACGTGAGATCGCCAGCAGATATTATCTATCTGGAGTTACAATTAACGGTTCTAAATAGTCAGAATTAACCTCCTGAAATGTTGCATCTGGAACTGGTAATGAACCAATATCCTCTTTGGTAAACACTGAACTGAGGTAAATATTTAGGTCTTCCGCCATTAAAAACCTCGGTGATATTATATTTCCAGCAATGTCTTCTAGAAGTCCGAGATTGTCTTGTACGTTTTGTTTAATCCTGATATATGCATAAAAACTCTTGCTGTCATTTTGTGTGTTACATGCTAGTTTTTGCTCATAGCTTCTTTTAGATTGTATAATTTCAGTTGTGGCTGCATTAAGTGCTTCTTTGTAATCTGCATAGTCTTTATCCTTTTCTGGTACACCTATAAACCCTCCACTTAGTTTGCTTGAACACTATTTTTAGAAACTTATTTTGACAAATGTTTCTTTGTAGACCGTTTTCCTTGTTTTTTTTTCAAGGGAACAAATTTATCGATGTTACTCTCCATTTCATATTTTAGAATATTCCAACATTCAATTGAGGTCTTTTGAATGTTTGTGTTATCCTCTTCGTTTATGTTTGGACTTCGGTAAACTAATCCAATAGTTAATTTTTTATTTCTTAAAAAAACTATTTTGCACCAATCAATAACGTAAGTGATTTGTAAATTATTAGAAAGGTTAATTAAGGACCGTATGGTGGACTTCCTTGTTAAGCATAAATTATCAAATTCTTCTCAACATGGATTCCTTAAAGCGAGGTCATGCTTAACAAATATGTTATGTTTTTTGGAAGAAATCACTAAATGGATAGACGTGGGATCGCCAGTAGATATTATCTACTTAGATTTTCAGAAAGCTTTTGACAAAGTGCCACAAAGTGTTGTAGTAGATGGAGAAGTTTCAAAATGGAAATCAGTTTTGAGTGGGGTACCACAAGGATCAGTATTAGGACCTTTATTATTCTTAATATATATCAATGACTTGGACGACATGGGAACTTGGATGTAAACTGTAAAATGGAGATACTGTTATGGGTACTACTGTAAAAGAAAAGGACTTAGGAGTTACAATAAGCGCTGACATGAAAGTTTCAGAGCAGATACAAAGAAAAAAGCTAATTATACCTTTTTATAAACCAATAGTTAGACCTCATTTAGAATACTGTATAAAAGCGTAGAGTCCATATCGTAAGAAGGATATAGATACGCTTGAACGGATACAGAGGAGAGCAACTAAAATTATTCCAGAACTGAGATACCTTAGTTATGAAGAACGCCTGAAAGAATGTGGTTTAACAACTCTAGAGACAAGGAGGTTAAGAGGAGCTCAGATTAAAGTTTTTAAGTTTTTGAATGGGTATAAAAATATTGACAGAAATATGTTTTTTCTCACTCAAGAAAGATAGCAGAACTAGAGGAAAGGAAGTAAAATTAGTAAATGATCAGTGTAGATTGGACATCAGGAAGTACTCTGTCTCACAGAGGACAATAAATGAATAGAACAAATTGTCTACGGATTGTATAACTGCTAGCGGCATGAATATGTTTAAAAGCAAATTGGACACATATCTCAGGAGGGCGAGTTACACATAGATGAACATTGTAAGACTCTCGATAAGCCAATGGCTTCCTTGTTCACTTGCCATCTGGGCCTTTGGCTTGAATGTCAAATCTTGTTAAATCTTGGTGCTAATGTACTGATGTTGGTCTTAAGACATTTTCCTATCTATACACACACACGCACGCACGCACGCACGCACGCACACACATTATATAATATAATTATATATCACATAGAATTTATAAAAAAAATGTATGGTCACGGACCTTGATTCTTGACGTGATATACATTTGTAAACCCCGATTTTTATAAATTATATCATTAGCAAGGTCATTGTATCAACAAACATGTTTCATGCAACACAAAATTCTTTGGACCTTCATAAAGTCATCCCGCAATTTCGCCTTACATCTTTACACGTGCATGCATAACGTTGGCCTTAATTGTGCTAATGTGCTGATGTTTGTCTTAAAATAATGCTACGACATTGTCCTGTCCACAATTGTGCAGTTGAATAATACTTTGTTGCGAAGGTCGCCTTTGACCCTGATATAATTCCGATTTTTATCAAATGTGATCTTTAGATAGGTCATTGTATCAACAAGTTTAATATTATAATGGTCCAAATACAAGTTCTTGAGATGCAATAATTTGAAGTTAATGAAAATTTTACAGAACCTAATATATTGCTATTATAGCATGAGCGTTTCTGCGAACTAACTTCAGATTTCTGTATCTCAAGAACTTATCATGGAACCGTTCCATTTTGGGGACAAATAAAAAAATACAATTACCTTGCTAAAGATCATATTTCTTCAACTATTTTCCAGGTGATTCTCGAGTGACAAATGTGAGATTTTTGTATCTGGTTATTGATTAAAATAGAATGTATGAGTGAAAACAGGAAACATGAATGATGTAGCTATCTTAATAACCAAGTTGATTGCTAAAAGGTTCATAAATGTTTATTATACTTAATAAGACTTTCTGCGTTACGGTCATTACAACATATTGCGGACACAACAGAATATGAAATTTCTATTTTTATTGGGGTAGGACGGGTATGTGGATATAATTTTGTATTGGCCACGATACACGGGTACAATGGACTTATATGATATTTTATTTAACATTCCTCACAATATGACTCAGAACTACGTTGTTACGGACACTACATGGTTTCCGGACACTTTCTCCAGCTGGCCTAGCAATTCTGAATAAAATGTTAGGGGCAAGGATAGTCATTTAATGTGGTTACATTGGTGGGGCAGTGCATTAGCCTGGTTAGCATTGCTCTTGTAAACGCAATAATCTGAAATTAGACTGAGGAAGCATTGATTTGGGAATATGTATCCAAATCCAACAAAACCTTAGAGATGTCTTGGTTGTTCGGACATAACTACTTTTGTGTGTAATTTGATGCCGTAACATACAAAAGAAAGCTAGCATATGTATTTCATAGCATATATTAATTAGTCATACGAAAACACTAACCACAAATGGTGATAAAGTAATGGAAATTTGCCTTTTTTCATTTGCAAACACATAATGTTGAAAATAGTGTACATTCGGATGTTTTATTGCTCCCCCTGAATATCTACATGTAAAGATGAAATAATTATTCATGGACATTATAAAATAATATAGTGTTTGTTGAAAGATCACAAAATGTATATATGTAACTTTTGCACAACACTACTAAACCAAAAATGACAGGCTGATCATGACTCAGCTGTTTCTGAACGCGTGTATGTTGCATAAGGGACACAAGTCTCGTCAGCCGCCATGTTGGTTTTATGCAAATTTGCCCATAAATGTTCACTTCCGGTCCGCAGCGATACGCTGTCCGCTATCGCATTTAACGCATAAACACATTTTGAATTAAAACAGAGAGATTAAACAATAACATATTTACTTTTATTATTTATTAAAGCAACTACCATTAAAATGTAATACTAGCAATAACAATAGTTTATTTTATAATGACATGGATACATTTAACGTGTTATGTTGTGCCCAAGTTTGGGGCTGGAAGTGTATTTTATAATGACATGGATACATTTAACGTGTTATGTTGTGCCCAAGTTTGGGGCTGGAAGTGTATTTTATAATGACATGGATACATTTAACGTGCTATGTTGTGCCCAAGTTTGGGGCTGGAAATGTATTTTATAATGACATGGATACATTTAACGTGTTATGTTGTGCCCAAGTTTGGGGCTGGAAGTGTATTTTATAATGACATGGATACATTTAACGTGCTATGTTGTGCCCAAGTTTGGGGCTGGAAGTGTATTTTATAATGACATGGATACATTTAACGTGCTATGTTGTGCCCAAGTTTGGGGCTGGAAGTGTATTTTATAATGACATGGATACATTTAACGTGCTATGTTGTGCCCAAGTTTGGGGCTGGAAGTGTATTTTATAATGACATGGATACATTTAACGTGTTATGTTGTGCCCAAGTTTGGGGCTGGAAGTGTATTTTATAATGACATGGATACATTTAACGTGCTATGTTGGGCCCAAGTTTGGGGCTGGAAGTGTATTTTATAATGACATGGATACATTTAACGTGCTATGTTGTGCCCAAGTTTGGGGCTGGAAGTGTATTTTATAATGACATGGATACATTTAACGTGCTATGTTGTGCCCAAGTTTGGGGCTGGAAGTGTATTTTATAATGACATGGATACATTTAACGTGTTATGTTGTGCACAAGTTTGGGGCTGGAAGTGTATTTTATAATGACATGGATACATTTAACGTGTTATGTTGTGCCCAAGTTTGGGGCTGGAAGTGTATTTTATAATGACATGGATACATTTAACGTGTTATGTTGTGCACAAGTTTGGGGCTGGAAGTGTATTTTATAATGACATGGATACATTTAACGTGTTATGTTGTGCCCAAGTTTGGGGCTGGAAGTGTATTGTCTCATCAACAATCGGCTCGAAACGAGAATCACTTGTGTTTCCTATAGAAGCACGAACGTCTGCCGGAAATACATCCCGCGTGCCCCATTAAGGCGTGATT
This sequence comes from Lamellibrachia columna, assembly GCA_963662155.1. Lineage (NCBI taxonomy): Eukaryota > Metazoa > Annelida > Polychaeta > Sabellida > Siboglinidae > Lamellibrachia > Lamellibrachia columna. The sequence goes on along the minus strand of OY759273.1, from coordinate 31,997,494 downwards.
GGAGGCCTATTCTCTCAGCTAGCAAAAACACAGGACACAAAATGTCACCGGAAATCGACCACGAGTTTACGGCCTAGCGATTTTTCCATTCTCGGCCGTCAGTGTATTTATGTTTTCTTGGTAGACAGCAGTTCGCACCACACCTGGTGCCTGACGCAAAGAACGCGAGACTATTGGTCCGCAGACCGCACACTGTCAGCGTCTCGCAGAGTCTCGCGAGACCGCCAACTCTGTCGCGTCGCAACATTCAAGAGCGGCTCACAGCGTCTCTTGAGAATATCTCTAACGCGTTCCACGCACGATGCGTTATCTAACCCGATTATCAGGAAGCAAAACGAGACGCCTACCGCAATTGGCGACTCTCAAAATAGATACTATATTAGACACATGATCCCTGCCAACAATTCGTTGCGCTGTCGTGCAAATCTGGCCGGCTGCTAAGATATTCGCAGCAGCCGCGTGTCATTTGTAATACATTTTCTCACTGCACCTCTCCTATACCGTAACCGTGATGATCACCTGAAAACCTGTGTCCACTTTCGCTCTCCTTGTTCTCACTTGCCTATCGAGGAAGTCGAGACGTGTCCACTCACTGATGTTATCCTCTGGCTTCTTGGTGCAGACAAGATATCTTGCGTCGCCCGATGTTGGCCTGGTTATATCGCACTTCCACGTTGGTAACATGGCCCGTGTTTGCGAAGCGCAAGATGTTACGGCAGCATCCAATCTCCATCGTTTGTATTCGTTTTTAAACCCCGCTGTTGGAGTCCACGTTTCGCAATTATATAGAACATATCGATATGAATGGAGCACGCAGCAGTCTTCCGTTTTACTTTAATTTAAATACTACAATTTAGTCGGTATTACTTATGATGGACCACACTAGTTCAAACTGAATATGCGGATATTTTCAAATGCATCAAATGTTACTGCGGACGTTAGTCAAATAGTTTGTATGAAATTCACGTTTGTTCAGGTTTCTCTTGAGTAAAAAGTACTACGCCCTAATAGCATCCATTATATCATCCATACCAGTGTCATAGATGTCAACATATGCTCATGGAAAAGTACTACGCCCTAATAGCATCCATTATATCATCCATACCAGTGTCATAGATGTCAACATATGCTCATGGAAAAGTACTACGCCCTAATAGCATCAATTATATCATCCATACCAGTGTCATAGATGTCAACATATGCTCATGGAAAAGTACTACGCCCTAATAGCATCAATTATATCATCCATACCAGTGTCATAGATGTCAACATATGCTCATGGAAAAGTAATACGCCCTAATAGCATCCATTATTTCATCCATACCAGTGTCATAGATGTCAACATATGCTCATGGAAAAGTACTACGCCCTAATAGCATCAATTATATCATCCATACCAGTGTCATAGATGTCAACATATGCTCATGGAAAAGTAATACGCCCTAATAGCATCCATTATTTCATCCATACCAGTGTCATAGATGTCAACATATGCTCATGGAAAAGTACTACGCCCTAATAGCATCCATTATTTCATCCATACCAGTGTCATAGATGTCAACATATGCTCATGGAAAAGTACTACGCCCTAATAGCATCAATTATATCATCCATACCAGTGTCATAGATGTCAACATATGCTCATGGAAAAGTACTACGCCCTAATAGCATCAATTATATCATCCATACCAGTGTCATAGATGTCAACATATGCTCATGGAAAAGTAATACGCCCTAATAGCATCCATTATTTCATCCATACCAGTGTCATAGATGTCAACATATGCTCATGGAAAAGTACTACGCCCTAATAGCATCAATTATATCATCCATACCAGTGTCATAGATGTCAACATATGCTCATGGAAAAGTAATACGCCCTAATAGCATCCATTATTTCATCCATACCAGTGTCATAGATGTCAACATATGCTCATGGAAAAGTACTACGCCCTAATAGCATCCATTATTTCATCCATACCAGTGTCATAGATGTCAACATATGCTCATGGAAAAGTAATACGCCCTAATAGCATCAATTATATCATCCATACCAGTGTCATAGATGTCAACATATGCTCATGGAAAAGTACTACGCCCTAATAGCATCCATTATTTCATCCATACCAGTGTCATAGATGTCAACATATGCTCATGGAAAAGTAATACGCCCTAATAGCATCAATTATATCATCCATACCAGTGTCATAGATGTCAACATATGCTCATGGAAAAGTACTACGCCCTAATAGCATCAATTATATCATCCATACCAGTGTCATAGATGTCAACATATGCTCATGGAAAAGTACTACGCCCTAATAGCATCAATTATATCATCCATACCAGTGTCATAGATGTCAACATATGCTCATGGAAAAGTACTACGCCCTAATAGCATCAATTATTTCATCCATACCAGTGTCATAGATGTCAACATATGCTCATGGAAAAGTACTACGCCCTAATAGCATCAATTATATCATCCATACCAGTGTCATAGATGTCAACATATGCTCATGGAAAAGTAATACGCCCTAATAGCATCAATTATATCATCCATACCAGTGTCATAGATGTCAACATATGCTCATGGAAAAGTACTACGCCCTAATAGCATCAATTATTTCATCCATACCAGTGTCATAGATGTCAACATATGCTCATGGAAAAGTAATACGCCCTAATAGCATCAATTATATCATCCATACCAGTGTCATAGATGTCAACATATGCTCATGGAAAAGTACTACGCCCTAATAGCATCCATTATTTCATCCATACCAGTGTCATAGATGTCAACATATGCTCATGGAAAAGTAATACGCCCTAATAGCATCCATTATATCATCCATACCAGTGTCATAGATGTCAACATATGCTCATGGAAAAGTACTACGCCCTAATAGCATCAATTATTTCATCCATACCAGTGTCATAGATGTCAACATATGCTCATGGAAAAGTACTACGCCCTAATAGCATCAATTATTTCATCCATACCAGTGTCATAGATGTCAACATATGCTCATGGAAAAGTACTACGCCCTAATAGCATCAATTATATCATCCATACCAGTGTCATAGATGTCAACATATGCTCATGGAAAAGTACTACGCCCTAATAGCATCAATTATATCATCCATACCAGTGTCATAGATGTCAACATATGCTCATGGAAAAGTAATACGCCCTAATAGCATCCATTATATCATCCATACCAGTGTCATAGATGTCAACATATGCTCATGGAAAAGTACTACGCCCTAATAGCATCAATTATTTCATCCATACCAGTGTCATAGATGTCAACATATGCTCATGGAAAAGTACTACGCCCTAATAGCATCAATTATATCATCCATACCAGTGTCATAGATATCAACATATGCTCATGGAAAAGTACTACGCCCTAATAGCATCAATTATATCATCCATACCAGTGTCATAGATGTCAACATATGCTCATGGAAAAGTACTACGCCCTAATAGCATCAATTATATCATCCATACCAGTGTCATAGATGTCAACATATGCTCATGGAAAAGTACTACGCCCTAATAGCATCAATTATATCATCCATACCAGTGTCATAGATGTCAACATATGCTCATGGAAAAGTACTACGCCCTAATAGCATCAATTATATCATCCATACCAGTGTCATAGATGTCAACATATGCTCATGGAAAAGTACTACGCCCTAATAGCATCAATTATATCATCCATACCAGTGTCATAGATGTCAACATATGCTCATGGAAAAGTACTACGCCCTAATAGCATCCATTATTTCATCCATACCAGTGTCATAGATGTCAACATATGCTCATGGAAAAGTACTACGCCCTAATAGCATCAATTATATCATCCATACCAGTGTCATGGATGTCAACATATGCTCATGGAAAAGTACTACGCCCTAATAGCATCAATTATATCATCCATACCAGTGTCATAGATGTCAACATATGCTCATGGAAAAGTACTACGCCCTAATAGCATCAATTATTTCATCCATACCAGTGTCATTGATGTCAACATATGCTCATGGAAAAGCTAATTACCAATCCCCGCGTAGGAAGACGATATATTTTGTTTCGATATACTATCTGTTTTTTTGCAAATGGTCTAGCATCGCACTTGCATTGAACCTAACATCAATTATGATTGTATCTACCACATACACACCCAATAATCAAAGCACGTGTATAATTCGTGTGCAGCATTCGTACTGGATCTGATATGCTTGCTTTGTACAACCGTTAACATTGCTGGCTTTAATAAAAGGCAACTGAATTACTAGCAGACTGCGATCGTTTAGAGCATTTCTATTGCCGTATTAGAATAGAGAATGTGCTGGACATGTGGATAGATGTGGCTTGTCAATGTAATGGCTACTGCATAAGTTGACTAGCTGTCGGGTTCGCCGACGGGCTGACTATGTGGTTGGCTCGTTGGCTTGTTGTCTGGTTCGCCGATGGGCTGACTGTGTGGTTGGCTCGCTGGCTTGTTGTCTGGTTCGCCGATGGGCTGACTGTGTGGTTGGCTCGCTGGCTTGTTGTCTGGTTCGCCGACGGGCTGACAATGTGGTTGGCTCGCTGGCTTGTTGTCTGGTTCGCCGACGGGCTGACTATGTGGTTGGCTCGCTGGCTTGTCGTCTGGTTCGCCGACGGGCTGACTATGTGGTTGGCTCGCTGGCTTGTCGTCTGGTTCGCCGACGGGCTGACTATATGGTTGGCTCGCTGGTTGTTGTCTGGTTCGCCGACGGGCTGACTATGTGGTCGGCTCGCTGGCTTGCTCTCTTGTTCGTCGACTGGTTGACTGTGTGGTTGGCTCGTTGGCTTGTTGTCTGGTTCACCGATGGGCTGACTGTGTGGTTAGCTCGTTGGCTTGTTGTCTGGTTCGCCAATGGGCTGACTGTGTGGTTGGCTCGTTGGCTTGTCTGGTTCGTTGACGGGCTGACTGAGTGGTTGGTTCGCTGGTTAGTTGTCTGGTTCAACGACGGGCTGACTTTGTGGCTGGATCGCTGGCTAGCCGTCTGGTTTACTGACGGGCTGATATGATAGCTAGAACGTGTTTACTGGCTGACTTTGTGTCTGCTAACAGGCCGACTGACTGGCTTGCTAACAGACTGGCTGGTTTACAGTAACTCAAATTTGGCGTTTGATAAAATCAAATCAAAACATAGCACGCCTAAATATTTGCCGTGTCAATATCATTAACAGGCAACACTACTAACAATATGGAAATAATATGCCTTTCATTTGTTTAGCAAATGCTTTTTTAGATAACTTTTCATATTTTCCAGTAGCGAGTTTATGGAACTGACGAAAATAAGCAAACTTGTTGATAATGACTGGCTCAATAAGTGTCTGGCTGCCCTAGTTTATTTAGTTACGTTTTCTATCCGTCTGAAACCAGACAGGAACGAGTCGAATATCGGCCACACAGATCACAGAACAGAGGCAGCTAAAACACGTTCCTTCATTGTGCAAGAATTGCTGGTCATGTTTCACCACATAATGACGATTCATAAAACTAATGTCATATGATTACGTAGACAATGAACGGCGGTTGCGTCGGAATGAGAAATACTTAGTATGCTGTCCAACGGGCGAATATCAATCAAGTTCTCTGAAGCGGCGGGAATTCGCTCAGTTATCCGTCCTTCTAGCGAACAGCGTCGTGTCATGGCAGACGAAGACAAAATCAATGGGGGTAAGGGTTGGCCGGAAACACGTAACCGACTGACGTCACGGATCTGGCCGGTCTGAAACACATAAAAGCGAACATCCCAGGAAAACGCAAAAACGTGGGGACGAAATTTCTAAAATTTATCTCAGCAAATCGTACGGCTAAATGCAAATCGAACGACGGTTGTACCGACAGAATTGATATTCGCCCGTAAGAAGCAAATGCCGCCATCTTGCCGATTCGGCCAATCACTGATCGCCACGTCACACGTCTCCTTCCTTGCTTCCAGGGATGTTCGCTACAGTGTTCCGCCGCGCCGCCAGACTGCGCTGGCGTCGCTTCCTGTCCCGCCTTCGCTTAGTGCCCTGGACGCGTCGCGGGGGGTGTCGCGGGCTCCAGCGATTGGGGTCGACGGACGGACGACACTACATGCTGCAAGTGCTGCCGCGGTCGACGGCAATGAACGGCCGGAAACCCTTAGTCGACATGATCCAGTTGACGCCGAAAGGCAACCTCTGAGGCGACTTCTCGTTAGGTGACGGCGGTGAAATTTCTCGAACAACGAAAGACGCTAAGTGTAAGAATTCGGAACGTTTTAATGGGCTGGAGATTGTTTGTCCACTAGCAGCGGCTTTAAGTAACGTCAAGTTAATTTATGTTAACATGATTGTGACGATGATGACTCCGATTATCACAACGACGTTAATGATAATGACGACGAAGACGACGACCGAAACATGACAACAACAAATAATCATGCACTGTGTACTTAATACATTTTCATTTCAGTTTAAATCATAAACTGGTTTGGCGATTGCCATTTCACGTCGAGTTTCACTACGCATGTACAACCACAAAAATGCGAAATATAAGTTTACCACCTCAAACACATGAAATATAACTTTTAGACTACTAACCATCTCATTTGTACACGTGTTGTTGAATATCAATGTATAAAGCGATCGCTTTAATAATGTTCATCCGATCACTAGCAATTAAGATACAAAGTCTGATTGGTTTTGTCGTAAAAAACATGTTATATAATATAAACTATTTTTAATTCTAACATGTTACAAACGAACGTTTCGTCCTGAATATCATGTTTGCATTGCCTACTGAACGGCAAAGTCAACATTCATAAATAGATAACACTCAAACTACATTTCACAATTGTGGATCATTAGACCATATTTGGGCGGTCGAGATGTTAGAACAGATAATACAGTTATTATATAATATGACTTTACGATAACATTTGGGCGGTCGAGATGTTAGAACAGATAATACAGTTACTATATATGACTTTACGATAACAACGCTTATATTTTGTACATTTAAATTACTCTTGTTTGTTTAGTACGTTCGTACTTAGGAGCAGTTCGCAATTGTCGACATTTATCTGTTCGTACAAAGCGTACTAATTATCATGCCCCCTCCCCCTCCCCCTGCCCCTCCTCCTCCCCCTCCACAAAGTTGTGATTTCCCAGATACCGGACTGTATTACCGCGCCGTGACCGGTCACGCGATTTAATATAATAATAGTTGCTTAACATGACGCAACGGTGGTCATATTAACATGACGCAACGGTGGTCATATTTCACACGAGACCGACATCAAAAAAGGGTACGTGGTCCTCCCCTTTAGAACGCTTTGTACGGACAGGTACGTATCGACGATTGTGAACGTGCCCTTAGGCGAAGATGCCGCGGTTAAGTCGGTGCGTCTCACGTATGTTGCAGGCATATTCGTCATCGACTTCATGCGCGAGTTCCGTCGGTGCTGCATGTGTTTCCGAGCGCGCAGCCCACCCCTGTCGAACGCCTACCTGGGGGTGGGGCGAAGCGCGGGCGGCATGGCCACCACAACGAGCCGCTGCGGGGGGTGCAGCGCCCAGGGCACCCTGCAGCCGGGGGGCGGGGAGGCGAGGTCTGTGACGGGGAACGCTAGCTACGTGGTAGCGACACCGTCGGCGTGTGGGCTACATCGCCAGGTGACGCCACCGTACATAGCGCAGGGGCGCGGGAATAAGGACCACTTCGACAAGTACATGATGCTGTGAACGGTGACAGAAACGTCAAAGCCTGGTTTGTTCCAGTGTCTGTGCACCGATTTAACGGACAAATGTCTGCGTCAAACTATACAACGAGTCTGTGCAGTTTATAACAATAAGACATCTTCAGGTGTCGCCATGCGTTGGCTCATTACCTGTGTACAAGCGCGGTTTCAGGGACACGCCTTTTCTTGTGCTTATCGTATATACGACCGATGATCCAAGAACTGCAAAACACAAGCGGTAATGGCCTAACCGCCACCAAGCAGACGAACAGACGCGAACAGGCATTTCGGTGACGTAATTATGCTCCGATTTCGGTTCGACTTCAAATCTTGCTATCGTGTCCGGTGCACCTGACTATGTCGGACACGAACCGACGTTGCGAGGTCGTCGACGCATTGTATGACGACAAATGTCGCTTCGTTGGACTGCGAACATGGCGTTGTATGTGAACAGGATTCGATTGCAATGATTATTCAGTGCAACGGGTGTCGTATCAAGATATTCCATGTTTTCGTATGCGCACCTTTGTGGAATCAAAGAGCCGGGCCACGAATAGTTGCGCCGGTTGTTTGAGTCGTTCAGAACCCCGGTGGTCTCACGGCATTGGTGAAATTAAACATTCTGTAATTAATGCGGCCGACGAACTAAGCGGTCAGAGATGGTCGTGCGTTCAATATGTGTGTACGGGTTTCATCGCGTTAACAGTGTATTACAGGACAATATCCTGAAAGGTTACTATAGCATGTATATAATATGCAACACGTATGAACCTGCATGAGTGCACGCATGTATGTACATACACGCACGCACACGAGCGCGCACGCACGCACACACATAATCAAGCAGAATATTCGTGAGCGCAAAATGTTTGCACGCATACATGAGTTCGTGTGTGTACGAATCATGTGTTCAAACGAACCAAATCTTACTTTACACACAATAATAAAATGTATATATATATATGGGTACACCGTGAGTGATGCACTGTACCTGCCGTACGTTTCCATTTTCCGATTCAGTTGATACGTGCTATAAGTGTTTTGCGACGATATAGTGCTCCTTACACACTCGCACGCTCACGTACGCACGCACGTACGCACGCACGCACACACACACACACACTCAGGAGATGCTCTGTCTTCTTCATGCAGTTATATTTTTCAAATGGTCTTGGTCTTACTTACACATATTTTAATCAATCAACATACTTTGAAATATACAAACATCCGCAGTGAAACGTCGTGTTTTAAATAAAATGTGTTCTCTTTCATCTTTCCATTGCTAAGTAAATTCTATGTTGACGTAAATGTACCTATACAGAAGTCGTGACGTGTTTATGTTGAATGTCGTTCACCTGTATTGGTAGTGTGCAATGACGGTTGTTAAATATTTGCTATTGTACACAACTTACTTGCGCTACGATGAGTTAAATCGTTCGTATTCATCCGTCCCTTACCTATTTCTTGAATAAGGTTCACAGATTGATGAGTTGCCTGTGATGTATGTGTTATTTATATGGTATAAACAATTGATGTTTGACGCATGTGTGAAGGTCATTCTTTGGCGTTGGTGACTTCGCTGTTGAGGAGAGTCAATATTTAAGACATCCGCTTCCGTCATCCGCACCCGACTTCAGTCAAATTTAAAACAATTGAAACCAACTGACGAAATGCAACATCGTCCGCTTAGGCACAAATCATGTTGGGAGCGATTTGAGCGGATGGAAGCCGACGTCTGGTGAGGCTGGTATGTGTTAAAACAACGGACAACGGACGCCAGGTTCGGATGACAGAAGCGGACGGTGTGTTCGTCGCATAACACATGTTAATGCAGGACTACACATGCCCGATGGCCTCGGTGGCCTACGTTTAACGTTATACTAACAAATACATGGTTTAATCTGGTCAATGAATGAATTATTTTCCTGACTGCTACTACATAATGCATTTCACTACAATACATTCTTAATTAACGTAACGTGACGATTAGTCAGCACAGTACAATACATTCTTAATTAACGTAACGTGACGATTAGTCAGCACAGTACAATACATTCTTAATTAACGTAACGTGACGATTAGTCAGCACAGTACAATACATTCTTAATTAACGTAACGTGACGATTAGTCAGCACAGTACAATACATTCTTAATTAACGTAACGTGACGATTAGTCAGCACAGTACAATGCATTCTTAATTAACGTAACGTGACGATTAGTCAGCACAGTACAATACACTTCTTAATTAACATGACGATTTTTCAGCACATTACAATACAATTCAACACTGCGAATAGTGTACCACAAATATTTAACTATGTATGATTTCCAAGTATGCTAGATTATTACATTCGTGAAGATTACGATTTTCTTCAACCACAACTATTTTGATTGACAGTCGTATGGAACAATGAAACAACGGCAGCTGTTTAATCTTTTATCCAACATATTAAAACATTTCACTCCAGTTACCGATATACAAAAGGACATGATTGTTTCAATGAAGTTTTTACATGACATTTTGTAAACTTGTTATGAACAAAGAAACACGAGCATGTCACACCTACACTTGCTGCCCATGAAACAACACATCGAATACAAATTATTCCTCACGTTCCCTACTTTACACCGTCTGGCTGTGTCAAATCTGACTGAGCTGTTGACTGGGTTGGTACATAGCTACCATTTGGCATAGTTAGTACAGAACTACCATTTGGTATGGTTGGTACAGAACTACCATTTGGTATGGTTGGTACATAGCTACAATTTGGTATGGTTGGTGCAGAACTACCATTTGGTATGGTTGGTACAGAACTACCAATTTCAGGTTTTAGGTTTAACACGTGTCGAATACGGCTTGCATGTTAACAAAGTTTTTAGCAACTGTATAAAGCACTTCACAAACTAAAGTCAACTGAATTCTGGCTTTGGCTCTGGGTTGGGATACATTGAACACGTCTGTATCTACACAAGGACGTGTTCGTATATACCCCTTTCGGGCACTCTCTGAAAGCTTCTTTGAGCGATGCTGCTACGTACAGAGAGAACATGAATTGGTGCGAGAAGACATCTTTGCGTAACGCCGTTTGTGACTTCAACACTTTCTGAAATACTACCTTCACAGCATGCGTAGGCCATCATCCCCGAATGCACTGCTTCGGTCATGTCTACATATCTTTCAGTGCAACCATATTTCATCAGCAATGCCCACTGTCCACGCCATGCCATGCTTTAATAAAGTATTTGAAGGCGTTGTAGAGAGTTCGAAGTAGCGTTTAGGAAAAGAACAGTGATGTTTGGATACAAGAAGGTTAATTTTCAGGGAGAACAATGAATGTTTGGAACAAATTATCTACTGATTGTTTAAATGTTTTAAGTCTGAAAATGTTTCAAAACAAAACCTAGAGATATCTCATTAGCGCACAGAGGTTACACAAAAACGAAACAATGTTGGACACTCGAGAAGCCAAAGACTTCCTTGTCAATTTGCCACCTGGATTTTGTTGTTTTGGATGGCAATCATATTGTATAAGGGCTGTTAAATTGCATCTTTCGAAATGGTAGCTAAGAAAATGGCAGTGAGACAAAATGTATCACCTTTGACGTAATATTCAAATCGAACACAATAAGTTGGGGAGTTTCGGGATGATTTCTGAAAATGTTGCCGTTGAAGATTATGCACTAAAAAGAGGGGTTCGTTCGAATCCCCCCGAAGAACCCCCCACCCTGAGGTCGGGGATAGTAAACCTCGACGCAATAGACAAAATGACTGTTGTCGCTCCGGACATAGGAAGGTGGCCTGCGATAGTTTCTGCCGTGTGACGCCCTTGACACAAGAGGACGGAATAACAGGTAAAGCCTAACAGTAACGCCTAATGGTGCATTAGTCTGGCCGAAATTATTAACGCTATTAAACGACATTTTTACCTAAGTTTTTCGATGCGAATGTGTTCTTTGCATCACTCCCCATCGGATCAGGTACAAAACGGACCTATATCTGTAGACAAATATTGTGTTGTTGCGCACTTTTTGTGCCCAAAACAACGCTATACCGGCAGGGATCGAACTTAACGCTCGCCCCCTCGCCCGAGGCGAGTAGAAATTCCTGGGGATGAGTAACCTTTGGCCTGCACTAGTCCCCCGGGCGAGTAGCTATTTTCGACTCGTTTTGTAACAATATAAATGCAAGCAATTTGAATTAGTCGTACATACATAAACGTAACACATGTATCGAAAAATAAAAATTTTAAACTTCGTTCTCGATATATCCGATTTCGTAAACGTGCAGCCACTACACGTTGCAACGTAGTCGAAAATCCGTACTCACGGGTACAAATATAGTACACTGAACAGTACTAACTTTTACCCGTCGATCTTCTGCGTTTCCTTTCGAAATCATGTGGCATTTCATAAAAGGGGTCCAACCCCCAAAAGAAAACTGACCGCCGATTATAAAGTTGCGCATAAGCGTAGGTACGATGCGTGTGAGAGAAAACGAGAATTTCAGCCGCACTGACTAAAGCAATTCTCATGGCTCGAATACAAAAGTTCGTCTGCTGGCGCTGGCGTTGCCGCTCACGCTGGCGTTGGCGGTGCCGCTGACCGGCGTGACGACGACACTGTCGTCGACGTTGAAGGTGGGGAGAGTGACGGGACGGCGAAGAACACTTCAGACTGAACTAAACATGATAATGTTTTGTAAGTACTACTGCTGCAAGTATGAGAAAGCAGGCAGTTTTGTCGTCGGCTCCCCGTATTTAAATTGGAGAGTATCAAAGCTCACAATAGTTCTGCAAGCCATATGAAATGGGCTTTATGAAATTATGAGAGAAAGTAGAGAGCAACCCAGGGTCAAGTGTGGCGGACAAGACGATGGACCAACTGGGAAAAGCGACATTTTACTAAATGTATAAGCTTTTCAGGAACGCACATGCCATTGCCAGACACTCAAGACCATAATATTATACAGACTGTGTGGATGTGTACATTGGATGACATGAACGGAGTATAGATTGGCAACACCTACAGAAACGACAAGCAGTTGACAACGATCTGATTTAGTACTAATTGAATAAAATAATTACGTTGCATCGTCAATTATGAAATTAATATTTATTTGTTCATTTTATGTTTAAGGAGCATTGCAGGTCAACATACGAATTTGCATAAAAAGGTCGCATTTTGACGATGCCCACCAAAAATGGGGACAAGTGATTTTTCATGGGGATGAGTCACATATTAAAGCTACTAGTCCCCCTGGCGAGTGGGTTAAATTTCTTAATTTCGACCCCTGTATACTGGCAATAGCCGGCGTTGCTAATATGGCGATCATCCGAAATGTTATGTAACAATATCACGGTGGCATCAGAACCGGAAAGGCGACAAATATTTCATACTGCAGTATAAGAAAATACAAAAAATAGAAGAACAGCTGCAATTTAATGTTACGAAAAACTCTTTAAAAAATCGATAATTTAATGTTAAAAGCCCCCAAAAAATCGAACCGGAAAGTTGATTTAAAAAAATCCACCGACAAATATTTCGACAAAAATATAAGATAAAACACATCGCTCATATATCAAAGTATAATTAAAAGTTCACAGATCATGCAAATATCTTAAAATCTTACTCATAAACTAGTGTCTTGCCTGCCCAAATCAACAATTCAATAATAAATCATTCTTCAGGGGAAAGTTAGTACAAAAGAATGACACCGAAGTGTCATTTTTGACATTACTAAGAAAGAAAGACATTTATTTGACCCCATTTGCGTAATATAATTCTTCTTGGTTGTATACATGTAATACAAACACGCACGCACGCACGCACGCACGCACGCACGCACGCACGCACGCACGCACGCACGCACGCACGCACGCACGCACGCACATACATATATAATACATCATACGTACGTAAATCAGTAATTGATAATGTTCCACTAAGAAGTAAATAAATCATTATTTATCCAGACGGGGGTCGGTGACTCCTATTAAGACAAAAATGTCGTTGTCATAGGAGCCACCTAATTTACGCCAATAATTACTTTGGTCCTTTCAACAATATATCTATATCATGTGTGTGTGTGTGTGTGTGTGTGTGTGTGTGTGTGTGTGTGTGTGTGTGCGTGCGTGCGTGCGTGCGTGCGTGCGTGCGTGCGTGCGTGCGTGCGTGCGTGCGTGCGTGCGTGCGTGCGTGCGTGCGTGCGTGCGTGCGTGCGTGCGTGCGTGCGTGCGTGTGTGTATACGCATGAGAGTTATCGGGTAGTTTGTAATGTATATGCATATATATATATGTACTTGAGCAAATGCGTGTATAGTTACAGTCTAAACGTTTGTACATTAGCAACATATCTTATATTATTTATTTGTTTTGTTGACATGTGTAACAATTTGATATTGTGCGCATAAAATTATATTTTTGTAAGAAATAATATTTCGCATAAAATGTGAAGCCTCGTAAACTATGGGTATAGACCCCCATATTTTCCGTTGACTAGATCAGGAGTGTCATTTATTGCGTGTGGCAAGTTATATTTTAGACATCTCATTGTAAACTCATGCTTAGTTCTAAAAGTATATAATATTATATATATTTTTATTTTCAGAGGGTTGTAGTTGTATATGTTAGCATTTGGGACAATTGACCAGTTTAGTAAATAACCTGGTAGATTTTTTTTAATAATTGTTTAGTTCTTGTAACTTTAATATATCTTCTACTTTTAATAAGTTAAGTTATTTTAAAGTAGTTCAGTGTGTGCATTATATCTACTTAGGGTTATTATTTCCACTGCTTTTTAATTCTCATTATTCTATTTCCCTGATATCCCCATGCAACGATGCAGTAAACAATGTGTGGTAATATTAATGAGTTATATAACAGAGCTTTTATTTGTACAGGTAGTACGTGTGTTAATCTATTCAACATGGAACACTGATTTGATACTTTTTCAGTGTTTTTTTTCCAGTTTAGGTTTGTGTCCAAGTTCAATCCTAAGAAGTTAAATTCATCTACATTTCAATTAATCCATTTTAAGCGTAAGAATCTCTATACGTTTATTGGGCATATGAAAGATCATGTATTTTGATTTGTTTTTATTTAGCGATACTTTATTAATATCTAGCCATTAATTTACTTTAAATAGTTCTTCATTTATTAAGGATTGTATGTTTTTATTGTGCGAGTGTGTTGTCATTTAAATATATAAAAGTACTAGATAATTTCGTATCATCGGCATGTTTGGACTGTATCATGAGGAAAATTGGACATTTCACTACAAAAAGACCGTTGTCGTACCATCACCTGGACCAACTCAACGGCGGCGTCTATTTTCACGACGTGGTGATCCGCGAGCAGAATGTCGTTGATCCTCTACACCCCGAGATCCTTACGCACAATGTGGGAAGCATGTAAAGAGAAAACTCCGGAGACAGTTCGGCACGGCGCGACCCCTGTTCAACACGTACCTTGTTCTTATGGATGCAGCAACACAGGAACCGCCAATGACGTCTCTCGTCACTGCTAGTGTGCATTCGCGACCAAATACCCGTGAACAAATGCATACTACCAGTGAATTTTGCCCAGCAGTCGTGAGAAGACCCAAACGGCTCTTTTCAGAGCCAACTACACTTTCATACGAGTTGCTACATTGGGTGTGAACGATGTCTAAGTTTGAATAATTCTCTTGTAGGTATCAATTTAACGAAAATATCTCGATAAATTTGGTCCTCAAAATTCACCATGGCTGCAGTTTCCAAAACGACAGCCATCTTTTTGTAGCGAAATGTCCAATTTTCCTCATGACATGGTCCAAACATTAGTAATTTCAAAAACAAACACTTCGATGTCATGCTTTTGCCCTGACTGACCACTGAAGAATTATTTATTACTGATTTGGGTAAGCAAGACACTTGTTTATGAGTAAGATTTAAATATATTTGCACGATCTGTGAACTTTTAATTATACTTTCGTATATGAGCGATGTCTTTGTTTTTTTATCTTATATTTGTCGGTGGATTTTTTTTGTTGGGAGTTTCAAAATTAAATTCACTCTATTAATTTTTTGTCTTTTCGTAGACTGGATTTAAGATATTTGTCAGTGAAATCACCGTTCCGGTTTGATTTTTTGGGGGGCTTTTTAACATTTAATTATCGATTTTTTAAAGAGTTTTTCGTAACATTAAATTGCACTTTTTCTTCTATTTTTCGTCTTTTTTTTATACTGCGGTATGAAATATTTGTCAGTGAAATCGCCTTTCCGGTTCTGATTCCACCATGATATTGTTACAGCACATTTCGGATGATCGCCATATTAACAACACCGGCTATTGCCGGTATTGCGTTTTTTGGGGCACAAAAAGTGCACAAAAACACAATATATTTTACATTATACGACCGTTTTGTACCTGATCCGATGTGGAGTGATGCAAAGAACATATTCGGCGTGAATCACATCGAGAAAAATATGTAAAAATGTCATTCATAATAGCGTTAATAATTTCGACCAGATTAATGCACCTAGCTTTACTAGTCTTTACCGAAGTCGAAGAGTAGATACATTGTTGGCAATGCGCTTAGATTTAAGTACTTGTCTTGTCTGCCTCAAGCAGCGATTTTCTGCTACGTCACTCCATTATTTTTGTTTTTTCAATAACCGACCAGCACTTTGTTTTAACGGATCGTGTTCAAACTAAACATGTTTCTGCGTTACCCACAAGGTGGCGGAACTGTTTTCAATTGCATATTATCTCCAACGTAGGGGAGACTGGGGCTAGTTGTTACAATATTCAGTTAGTAACTTTTTGTGAAAAGTAAATAATAAAATGTACCATATTATTGATATCATGTATTGTAGTTATGTAGATATGTGAAGTTTCCCAGGCACGGTCGTAAGTTGTTACATCATGGGGGCAAGTTGTTACATCATAGGGGGCAAGTTGTTACATCATAGGGGGCAAGTTGTTACATCATAGGGGGCAAGTTGTTACATCATATGGGGCAAGTTGTTACATCATAGGGGGTAAGTTGTTACATCATACGGGGCAAGTTTTTACATTATACGGGCAAGTTGTTACATCTAACGGGGCAAGTTGTTACATCATATGGGGCAAGTTGTTACATCATAGGGGGCAAGTTATAACATAATACGGGGCAAGTTGTTACATTATACGGGGCAAGTTGTTACATCATAGGGGGCAAGTTGTTACATCATAGGGGGTAAGTTGTTACATCATAGGGGGCAAGTTGTTACATCATATGGGGCAAGTTGTTACATCATACGGGGCACGTTGGTGCAACACAGAACGTGTGGATCGCAAAGCAAGTGTCACTCGTACATGTTACTGTTATTACATTAGTTGGATTATACACACTTATACATCTTATACACAGTATGCGTAGCAATGTAGGTGTTCACAGCTTCATATTCATATCGATGATCTGAAGCAGAGATATGCCGGCATCCTCGGCCACTCGTCTTCTCCATGGCAACCTCCTTTCGGTCGTGATCCCCATTTCCTTGCAGAACGCTGTGGCCTTCTACTTTGCCCCGTCGACGACATTTTCGCGCTCACAGAAGTGAACAAGAGACCCGAGTTGTGTCAATATGTTTGAAATTCGTGAATTCTGCATCTGCACCTCACCGCCTCCCTCTATTGTGACGTCAGTGTTCACATATCCATCACTGTCTACATCCTGCTACACAATTGCAAAGGGCGACTATTGCGCATAAATAAGAATCACTGAATGATTTCAAGATGGAAAAAAAAACAAATTGACGTCTATATTAAAGTTCGCCAAAAAAACATATTACAGCACAATGTTGGAGAAACAAAAAACAACGTAAAGGGAATCTGGAAAATTTTAAACAAGTCAGTTTGTGTAACAAGACAAAGTCCCACTTTAAAATAAATTATGCTCGTATCAATTTAAAGAGAATGTGTATTTCAGTTAAAGATGTAATACTATGGAACTCACTTGACAGCTCTTTAATATGTTGTAGAAACTTTCATCATTTAAAAAAACATACACTGCTAACATTTTGGTCAGCTATGTAGTGTACATATAGCAGCTTGGCCGTATAAATATTGATTTATTGTAGCTACAAAAAATAATTGCTTTGTTTATGCTAGTCTTTACATGTTGTTATTCTTGAACTACACTATTGTGACTATCTAGTGACTATCCTAATGTTATTACATACCAAGTGTGTAATGAAGGTACTGTTTTGCAACAATAACATGAATGGTACTGGATTCATTTACTGCGCCATAGTTAGTGTAATTTTAATAGTCCACAATTCCACAAAAAAAACCAAAAGTAACATGCATGAAACACGAAAATTATTCCCTAGGAAACCACATAAGCTATGAGCATATCTATATGCAACATTGGGCAAGGCTATATATTTTCACAGCAAGAGTGCATATTGAGGCAACAATGTGATATAGCAAAACATACATAGTACTACTATCGTGGTCAAACAAAATGTCTCGGAAATTTAATTACAAAACCAATCGATTGTATACCACCTACTGAATATAATATATACAACTGAAATATGCATATTCACACATTCACAATTGAAATTGGTCAACAACTTACAATTTAACGTACCGAACACAATATTACCTGATCAACTGCTAGAATCCTTCACACTTCAAATGTTATCCACATTTCTATTTCATTACATTGCTTGGCAAGATATCATGCATTGCACAGAATGTTAAACATCAAGAAATGTGTATACCAGAAAATTTGCTTTGCAAAACTACATTGAACACAAAAAACCATGTTGAAAATATGAACACCAGATTGGTAAAACAGGGCAGCTTAATGCAAATAAACAACAATTAAGGAATACTAATTAACTTTTAATGAGTGATTACAATAATGATGACACTAACCAACGTAGATCTACTACGATCGATGCCACCACTCTTTATATGCTCAATCAAGAGGAATTTATATTTTCATGATACATTTCATTACATTTTTTCTGCATAGTTACTGAAATTCAAAACGTGAGTAACAGTTCAATGAGAGTTCAGCTTCTCTCCATTCTGAAACAGACCATTTTGATGTAGTTTGGAAGAATTGTCTGGTTATACATAATTAACATCCTGCTGTATAAATGTCACAAAACAAGACAGTACACAAGCTGCTGATAATAAGTGATTGTCTTTTAGCCTAGTATGATCTAAAAAGCAATATAGATTGGGATATCTTATTGGTAAAATATCATATATTCTATGCATTACTTACATTAAAACACTACACAAGTTTATAATTATTATATAAAGGATGCATACAGGTTGTTTAAAAGATGGCACCCTAGTTGTCTTTAGTCTAGTTCTCAAGATTTGTGGGTTACATATGCCAAATGTAATGAATAGTATTTGTGAAGAAATTCATTAATTACACCTTCATTGGTGTATTTTATATAAGTACATTTAAAAATAACTTCTATGAGACAGTGGGTGTTTTATTCTGCTCTCTGTATGCAATGGTTAATATGTACACGTTTATCAATTAACCAAGTACAAATACCATAGGCATTTTTAATGTTAACTTTTATTGTATGTACATATTTGTATTCACCATTTGTACCATTGCTTGAGCTTACAAAATACACTGCACTGTGCTATTATTTTCTGACTGATCCATCTTCTTTTTATGACTAAATTAACAAACATTTTCTTGTTAACCTTACATTGGCAAGAGCAAGTAGGTATGAGGTGAATGCAGAGTTAGTAACTGTAAAATAGCATGATAAAATAATAGCACGATACTAACGAGAACAAACATTATTGCAGCCAATATCATAATTGAGAGTACCACACCCTGAACACGTAATTTAAAACATGCAATATATGTACATAAAGGAGTATAAAAATTAATACAATGGCATATGCTCCTGGAAGTGAGATACTGGTTACACATGCTATGCTGTAACATTATATATACACATTATTACACACACACATATATTTATATATATATATATACATACATGTATATATATATATATACATGTATATATATATATATACATACATACATATATAATAGTGTGTTGCGAACAGTCCACAGTGTGTACACACTGAAAGCACTAGGCACAATATATGGCTGGGACTCCATAATTGTGACTTGAGGTGAAACAAGCTAACTCAATCCTCTCATCAAATATACAATAAAAAACCATTAGCTATGTAATAGTATGTAATAGTATATCACCTGGAAGCATTAGTCATACTATTATTTTATTGTTACATGATTCTTGTAAGATATGTTTGTTCATTGTTTATATATATATATATATAGTGCATATATATATATATATATATATAATATATACACGTAAGTTATCTGTGCATATCATCATTTTTATTATTTCAGTGTATAAAGGTGTATATAGATTTACATTATATTTATCACTGGTCTTGTCCAATGGCAAGTTTCATACATAGTGATCATATATATATATATATATATATATATATATATACATACATATATATACATATTTTGTTGACGCATTATCATTGTTGCTGTCAGAGATATGGTACTGGCATGTTGATATATATATATATATATTATATATATATATACATATATAATATATCTATATATATATATATACATATATATATATATATATATATATATATATACATATATATATATATTTATATACATATATATATATAAATTATATATATATATATATATATATATATCCCCTGGATTTACATGCTTTTTGGCATAATTCGCTACTGAGAAATGGATACAGTAACCTGTTGGCCAAACTCTGGCCAATCTCTTCAACTGTCCCCTATAAAGTCAAGTTCTGCAGTAGTTATACCTGAAGGTGAACAGAAACACTGGGCAGCCCACAGTCTGTTTGGGCAGCCCAATTGCCCAACCCTCTGTGGCGGTTCTGTAACATTGTGATCGCAGCCAGTCCTCCCAGTCAGTTATGTCTGTGGCAAGACCTGTGGCAATGCTCTGCTATGTTGTAGATGTCCGTCACATGGCTAGTTCCAGTTCGCAGACCTCAGCACCGTTGCCCCTGATGCATAGATCTGTTCTTTCTGTCGCACCATTCGTTTACTCAGTTCGTCTTCAAAGGATACCGGACCACCGAACATCCCTAAAAGTGGCAAGTGTAAATATTGTCAAACTCACTTCGCAGATGAAACAAGAATTCTGCCCTTTGAAAAGGAACTTGGTTGTTTCAATAAATAAAACAGCACTACGCGTTTAACCAGCCCACAAGAACATGGGCAAGAGGCAGTAAAATAATCTATCTGTAAACATCTGCATTAGCAACAGCTATGTCTGTAGCTATGTAAGAAAGTGGTACTAAACTTACATCTCGAGCAAAGTCGACCAATAACATGAAAGCACCTAGTAATTATTTTGAAAAAAATGTTATGACAGTGGTTTACATATCTTGAAAAGACTGCACCAAAATTAATAGCATGAAATAGTAAAAAAAGTTGTACATTAATTGCTAACAATATGTTTTGTTTACATGCAAGTGTGTGTGAAATGTGGTTGTGTTGGAATATTAGCAATATGAGATAGTTTGGTTTCTGAGAATTTAGGCACAAAAGAAGGTTTCTTCTGTTAAACTGTAGGGGTGTTTTGTCAACAATGTCAATGCTGTTCAGATTTGGTTACATATTTGTACAGTGAACAATTCAATAACTTTTATTTTGTCTACCCATTTTATCTTTATAATGGCATTGATGATAGACCAAATTGCACTAACTTGTGCAAATAAGTAGTATGAAACAATCCACCAGGTGGCGTATTGGTGAGTTTACAAACAGCCCACCAGGTGGCATACTGGTGAGTTTGCAAACAATCCACCAGGTGGCATACCGGTTAGTTTACAAATAATCCACTAGGTGACAGGAATCTCAATAGGTTGTTACTATGGTTTTCACTGATGCACCCACCTTGACCACGAGCGCCCCCTGCTGGTGTTGTGTTGAAGTTTGGCTGCTGCGGAGGTGGTACACCGTATCCCATCTGCGGGCTTTGAGGTGCACCGTATCTCATCTGTGGGCTTTGAGGCGCACCGTATTCCATCTGTGGGCTTTGAGGCGCACCGTATCTCATCTGGGAGTGTTGTGGGGCACCGAATCCCATGTGTGGTTGCTGCTGCATTGGGGGGGCCGGAGGCATCGTGTTGAACGGTATGCTGGGACGGCCTATGGGCACGGGTGGAGGCGGGGGGGCGTGCTCCGACGGGAAGTTGTCATCTGTGACAAAGTACCAGAATGTGTGAGTGCTGGAGACAGATTTGACAAGGCGACATCAAAGGCATTTACTTGATGTAAAAAACTAATGCATCCAATTAATCATACATGATACCAATTCTATTTTACAGGCATTTTGTACAAGAATTGTTTTGGTACTTTAAAAAAAAGCTTCTTAAAAATCTACACATAACATTTGACCCATCATCTACCAATTTACTGATATAGAAACAATATTTGTTGGGCAAGATGGAGCTATTGGGAAACAGTGTTTAACCAAGAAGAACCGTATAGTTTCTAATTAAAACATTTTATGAAAACATTGTATGAATCAACATTTGATTAATTACATGTGAATGTCTCACACGAAAACTAACTGATGGCAAATGTGATTTTTCTTGATTCCGCATCAATCCTCATTTTTTTAGGAGCATCTGCCCTTAAGTTACCACAGTAGGGTACATTGGAACTTGTGATACAAATAGATCATACATGACAAGGTAGATATGTCACAAACAGTGAATGAACACGTAACTGTGTGACTTACTGGAATTAATTGACATTGCATCCATACCGCGGGAGACATTGTTTACATGCCCTGCTTGGCGCTGCAGTGTCTCAAGAGGAGTGTGGCGAGCAGGCACTGAACACATAGCAACGACAGTGAAACACATAGCAACGACAGTGAGACACATAGCAACGACAGTGGGACACATAGCAACGACAGTGAGACACACAGCAATGACAGTGAGACACATAGCAACGACAGTGGGACACATAGCAACGACAGTGACACACAGCAACGACAGTGAGACACATAGCAACAAAAGTGGGACACATAGCAACGACAGTGAGACACACAGCAATGTTAGTGAGGAAAACAAATAGGCTATATGCAACATGGTATATATTATTTAATATTTGTACCGAATAATTTGAGTCAAAAGGTTACATTACAATACCAATTACATTTTCACCAATTACAATTACTTCTAAAAGCAAAACACCCATTTCAATTCCAGGTACAACGTAATTGATCCCAAGTCTGATGGGGGTCTTTCTCAAAATGAACATAATTTTAGGAGGGTGTCTAAGCCAGCATTCTGAATGGGAGTGTCTCAAAAACTATAAAAAAAGCACAACATATTTTATGGATGTTCCTTAATGGCATAATTATAATTATAATAATGTTGACATTATGTTGACATTATAATGTTGTTCTAATAATGTTGTGCCCGGAATCATTCTACCAATGAAATCAAAATAACATGCAAAAACAATACACACAGAGATATCATAATGTGCCTTTTTTACTCAATGCAACACTTTAATTCTATTGATTTGTTCAGTTGTTAAAATAGCATGTAGGTTAATAGCACGTAGGTTTAACCATGATAAACAGTTACCTGTTTGGTTGAGTCCGCCGCCGTTAAAGTTTGTTTGTTGGTTGCTTCCTACAGTCGAAATAACACAGAAATGTGATAAAACATTTCACATGATTGTCTGTCATTGAAAACAAAAGGCTCCATGTGGCAAGTGGAACAGGAAGTCACTGGCTTATCGAGAGTCAGCAAACTTACACATATGGACATATTTGTTAATAATCTTTAAACATTCGCACTGCTAGCATTTACACAGTCAATCAAGTAATTTGTTCCAATCAAACCTGAGTTACTTGAGTTATATTGATAAAGACACAGTAGCAGTCTAATAAAAGTGACATTCAACGTGTGACCTTGGAATGTGAAAATGCTAGCAAGCTTGCATAGTTGGAACAATGGTCTATATTGAGAAAACATTCACAACAGTGTATTGCTTTGTCAGAGATACACTACACTGGTACTGTCACAAGCATTGCATTAATTATGTATATTTGAAATTGCTGGATTTTTTCACACATTTATGTATCATTAGACTTTAAACAGAGTATTGGAAAACAATTATTTGTGTGTGTGTGTGTGTGTGTGTGTGTGTGTGTGTGTTTGTGTGTGTGCGCACGTGCGAGAGTGGGTACGTGCATGCGTGTGTGCAAGTATTTTTTGGATTGCACGAAAACAAACATATTATTTTAATTTTGTATTGCAGATAAAAGCAATCATCAGTTAAATTATTTTATTTCCTGACACTTTTTTTTACAAAACTTTACAGCAAAGCCTCATAGAGGAGATGTGAGAATGTATGTACTTTGCCAGTCGGACACATTCTCGTATGGCCCAGCCTGATGACCGCTGGGAGACACGGGGGGTTGTGGGAAGCCCCACTGACCAGGAGAGGTTGGCTGGGTCCTGTACTGACCCGGGTTGTAGGCACTCGCTATATCCTGCGGCCTCTGTTGAACTGTCAACAGAAACAACACCATGCAGCAACTGATGGTACATGGTAATAATAATAATACACTAATTTACACACGATATTTTCCGGTGAAGAAGCCACAGTGACGCCCTCTGGTGCAGTGAGTGTTCCAGTTTGTGAGTCCACGACACGTTCTTAGCACATTTACTCCCCGTGTGGGACCATTTACTTCCCCTGGCGTAGACACCAGATAGAAGGGACCAACGGCTTTTAATGTCTCTTCCAAAAGGCAAAGTGAACGAAATTGCCCACGCTTCGAAACACAGCAGGTGGACTCTAACCCTGACCCTCACGAGTGACGGTCCGGCACTCAAACCCTGGCCTACTGCGCCCAACTATAGTATTTAGCTTGACCGACCCTCACCATTTGACTTTCCAAAGAGGCCTGCAGTAGAGCATCCAGAATCATTCATATTCATGTAGTCCTCAGGAATGCAGCTCTGACATTGAAACACTAGTTATCCTACCATCCCTGCAAATTTTCCAGAAATCCATTGCAGAATTTTCCAGTGACAATCATTTTATCAATCACATGGCTCCAATCCAGCTAGCCAATGCAAGACATTTCTCCATAAAGCCGGAACATACTGATTGTTCTGTCCACATATTTAATTGTAATAATCATAGCTACAAATTACTGGGGGTTTTTAAACATGAAATCCATCAAACAAGAAGTTTCAGGAAAACTTGCATTAATAAAAAAATCAATCACCTTTTGCAGTGGCTAAACAAATTGTGTATAGTTAATATTATCTCAGACAGTTTGATTATTATCTCCATAAATATACACATTAAAGGCCCCCTACAACAAAATGTTATCATAAGTAGAAATATCCATCAACTTCCAACAAACCTAGCAACCACTATTACCATCACTTAAAAAAATCTTATTTGACACATGCAGCGTTTTCGTAATTTTTTTTATTATCATTTGAAACCTAGCTTAAATTCTACGTCCACTTTCACTAAAACATCAGCCATTAATTTGGCATATATGAATGTTAATTCCCCTTTTGCAAAAGTTAACTTTTTAAGTCAAAGTAAAATACATTTTGCTTCTGAAGTTTCTTCCTCATACTGTCTCATGAAACTGAATTACGTCAAAACTAAAAAGGGTTTACACTCACATTTCAGAACAAAACTTAGCAGCCTGACTTTATAGTTGGGTGGTTGGGTGCGTTCAGGTCTTTCATAAAAAAAACTGTGTAACCAGCACATTCGTTTCATATGTTTGGGGGCCAGTTTAGAACACCGATGTATGTGGCATGAACTGTTCAAAAACATTGTCTATTTTCTGATCGCAGTCCATAAGGGTGCTTACAGTTTTCAACAGCGGAGACCATACAGTAGTTTTATGATTGGAACAAGGGGGTGACTGGGGGGTAAGTTGGGGTCTTACATGGAGCATGGGGGTGACTGGGGGTGGGATAGGTTGGGGTTTTACTTGGAGCCAATGGGGGTTATTGAGGAGTGAGGTAAGTTGGGGTCTTACTTGGAGCAAGGGGGGTGACTGGGTGGTGCAGTAAGTTGGGGGTTTTACTTGGAGGAAGGGGGTGATTGGGAGTGGGGTTAGTAGGGGGTCCTACTTGGGGCCAGTTGGGGGTGACTGTGGTGGGGTAAGTTGGGGTTTTACATGGAGCCAGTGGAGGTAACTGGGGGTGGGGTAAGTTGGGGTCTTACTTGGAGCAAAGGGGGTGACTGGGTTTGGGGTAAGTTGGGTCTTACTTGGAGCAAGGAAGGTGACTGGAGGATGGGGTAAGTATGGGTCTTACATGGAGCTGGTGGGGGTGACTGGGGGGTGTGCTGCTCCAAGTCCTGGTTGATCTCCATGATGGTCTGGCGAATCCCCGCGGTGACGTTGCCCTGGACACACAGAGTGCGACCCCCGTTGATCTCAGTGTGACTCAACTGGGACACTGCAACAACAACATAACTAAACAGTTACTCAATATAATGAGTGTAGACACTGCAACAAGATGACTCAACAGCAACTCAATGACTCTATATAGTGAGTGCGAACATTGCAATAACAAGAACAGTGAGTCACCACCTTATGATAGGTTTGATGTCAATCACATTACCCATGGTACACCTCAGTGCCTTGAAGTTAGTCTGTCGGAAATTTTACAAAACACCTACACAACAGTGGCAGTCAACCTTACTGGACAGATTCAGATATATGGGCAGTCAGATTAATAAGAGCGTATAATTTAAAAAAAATTAAAACAGTTGACTATGATCCTTAGATCAGGTGAAAGTGTGATGTATGGTACCAGACAAAGCAAACTGATTTATAAGGTGCCACCCTCAGACTATTGTCACTCACTGTCAAAGGTATAAAAACGTGGAGCAGTTTAACAAATGAAATAACTCGGCTGCCAAGTTTAACACAACTTAAAAAACATTCAAGTTGTCGTTACTTACTGCATATTTATAAACTTTTAACTGAAAGTGATGTTAAATTAAGTTAATTTATTAATAGCACAAACACCACTGTAATAAGTTTATAAGTGAATTATGAATGTTATTTTGTACTTTATTTGTGTTACTTATATTGTACTGACTTAGTTTGAGAAGGGCATAGCACCTTATAAGTCATATGACTTCAGCAGCAGCACACTATACTATGCACCTGTATTATGTTGTTGTTGTTGTTGAATAAACCTTCATACATCATTCATGCAATAGTATAGAGAGCAGGACTACATTTTCTATTTTTGCTGAATTTACATGATTCAGTTAAAAATAATTGAATAGTTTGTCTACTTTTTTTGGAAGTGAGATGAGCAAATTTTTTTTATTGTGGTGGTAATGGTGTGTGCACCAGAACCTTACTTAATGGTGGTGGTTGTGGTGGTGGTTGTGGGATATACACTAGAGCTTGTGTTAATGGTGGTGGTGGTGGTGGTGGTTGTAGTGTTTGCATTAGAGCCTTACTTAATGGTGGTGGTTGTAGTGTTTGCATTAGAGCCTTACTTAATGGTGGTGGTTGTAGTGTTTGCATTAGAGCCTTACTTAATGGTGGTGGTTGTAGTGTTTGCATTAGAGCCTTACTTAATGGTGGTGGTTGTAGTGTTTGCATTAGAGCCTTACTTAATGGTGGTGGTTGTAGTGTTTGCATTAGAGCCTTACTTAATGGTGGTGGTTGTAGTGTTTGCATTAGAGCTTTACTTAATGGTGGTGGTTGTGGCGTGTGCATTAGAGCCTTACTTAATGGTGGTGGTGATGGTTGTAGCATTTGCATTAGAGCCTTACTTAATGGTCTTACTGAGTAAAAATATATTGAACTTTTTTCAGCCAGACCCCCATTTTCATGATAACAAACAAAATGTATGCTTTTTTGAGCAAATATTGGCAAATTTAGAAACACTGCCATTCTTTATTGAACACATATATGATTATAATTCTTGCAAATCCATGTTCAGTGCAAACAAAAAGTGCAAAAAAACCTTTGTTTTTGGCAACAAATATGGGTTTGTCTTTCAAACTGTTGATGATTTTTAAAATCTCTTTGGTCATTGTGCAGAGTAGAGTATGCTGAATGCAACATTTAAAACCTTATTTGGATAGCAAAATTACTCAGAGATATTCTTTTTTCAAATGCAGAAAACACATTTTTGAGAAAACGGCCATCAAAGATTGAAAAACGGGATTTATTACTTAAAAGAGGCATGTGGTGATGGTGGTGGTTGTGCCATTTGCATTATAACCTTACTTAATGGTGGCGGTGGTGGTGGTGGTGTTGGTGGCGTTTGCATTAGAGCCTTACTTAATGGTGGTGGCGGTGGTGGTTGTGGTGGAGGTGGTGGTGGTGGTGGTGGTGTTGGTGGCGTTTGCATTAGAGCCTTACTTAATGGTGGTGGTGGTTGTGGTGGAGGTGGTGGTGGTGGTGGTGTTTGCATTAGAGCCTTACTTAATGGTGGTGGCGGTGGTGGTTGTGGCGTGTGTTGCTCCAAGTCATGGTTGATGTCCATGATCGTCTGTCGCATCCCTAGCGTGAAGTTACTACTGTTTGGTGACACTGTGTCCTGCCAGTGGCTGTCTGTAAACAAGTTCACTCAGCTGCATAAATTAGCACATGGATATAGACAGTGGCAGATACATATGAATAAATAGTCTTTTCGCAGTAATTGCAGCATGGCTGAATGCTTCCCAGAGAAATCAAGTTTGTCTTGGAAATAACAGGTCTACCAAGGGGTGAAGTGTAAAGTAGAAAGGGTTGAATACTGCGCTAAATAAAAAAGCATTTAAAAACTAACTTCACTGAGGTTTGGGCAAAACACAACAATTTATGGGCATTAAGATATATATGGTAATGACAAATTCACAACCTTTCTGAGTATATTTGGTTCCCGTGATAAGTCTACAGTTTCCTAGAGAGGCTGGTGGACTAATGCGTACCTGAGGCAGAGTCAAAGCCCGAGCTGTTGGCGTGGTTGCTCACGGCAGCCTTGGAGCTGAATGCTGAAATCATACGTGTCGGACAATTAGCATACAGCTCCTCTGTCTGTCTGTCTGTCTGCCTGCCTGCCTGCCTGCCTGCCTGCCTGCCTGCCTGCCTGCCTGCCTGCCTGCCTGCCTGCCTGCCTGCCTGCCTGCCTGCCTGCCTGCCTGCCTGCCTGCCTGTCTGTGTCTGTCTGTCTGTCTGTGTCTGCCTGTCTGTCTGTCTGTCTGTCTGTATGTATGTATGTATGTTATGCTACTCCTCCTAGATGCTTTATATCTTGCATGTCAAACTTTCAGAGATTCATCTAGGATCTATGGCAGTCTATTTTTTTTTATTCAGCCCACTATTACACATACTACAAATGATCCAATTAGTTTGTAGTTATTACATACAACTGTCAGCAACGCTATACCAACAATTACCCACAATTGTTGGCAACATTATGCATATTTTCTTCAATTGTCCGAAGTTGTGTCATACAATGGCAAGGTGTCGTTTTATGTACTTATAACTGCCAGCATTGCATTGATATACTGTCTGGCAGCACCAAGTACCAAGGCATAGAATGATATTTCTATAATTATATTGTGCTTCCTGAATGTTTTTAAACACGAACTACCAAGTTATCCCATCTGGTGGGTGAGTATTTCTGCCAGTATGTATAAATAAAAAACTGGTGCATTAAAACACATTTGTACAAAAAATTATTGTACGATTAAAATTAAGAGTCTGTGCCTTTAATGAGCCATGTCTGCGTGACTGTTATCCTTACCTGCTGCACAGGCTCCTTCCATCTTGGACATGTTGTTGGACTTCATTGGCTGGGCAGATGGACCCGCCACAGTGATAAAGTAGTCCATCACCTCCGAAAGACACTTCATGGGGCTGTGCTGCAACAGCAAGGACATTGTGTCATTAGCAGATCAATGTAGCACATAGTGTCATCAGCACAGATCAATACAGGACATTGTGTCATCAGCAGATCAACGCAGCACACAGTGATCAGAATAGATCAACCCACAACATTGTTTCATCAGCACAGATCAATGCAGTACATTGTGTCATCAGCACAGATCAACCCAGGACATTATGTCATTAGCACATATCAATACAGGACATGGTGTTATCAGCACAGATCAATACAGGACATTGTCATCAGCACAGATCAGTGCAGCACATTGTGTCATCAGCACAGATCAATTCAGCACATTGTGTCATCAACAGATCATGGCAGGACATTGTGTCATCAGCACAGATCAATAGAGGACATTGTGTCATCACATCAGCACAGATCAATACAGGACATTGTGTCATCAGCACATATCAACCCAGGACATTGTGTCATCAGCAATGATCAATACAGGACATTGTTTCATCAGCACATATCAACCCATGACATTGTGTCATCAGCAATGATCAATACAGGACATTGTGTCATCAACACAGATCAACCCAGGACATTGTGTCATCAGCACAGATAAACCCAGGACATTGTGTCATCAGCACAGATCAACCTAGGGCATTGTGTCATCAGCACAGATCAACCCAGGTAGCTGTGTCATCAACAGATCAGGGCAGGACATTGCATCATGAAATAATATATATATTTATACATAAATGTGTTACTTTTTAATTGGATTGACATGAATGATACATTGACAAAAAAATTCATGTGTGGTACACCGAGGCAAAACCATAAAGTATAAACAAAATGGCCAGCTTCTAAAATATGCAAGAAACTGTTTCAATTTCTAGCAAGCTTACTTTTCAGAAATCATTGCCATACCTTATTACCAGGAAAATTATTAAAAAATGTTCAGGATAGTTCTTTTTCATGATAAAACACTTCTTTCTTATTATCTACCAGTTAACAAAACCTTTTGGATATCAGAAAATTTTTTGTTACATATGAAATTTATTTTTTAGCAATCTAATATATACTCATAATTACCTTATTGTCGACATTAATGGAATAGCCTTCGGCCGATCGCACAACCTCATAATGATTCAGATTTGTCCCGCTGAAAATCACAATATGGGATTAACATTGTACCTTAACACAAATACACATCACATCTATATTAAGTGCATCACTTCACCTTATGCTCGAATACTCTTATCATGTCAAACCTGCCTCTTCAGCTTAGGTCTTTGCCATCCATATTCAACCTAATAAGCGTACGGTATGCTTGAAAAACTTGTGCCATGGAAAAATTTCGCGGAATCTGTTCTTATAAGCGTACACCAAAATTTGTTTCTCTAAACAATCATTCAATAGTATCCTCTTGTGAGGTGGTTAGCAGAATAAATTGAGCCATGCCGTGGACACTTCTGCAGTGGCTCATGGGAACTGGGAGTCCACAGCATTTACCCCGTGTGGAATCTTTTACTTCCCCCGGCATAGACAACAGAGAGAAGGGACCAACGGCTTTTAGTGTCTCTTCCGAAAGACACAGGCAAAGTGGGGTGAACGAAATTGCCTAAGTTTCGAAACAGCAGTTGGTGGTTTCGACCCTGGTCCGCTCGACCAAAAGTCTGACATCCTACCACATGACCACTGCGCCCCACTTCTCTAGACAATAAGGTAACTGTTAACACTAGTGGTGTCATTTGGTGACTGGTGTCGAAAAAAGTGGTGCCAACTGTTTAACACCAGATGGCGACACTTTCTGGTTGATCCACACTAGTCAAATTACAATAATTATGGATCCTGCTGATCAAAAAGGCAAGCTACCAATGCAAACTAAGCCCAATTTACACCATTTACAAGGCGATATCATCCTACGTGACGAGCCGATGTTGGCGGCAGTGCTGTAACTGTGTAAGTGACACTTGAAACTGCTCCTTGACCAAACTATCAGAAACAGGAAAACGGGGGTTAATTGATGCTAAAATGTTGGGGTGCGTATTATACATGGTAACTTCTGTTAGATCTGAGCAAAAGTCAGGGTGCGTATTATACTTGGGGGTGTATCATACATGGAAAATCATAGCATATGATAACAAAAGACAACATTTCTACATGTTTTGAGTGTTATCCAAGGTAATTACCCAGATACGTCACGTCGCATTGAGATGACATATTTGTGGCTGTCTGGGAACGTCGTGCTCGGTCGCATCAGCACGTTGCCAAACTTGCGATTCGACGTCAGCAAGCATTCCGCCTGCGTTCTATCGCACCCATCAAAGAACCATCTGCAGCGGGAAATGCGACATTCTTACAATCATTCTACAGTAGAATCCCTTTAAGGGGCTTTGTGTATTAAACAAAACAATTCCAATAATGCAAATAAAATTTGGATGTGGGTGGATGGGTGGTTCAGGGTCTACTTGGTATATAAAAAACAATGTGAAAGGAGTATTTTCTAAATTTTCCAATAATCAGTTTTCCACCTACTTCATTGACATTGTGTATGCAGTGATTCACAAAGTAGCTGAATATAAATCATAATTATTTATAATAATAACCTCTATTTATATAATATATGTTCACAGGCACTTAAAATACGACATTGATAAAATAAATTGTTATAATAAAATTCATAAATCAATATAACAGTGATGCCTATGTATTGGTAAAAGTTATATGTGCAAATTATATTATACCTAAGTCACTACATATAATAAAAATAGAATACCAAACTGAAATATCAATATGTAAAACACTTAACATACAAACTTAACAAAATGTATTTCATAAAAATAGTTGGTATCACAAACAGAAAATAAAGCATTGAAAATATCAATTGTCCTTTCTTAATACAGAAATGTCGTAGCTGGTAAACATGGTTCCTAACAAAAGACAAACACAATATCTAGATATATCGAGTCAGCACGAGTGTACTTACGATGGGACATCTCTGTTTCTGGTTGAGTCACGATAGAACAGATGAATCTACAACATGCAGTGTCCCATTAGCAACAATACACACTATGCTCAACTTTGGAGCCGTTCACAGCTCTCGACAATTACCCATTCATACTAATTCTCAGAATTAGGACATAGTCTACAATAATTACCATCATAATATGTTTTAAAAAAAATTTCTCTGACAATTATGTTAATACTTTGTTCTTTTCTCCGACAACACCATGGTGTCATATTGATGACTGTTTTCCACGAAGTTGTGAATTTATCAGTTGTCGTATTGCGTTGCAGCACCACGCTTTGAATGGTTACACAAAATAAAACAGCAGTAGTTCCAAAACAGTTCACCATGTGGCACTGCATGACAAAATGATGGTCATATTTCGCAAGTGACTGACATTTAAAAATTAGTGTGCGAGCCTTGACCCCCCCCCCCCCCCCAGTAATCTTTGTATGAATAGGTAAATATCAATAGTTGTGAATGGCCCGTCAGCATATAACCATACTATTGACTAAAATTCAGTGATAAGTTTATGTTTTTGTTTATCTGTGTTTATGTTAAGACTGCAAAGAATATCATTACAAAACTTAAATAATAAAAAGTTTCAGATCACTAACTATAACAATTTATAACAACAATTGATCAACATGTTTAATTATAAATATTAATCAAATAAATATTATTTACTAAGTTCATTTATTCCTATCTGGATAATATATATATTAAAATTGGTCAAACTGTGACACAGGAAGCATGGTGCTATGTTCAATCAGACGTTGAGAACTGGGCTGGAAGACCAGGTCTGAAGCCAAACAGGTGGCCAAAGACACAGCGAAGTGGAGGAGCACTGAACCATTATGGGGCCCAAAGAGGTATGGGTAAATAAGATTTAACAAGATTGCCATCCAAGGCAAAGACCCAGATGGCAAGTGGACAAGGAAGTCATTGGCTTATTGAGAGTACAAAAATGTTCATCTATGTGTAACCTGCCCTCCTGAAATATTTGTCAATTTTGTTTTTAAACATATTCATGCTGCTAGCATTCACACAATTGGTAAATAATCTGTTCCATTAATTTATTGTCCTCTGTGAAAATGAGTACTTTCTGGTAGTCAATCTACACTGATCCTTCATCAACAACACCTTGTGTCCTTGTATCTATTTTAAGTACTTTCTGGTAGCCAATCTACACTGATCCTTCATCAACAACACCTTGTGTCCTTGTATCTTTTTTAAGTACTTTCTGGTAGCCAATCTACACTGATCCTTCATCAACAACACCTTGTGTCCTTGTATCTTTTTTAAGTACTTTTTGGTAGCCAATCTACACTGATCCTTCATCAACACCTTGTGTCCTTGTATCTTTTTTAAGTACTTTCTGGTAGCCAATCTACACTGATCCTTCATCAACAACACCTTGTGTCCTTGTATCTTTTTTAAGTACTTTCTGGTAGCCAATCTACACTGATCCTTCATCAACAACACCTTGTGTCCTTGTATCTTTTTTAAGTACTTTTTGGTAGCCAATCTACACTGATCCTTCATCAACACCTTGTGTCCTTGTATCTTTTTTAAGTACATTCTGGTAGCCAATCTACACTGATCCTTCACCAACAACACCTTGTGTCCTTGTATCTTTTTTAAGTACTTTTTGGTAGCCAATCTACACTGATCCTTCATCAACACCTTGTGTCCTTGTATCTTTTTTAAGTACATTCTGGTAGCCAATCTACACTGATCCTTCATCAACAACACCTTGTGTCCCTGTATCTTTCCTAAGTACTTTCTGGCAGCCAATCTACACTGATCCTTCATCAACACCTTGTATCCTTGTATCTTTTTTAAGTAATAAAACATATTTAGAACTATTAATATTTTCACACCCATTCAATATCTTAAAAACTTCAATTTGTTCTCCTATTAACCTACTTGTCTAGGGTTGTTAAACCACATTTTAAAGGCATTGTTTGCAGGTTTTTTTTAATTTAAATAGGATTTTTTTTCTCTTTAAATCTGGTACATAGACATTTATATATATGTTTATATTTATAAACTCTTTCAAACATGTTCTATTCAAATCGATTTGGGTACTTGTCTTAACAGGGGGTACATGATTTTTGCTTATATGAAGACATTAGACAATGTCCACAAGGTCTCACCCCATGTAGTTGCATAGTTTGTCTTGGAAAGGAAAGCATGTTGTGGGTCTATGACTGTAGTGCTCAGTGCTAATTATTGTTTGCTGAGAGTGTGGATTAGCACCTGTCCAGGGCTCTGTTTACTCTAAGGGTCTCCAACCAGACTGCAAACTGGTACAGTATTAAACAATTGTAGCCCAGACTGTCTTACTTGAGACAACATATTGAATTGGTAACAACTAGCACAAGCTCTAAGTGGACTTTAACTCAGGGCTTCTGACTTGAAAAGATACTTCCTCTGGAAGACAAGTTTGTGTGGCATCATTGCATTCAGAAAGGGAATAGCTCAAACATACACAATGTCATAAAATATATGACTGTCAGGCTATCTGGTGTCAATACAGCTACACAAGTATGCACACTGTGTGCTTTTGTATTAAAAAACATACAAAACGTTGTTGATCTCGGTGCTTGTATACAATTATTTGTGTTAAATTCATATAAATCAGCGATTAAAAATATTGGAAGTAAAAAAATAATAAATAAATTATTTTTTTTAGTGATTTAAATCATGATTTATATCAAAGATTTAAATCAAACAACCCTGGTTGTTTGTAACTAAGGTCTCTCAGTTCTGGAATTATAAGCCAACAATTATGTGTATCTTTTGACACAAGGAACAATTTGTGCCCTAGGGTAGTTCCACATTCTGTAAACCCACATGGCAAATTCTTCTCTATTTCTTCCTTGTAACACAGAAAAAATGTGATTGTGTCAACTAATAAACTCCAACCACCGGCATGACAAGCCTTTTACGTAGGCACAGCATGAACTACATAGAATTTGACTTAGGAGGATGTGCTACTGAGGCATAACATCACGCCTGAGCGCATGCAGACAACAGGGGCCCGCATGCGTCATACGCTGTACTTGGCAAGGGCACAATGCACGAAACATTCCTCTCAGTATGTGGGGTATTTATTTCATAAACACTTAAAAACAGGAAGAAACGTTGGGTCCAGACCGGTATACGAATATGTCTGCCATGCAATGCCCCCA
Organism: Lamellibrachia columna; assembly: GCA_963662155.1. Lineage (NCBI taxonomy): Eukaryota > Metazoa > Annelida > Polychaeta > Sabellida > Siboglinidae > Lamellibrachia > Lamellibrachia columna. The sequence goes on along the minus strand of OY759273.1, from coordinate 31,961,605 downwards.
AATAGTATACTCAAAAATGTGGATAGTTAAAAGTAATTAATTATAAAGCTGTCTTACATTACAGTGCTGCCATATGGCACTTCAGCAAACACCTGACTTAAATCAACAACACAGTCATTATCAGACTGCTGGCTTCCAAATGTTCATTTCTATCGCCAGTCGGAGTAGAAACAGGGAAATGACACTAGGAATAATTTGACGAACGACACCACATTGCTCTTCCTCGCACACATTCATCATCGTCAACTGTCTACTATGCTGCATAAACCTTTAAAAGTGGCAAATAAACATCAAAACAATCAGCAGACAAAAATGAACTTAGGCTGGCAGGGAGATTAACATTGAAATTCCGTGACATTAAAATTCCATGCAAAAAGTATTTTCCTAACTATTTTACTACATTATCATTTCATACCAGACTGTTTTGCTTTAAAGGGACACTCTGAAGTTACACTGCGATACAAGGATTTATCACTGCAATAAAATATCTTGTTTTGCCACCTATAATCATCGACTGCCAATTCAGCAAGGCATGTATAGTGGAATCGACATATTTGACAGCTTAGAGATTTTGCAATGTGTGTGATTGTGGTATTGCTTTTTTAAGACGGTATAACAAAGCGTTTTCTCAATATTATTTTGTAAGGCCAAATAAAAATGAATAATTATGTAAATTTTTGCAGGATATTCTGCATAGTCTTAAGTAGTACACTGACCTTCCGTTGACATTTTGTTTTTTCAGAAAAGCCATTCACCAATTTTGTTTTGAAAATATTGTCGACTCATATCTCACATTGTAATAATATATATGACATTGTAAAGATTCCTGTGTAACATAATAAGATTTTTTTAGAATAAACTTGACTGAATGGCTGACTGACTGGCTGGCTGGCAGGCTGGCAGGCTGGCTAACTGATAGACAAAAGTAAATGTTTGCCACTGTACTCACGTCATTGTTGTTATCAGGAGAGCTGGACATTCTATCATCCTGGTACTGATAACTCTGGTGAGATGTCTGCCGCTCCATGTAAGGCATGTGACCTCCATTGTTGCCATGGCTACTGTGACTGCCATCGTCAACGAAGCCAAGGTCTCTGTCAGCCATCTCGGACTGTCGCCGCTGAAGGTCACGTAGACTTCGCACTGGTGGCCCAGAAGATGGTGCAGCGATTGGCCGATGTGACTCGAGCGGAGCGTTCCGTGTCATGTGACTTGAAAAACTTCCCGAATCTGACGAGTCTTCGCCAGACCTGCTGCGTCCTGGGTAGCCATTCGAACCATTCATAAACATGGGGTTGTCATCATGCGCCCCTCGCATGTCGCCCGGACTCGTCATGTCAAGCCGAGGACGGGGAGTTGTATTACTGGGCAGAGGTGGGGGTTTGTTCTGGTCGCCAATCACTTCGTAAACGTCCCGCAGTTGCCCCGGCAACAAGTGGACGTCTGCAGGAACTATCCCCTGGACCACAAACAGTAAAGACATTTACTAATCTGATGCAACTATACTAGCAAGCCAATGCTGATACTATTATCTCCATGCATGCATGCATGCACGCACGCACGCACGCACGCACGCACGCACGCACGCACGCACGCACGCACGCACGCACGCACGCACAGAGACTGTGTCTATTAGAATTCGTCGTCCATCAGGTTTGTGAAATGTTTGACTGGATGACACCTGAGCTTACCTGTGTTATGGCAATAAGGAAAGACCTCCACAGATCACGATCATTCTCTGTGTCAAACTACAAAAACAACAAAATATATGCAAATTTACTAAGAATTAACCGGCTTTGAAAATATTCAAATGCAACACTTCCTATACTTCTGGGTGCTACATGATTTCCGGACAATGGAATTCTGGTGTTTAATGAACATACCGTATTCGACCTACTAAGCGTACATGTCCTAAGGCATACACCCCTTCTTTGATCAGTGGGATCAACAATTATTGAACAACTGAAAAGTTTCGCCATCTGGTGTTAAACACTTGCCACCACTTTTCCGTTGTTCTACATTAGTCACCAAATGACACCACAATTGTTATTATCTAGAGAAAAAAATTTTGGTGTATGCTTATAAGAACAGATTCCTTTACATTTTTTCATTGCCCAATTTTTTTCAAGCATACTGTACGTTTATAGGGTCGAATACGGTACTCTAATTAAAACCAAAGTGAGGAAGGTCAGCATAGATATCAAAATAAGAAGATGGAACTGGCAGTTCAAACATGGACACCCAAACAAAGAGAATTAAAGTAAGCGGGTGGCCAAAGATAGAGCGAGCTGGAGAAACAGAACGACAGCTTTAAGGTCCACCACCATCTTTATTTGTATTTTCGCAAATCAGAAATATAAATGTGAATTTTTTTAACGTTTTTAATATTTTTATTCCTCAGCCCGAGCACTAATAAATCATCTCTGGCACAACTGGCAAGTGGGCTGTTATCAGCAAGTGTGCACCGAGCACTGCCGCCTGTCATCCGCTGAAACCCACCTCTGGCCGAGGACTGCGTGCTGGTGGGGCTTTCATTAGAAAATAAAATGTACCTTACTTTAGTGTACTTTATTTATTTGCACTGCTAGAGAAAACGAGCACACATTTTACTAAAATAACTGCACACACCTTGAAATTATTGACTTTCTTTTCGCCGTCACTCCTAGTAATCAGCGTAAAGCTCAACGTATCTTTCTTCTTGAACTTCTTGTCTCCGTCTCCGGTCAGTAATTCTGTGTTTGAATTGAGAGTCAATGATCCAACCATCTGCAAGAAGCAATGTGATACAATGGAGACAAAGGAAGTGTGCGTGCTGCTGACTAAATATTAAGACTAACATCCCAGAGAGATGGAGAAAAGAGTGTGGATTAACAGACACCAGAAAGAAGAATCTAGTCCCAGACCCTACCACCAAACTTCACCCAGGCTTGACCTTCCTTGACGCCTGTGAACCATTATCAACCGCATCAGAACTCTGCCTGGATGTTGCGGGCATCTGATGCACAAATGGCACATCAAAGACAGTGAATGCGACCACTGCCGCATGTTTGTATTTACTGGAGGAATCTCTGAGATCCACTCAGCTTCTCCGGAAGCAAACGAGTGGATCAACCAACTAACGATACAACTGTAACCATGCAATTGCACCATACAAAATAAGAAGAATATTATGACTAGCTATGGCCACGCAAACACGCACAAATCTAACCACATTGTAACTGTAGAAAAGCAGATCATGATCAAAAGGAAAAACCAACTCAGAAGAACAGCATTATTTCCAGTGGCTGTTTCCAGATGTGAAAGTTGCACATTGATATGAAGATACAGACATTTAAAAGGAAATGCTATTGTGCTTAACACCTTGAGAACATCACCCAACATGCACAAAGAGGAGTTTAAATTACAGAACATAGTAAAAATTTAAACCGGACATATTGTTAGCCAACCAGGTCACCTCTCTTATTTAACAAGATTGAACAAGATTGCCATCCAAGGCAAAGGCCCAGATGGCAAGTGGACAAGGAAGTCATTGGCTTTTCGAGAGTCCAACATATTTTATCCAGATGTAATCTGCCCTCCTGAGATATGTCAATCTTGTTTATAAACATATTCATGCTGCTAGCAGTTACACAATCTGTAGAAAATGTGTTCCATCATTGATTGTCCTCCGTGAGAACGAGTACTTTCTGATATCCAATCTACATGCACTGATCCTTTACTAATGCTACCTCATATCCTCTAGTTCTATTATCTTTCATGAGTGAGAAAAAATATTTCTTTCAATATTTTCATACCCATTCAATATCTTAAAAACTTCAATTAGATCTCTGCTTAACCGCCTTGTCTCTAGAGTTGATAAACCACATTCTTTCAGTCGTTCTTCATAACTAAGGTCTGTCAGTTCTGGAATCATTTTAGTTGCTCTCCTCTGTATTTTTTCAAGCATATCTATATCCTTTTTATGATATGGTCTCCAAGCTTGTATACAGTATTTTAAATGAGACCTAACTATTGCTTTATACAGAGGTATAATTAACTTTTTCTTGTTGTATAATATATTTCTCCTAATCAACCCAAGAATTTGATTAAACTTTGAAGCTGCAATACCACACTGCTCTGAAACTTTTGTATCAACACTTATTGTAAAAGTCCTTTTCTTTTACAGTAGTACCTAGAACAGTATCTCCCATTTTATAGTTTACATCCAAGTTCCCATGTCCTGTGTATACGCATTTACATTCCCCAAAATTAAACAACATCTGCCATTTCTCAGATCACTGAACTAATTTGTCTAGATTGTTTTGTAAATGTTGTTTGTCAGCATCATTGTTAACCCTTCGAAATACCTTTGTGTCATCCTCAAATTTCAGTATGTTACTTGTTATATTATCATAAAGTCATTGATATATATTAAGAATAATAAAGGTCCTAATACTGATCCTTGTGGTACCCCACTCAAAACTGATTTCCAGTTTGAAACCTCCCCATCTACTACAACATGCTGTTTTCTGTCAGTCAGCCATTGTTCTATCCAGTCGATTATGCCATACCTGATACCATGGGATTTTAATTAGTAATCTTTAAGTAGTAATCTTTGATGTGGCACTTTGTCAAAAGCTTTCTGAAAATCTAAGTATATAATATCTACTGGTGATCCCTCATCTATCCACTTAGTTATTTCTTCCAAAAAAACATAACATGTTTATTAAGCATGACTTCGCTTTTAGGAATCCATGTTGAGGTAGATTTAATAATGTATGCCTAACAAGGAAGTCCACCATATGGTCTTTGATTAACTTTTCTAATAATTTTAAAATGACCAATGTTAAACTCACTGGTCTGTAATTCTAACATACTGCTCAAACCCTTTTTAAGTAGAAGCTTCACTAACGGTTGTTTAATGTGTCATAAAAAAGAAACTAGATTATATTATATTTGTGTGTATTAACACACATAAAGTAACCTATTAAGCTTACATGTCCTAATTAGCATACACCCAATTTTTAATCTCCAAAATTATCATAATTTGACTAGTGAGGAACAACTGAAAAGTGTCGCCATCTGGTGTTAAACACTTGGCACCACTTTTCAGTTGTTCTACATTGTTCAAAATGTTGGTGTACGCTTATAAGAACAGATTCCTTGAAATTTTTTATGGCCCAATTTTTTTAGCGTACTGTATGCTTATTAAGTTGAATACAGTATATAATGTGTATGTATGTATGTATATATATATGTATATATATATATATATATATATGTATATATATATATATGTATATATGTATATATATATATATATATATATATATATATTATATATATATATATATTATATATATATATATATATATATATATATATATATATATATATATATATATATATATATATATATATATATTATATATATATATATATATATATATATATATATATTTATATATACATACATACATACATACACATGTTTGTATATATGTTAATTTTTATCTAATTAATATATATATATAGATATATTAATTAGATAAAATATATACAAACATATATAGTGTATAAACCTAACCTGGAATGATAAAAACCATAGCAATTGGCGCCAGTAATATACTTCCTCGTTTCTTCACCTCACTACTGACAGGAACTGTGACAGCTAGACCACTCCCTTCAAGTTTCATCCGGAAGAATTCTAACCATGTCCCTATCATACGTCTACATGATTTAAGCATCTGTTTCAGCATTCACACACACCGCCTCCACACAAAGTTTCTGTGTCAGGTGTGAGAGTCGCTGACCCATAACAGTCGACACACATTCCTTCAACTAAGGAAACTACCCCTCCAAGCAGCAATAAACATCTGGCATTGTCACAGCTACAACTGTCTACACTATTAACCCAAAGTGCCACTCCACAGCAACATCCAAAATGTGCCTAGCACTGCAGGAATGCATTGAAAACAATCAGAACACATGAAGGATCATTGCAATTACTGTTTGTTTTGTGGGGTATTGAATGGCACTGCTGAACCATTGTGAGAACAGCTTGGTAAACACATGTGCTCGTGTGCGGCCATGCGTGACTTGAGTTTACAGGCAAGCAGGGTAACTGGTTAATGACTAATAGCACGATGCAGTACAGTGACGTCTTTCCTAAGAAACCACCTGAAGCTAGTGGTAGCGGGTCAGGCAGTTCAAAGCGACATCCGGTATGCCCGATGAACTGTTCCACTCTACACTGAATACCCTGGTTACATAATATTATGGTTACTGCAAACAGCAAAGATATGGCAAAACGTGTAATAGACTGTCTGCATCTACATACTTAAAAAGAACCTAAAAATTTTTAAATGTATATATTTTCGCTTCTCTCTTCTGTCAAGTGCTACATATTAATTATATACAATTCTGCAAAGGATCCAAAAATGGAAAACACTTGTAGAAAAGGGCCTAGTTCTCCCAACGCACTGATGGTGACAACATTATAATGAGTCATACAGTCACCCATTGGCACACGTATAGCCATACAGTTCTATATACACATTTCAATATAAACTGAACTATGACTCATGCCGACACATTTATCGGTTTAACTGCTGCCAGAAATAAGTGCACATCAGAGGAGTGGGAGGCAGAGTAAGCTAGGTCATGACATTTCTTGGTCTTAACCTGTTATCTAATTAGATAACAAAGGGAGTGCCAGATTACAGCACTCAATGGCTTGAGCAGTATGATCTAACAAGATTACTGCATAGACGGCCCAGCTTTCAATTCCTGAAACAAACCTCTAATGTGAACAATCATGTCCACACGAAAAAGTCAATTAAAAAAATAGAGGAATAACCATTTTGCCGTCATGAAGTATCTACAAGCGAAATTATCAGCATGTAAGTTACCAGACTCTGTTAAATTCACATTAATCAATATACTGGCTGGGATAGATTCATTCCCAATTCCCGGGATATTCTAATGTGCCGCTAAGTGAATCAGCTGTTTAACAAAATCAAATTGCTGTCCAGAATCAAGTCCTCTATTAATCACTGTAATTTGTGTAACGTACTAACATTCATTCAAAACAAAACCCCAGTTGGACAAGGAAGTCAATGGTGTATTGATCCAGAGTTCATAGATCTATGTGTAACCTGGCTTTATCAGAAATGTTCATTATGTTGTTAAACATATATATTCACACTACAAGTACTAGCATTTACACAATCAGAAGATAATTGGTTCCATTCATTTACTGCCTATGCCAGGCCATCAGATTTCAAATTTCATGGGAAACACTTTTTCGGTTCCTTGCTTTGTGATCATGGAAACTGGGGACCCATTTTTGATACCATTGATTTATACAGGCATATCAGGGGTGAGATTTAGTGGTCACCCGGTTGCCAATGGCACCCAAAAATGGCTTCGGGCGACTTCAATTTTGACTACAGTGGTCCGCATGGTGACTCAAAATATTTATGGAGCTGCAATATTTTAGATGCAGCAAAGATAAACAGAAAAATAGAGAAATAATAAACATCTCAGAAGTGTTGTCCTGGCTATATCGCATTTATGTTAACCATAAATCGTGTGTTTGTGACACATTTGACATTGCAAGAAATGTTGCCAAGCCATAGCTATATCAATAGGGAGCATTCATTGTATTTTTAATCAACCACATCGACGCTCAACATGTAACTGAACGGTCGTTCTACACTGAAATAATAACCGGTCATGTTAATAGTATTGGCGCCGTGTGGCGCCACTTATATATATATATATATATATATATCCACATGGTGTGCGGAGCGCTTCTGGTTAATTAATCGGGAACCTGGTTAAAGTTTCTCAAGGCCGGCGCCGCTTGGCGCTACATGTATATATCCACGTGGTGGGCGTGACACCATTTTACTAATATTTGGAGGTAAAATCAGGTCTTGCGAAAAATCAGCAGGTCCTGTAGAATTTTCAGGTCACAGGAGACTTTTTGCGTAGATTGTTGGTGTACTATGTTATGAAAACAAAACAATCTGTCACATGTGTACAATTGCATACTAATTTCTAACTGTTTCGCAAATAAAGTTCACACTGAAATGTTGATTAAATTCATTACTTTATTTTATTGATCAGCCAGTTATAAGAAATGAATGACAATATTTGGTATGGTTTAACTTTACATTTATTAAATTATTATTTATTCTAATTTAAAGCAGACATTTTATGCACAAAAACTTTGCTTTGAACTGGGCCAGTTAAAAAAAATATGAGCCAGTTAATTTTTTTGCTAATGTTAGACACTGCATATGTCACATAACATGTGAGAAGGTGTGATATCATAGCACAGTATGGCCCTGAACCATATGTAACATAACATGGAACGCAGTGTGATATCATAGCACAGTATGGCCCTGAACCATATGTCATATAACATGTGACGTGTGATATCATAGTACAGTATGGCCCTGAACCATATGTAACATAACATGGAACGCAGTGTGATATCATAGCACAGTATGGCCCTGAACCATATGTCACATAACATGGAACGCAGTGTGATATCATAGCACAGTATGGCCCTGAACCATATGTCATATAACATGTGACATGTGATATCATAGTACAGTATGGCCCTGAACCATATGTAACATAACATGGAACGCAGTGTGATATCATAGCACAGTATGGCCCTGAACCATTTGTCACATAACATGGAACGCAGTGTGATATCATAGCACAGTATGGCCCTGAACCATATGTAACATATCATGGAACACAGTGTGATATCATAGCACTGTATGGCCCTGAAGGCCTGAACCATGTCACATAACATGGGAGGCAGTGTGATATCATAGCACTGTATGGCCCTGAACCATATGTCACATAACATGGGAGGCAGTGTGATATCATAGCACTGTATGGCTTTCAACGACATAATTACATTTCTCAGAGGAAACCCCAATTATTCTGTTGATTAGAATTAAGAAGGTACAAACTTATTAAAGGCACATAGCCTGATTTTGTTGTAAATGCATGCATACACACAGACACACACGTGTACGCGTGCATGCGTGATTTTACCATAAAAGTGATCACTCCACACCTTTCATTAGCATAATCTATGACACACAGACACAACATACATTAAGTTCGGTTTAGGGGCCATCAAACTGAGACTGGGGATACAAATCTCTGAAATAGTAGTGCAGGCTGCACCAAAAGCCCTGAAATAGTTTAGGCTGCACCACGAGCTCTGAAACAGTCAGGCTGCACCAAAAGCCCTGAAATAGTGCAGGCTGCACGACAAGCCCTGAAACAGTCAGGCTGCACCACAAGCTCTGAAATAGTGCAGGCTGCACCACACGCCCTGAAATAGTGCAGACTGCACCACGAGTCCTGAAACTGTGCAGACTGCACCACACGCCCTGAAACAGTGCAGACTGCGCTACATGCCCTGAACCAGTGCAGACTGCACCACAAGTCCTGAAACAGTGCAGACTGCACCACGAGTCCTGAAACAGTGCAGACTGCGCTACATGCCCTGAAACAGTGCAGACTGCACCACAAGTCCTGAAACAGTGCAGGCTGCACCACAATTTAAGCTTCCACCTAATATCTAGGGTTTGTAAAAAAATTGGCTGGTGTGACAATTTTGATTATATTCGATAGAATACGTCAAAGAAACCCAATATCAAAATAGCACAACACTCGACTATGAACAATACAAAGAAACAGACACCCTTTGTGTGGTTCTATACAATACATAACAACTGCTTCTATACAGAGTCATGCCATCCACCCGTACACAATAGGCTGCAGGTCCACACTGGGACAGCAGTGTTTTGTGAGCTGACCTCACTTGGCAGATAAGAGTGATTTTCTAAAGGTTCAGTTGTTCTCATTGTACACTAGAATGTGTCTACACCAGTGTGGTGACTTGGCTGTCAGTGGCAGTGTCAGATCCGAGGTGCATGAAATCGTAGAGGGGTGCTGTGATCTACAGTTAGTGTGTCGGACAGTCAATAGAGGGAATCAGGGTTCGAGTCCACGTATAGTGCCGTTTCGAAACTTGAGCAATGTCGTTCTTTCCCAAATTGCTTGTGTCTTTCGGAAGAGACACTCAAAGCTGTTGGTCCCTTCTATCTGGAGTCTATGTCAGGGGAAGTAAAAGATCACACACAGGGAAATAGAAAAAAACAAATAATTTTGTCACTAAAGATTACACCAAAGAAGTTACAGTTTACTTGTAATCATAACTACTGAGATTTACTTACCGGTACTCAGCATTTTGGCCAACGTTGGTAGCCTTCATCAGGAAGTGAATTTTGGGATGACTTCTTCCCAGAATTCAGTTCCTGGTGAAGGCTACCGACAGTAGCCGAAATGTTGGGTAAGTAAATCTCAATTGTTTTGATTCGAAGAAAATTTTTAAGTACCTTATTATTTTCTACCAACCCAATGGACATTTGCACGAAAAATTACACCGGAGCAACAATAAGTTAACATGCCTGTAGACTGTTATTAAACAAACACAAACTTGTACGCTCTTTTATTAAACTGACTGCCTGAAGCTAAAATGGGCAGATGGTGACACGCATAACTCATACTCACATTTTCTTTCTGTGTTTTGTCATTTTTGAAGATGAAAAGCATGTGTCCCCGTAAAACCATCCAATACTTCTTCTGCAATGTAAAACAGAGCATTATATTATTGTTGACTCACAGTTAGTGGTTATACATAGAGAGTTGGTCTCTACATATAACCACTAACCTTGTAAAGTCTGTGTTAGCCCTGGGTATAGTAGGATTACTACCACAAAAATACATGACACAGAAAAAGAATCTCCTGGACAGCTTTTAGAGCGTTTCTGTTGTGCACAATTCTCAACTCTTTTACCCAGATATGGGTTAATATGTCAAAAATAGTAGAAATAAATCAGTATAAAAGAAGCCCAAATAAAACCAAAACAGCCCTAAACAAAATCTGTCCAGGAGAGCAAACACTTGAAAGAAATATAGGACTATTACAAACAGACCATTACAAACATGGCCACTATAACACAGCCAATGTTCCTAAATATTGCTGATTATTATGTTTGACAAAACAAATTTGCCCAAATATTTAACCATCCACCTGCATAAATATATGTATTGGTAATCACAAAACAACGAGTTTATAGTAGAACTGAAGATAGTAACTTATTTATCACCATTAAAAACTTTGAAGCATAGGCTGGCGAGAAGCTTTAAAAATTTATCCCGTGATTTCATAAGCATCCTCTCTCTTCTCTATATCAAACTACCACACAGAACTTGATCTCACAGACAGTTTACATTATATTCAATAGTTAAAGCCACATATTTATAACAAACCATTCCTCAGGTTTCAGATAAATGCCAACCCCCATAATTTAAATTTATTGAACCAATTTCAAGCCAGCATTTCCAGGCCATGCCAGTTTTCGCAAACGCTGCACATGCAGTGACATTTTTGCATCATGGATTAATACTAAAATAAAACCTATAATAATAAAACAGTGTTAAAGAAAATACAAAATACAGCTCATCAAAACAGTTAACTGAATTTGTTAAGTACTATCAAAACAACTGTAAATAGTTTTGTCGATTATACAATAAATTCTAAAGCCACAGCAAAGCAGTGATAATATCTAACATGGCTGCCATACACATATATTGCTTCCTGTATAATCCTCTCTTTTGGTTTTAATATATTTACATTGCTAGCATCTATGAAAATTAATTACTTTATATATATATTATATATATATATTCAATCTACAAGTTGTTCTTTTATTAAAACAACTTTGTCACACATGTCAGTCTTTGTGTCTTCTTAAACATTTTCTATATCAATATTTACCAAACTATTTTGTCTTTTCTTAATCTCTTCATCTCTAAAGTCTTATGTATCAAACCACTCTCTTAAACATTTCTGTAAGACTGTAACAAAGATCTTTTAGCGCTAAGATCAGCTTAATTGCTCTCCAAGTTGTATTCTTTCTAGCATATCTACGTTGCTCTTTTGATATGGGGATGTTGCCTCCAAGTTTGTATGTAGCATTCTAAACAGTCATATTACTTTCTATGTTATATTCAGGGTTAATTCAGAAAGCATAAAATAAATTTGGAGGAAAAACGTCATTTTTGAAGAAAATATTTCGAAGCAACTTAATGTTATTTCAGAAACAACTTTATCTGATGTCAAATCAAATGTTTATTTCCAATATATTTGTGCCACTCATACATCTATCAGCACACATGGATACAAGCTAACCGACACAGTGACAGCAACAAATGTGTCTTAATAGAAGTCACTGACCCCTATTTGTTTTACTTATAGCGATTTGTTTATTTTAAATATTGAAGAAATTACAGGATTTCTCATTTGTGCTCAAACAATTGTGTGTACACAATGCTCAGAGTCCAAGTGGCTGAAGCATATCTACAGCTTTGTTAATATGAATAAGCGTGGCAATGAATTAGGATTAGGGTACTTTAACTTAGCTTAAATGGTAAAGCTGCAGAAATGCTGTAACTTTATCCACACCAACAGGCTTTTAAAAATGCAAACGCTATAACGATTTCGTGCACTGGAGTTGGACGGCTTGCTGCAGTCTTTCCACGAAACGCTTTTAAATCTTCTTCTACTTTGTAAATGTTTCACACAAATAAACTTTTCTAACAATTTGTTTACACTCAATCTATGAAATAACTTTTAGTTTTTTTCACTTTCTGATGTAACATTTGTGTGTGTGTAAACAAAGTGATGTGGGGCAGTATTTTGTAACGCTTCAGCTAACTGAGGCACATGGGCAGTGAATTAAGTAGTTAAACAATGAATGAAGAAGGTTTGAATAGCAAAGTTTCACTAGCTTTGTAGATATCTACCTACGGACCACATTCCAGTATATTGGACCTCTGATATTGCGAGCTGCAACACCCCATCTGTGGGCAAACGATGGAAGATGACAAGAAGATACTTGACGGCTAATACTGATACCTTCGTTGAATAAAGTTCTTTACACTTTTTGTAACCAAAACTTGTTTTTTTTTCTATTAGCAATTTTATCAATGAATCCATGGATTACGCATTTGTGGGAATTTCAGATCATCATACAATGTATAAATGCTTGCAGACACAGAGACTCTTGATATTGTGATCGTTATTCCCTAGTCCCCATTTCCTAAACAAGCAGCAAAGAAAACAACAAACGCAATGAAGAAATCCATTGAATTGACCGAGTCCAATATAAAGTAAAAGGTGGTCCAATATAGACGAATGGTCGTCAATATTGGACCAGTATACCATAATCCAAATTTCTAATTTTTTTCCAATTGCCTGGTCAAATAGTTGCCATATTGTACCTATCACTGACAAGTTTCAAGTGAAATAGTGGAAAGCGCAACACTGATAGTTTCTTTTGATATATCGGGCCATGTTTATAAGTGGCCCAATACACCTGACCTTCCCCTACACATTTTGAATCATGCTAACTTCTGTTTTTATCGCCACTGCAATTCTTTGCGACCCAATTTTTATATTTATCAGCCAATAACCACTCATGTCTGAAATTACAAGTGCTCTCAACTTTCAGCATGGCGATAATCAATCATAAGTCGAACATTTAACGAAAACGAAAGCGCTGGAATGTCAGACTTAATATTGAACTCATGTATATTAATTGGTACAAAAGAGTTTTAAGATTAGTATGGCTAACTTGTTACATTTAGCACAGGAAGCGGTTGAATACTGGGGGGGGGGAGTTGGTTTCTTGGAGCATATTGGAGTATCAACATATACAAGTTTGTATGCACCAAAAATATTGAGGGCCCACCCCTCAGTTCCAACACCTAGACGCGTTACTAACAGACGTGTTGGCAAGTCAAGTTTCAAGTCGTTGACCTCCAAGTCATGTCTCCAGTCATCTATCTGAATTCCAAGTCGAGTCTGCCCCTGTGATTTGAGTCAACAAGTCTTGTTACTAAATGTATTATGCTCTGTAAAAATATTATGTTCAACAGTCTACACGGAAAGTCCCGATCTGATTATCTGGAACAATCGAATCGTGTTTTAACAGTCCAGATTGTTGTTCTTGGTACTTCTTAAGTATTGCGATACATGGTCGGTGTTATTTCCAATAACGGTACAAGTTAAACAACAACCATCTAGACAAGGAAAGAATGTATGTATAACCGTAGTTGATCTAAAAATAGAAAAATGAGCAAAGCAACACAACTTCCGCGGCCCTCAAATAAGTTCCGTTATTCAACACGTCAAACCTATAGCATGGCAGGCTTAGCTGAAGGCCACGGCCCTGTGACATGGTAATGACTTAGTCTTAGGAAATAGGTTGCTTGTTGAAAGACAAAGACATCTTATGTGTCAAAATCGAATGATTTTACGAAACAGAAACATAGAATTCGATCTTACCTTTGATCTGGCAACTTGGTGATACACCCATCCTGCGTGAAACTTTCTCATACGTAAGTCCAATTCTCCGCGGTCTGACGCCATGTTTCATTGAAAAACTTCGCGACCTCTTCAATAACAGTACTTATTTCTATTGATTCACCATTGATTGTTTCCAAAGTCGTTGGTATCACATCAACAAATTACCAACATGTTAAGTGAGTAAGATGTTCGATCGCGCTAAAAGGTGAAACTTATGAGGATCGAACTAGGCCTACTCATAAACTTCACCTACGCCCAACTTCGATGACAGGTACCTTCGTTTTGATTGGACGACAAGCCGGAAGCCGTGAGCTAATCACCATAACAAAAGCACGTGCAATTTACCGGCGCCATACCTGTGCATTGTACGGCAGTCGCAGCAGGTTTGGTTGTTTGTCCGTTTGCAGAGGAATGGCTTAGTTGTTTGTCTGAACGGTTGTATGATTGTCCCAACCGATTCGTATAATATTAAATAAGATGAAATTATGAAAGGCTTTAATGTTTATTGATGGAATTACGGTGATTGTGAATTATATGCACGGGGGACTTATTACATTGCCGTGCAGTACACCAACCTTGATTATTTATCTAACTGACCCGCTGCCCTAAACAGGTTTGACACTTTTGTCAAAAATATACCCTTTTCAAGTTGAAGTATAGGGTATATATATACTGTGGCAAGCCGATAGCGCGTTAAACATGGTTATAGTTACGCGTTGGATTATATAGTAACGCGTATCAACCAATGAAAACGCGAAGATAGTTACGCATTTAATTTTTTTCATTTCTTACATACCAAACTTTCAACGCGTGCCCGGTCTGAGCACAGGATATTTCAAGTAAGGTTATACTCTATTCAGTGCATTTCATTGTGTGAATTACTTTAAACAATATAAAACAAGCAGAGAATACGATTATGAAACATAGTAACAGTGTTGGGGCATCTTGAATTGTAGGGCCTAGCGTTTTTAAGATAACAATTATTCACATAAAACGTACAACACCCATGTTACATTGAATAGAGATAGCAGCAAACGACAATCATTTGTGCGTTGCATAGCTACTATTATCATGTCCGAAGCTACGGGGGTTAATATGCATGTCTTAATGTAGGCCTACATTGAGCAGTATGTTGCCAGCATATAGCTGTAAATTACCGCCTTACTAGCACATAAATTACCGCCTATTGTTGTTCATTATGCGTAACTAAGACGAACTTTCATTGGTTCACCACCTGATGCGTAGCTAAACGAGTTGTCATTGGTTGACAGATCAACGCGTTACTATCCAATTCAATGCGTAACTATCTTCGCGTTTTCATTTGTTGATATATCAACGCGTCGATATCTTCGCGTTTTCATTGATTAGTATATCAACGTGTTACTATCTAACTAAACGCGTAACTATTATAGCATAACATATGTACGTTAGCTAAATCATAGCAACATCGTAGCTATCCACGGACGCCGCTTTGACTAGAAAAACTTACATCTGCCTTTTCTCTTCGTGCAACACAGTGCTTAATATACAGCGGCGTATATATGTGAGAGAACACGGACGCATAGCCGGACATTCTAAGAGCTCCTATTGAGTGTTCCTCTTCTTCCTTCTTATTCCCTTCCTCAGAAGTTATCGTCTCACACCTGTTCATGCGCGTTCTGAGGTGGTGAGACGCGAAGTTCAGATACTGGTCAGTGTGGGTCTTCTTTTGTGTATGCTGTGGACTTAACACTGTCATCGTCCTTTCTAGTAGGGGAGAGTTGCCGGGTTTGGACCAGTTCCTCGAAATATTTATTACTGAAAGTAGGTTTTCTGTGTTCCCGACATAATGATCAGGCCGCGATCAGTTATCAGTACAGCACCCTTGTCATACATACAAGCGAAAATGTGTGTCCATCAAGAGTATAGGAGCCCAACATATGTGGCGGTAATAAACAATTTTAAGTGGATGTCGTCTGCTTGTGATGACAATGCAATATTTTTAACACGTGACATTCCTCGATTGGACCACTGCAGTTACCACAATTGGACCAGTGACCCACATAAGGGTGTGCCATCATTAGATGCGTGTAATTATTCCAACGCAGTTTATTGATTACCAGAAAGTAATATTAAACAAGGGAGCAATTATAGTAATGCAAATAAAGGAATTTGCTAAGTGGTCCAATCGAGGGAACTTGTAACAGAACACATTTGGTCATAGGTAAATGTGTCGGACTACAAAAGACTTTATTAGGATTTATATAAATTTAGTGACAACGGTCATATAAGGACGAGGATGAAAATAGAACTGACAAATGGTGGACCTCCGGGGGTAAAGGCTGGATGTCCAATGAGGAGTTTGTTACTTGGCTGTGACATTTCGTAGATTTTGTTAAACCAACGAAGGAGGAGACTGTTGTGCTCATACTCGATAGCCACGTGACCTACACAAAGAATTTGGCTGCAACTGAGATGACTCCGGAAGCTGGCGTGGTCATGGTCTCACTTCCACCACATACGACTCACCGATTCCAGCCTTTGGATGGGGCATTTTTTCGGACCGTTTGGAAAATACTACGATGATGCATTGAGGATGTGGATGAGAGAACATGTCGGCAGACCAGTGACAACATGGCAAGTCGCCGAAATTCGTAATGTGGCGTACAGAAAAGCGACATCCGTCCAGAATGTTGTTATGCTTAGTCCTATATAAAATCATTTTACTTTTGGTCCGATCGAAGATATTGGGTGGTCCAATCGATTGGACCGTTTTTGTTGTTGTTTTTTTAATTAATATTTTTCTAAATTCATCAATGGTTTTCTTGTGATTAATAGCTTGTTGTTGAAAATAAAATATAAACTCTATGTTAGTGTATTGTTTGCATCAATTTAATTTGTTTTCGCGTCTATATCCAGGTTTATTGTTAGTGGTCCCAATCCCGGCAACTCTCCCCTAAATGTTGCATTAAGGAATGGCTGTTCTTTCTTCGTCTTCTCTTGTGCGTTCATATGCTGTGGTTCTTCTGCTTTTCCTGTGTGTACTAGGCCAAGTACATCGTCCACATAAAGCTTCCAGTTCCTTGGATTTGTTGCTCTAAGTGATCAACGTACACGTTCACCAGAATGGGGGGGGGGTACTGTGATGATGACGTCATCCTACCAAAAGGTCATCGTCATTAGTACTGATAAAGTCATCCCGATAAGGTACTACTCTACTGGTAAGCAAATACATTTTGGATATGATAAAGAATTGTTTGATCATGAAGACGATCTATCCTGAGAACTGTTCAATTATCTCATTTTGTGTGTCGTTTTAATGAACAACAATTGGTCTAAATTTGCATTTAAAGGTGAGTTAAAAGTATGTTTTTGTTTTTGTATATTGGTGAGTACACCGACAGAGCGTGTAGACTTCTCAGAGACGTGTTGTACCCATTGGGTAAGTGTGTTGACTGAGTTGTTATGATTTGTTAGTGCAAGGCCTATGTAAATTATACAAATAAAGCATGTGCCCAACTCACGCTTCACAGTGGCCCAACTTACCCCACACCCTATTTGAATCAACTATACATAATTATCTACGCATACTAGATATATGATGTTGGTATACAATGATATACGAATAATCATAGTGGATGAGAATAAAAACTATGTTTTATTACTAATATGATTGCGCCATATATATAAAAAAAAATGAAAAATGGTTCAACTAACACTGCCTTTCACTATGCGTGTACATGTTGCGATCACCAACAACAGTGTTTCTTGGTGTAGTACTCCCCGCATAACATAATCGTGGACCAGTGAATCAGCCGCTAACGAGAATCAAATTGCTCTGATCCAAAGTGATTCAATTAAGCGGAGTCCATTGCATTGCAAGCGGTGGTATCTGGCCGCTTAACCTGGATGTCAACAGCGACGGCAACTGAAGTGAGGGAGACCCTCGGTGACGTGTCCCCTGGCGTCTCAGGCCAGTGCCACAGAGACTCGGAATGGTCGCTCGCAATACAGTGAACTCCGCTTAATAGAATCGCTCGGATCAGAGCAATTTTGATTCTATTGATTCGGTTATGCGGGCTCTACTGTACCAAGAAACACTGCTGTTGACAGACGCTTGTGTAATATAGGTGCGTAAATCGGAATGCATTGACGTCCCAAGTTTTTCTTACGACGGAATGAGCGAGAAAAACGCTATAGGGGGTGCGGATAAGATCGCGCACCTTAACGTTCAACTGCGTATAAAAGTGAAACGATGTAACGAAAACTCAAAGCGTTGCATGACGCGAAGAACATGTGTTCATGCTTATCTTATAAGTAGAATAGAATAGGTTTCACCGAAGAAAGTTGATAATTACAATAGCTATTGACTGAGTAATTCTCCAAATGCACGTTCTTAGACTGTCAGCCGTCTAAGAGCGAGCACAAGTCTGTATAAGAGCGCACACATTTTATACGGTCCGCAAAGCATGGCACAAAGTGTTGTATTGCTGCAAACAATTCGTTCGTGAGAATTGTTAAATATGCAATCCATGTGTTTATTTTGGAAACACGAAGAATTTAATAATTAAAATGGTCTATTAAAATAAGCTTGTCCTGCATGATCGCTTGTCTAAGCCTCAAATGAAAACATAAATTCCCAATATGGAATGATAGGGAATTTAGATGATCACGATGAACAATTATTGCGAATTCGATCCAACTTTGTTTAATAATTATTATATAAAGACACGCCTGCGGTAATATAGCACAAGTGCTCGCATTCTTGGCCGGTTGTTCCGTGCGCGCTCTTGTCATACCAGCGTCATAAATTTGACAACATTTTGCAAGGGCAGCTTTGATTTCCCTGTTTATGCCAATTGTTTAGCTTATACATTTTAATAAGCAACGCGTTTACCTAGTATGATTTACTATCCACAAACGCATCATAGTGTGACCAACTAACTTCACGTGTAGAAACATTACAGCAAACTTGTCAAAAACTTCATATACATCTCGTTATCCCAAAACCGCCTGCAGGTGTTCGAATTTCTGGTGCGCGGGATGTTGGCGTTGCCACGCAATATAATGGTACTTTGATGGCGCTATCTGGTGTGTAACATATCGAAATAGGCTGTGCGAACTCTTATCAGTTGCATGTTCATGTTCATGTTCATGTGCATGTTCATGTTCTTGCCCGCACTTACCCGATGTGACTTTTATTTCGTTCGCTTAGATATCGCCATTTAACATACCGGAAGTGACGTTCACATTTCGATCATTACGTTACGTCATAATAGTATAGCCTTCTCGCCGGCCAACGTACAGATCGTCAACGTGTGAGTTCGGACGCGTTTTCTTCTTCTTTCTTTCTTTCTTTCTTTCTTTCTTTATATTACTGTATATACTCCGAGTATCGAGGAATAAACTCTACTTTTTCTTGTTCTTCTTTTCATATATCGATTAGTCTCAACTTACTGGTGACACAGGCGGCCAGAGGTGCCAAGTCTACTGCTACGTCAGTAAAACTGCCGTTTTTTCGTTATTTTTGCAGAATGAAAAGTTGTAGATGTACCGTTTTTTGCGCTGTTACTTATCACCTCTGTAGGCAGCCAGCAGTGAGAACTTGACCTATTTAACCAACATATTGTACAATTTACTGTTAAAACGAATAATGTGAATGAACAAAAATATGGGCATAAGAATGTTTCTGGGACAACGCATTTTTTCCGAGTACTTTCACAACGGATACTTTACAAAAGTTAATGTATTTAGCACCGCAATAGTAGATTTTTCATTTGATTGCAATCGGCAGACGCACGGACGTTTTTAGAGTTGCCCCCCCCCCCACCGTTACAGACGTGACAATTTGGTTTATAAGGTTGTAACTATACCAAAAATGAAGCAGTTTGTTAAACGTTTGATGTTTCGAATGTCAATGCATGCAAGCTTTATTTTTTAATGCTGTGTTTTGTCGAATTAAAAAAATATTCCTTAGGAAAATGAGGATTGCCCGTGATGAGTGATTGTTATCGAACATTTTCATAGAGGATACGATTCGCTGTAATGAAATGATTTTGTAAATGTCGTTCAATGTTCAACTCCAACATGAGTGCAGTTGTTGTTTCATAGACTGTGCCCTCCTCGGAGGGGAGGGGGGGGGGGGTGGAACGAATCCCCACTTTGAGGGTAACTTGTTTAACTGTAACATACTTAAGAAATCACCACGTTACAAAAGTTAATGTTTTCATCGATCAATACGGAAACAGTCTGCCTCAGGACTGTGGGATTGTTGCTGCAAAAAGAAATCAATTGGTATTTTATGATAAACAACATACAAAGAGAAGGGTGTGCGCGCAAGTTTACGTGCGTGCGTGCGTGAGTGAGTGAGTGCGTGCGTGCGTGCGTGCGTGCGTGCGTGCGTGCGTGCGTGCGTGCGTGCGAGTGTACATATAGAGATGCTTAAGCCATCTAAGGAACAACAATTACATGTTCAAATGACTAGGGGAACTTATACATGAAAACGCCAGATATGAATTGGGCTGACAACGTTGGGAGATAAAGAGAAGACATCTGTAATCAGCATTAGTTAAAGCGGAGACAACTCTAATCAGCATTAGTTAAAGAGGAGACAATTGTAATCAACATTAGTTAAAGCGGAGACAATTGTAATCAGCATTAGTTAAAGAGGAGACAATTGTAATCAGCATTAGTTAAAGAGCAAAACTGTTGTAAATGTAATGCATTTTTAATATACACAAATCCTCATTATAGTCGTTAAGACAGAGAACAATACATGATTGAAACGTTTCTTGTTCTCTGTGTATGTGCGAGCAGTGTGAATGGATTTGAACACCGATAGCGGCGCCCCACAAATATATGAAAAAACGCACTTTTATGTGGGCGCTTAATACAGCTATAAATAAAATGAGGTATTTCCAAACAAGCTTTGACCAAAAACTGGAAGGTATTATTAAAAATTACAAAAAGAGTTTATATGCCTACGTAAGGAGTAAACATGATCAGGTCGGACCAATATAGCGCATTCATTATCATCCATCTGTCTCGAGACATAATGGGCAGCGCCATCTATGATAATCAGTGTTCTTTAGCACATTATCTGCAGTGACTGACTAGACCGACCCTTCAGTGGCAGTCTCTGTTACATATGCCTGAGGTGAAGCCAGTTAGTTGTAGAGACATGGCAGTCGATGGCCTTTCTCTCCAACGTCGTCTCTGTTCCAACCGCAGTTCGTTTCTCCTCATCTACTTCCCAGATATTAAACTCCACACAATCCGCCTCTAGTGGTCGCTGTCTCCAGTAGCAGATTCCCATGACTCGAAGCCGATCTGACTAGACTTCATATTTAGTTTGCATGTATCCATAAATCGCAGAGGCAAGCTCACCCCGTGTGGGGCTCCGTGTCGTAGCGGGTAGTACGTAGGACCCGCACCCGGGAGAACCCGGGTTCGAATCCTCATGCTGTCCTTTCGAACTTAAGGAAGGTAACATAGTTAGAAGACACGTAGTAGCGTTAACACAAGAACAGTGTATATTAGCTATAAGAACGAATTCGTTCTCACATACGACGATAAATGAATGGAGCAAATTATTGTGCAAAATTGTAAATGCCAGCAGAGTAAATATGCTTAGAACAAAATTGACAGATATCTCGCAATAGCGGATTACATAAGTGAAACATTGTTGAACTCTCCATAGCCAGTGGCTTCCACTACCATCTGGTTTAGATGGCACTCTTGTTAAATCTTGGTAAACGTGTATATGAAGCATGTGTTATATTCTGTGAATCAATATCGTGTGTGAGTACACGATCTGATAAAAAAGTACAATTACTTCATTTTAGCATCGCTGTTGAAATGACATAGCTTCTAGAATGACTCCCAGAGTCATATAAAAGAGTCCAGAGTCTATAAAAGGTAAGAATAGGTAGAATTTCCGGCGATTCTTAAGACATCTGGCAATATTCCTTAGCACATATATGGACATGCGCCGTGAGACTCGTCCCAGACTATAACAATGCCATGTTAATCGGATCAAACAAAGGCATTTATACAGAGATAGACATTGTGCACAAATATTCTTTTACTTTTTCCAAGAAATATATTGCAATGCATAAGGACATGTGAAAAAGGTGATCTTCTTCAATGAATAACGGCAATTAAGCAAGCGAAGTAAGTCCAATCACAGACACAGGATCATTTCGACTGACTGTGTCATTTCCGTTTTCCGTGAACGATGTGTAGTTTTGGCAGCATGCGCTTTGTTGGCGTATTGTAAGCCGACAAATCACGACGACATCGTACGTTCCATCACGTTCACTTGCCTCTGGCGTTGTACTGCGATATGGACCAAAGAGTGAAACACGCCCGATAGGAATCGCCATTCCATTGACACTCGTCGCTACACAGCGCTGACACTCGTCGCGCCATATGACGGCCACAAAAAGCACATATTTGTCTACAGATCGATTCCCTTTCCCAGGCGCCACGTTTGTCTTCTGCGGCAACCAACACGCGGTCACGTCCTTCACCCCACGCCTCTCTCGCAGTCGTCTTCGACGCGAAATTCATCTTCTCGGCATCGCCCCGCAGTGAAACGGCCTTGCTTTCTTTGACACAATGTAGCGCCAGGGCATACAACGTAAAGACGATCATCAGAGAGTTTCTGCAAGTAAAATTATTGTAATTAAATGACGACGAAGCTCATCGAAGAAGGTAAACACAGGCGTAAGGAAAAGAAGACGGAATGGGATCGGACGCCTACTAAAAATGAGAGAAGACAGTCACTGCCTGACTGACTAGTTAAATGAGACCTCGTAACATCTTCAAATTATAGAAACTACGACATATACAGACTAGTAAATTAGTAGAATGTTGCCGAATGCTGGAAATAACTTGGAAGTAACTAGGAATACGGCTCTAGCATGGACACCTGAAGGCGAACGGTAAGTGGTCGCCCAACGACAGACTGGCGGGAAAAAACACAGTTGAAAAAGACAAAACGCAGAACGAAGCCAAACAGGTGATCTAAGACAGAATAAGCTGGAGAGAGTGTACTGCATCCTCACGAGCCACTAGGCCAAAAGAGAATAGGTGCAAGGTGAATTAAGTGACAGAAAAGCCCGGGGGGGTACTCCCTATACTGAGGTATACATGTATGTGCCGCGCAAATGCCCCTGTTTTTGGCCATTTTCTCTCTCTGTCCGAAGAAAAAATGTAAATTTTCTCTCTTTGTGCCCCAATTAAACCTGATATTTCTCTCTTTCATCGAAGAGGAAATTTCCCAATGAAAACGTTCTCTCTTGGTGACCATAAATTTCTTTATTTCTCTCTCTCTCTCTCTCTCTCTCTCTCTCTCTCTCTCTCTCTCTCTCTCTCTCTCTCTCTCTCTCTCTCTCTCTCTCTCTCTCTCTCTCTCTCTCTCTCTCTCTCTCTCTCTCTCTCTCTCTCTCTCTCTCTCTCTCTCTCTCTCTCTCTCTCTCTCTCTCTCTCTCTCTCTCTCCATGTGCTCCACCCCCACCGCTTTGGTATGGCAGTACCCCCCCCGGGCAGAAAAGCAAGCAAATGTTTTTAATCACATAGGTCATAATCAGGAAAATGCATTTCCGTGAGATGGTGTCTCTTGTAAAACACTAGGAAGGAAACCAAGGGAAAGCACCGCCAGTATTATCCATAGAAACCTTTTAGTGCTGCTGCGGTGAATTTGGTTTGTTTTGCAGCTGTGAGATAATCCTCGAGTCTTTTTGCTTACTTGATAAGTGATAGCCTATTTTTTTCTGTGTCTGTTAATTTATGTTGCCATTTCGGTTACCATGGCTCGTACTGTACTGTTTCAAAGCAGTAAAGGGTTCCAAGAAAAGCAAAGCTTTCAATAAAAGCTTTCAAAGTCAACGTGAAACTGTCCCCACTCATCATAAAAATACGCGGTTGTAGAAACAAAATCCCAAGATAGTCTGAAAGGTTAATTTAAATAACGCCGCCTTGGTGTGGTTGCAGTGCGTTTTTGCATTCTAGCAACGCGCTACAACCAACGACAACGTGTCGCGTTACTAATACCTGCCTGTGACATTTATACTCTTCTGTTTTTACAACTTGCACTAATTCCTTCGACATTAGGAATGACTCGACGATTTACTTATATTTTGTTTAAATATTCTTTTCTCAACATGGCGGAAAGCCGGTCGTGCTTCACTTAAAACTCGATCATCCTCAATTGGTTTAGCCCATCGCAAATCAGGTTTGTTGACGTTCAAATTTGTATAATGTGCGAATAATAAAAACGTGCGTAAAACATCGCCGTATTTTCTCCAAAGGGTGATTTCACGGGGAAAGGTTGCAAAATAGTCTCACCAAAGTCACACATTAAAATGCATTTATGTGGGGAAACATATACAGATATGCAGAAACTAAGAAATGTATGGGTTGAAGCTTAAACACTTATATTTTTATTATGTATACTTGTAGATAACCATAACATAAAACGAGTAACCTTTTGTTAATTCCGCATCATGCAGAGGAATTTAAATGCTTTCAGATGATGATACTACTACTTCCTCTAGTATTGATATGTATGCTTTCATTAGCATTCTATCAAAAACTGCAGTGGTTACTGATCACCGCAACACTCTCCTACAAACAACTGTGAACATCAGGCATTGTAAAGTTAATATATGTTATACCAGTGCACTCAGTTTGAGCCTTATTGTTCTGGGAAGGAAACAAACATTAATCGTTGACAAATTGCTAACATATTTTGAACCACACTCGTGCAGCTGACTCTGTATTTGTGCTAAATGTATGACAGACCAGCCGGGAATTATTGTGCATGCACAAAGCAACTGTATGACAGACCAGCCGGGAATTATTGTGCATGCACAAAGCAACTGTATGACAGACCAGCCGTGAATTATTGTGCATGCACAAAGCAACTGTATGACAGACCAGCCGGGAATTATTGTGCATGCACAAAGCAACTGTATGACAGACCAGCCGGGAATTATTGTGCATGCACAAAGCAACTGTATGACAGACCAGCCGGGAATTATTGTGCATGCACAAAGCAACTGTATGACAGACCAGCCGGGAATTATTGTGCATGCACAAAGCAACTGTATGACAGACCAGCCGGGAATTATTGTGCATGCACAAAGCAACTGTATGGGTATCATTATTGAGGACAGGACAAACAAAGACAAAGATTTGACACTGTTCAACCTACCTGTTTACATCATTTGTGCAGCATTATATGAAATACAAACAATGCAAAAACAGCCCAGAAGAGCAACATTTCACATGAAACTACTTCTGGTGAAGTAATGCCTGTAAAAGTGAAAAAAAACAGTGTTTCTGTGTTGAAAATTTTTCAATATATTTAAAGCCAGAGTGACGTGATGTATTCTGTAGTGTGTGACATGTATGACAGAGCAACCAGGAATGAACTGTTTGGTTATCATTACGGGGGGCGGTGGCGTCGCGGTGAGAACGTCGGGCGCAGTAATTGCAGCATGGCTGAATGCTTCCCAGAGAAGTCGAAATGGCGTTGGAATGAACTGGTCTGGTGAAGTGTAAAGCGCTTTGAACAGTCCCACGGACTGGATACCGCGCTATATAAGAACGTACCTTTACATTTTATTACTGCAATGAACACAATGAACACAATGAACACAATGACAGTTTCACAGGACAAACATTTACCATGTTTAACAAACATTTTAACATTGTGCCTTGATCAGCTGATGTATGTGGTAGATCGTTATAAGATCTTGTAACACTAATACATCTCAGAACAACACAGACAACACTAGATAGAAGCCCGCGACTGTTCGTTAACATTTTAATTAATGCAGGAGTATTCTTTGTACTCTTGTGAACATTTTTATGATTATTGTTGAACGGCTCCCAAGCAAACAGTGTTAAGGAAAGAACGTACATGGTGTGCTGTTAAAACAGTGTTCAGGAAAGAACGCACATGGTGTGCTGTTAAAACAGTGTTAAGGAAAGAACGCACATAGTGTGCTGTTAAAACAGTGTTCAGGAAAGAACTGTGTGTGAATGACACCCTACGACCGTCCCGGTCACGGGATGAAGATAAAAGAAGACGCAAACATTTAAAATTCACAGAAATGTAATAATATCTGAAGATGTTCTCGTGTTTCTTGTGTTTTTCTACTGTACTTGTTTCTGTCACTTTCTGTCACCGGTCACCTTGTGTTTGGGCAATATCAAGGGTTGCATTCATTAATATTTTAATGGTCAGCGTATTTGGCTTCACCGACTATCTTTGTTGTATGTGAGGGTCCCACTACTAAGTGACATTCACTTACCGTAACGCATTCTGGACACCCGTTTTTGCAACAACTAAACGTGTGAAAATTCGATTTCGAACAACACGAATATGTACGAGAAAAAATACTATAAGCTGACTCGGTCTGTGTCAGGCATGTGTGGGTGTAGCAACGACCTACTGGCTCTCTTTCTCAGAGCATTGTTCCACTGACGCCTAATCCTGAATTGTCACTGGTGTCCATTTACAGACCGGTCATCTGAGTGTCTGCGAGTATCATTCAGTCTCCTAATTGTCATTCTTGTTGTCAGCTGTCGCGCCGTCGTTGACCATGGGCCAAAACGATGGAGGTTAGTGCTTTTGAAAAACGACCATTTCGCATATCAATTAATCACGAAAGAGTAGTAACGATTGCGGAGGAGGTTTTGCTAAGGGTGATGCGCTTAAGCTGCATAAAGAAAGTAATCAAATATATATAAAGACGTCTTTTGAAGTTTTTAGACACATATATGTTTTGTAAATGGTATAACTCAGTTCCGCCTGAGTTATTTAATGTTTAGTAAATGCTACAGTACAAGGCATACAGTCTCCTTTGAGATGTTCTACTTTGTGTATGTTATACCACATATACAATGATGGTTTATTGATCTACATAGTGGGAGGCTCTTTTGTAGCACGTCATCAAATCTTGCGGGGGTTTTCCATTGTCCAGTTTCGAGGAGGCCAATTCAGTATAACTTCATAATCAACTTCCTTGCAGTATAGTTAAATGACAGTGCTGCTTTCGGTAAAGAGAAAACGTTTATCCTGTTCTCTAATATTTTATTTGAGCTCGTTACGTAGATTCACTAGCTACGTTTTTCGTCGTATTAAAATGTGTTCTATCTTAATACATGTTTCACTTCATAATTTCTGTTCTACCCCACGTGACTACCACCTCAATTTTCAGTTAGATCTGACCAAAATCTGCATGAAACGGGACCCTGTGTTGGGATGATTGACTCACGTCTCGCGGGACTAGTCCTTTTTTCTCATCTGAGCCATGGCCAGAGAAACCGTCGCGGCCAGAGCGATATAAAGACACGCTTAAAAAGCCCGGGGGGGTACTCCCTATACTGAGGTATACATGTATGTGCCGCGCAAATGCCCCTGTTTGTCCGGAAAAAAAGAGTTAATTTTCTCTCTTTGTGCCCCGTTTAAATCTGATAATTATCTCTTTCATCGAAGAGGAAATTTCCCAATGAAAACGTTCCGGGCTTACCTTACACTTATAGATATTAGATAAATTGTTCAATAATTATCTCTTGGTGACCCTACATTTCTTGATTTCTCTCTTTATCTCCCTCTCCCTCCCTCTCCCTCTCCCTCTCCCTCTCCATCTCCCTCTCCCTCTCCCTCTCCCTCTCTCTCTCTCTCTCTCTCTCTCCATGTGCTCCATGGGGTTCTGGTGGCACACCCCCACCTCTATTCAGTTCAATTAAACTTTATTCTCAAGAACCTTAATAGGTTACATGAGAATTACAATGTTGCATACTGTTACAATATGAGGTGGCTATAAGTGTATGTTATCCAGGCTTCAATAGTACTTATAAATTACTTAAAACTATTTAAAATCTCATGTACGAATTTACATAATTTAATTAGCTTTGCATGGCTTGACAAATTAAACAACTGATCCATTGTTAAAGTGTTTGGCCTCACAAAATAGATATTAGATAAATTGTTCAATAATTATCTCTTGGTGACCCTACATTTCTTGATTTCTCTCTTTATCTCCCTCTCCCTCCCTCTCCCTCTCCCTCTCCCTCTCCATCTCCATCTCCCTCTCCCTCTCCCTCTCTCTCTCTCTCTCTCTCTCTCTCTCTCTCTCTCTCTCTCTCTCTCTCCATGTGCTCCATGGGGTTCTGGTGGCACACCCCCACCTCTATTCAGTTCAATTAAACTTTATTCTCAAGAACCTTAATAGGTTACATGAGAATTACAATGTTGCATACTGTTACAATATGAGGTGGCTATAAGTGTATGTTATCCAGGCTTCAATAGTACTTATAAATTACTTAAAACTATTTAAAATCTCATGTACGAATTTACATAATTTAATTAGCTTTGCATGGCTTGACAAATTAAACAACTGATCCATTGTTAAAGTGTTTGGCCTCACAAAATAATATCTAGAAATAAACTTAAGTCTAGCTTCTTGAAAAAAGTACATTTAAACAAATAATGAAACTCATCCCCAATGTCATTACAATCACACAGAGTACAAAATATCTCTCTCTCTCTCGCCTGTCAATTCCACTGTACCTGCCTTGCTGAATCGGCAACCGGTGATTACAAGTACGAAATTTACACAAAGGTCTAGATAGATTTGGTGGTAAAACTAGCAAATATTTCTCCATTTTAAAATCATATTTAATTATTCTGTAAGTTGTACACCTATCGCTATTACAAATATTACTACCCCACTACTGATGATACTAGTCAGTAAGTTTTAATTTGACAACTCTTTAACCCATTTAAAATTAACTATTTCTTGATTCAGCCACAAGTTAGACAGGCCAGTGCTATTTAAAATGTATTTAACATGAGTAATCCAGGGGGATTCAACGATATTTTTAACAGATAATTGATATAATAATTGAGACATTATGCAAGACAGTTTAGATTCCTTCCCTGTCAATAGTTTTCCCAAAAATGCAATAATCTACTGTTTATGTTAATATTTAGTGGAAATTGCCCAAGTTCTCCTTAAACCATGAAAGTATGTGTTCTATCGTTTACCCCAAGTAAAATTTTACAAACTTAACATAATATTTTCACATCCCCATACTTCATATCCATATAACAAGATTGGGCATGTAAGGAAATCAAATAATTCTAACTGGATATCAACAGGACGTTTTTAGCTTCCTAGCTTTAGAAATTAAACATAACATTGCTCGGTTTGCCTGTTCATATAAATGTCTGATTGCTTTAGAAAATCTACCATTATAGTTCAAATTAATGCCTAGATAGGTATACTTTCTACAATGGCAAGCTTATTTGGTCAAAATTTAAATTCTGGCAATTTTCTATTCTTACCCCTTGAGAATACTAACACCTTAGTTTTGGCAGTATTAACATGCAGTTTCCAAGTTTCGCAATAGTTAAATAGAGCATCAAGGCCAGATTGTAACTGAGTAGGTGACTATGCTAATACAATTGTATCACCAGCATACAGCAACACAAAAAGCTATAGATACACACCAATGTCCTCTTTTTCAAAACAATTTTCCATAAGACTGGAAATGTATGTTAACCAGATGTGTTTCGAGATCATTCAGAAATAATGCAAACATTATAGTGGTGACAAATTTTCGCCTTGTCGAACTCCAATATTGTATGGGAAGAAAGGTGACAAATGTTTTATAAATGTATTCATAATACATGATTTAGCTTCATTATATAAGTTAAATATCACAGTGAAAATGTTGCCATCAATATTAGTTGATAATAATTTCAACCATAGGAATGTTCTGTTTACAGTGTCAAAAGCTTTTTCTGTAGTCTACAAAGGCACAGTATAAACGCTTCCTTTTGTTTAAATATAAATCAATAAAAAAAATGTAAGACAAATACATGATCCATTGTGGAATAATCATGCCGAAATCCAGTTTGTTCCTCCCCATTATTCCCAATTCATCAACATATTCAGTTAATCTATTATTCTGACAGAGGTGAATAATTTACAAAACCAAATGAACAGTGCGTACTTGTCTGGATCAGTTACAGGACCCTTATTTTCATAAATGGGCAAAATAATACCCATGGCCCAATCTTTAGGAATATGGCCAGATTTTAATATGACATTAAACAATTTAGCATACACAGAGATCATACAATCCCCAAAATGTTTTAGGAACTCATTTAGAATTAGATCCAACCCACACGCTTTATTGTTTTTTATGTATAGCCTTGCTTACTTCCCCAGCAGTAAACGTACTATTTAAAAAATTTTATTATTATTGTTTGCAAAATTTTCATAATCATAGTCATTCTGATCCTCCGCCTCACTAAAACTTAACTTCTTAAAGTGTTCAAAAAAGTGTTGGTATTAACTGTATGGACTTCTTTACCTTTGTCACCTTTCGACTCATTAATAATTTTCCAGTAGTCCTTTGGATTCTTACTCTTCATATTTCTTCATTTATTTGGAAAATCTTTAAAATACAATTTGCCCTGCTTGTTAATTTCTTTTTTATAGTTCCTACTTGCATTATGTTTGGCGTCATCTATTAACATCAGTTTTATCTTTGCAGTACACTGCTTTGGTTTGAAAGTTTTCTCCTTTCTTTACAGGCTTGATTAAACCATGGTTTACCGTTAGCTTTTATATCAATGCTTTTACTCTTCATTGTAGGTCTATAGTTATCCTTCAACGAATCGTTTTGGTAGCACTTTTTGGATGAGACGGATAAAAGCAGAGGAGAAAAGAGAAAGAGATGGCATGCATTACATTCACCCGGAACCTCCACTGAACCAAGATCTGCAGATCAAGGGCTCCCGGGTAACCTCGACACACGACCGATACTTAGTAGATGACATCCTCGTTGCAAGTGTCTGCCAATGATTATTATAGATTTAAGCCAACAATTTTGACAAAATAGGTGATTAAGTATATGGTTTGTCCTCTTCTCTTATGCATTCTAGGTCCTTAATTTATCTTAGTATAATTACACTGTATAATGAAATCAAGTGCGAAGATAAAACGATTCCCTGTCATACACTTCATTTTATCGAAGTATATTCACTTATTTCGCCATCAATTTAAATTTTAATTGTTGAAGTATTTCATACAAGTCTTCGTGCTTTCCTTTGTCAAACCCTTTGCTTTGGCACAAATTTGAGTATTATTAGCAGTAGTGGTGGTGGTAGTAGCTGTAATAGTAGTAGTAGTGGTGGTGGTGGTAGTAGTGGCAGTGGTAGTAGTAGTAGTGTTGTTTTTGTTGTTGTTGATGATGGTGGTGTTGTTGTAGTTGTTGCTGTAACTGAACCACTTTCTCTGTGTGATGATTCCTATTAAAATTATGATGCCGCTTTACAACAAAACTTCATAGCCGGTGTCGTTGATGTGTGTGGTGGTTGCCATTTACCTGTGATGCAGTCCTGTGGTATACATCGCCAAGTTGCCGATTTCGCTGCACCGTAGGACCCTGGGTGATGAGACTGCTGACAGAACTCTCCCGGAGACGCGTTCCGCTGCAATGCTGACGAATTTGAGCTAAGTTTCGACAGTGACGACGACGGTAGCAATTGTGCAGGCTCGGGGGCGCGCATGCACGCGGCTGATAGGTGAATCGGAGTGTCTAACCGCAACTTGGCCTGGCGAATCATCATGAGTTTCGCTGAAAGCTGCCCGCGTCGTATGTCAGTTGATTGACAGCAGATAGCAATTAATGTTAGCCACCTGTTTCCACACCTGGACGTGCGTGCGTGTTTTAGCGCGTGCGGATGTGCATGCGACCTTCCACGTAAAGGCGGGGACATGCAGGGGGACATGCAGGGTGCGGACGTGCTGAGGTGAACGAACGGGTGTGTGTGCAGATGCAGCATGTGCTCACTGCTCCACGAGGCTGATGAGCCGTTCATAAAGTGTTACAGGTGACAGTTATCTTGCAAAGAGCAATGTAACGCTCAGTCGAAATAGTATCGCAATGCCGCTACGAAAACGCCACATATAACTACACAATGATACAGATATCAGATAGCCACATGCCTCGTTCATCACCAGAGATAGTGAAATACAACACGAACACATATATTGTGTCAACATCGTCGGGAACCGGAGCGGAGACTTGATGAAGCGCATGGTATTGTCCGATGTAACATCGTGTCATATAATACTGACGACGCAAGACCAACATCTTGATAGCGATAGGCAGCATACACTCTGCATTAAGGGTCCACAATGATTATGATGTGACGGAGACCGATTCTTTAATCAATTGTCAGTCAGAAATGGACTGGCTCTCCGTTGAGCGCTCACGTGGCACATATTCTGGCGACAAATTATTTAGTAGAAACAGTGTTTGAAAGCCATAATGGCGAGGGATGTCTTTCTGATTGTCTCCTACAAACAATAAGAAATACATTATGTTGTGCATAGTTTTCAGAATTCATCTCGCGCAGATGCATTGGGTTAGAACGAGAAGTGGGGTTTCTGGAAGCGATAACGTCTAGCTATCAAACATACATACTAAACCAAACTGAGACATGGACATCTACTTCGTAGGAAGATCGCGTATGAACGGAATTGAAAGCCAATAATAAATCACACAGAATCTTCGATAATTTAACAACGCCAAAATAATGTATTAAGGCGTACCTATAGTTTTCATGACGTATCGCGGTATCCATTCCCACCATCGTAAGTCATTAACAAAAAAAACATAGTTGCCTAGTCATTGATGTCGGCCAGTTGTCATTGTAGCGGGCATTATTATATATCAAGTATTCCATCTTTCATAGAGCATGTCAATATCCCCGCGTTTCTGCGGTTGCATTGAAAAACTATCTGTTACAGAACGCGCAAAATTAATTTTGGAACTGGAAGGACAATGAAACTGGATCGCAGTGACCAGATGCAACCAGAAAGAAGTGATTACGACATGACTGCCATTAACTTCGTCTGGTCGTCGTTTTCTAAGCTGTTCGGTTGCGATGCGGTACCAGCGCATCTTCGGTTTCAAACGCTACGACAATTTCGCAGAATACAATGCCATTTCGATTCAGCAAGAAAAAAACTTAATATCATGACATACGTCATGGTTGTTTTATTGAATGTCCAAATCGACGACATGTTAAGAATATCATGGAAGGGAGGGGTTGATTTCAATTATTTTGTTAATTTGTTTGTTAATTTAATTGACTCAGTTGATTTTATTTTAATATTTAAGTTACCATAAAAGGTTAATTTCATTTTATTAATTAACTTTTCCATAAGGGGGTAATTTACTTTTATTCATAAATGTTACGTTTTATTTAGTGTAGCTACATGACGTAAGGTAAATGAAAAGAAATCCGAGGTAATGGAACTGAACCGAATTCATATAATGGTATATCTTGAACATGAATAACTTGACACCACAGATACCTTCACCTACCTGGGTAACAAAGAATGCACACATGGAAAAGAAAATGTTGATATCAGAAGAATCAAATGAATAAGACCAAGAGAGCTTTCGTCAGACTGAAACCAGTACATCACCAAGAAGAACGGAGCTCAAGATATAACCTGTCCTCACATCTATGTGGTTCAGAAAGCTGGCGGATAACGGAAACATATTTTATAGTCAGTCGTGTGACACGGCCTGAAAGTCCGTCACGAGAAGTGGCCTAATACAGGACCATAATGTATGAATATATGTCTACTTTTCAGTTCTGCCCGACCAACACAATAGCTCGGCAACCGAGTGAATACGAGACAACGTTCAACCTTACACGTGAAACGTTTTCGAAACAAAGTTAATATTCTGGCCACAAAAAGACCACAAAAGCAACATGGGGAAACTAATAATTTACAATAGTATGACGGCCTAGCTCACCACTAGAAGACGAAGTAGCTGAATCGGCCACGTTTTGTGAAATGAGGATGAAAATACATCTTAAAAACCTTCAGGTGGACCACGAAGGAAAAGAAAGACTGACGACCAAAATAACATATTTAACAAGACTGTCGTCTATGGTAAAAAGCCTGGGTGGCAACTTAACAAGGAAGTCATTGGCTTATCGAGAGTCCAAAAAGTCTTCATCTATGTGTAACCTGCCCCCTGAGATATTTGTCAGTTTTGTTTTTAAGCATTTTCACACTGGCAGCATTTGCCCATTCTGTAGATAATGTGTTCTATTAATTTATTGTTCTCTGTTGGAATGAGTACTGATATCTAGTCTGCCTTGATACTTCACATTATTCTTTTGTATAGGAAATAGAGCCACGCGAAATATAGTTGGTGACAGATCGATTGTAACGTTTGTAAGGGTCGCGTAAAAAACACGTGTGCAAGGAGCAAATGTTTTTGTCATTAATGAATGACTCGGTTGACTGCTACCAGGGAAACACCCTCGCTGCAGACATGCAGGAACGGGAAGGCGTTCAACATAACACCCGCCCGTGGGCCAACACCAGCTCAATATGGTTTCGTTCAACACCCACTACACAGTTGGTTTGCTACTACAGGCTCCTCGGCCCTGGGGGTGATTCTGGAACATTTCTAGCCCTGGTGTACAATTGGGTTGTGGTATCCCTAAAATGGTGCAGCCAATTTTCCATTACGGGTATTTGCGGCTAAGGCGCAAATCTTACAATTCTAAGAGGGGTTTCCCTAAACCTAGTAGCTCAGATTCTTTAATAATTGTTGTTAACATATTGCTATGGTATTAGTTATTGCATTGTTGCTCAATTAGTTAATATTCGCATGGGAAATGCCACGTTAAGGCAAAAATAAACACAAAATTGCAGGTAAAATGTGTACTTCTTTGATGCTTAAGATTTGGCCGCCAACACCCTCTGGGAAATTGGCTCTCGGACTAATAGTGTGTGAAGCAACGGACAGCTGGTGCAATGTGCCAGCCTAGTGGCAGACACTGGCACACGTCGATGTCAATGATACGTCAGCAGCCATTTGTGAGGCAAGAAAACACCGTTAGGCAAACTAGTGACGTAGGCCAACACATTTAATTGGGATAGACAGTCGCTGCCTCGGGAAAAATAATCCTTACATGACATTTATGGACAGTATGAATTCCACCATTGGCCCGTTCGCCCTGTGGCGAACTACACCTCTTGAAGTCGTATACAACATAGATTTATTAAAATATCAATTTTAAAAGGGTAAATGAAAATACGTTGTTTTGTGATATTGAAAGCCAGTAAGTACTACAGTTTGCTAAGTGCTGTTACTACTATAATTGCGTTCACCGCCTGCATATATCAGTACGAGTTTCTGATAACGACGCCAGGATTAGGTCCATTGTATCTAAATCAATTTCGCCTAAGGAAATAGGGCCTAGACACAGTCATTACTTCATTGATATCGCTATTTTCAAGTCAGTATCGCAGTCGTTAGGTGTTCGCAGAGACAACTGGATATCGTCGTAAGGTTTGTGGGTGTAACTGTTTGTTTTCCATACGCCTACGCATCGTATCCATAACGCCCCTTGTTCTCAGCACATCAGCTCCACAGCGTGCATAGTTTAAATATGCGCAGTCGGTTTAATAATTAAACAAGTACTTGTTTAATAAACGAGCACGTACGTTTTCCCCAATTGCTGCCAAGTTAAAATAATCACCCATTATTTAAGGAACAGTGTAGGTTGGACATGAGAAAGTACTCATTCTCACAGAGGGTGAAAAATTAATGGAACAAACTGTCAAATGATTGTGTTAATGCTTGTAGTGTGAATATGTTTAAAAATAAAAGATTTGGCTATAGATAGGTGATAAAAGTGTTGGACTCTCGTTAAGCCAATGGCTTCCTTGTCCACTTGCCATCTGACAATCTTGCTAAATCGTGTTAAATGTGCAGATTAAGGCGATCGGCAGATTAAAGCTACTGTCTCAATCAACTTTTCACGTAAGTCGATGTTAGAGTTGAGCCCATCTTGGTCGCGTGAGAAGAAAAAACCCCAAGACAATGCTTTCAATAAAAGGCCGTGATGCAGTAATCTGACATATCGTCCTCGCGTTTCACAGCTTAGGACCTATCTTTTATCTACTTTGTAACACAGGTCTTATGTTACCCACCTGCATCGCCGGCTCTTTCAAAGGAATGTCACGTTTGTTGGACTGACTGCTAGATACAAAACGTATTAAGGCCGGCAACTCTTTACATACTCTCAGGCTGATGCCCAGAATTTTACACCAACTTGTGGAAAGAGTAGCCTTTGCTATGTATCAGACAATGAGAAGGGATTTGGATGATACTCCTAAACCGGGTGTTACAGGCCCACACAACGGTCCGTTCACACAATTGTTCAACAATTGATCGGGCAAAACCATGTCGCCCTAACAATCGGGGAAATAATTGCCTGTGTGAACATCCTAGTGCGTCAAGATTAGTGAAGCCAATTTTGTGTGTGTACTGTTGTGTCGCCGGAGTTACGGCTGGGTCCAATTCGGGCATCTGTCGGCCGACAATTGGAATCAGTGACCAAACAGCGACCGCCGCGACCGAGTGCAAGTGTACCCGTCGTGACCTTTAATCAGAACGTAATGTAATAAATAGGTTGCACGTGCAGTGTCTAGACACGTTGCTCGTGTGAACGCGCGCATAGCTTAGCTGCACGTTGTCAAGAGACCGAGCAATTGGGCAACTAATCGCTCGTGTGAACGGGTCATAAGTAAGTGTAACGGGATTTTTATAACGCGTATTCTTGATTCTTGTGTATTTTTTTAACAATTCAATAATTAGTAGATGGTGTATGAAAGTTTCGTAAACGTTTTAAGTTGACACCATAGACTGTCATTTAAGCTAACAGCTCATGGAATAGGAGGTTCTATAATTAAATGGATAGAAGGGTTTCGTGCTGACAAAAGACAAATATATAACTGACAGGAAAGAACCAACATAATAATTGTTTTAGTGGTGTAACACAGAGTTTAATAACGTACCTATAAAACAATGTAGTGATACGATATTTATGTAGTGTTAATTCATGGATCAATGCGACCCAATAATATTATGTAGTACAATAAATCATGGTATAAAATTATTTTTTTTAATATTAAATAGCTGGACCAGTTGATATAAATTATAGTATTAGCTAAACTATTTAAGCAAACAAACAAACAAATACTGAATAATTGGTAAAAGCAATAAGTGGTAAAACTAATACAGTAAGTATTCTCTACCATAATACAAAATACTGGATAAATATATTGTTTTTTAACTAGTTATTAAACAGTTTGTTTTATATAAGTGCTAAAATTGACTAAGTTTAGCAGCACGAATTGACATAAGAAATCAGAGTGTTGTTCTGGTATGATCTCGTGTAAGTGCGTGCGTGTGACGCGACCAAGAGCATGCATTGTCCTTTACTCTCCCTTTTTAAATTGGCAAAATAATATAATTATTGACCTGTAGGCTGCATTAAATTCAGTGTTCACCATAATGTGTCACCTTAGTGACGTTGTAAAATATAACTAGGAGCATCAAAAGTGTAGCAAAAATAATTTATTTTGCCAAATCAGGTTTCCTACCTAAGCAGTTTACCTGCTACATGTCAACTGTTAACTGTGAAATGTGTGTTTGCGATAAACAGCTGTTTCTAACAGAATTGTCCAAGAAAAATTTTTGCACACACATACTAAATTGTAATACCATGTATAAGTCAATTTACGAAAACCTGGAACCTTTCTCACCAAAGTGCACGTTTGAAACTTTGTCCCAATAACTTGGCCTTTTATGAGAAATGTGCCGTTTTGAAAAAACATTCATTATGTGACTATGCGTCCAGTATTCTCGTCGTCTGACCGCTGAAAGGAAATTATTATATTATGGAAAACTGTGTCCACTGTTACCATGAAAAGTGCCCATTAGTGACCTGACTGAATTCTTCGTTACCAAGATAAAAGGTCCTTTTGGGATTTCCCCCCACTTTATGGAACAATTTGTCCATTTTATAATAGAAAGTACCTATTCAGATATTAGCTCCCAGATAGTTGCAATTTTATACGACTTTCATCGAAAATTGCCATTTTAGAGAAACCGCGTCCTTGTTACAACGAAAAACGTCCCTTTGGAGACATTACCCCAAATATATTGCACTTTTGGAGCAGTTTGCCCCTTTTACCAAGGACTTTGATCCTAGCAAGTTACCTTTTAATGAAAATTTAAAAAGTGTTTTTTTTTGTAATTTCAAAACATTCCTCTCGGGAAAAATTGCCTTTTGATCATTGCCCCCGTTTGTAATTGCAATAAAATGACCTGATAAGGTATAACGGGGGCAATGTTGAGGGGGCCAGTTGGCCTGACCTGCAGGAAATGCATTCCACAGTCGCGGAACCGTTAAGCCAAATGCAGCGTCGCAGATTCATTTCTTTTGGATGTCCATCGCGTCTTTTCTGTTACAGCTGTTCCGCCAAGTGAGGTGATACTAGAACGCATCTGGCTGTCAAGGTCACTGTTGAAGGTGACCAGATTCTGTACCACACGCGACAGTCACGCCTACAGATGCGGTCCACTAGGCAGGTGGCACTCGCCGTACGTGGAATACGATCCAATTTGTCTGGGACGACGGTTGATTGTGCAAGAGTGAATTGCAATAACCTAGACGATAAATCTTGTGTGCGTGGACAGCACCTTTAACAGACATAACTGGGCCTTTCTCCAAACAGCGTACCATTTCGATGTAGACATTTTGGCAGAGGCGTCATATTCGGAAAAATAGCATGTTGTGGCTAAGATGAATGCTCACCTGTCAGACGAAGATATACTGAGTGGACAGAGCTGAATTAGGCAGATATGTATATATATATATGTATACATATATATATATACATATATATATATATATATATATATATATATATATATATATATATATATATATATATATATATATATATATATATTAATTTTCACGGCCAATTGTCGATTTAAAATGTCATAATAATACTAATAATACTAATACCAATGGTTTGTTTGACAAGTGGAGTGACACCAGTGAGAACATGATAAGTGGAGTGACACCAGTGAGAACATGGCAAGTGGAGTGACACCAGTGAGAACATGGTAAGTGGAGTGACACCAGTGAGAACATGACAAGTGGAGTGACACCAGTGAGAACATGGCAAGTGGAGTGACACCAGTGAGAACATGACAAGTGGAGTGACACCAGTGAGAACATGATAAGTGGAGTGACACCAGTGAGAACATGGCAAGTGGAGTAACACCAGTGAGAACATGACAAGTGGAGTGACACCAGTGAGAACATGACTAGTGAAGTAACACCAGTGAGAACATGACAAGTGGAGTGACACCAGTGAGAACATGGCAAGTGGAGTGACACCAGTGAGAACATGACAAGTGGAGTAACACCAGTGAGAACATGACAAGTGGAGTGACACCAGTGAGAACATGACAAGTGGAGTGACACCAGTGAGAACATGACAAGTGGAGTGACACCAGTGAGAACATGGCAAGTAGAGTAACACCAGTGAGAACATGATAAGTGGAGTGACACCAGTGAGAACATGATAAGTGGAGTGACACCAGTGAGAACATGGCAAGTGGAGTAACACCAGTGAGAACATGACAAGTGGAGTGACACCAGTGAGAACATGACTAGTGAAGTAACACCTGTGAGAACATGACAAGTGGAGTGACACCAGTGAGAACATGACAAGTGGAGTAACACCAGTGAGAACATGACAAGTGGAGTGACACCAGTGAGAACATGGTAAGTGGAGTGACACCAGTGAGAACATGACAAGTGGAGTGACACCAGTGAGAACATGGCAAGTGGAGTGACACCAGTGAGAACATGGCAAGTGGAGTAACACCAGTGAGAACATGATAAGTGGAGTGACACCAGTGAGAACATGGCAAGTGGAGTAACACCAGTGAGAACATGACAAGTGGAGTGACACCAGTGAGAACACGGCAAGTGGAGTGATAACAGTGAGAACATGGCAAGTGGAGTGACACCAGTGACAACATGGCAAGTGGAGTAACACCAGTGAGAACATGACAAGTGGAGTGACACCAGTGAGAACACGGCAAGTGGAGTGACACCAGTGAGAACATGGCAAGTGGAGTAACACCAGTGAGAACATGACAAGTGGAGTGACACCAGTGAGAACATGGTAAGTGGAGTGTCACCAGTGAGAACATGGCAAGTGGAGTAACACCAGTGAGAACATGACAAGTGGAGTGACACCAGTGAGAACATGGCAAGTGGAGTGACACCAGTGAGAACATGATAAGTGGAGTAACACCAGTGAGAACATGGCAAGTGGAGTGACACCAGTGAGAACATGACAAGTGGAGTGACACCAGTGAGAACATGGCAAGTGGAGTAACACCAGTGAGAACATGACAAGTGGAGTGACACCAGTGAGAACACGGCAAGTGGAGTGACACCAGTGAGAACATGACAAGTGGAGTGACACCAGTGAGAACACGACAAGTGGAGTAACACCAGTGAGAACATGGCAAGTGGAGTAACACCAGTGAGAACATGGCAAGTGGTGTGACACCAGTGAGAACACGGAAAGTGGAGTGACACCAGTGAGAACATGACAAGTGGAGTGACACCAATGAGAACATGACAAGTGGAGTGACACCAGTGAGAACATGACAAGTGGAGTGACACCAGTGAGAACATGACAAGTGGAGTGACACCAGTGAGAACATGACAAGTGGAGTGACACCAGTGAGAACATGATAAGTGGAGTGACACCAGTGAGAACATGACAAGTGGAGTGACACCAGTGAGAACATGGCAAGTGGAGTAACACCAGTGAGAACATGACAAGTGGAGTGACACCAGTGAGAACATGACAAGTGGAGTGACACCAGTGAGAACATGACAAGTGGAGTGACACCAGTGAGAACATGACAAGTGGAGTGACACCAGTGAGAACATGACAAGTGGAGTGACACCAGTGAGAACATGACAAGTGGAGTGACACCAGTGAGAACATGACAAGTGGAGTGACACCAGTGAGAACATGACAAGTGGAGTGACACCAGTGAGAACATGACAAGTGGAGTAACACCAGTGAGAACATGACAAGTGGAGTGACACCAGTGAGAACATGACAAGTGGAGTGACACCA
Organism: Lamellibrachia columna; assembly: GCA_963662155.1. Lineage (NCBI taxonomy): Eukaryota > Metazoa > Annelida > Polychaeta > Sabellida > Siboglinidae > Lamellibrachia > Lamellibrachia columna. The sequence goes on along the minus strand of OY759273.1, from coordinate 31,920,073 downwards.
GTGAGAACATGACAAGTGGAGTGACACCAGTGATAACATGACAAGTGGAGTGACACCAGTGAGAACACGGCAAGTGGAGTGACACCAGTGAGAACACGGCAAGTGGAGTGACACCAGTGAGAACATGACAAGTGGAGTGACACCAGTGAGAACATGACAAGTGGAGTGACACCAGTGAGAACATGACAAGTGGAGTGACACCAGTGAGAACATGACAAGTGGAGTGACACCAGTGAGAACATGGCAAGTGGAGTGACACCAGTGAGAACATGACAAGTGGAGTGACACCAGTGAGAACATGGCAAGTGGAGTGACACCAGTGAGAACATGGCAAGTGGAGTGACACCAGTGAGAACATGACAAGTGGAGTGACACCAGTGAGAAAATGATAAGTGGAGTGACACCAGTGAGAACATGGCAAGTGGAGTGACAACAGTGAGAACATGGCAAGTGGAGTGACACCAATGAGAACATGACAAGTGGAGTGACACCAGTGAGAACATGACAAGTGGAGTAACACCAGTGAGAACATGACAAGTGGAGTGACACCAATGAGAACATGACAAGTGGAGTGACACAAGTGAGAACATGACAAGTGGAGTGACACCAGTGAGAACATGACAAGTGGAGTGACACCAGTGAGAACATGGTAAGTGGAGTGACACCAGTGAGAACATGGTAAGTGGAGTGACACCAATGAGAACATGGTAAGTGGAGTGACACCAGTGAGAACATGGTAAGTGGAGTGACACCAGTGAGAACATGACAAGTGGAGTGACACCAGTGAGAACATGACAAGTGGAGTAACACCAGTGAGAACATGACAAGTGGAGTGACACCAGTGAGAACATAACAAGTGGAGTGACACCAGTGAGAACATGGTAAGTGGAGTGTCACCAGTGAAAACATGGTAAGTGGAGTGACACCAGTGAGAACATGGCAAGTGGAGTGACACCTGTGAAACCTTGCTACGAATCACCACTTTGCTACTTATCACAAGGAATACACATCTCCAAAGCGAATAATGCATCAACACTTACTGAGGAAATGGAACTATTCCAAATGGCACACAGCATATTTCGATAATAATTTGCTCGATAAGTCTCTGAAATCCTTATAAAGCAAGCCCGGTCAAGGGTGACGTACTGATAGAGTCGCTGTTTTTCAACATTGCACACTTTCCTACCTTGAGGCGGTAAAACAAGCCAAGTATTCTCACGCTAATGCGAAATGGCGGGAAACTCGGAGACAAACCTATTTGTTTGAAAATTTGACATCAATGCTGTTACGGAAGTCACCGGTAATACAATGCATGCTCCGCGGAAGTAGACTGCACAGTGGTGTGATTGTCATATTTGAATTCAACAATTAATCAAAGAATTTACTATGTTCCCGTTATAGGAAGCATTTGTTTTATGTTCTGTTACATACCAAAGCATTTGCTTTTGTGGGTGTAAGATGACAAGTCGACATGTAGAAAGGTAACATCGGTGACATGTTGATGGTTAGATCAATCGAGTTTGCGCATTTATATCGTTAAAAATGAGTAAATTTGAAATTGACCTAATGTGAGGCATCACACCAGAAAAATGCTTCTAGATATGTCATATAATGAAGAACAACGAAGATATAAAAATTTACGCTATTTGGATAATGACCCAACTATAGATGATGTCTTGACTTAAATATAACAATCACGGTTTCGTTGTATACGTCTGTGTGACCGTCGGCAGGTGATGTAAGCCTACTGGTGGCGCCATCGGAATGTTGTTTATCACCGTGCATCGTTAATTTCATTTTAGATATATTCACATTGGTAGAATCTACACAATCAGTACACAATTTATTCCATTCATGTACTGTCCTCAGTGAGAATGAATACTTTATCGTATAAAATCTGCACCGCTCTTTTACTAACTAACGCAACTTCGGTGGCTTGTAATTCTAGTAGTTTCCTTAGTTGTGAAGAAACCATTGCTATCAATATCTCCACAATAGGTTAATATTTTTAAACAACTTCTATTTGGTGTCCTCTTAATTTCCTGGTCTCTAGTGTTGTCAGATGTGTCAAACTGTGTAGAAGAGGAGCTCAATACAACTACGACTAAAATTAGAAAAATAAAAAGAAGCTATGAGCGAAAATTTGCTTGTAACGTAGAGAAATGACAGTAGGCCTACGCGTTTGACACATATGTAAGGAGTAAACGGAAAGTTCGAAATAAGGTTGGCACGAAAAGACAGCACTGGAAATAATATCAGAGGCTTTTCAATTGCAGAAGACCTAAATGTGTACTTCAGGTCACTTTTAAACCAGTAATGATATTAGTTTATTGCTGACATTTGCTGATGACACAGAAGTGTTTAGAAAAAAAAAAACTGATGGATATAGAAAGCATTTAGAAGACAATTTAGACAAATTAGTTAAATTGTGTGACAATGACAGATGTTTTGGGAAATGAAAATGCCTACGCACAAAAAAACTGTAACTTTGATATAAAATGGAAGATATTGTTCTAGGAACTAACACAAAAAAAGGATGTAGGAGTAACAATTAGTGCTGACACAAACATTTCATAGCAGTGTGGTACTGTTGCTTCAATGGGCAACCAAATCATTGGGTTGATTAGGAGAAATATAACATATAAAGAAAACAGTAATAATACCTCTGTATGCAATGATTAGGACTCTTAGAATATTGTATACAAGTTCGGATATCATATCGTAAGACGGACATTGACATGCTAGAAAGAATACAGAGGAGAGCAACTAAACTGATTCCAGAACTTACGAAATACGCGTAGATGAATGTGGTTTAACAAAGATATTGAATAGCTACGAAAATATTGATAGTAGTACGTTTTTCTCACTTAAGATAAATAGAATAACCAGAGGACACGAAGTAACGTTAATGAAGAAACAGAGTAAATTATATATATGAAAATATTCATTCTCACTGCGGACCATAAACGAATGGAACACATTACCTACTGATTGTGTATGTTTAAAAGTAAAATTGACAAATATTTCAGAGGGGGAGGGTTAACATGGATGAAAAATGGTTGGACTCTCGATAGGCCAATGGTTTCCTTGTCCACTTGCCATTTGGGGTTTAATTTTTGGATGGCAATCTTGTTTAATCTTGTTAAATCAAACCACATTTATTAGGCGTTTCTCCTGACTAATGTCTCTCATCATTCCTGAAATCAGCTTAGTTGCTCTTCTTTTTATTCTTTCTAGCGTATTATTGTCTCTATTGTTGCTACGACGTAGCCTCTATGCTTGTTTGTAATATTCCAAACTGAGAAATAAACTCTAAAACGGTTCTTTGTGAGTAATCTTGCCTGTGTCTTTCGGAAGAAACACGCCGTTGATCCCTTCTACTTAATTCACACACAGGGAGTAGATATGTATCCTGGGGTGGACTCCATCTGTCAACTACGCGAATCTACTACGCGACTCAGTCAATTACGTCTACTAAATCTCACGAAGACACAGTTGAACGAAGGAATTGGTGTAGGTTGGATACAATTATGGGCCGAACTGCGGATGTGATACTCGTGAGCTGGAACACTGCACGTGGTTGCTAGAAGGGGTGCAATTGCCGATCAATGTAACTGCACACGAATTCCACGTAAAATCAGACAGGGCGTGTGAAAAGAATTTTTTTAACATTGTCAGAACTAGTTTTTCATATGCGAAAACATCACAATTGTATTGAATATATTTTATGCTCACTCTTGGTACCTGGTGAATTTGGATTTGGCGGGAACTAGTGATGACGTCTCGCCATGAAACGTTAGAGTTCACCAAAGCTCATTGTACACGTTAGGAAATCTTTAGCTGATACCCGAGAGAAAATACCCGCTACACTTGGCATCAGAATGATATTTGTCATCGTGCAAATTGTGTAACTCCATCACGCTTTTTCTCGAAATATTACTATAAACTGCATGATTTACAGGCTCAACATTCGTATTATATAATATAATTAAATGAGTTGAACAAAGCAATAATGAAATTGGTATTCATCTATTGAGGTTACATGCAGAAGCCGTGACGGAATTGCATTTTTTTGCGGAATCACATAATCTTGATGGATCTTTGTTTTATTCGCATTCATAGTCTGAAATTGTCTCTGTTTAGCTGTAGAAATATAAAAAAACTGGGTTTTAATATTCACAAAGAAACAATAACCACCCTCAAGAGCAATCGACAGCAAGACGTGCTCTGTGCAAATTGTGATTCCGTCACGTTGGAATTCATGTGCAGTGGAGCATGAATTGTACAGGCACTATGTTGGTTTTACTGTATGATGTTTGTGATAAATTACTGTTATTTGAACGTGTGTATGTTAAACACATACTGTACTTGAGGCTTTTGCGCGGAATGTAGAATACAACTACTACTGCTGCTGCTGCTGCTACTAATACTATTACTACTACTACTACTACTACTACTACTACTACTACTACTACTACTACTACTACTACTACTACTACTACGACTACTACTACTACTACTACAACTACTACTACTACTACTACTACTATGACTACTACGACTACAACAACTACTACTACTAATACTATGATTACTACTACTACTACTACTACTACCACGACAACAACAACAACTACTACTACTACGACTACTACAACTACTACTACTACGACGATGATGACTACTACTACTACTACTACTATGACGACTACTACAACTACTACTACTACTACTACGACTACTACTACTACTACTATGACTACTACTCCTACGACTACAACAACTACTACTACTACTACTATGATTACTACTACTACGACTACGACTACTACTACCACGACGACTACGACTACTACTACTACGACTACTAATACTACTACTACTACTACAACTACTACTACTACTTCTACTACTACTACTACTACTATGACTACTACTGCTACTACTACTATTACTATTACGACTACTACTATACTAATACTACTGCTGCTACTACTACTACTACTACTACTACGACTACTACTACTACTAGTAGTACTACTACTACTACTACGACTACTACTACTACTACTACGGCGACGACGACTACGACGACTACTACTACCAAGATGACTACGACTACTACTACTACGACTACTACTACTACGACGACTACTACTACTACGACTACTACTACTACTACTACTATTACTACTACTACTACTACTAGTAGTACGACTACTACTACTATTACTATTACTACTACTACTACTACTACTACTACTACTACTACTACTACTACTACTACTACTACTACTACTACTACTACTATTACTGCTATACTACTACTGCTACTACTACTACTGCTATTGCTACTACTACTACTACTACTACTACTACTACTACTACTACTACTACTACTACTACTACTACTACTACTACTACTAATAGTAATAATAATAATAATAACAACAGGGAAGTGGAATGTTCTATTGCCATCTGTCGGATAAACCAGCTAAAACGTGACACACTCCCCAACACAAACTTTGTCCTAGTCTCGCTTATCCGACTCTAGCTCGCCTTCTGAATCCACCGAGAAGAGAGTCTGGCCACAGAGGTGTGGTCTCATTGTTACCCACTGGCACAACTCCATTTTGTGTATGCGTTCTCGTGAAGCGCCAACAGCCAGTAAGAGTCATTGTCGAGATTCTACATTAAACATTTATTTTGCCTGATTTAACTTTTCAGTCTGACAGTTGTGTCAATATAATCAGATTTTAAAGTGAATTCGAATTGCATCGCTTAAACGTAATTAATTATTAAACGTATACCAGTTCACGTTTATTTTATGAATTATCCAAAAGCCCGGAGAGACTACATCCAGACGATGATGCGTGCGACAAATTATGGCGCCACAGCACGGAGCCTGGCTAATCGAGACTACCCTAGTTTCATTTATCGGACTCTCGTTCGGCTTCGTGAAACGCCGAGAAGAGAGTCTGGCAGCATAGGCGTGGTTTCGTTGTTACCTACGGTCACCAGTCCATTTTGTGTAGGTGTTCCCGAGAAGTGCCAGCAGCCAATCAGCGTTATTATCAGATGTTATATTAAACATTTCTTTTTGCCTGATTTAACTTTTTAATCGGACAGTTGTGTCAATAAAATGAAAGTTTAAAGTTAATTCGAATTGCATCGAATAAACTGATGCAAGTTAGCTGTCATGTTATGAATTAGCCAAATGTCATGATGACATCGCAACTTAGCTAATTATGTATGCCCCCAGAATCTACTCTCGCTCGGCTTCGTGAATTCGCCGAGAAGAGAGTCTAGACGCAGAGTTGCATCGTATAAACTGTTAAGAGTTCACTCTTATGTTATGAATTAGCCAAATGCCCGGATGAGATCTGAATTAGCTAACCAGATCCTGGACGCATACATAATTTCCGTCACAATGAGAACCGTACTCTGCATCCAGGCGAAGGTATGTGCGACAAACGATGGGGTGGCGCCACAGCGCGCAGCCTGGAAAATCGAGGCCAAGGCTACCTCAACTGTGTCGAAATGGTTAGTGGCGCCAATGGTGGGGAGTTTGAAAAGGCGAATCACTGGCACTAGCCGACAGAGGGAGATGCTGTAATCCACGAGGTTCTTAAAGCTTTGTTTATTTGGTTTGACGTAATTCGTGTGGTTCCATTCGTGTAGTGAAAAAGGTATGGTTTCACACGTGTGCTTGTAGGTTTAGCTTTGTATAAACTGCGTAACTGTTAAAGCAGTGGTAGTGTATGCGTGTGTATATGATGTTCCTCGTCAGTATATCAAATGTAGCCCAGCCAGGTTATGGTGCAATATTACAACTCGCTGCAATTATCGCCCAAGCCAAGATGACGCATTTGCACTTAGAACTTGGTTCTAGTTGTTGTTTCTAGCATTCGGCAATGTTCTGTTAACTGACTAGTCTGTATGTTGTGGTTACTACAATTACATGGTGTTTTGAGGTCTCATCCAACTAGAACATATCGCCAAGCCGACGTTTATATACTGGCATTGGCCATTGCCATTGCATTGAGGATGGTCACTGCCAGGGTTCTTCAATGACAATGGTTCTTTTACGTCCCCAATTACATGAGACATGACCGACATTAACGTGATCCTTAGGGTCATGAGAGATACACAGTCTCCAATTTTGAGAGCCAGGTTTTTTTTACACAAAACATACCCATACCCGGTCCGGGTCTTGAATTCATGTCTCTGTCAGGTAAAGCAGATGTGCTAACCACTACACTACCGCGCTTCTCAATCACATCAGTCACAAAAGGTTTTCTATGAATTATGTCATATCATGGCAAATCCCTTGATAACAAGACATCAGTTGACATGTCCATTCTAGACTCCACTAAGACATCAATAAAAATCCACATAGAGAACTAATCTATAAATTTAGATAGTCTTACTATGGCATCACTGGCTCAAAAGCTGCTCAGTAAAAACATGGACAGGTGCCTACATTGTTATTAATGAATGTATGACAAACCCCCCCCCCAGACATATTCCACCACCTAAATGGCAACTAGGACAAAGTCCCCCACCAAAACAATCATCCTCACACACATTTTTATACTTATTTCTTAATGTTGTGGTGGGATAGCATCTGCCAAAATGTCCTGCTAAAAATTACCGCAGACAAACCTAAGCAATCAGTGATTGGCGAACCCTGGTGACCTGGGACTTGACTTGGAATTTTTAGAGGCTTGCACTTGCACAGTCACTGGCTTGAGACTTGACTTGGCTTGCCAGTTTGTGACGTGCCAACAAGACTGTGTTTTAGTTACTCATACAGGTGCTTTTGTTCCATTCATTTATTGCCCTGTGTGAGAACGAGTACTTCCTGATATCTAATCCACACTGGTCCTTTACTAATGTTACCTCGTGTCCTCTAGTTCTACCATCTTTCTTGAGTGAGAAAAAGTATTTCTATAAATATTTTTATACCTTGTCTCCAGGGTTGTTAAACCACATTCTTTTAGGCAACCAATGCATTACATGATTTAAAATGAATTAAATCTTACACAGAAATGAATGTATGAATAAAATATGCTGTTAAAATTGCTGTTACAGTTAATTAAAAATTATATAAAACCAACACTCAACAGATAGCAAACTGTATCACAAATATGTGCTTTTGCCTTAGCAGTACGACCATACTAACAAACTTCAGCTTAAATAAACAAGGAAACACTAAAACTGTTGATGGACCATGCCATGGCGATAGTGCTTCATAGTGAGTACGAGTGATACTGTTGACGTAAAAATCCTACTCAAAATTGCCAGGAAACAAGTCAAACAACCCCAGAACAGAGCAATCAAATGACACATCACTGACAGACATCAATTTGACTAACTCGATTCAATGCACTTTCCAAAAACTTTCAGTAAACATCAGTTCAAAGTCTTCTTAGATGGCGATTCCATATAAGAACGTACCTTTAACTGGAAGGAATCCATTAGACTGACAGTGATGGTGCATGTTTCAGGTTGCCCCCAGTCAGTATGAGTGATGCGTTCCTAGGCAGTGTTGTGGTCATTGATTGCGGGAGTGTCCTCGGCACGTATCAAGGCCTTGTATCCGATGTTGACAAGACCGCCCAGACCATTAGCATCACACATGTTCTGCACAACTGCCTGCAATGTTCGGTTCCCCAGGTCACAATCAGGTACTCGGCAGAGACCGTTCAGTCTCATGTTTGTTTTTTGCAGGTTAGAAGCTTAAACACCGTTGAATATTGTTATTTGTGTGTATTTATGATGTACATGTATATATTGTTTCATGTTTTTTTATCAAACCTTCAATGGTTTGCGGTATTGTCATGACAAATTTTCACAAATTGTAGAACGAAAAGGAAGCTTTTCCAACCGCACAAAAATGCATGTTTAATTGGGTTCACAAAACACTGAAGCTCGCACCTTTTGTCACAATAAAAAAACAAATAATAATAACATTTAATACTGAACAAAAATTATATTTTGACATAACTGTATTGAAGGTCAATTTTATCATATAATCATGCAGGGGTAAGAATGGCTTCGGGCGACTTCAATTTTTGACAACATTAGCCCGCATGGCGACTCGAAATATTTACGGAGCTACATTATTTTAGACCCAGCAAAAAGAAACGGAATGTTAATAAACATCTCAGAAGTGTTGTCATGGCTATATCGCATTTATGTTAACTATAAATAGCGATTATGTTACACGTTTGACATTGCAAGAAACGTTGCCAAACCGTAGCCGAAGCGATATCAATAGGGAGCATTCATTGTATTTTTTATCAACCACATCGACACTCAAAATGTAACTGAACGGTCATTATACACTGAAATAATAACCGGTCATGTTAATAGTCTTGGTGCCGCGTATCGCCACTTTTATATATACTAAAAAAAATGCCCGTCCCCAGGACGGGATAACGTGGTAGTTCATACGTGACAGTAATGATAGCAATGTTTACCAAATGCCTCAGGACAATATGCCATCAATACGCTCGAATTAACATATTACCAGAAACAACCGCGTCACGCACGTTATACATTTCTCGTTGTATGTTCAAATGAAGGTCGCATGAATTTAGACCCATGCCATGATACTTGTGTTGGTTGTAGAATAGCTGCTTTCTACTGTCTTGTGTATCGGGTGGGTGCGTGATTTCTACTATAATTAATAAAAACCGCCCAAATGGTGCTACGTACTCTCAAACGGTTTACGTACCGAAGTATTCGCAACAGCGCGCATGGTTTCTGCGATTGTTGGAACTTAACGTTTTATGCAGCGAACAATTGATTTACCATAAACCACTAAGAACCCTTGATATATGGGATATTTAGAAAAAATAAAGGTGTTATGTTTCATTCGTGGGATGGTAGATTAATCCCTATAAGTTTGGCGCCCGAGGTGCAAGCCGTTTAGGAGAAAAACGTGAACATAACAATATATAAACATACATACAAACATAAGCTATCTCGATTATAGTTAGATATATCTAGGACCTACATGGTGCGCGGAGCACTTCTGGTGAATTAATCGAGAAACTGGTTAAAGTTTCTCTAAGCTAGAGTAAAATCAGGTCCTGTAAAAAAATTCACAAAAAAAAAGTTTGACGCTTGTTCAGTTCACAGGACCTGATGTCCTGTGACGCTTGGAGACTTTTCACGCAGATTGTTGGTGTACTATGTCATGAAAGCAAAATAACCTGTCACATGTGTACAATTGTATACTGTATTTTATTCAGTATTATGTATCACATTGTATTGATCCTGCCTTGAAAATAAATGTTTCAAAACTGTTTTTTTCTTTATTTGTCGTTGATGTCGTTCATACATTCATTCTATCATCAAAGTATTTAATTTCTATCATCAAAGTATTAATTAGCAAGTGGGCTACCTAAGAAGCTATCGGGCTACTTCACTTTGCAAGGTTGGTAGCCCGATTGGCTACCTTCCATGACTTACTAAATTTCACCCCTGATCATGTTATATAGAATTTTCATTGCAAGGTCGATATCCATAAACGGATAATGGTCAAATATTGTTATATTAAAAAATTGTGGCCTATGAAAACACATTAGGCTGGCCAGGATGTTAGAGTATTATATAGTTTATACTACCATGAAATTATTTTATCTTATATCTTTGTACCTTTAAGTATGTAAGTTTCTGGTGACTGTTGGAGCCACAAAAGACATTCATTGGTGTTTTGACTGTTATAACACACATTTGCTGTTTGTCAGTGCTGTAGATATACACAGCTTGAAGATTGTGCACGCTGCACAGGAAATGGCGCCCCCTCCGCCAACCAACGTCGTCAACTTCACTGTGGCGCCATCTGTTGTCCCAACTGCCAGTGAGCTTTGGCAGTTTCCACAGATACCTCCCTGTCATCATTCAATGTCATCACAAGACCTCTTGGCCTATCACAACGAGGCTACCAATAGGGGGAACACATTACACAAAGCGACCAGTTTCACTGGTAACTTGACAATAGCAGGAAATGGGTTCAGCGGTGCGCCCTGTGAGCAAGGGTTCAGCAGTTCTATGGCGGCACCACCGAGACATGATGATCCCTACAGGAAGGTTTATATAGGTACGTAAAGAAACTCTTCTTATCCCCCAATTTTTTGTCATGCTCATATAGACGCATACGTATATGTGCTCAAACGGTCTAATTAAAAAAAAGGACTTAGGAGCACCAATAATTGCTGATATGAAAGTTTCAGAGCAATGTGGTATTGCACCTACAAAAGGTAATTGAATCCTTGGGTTAATTGGGAGAACTATAACAAATAAGGAAAAAGAGCTAATTATACCTGTATATAATAATAATTACCTGGTAGGCCTTATTTAGAATATTGTGTATACAAGCTTGGAGACCATATCATAACAAAAATATGTATACACAAGAACGAATACAGAGGAGAGCAACTAAACACAAACTTAAGAAAGATAGAACTAGAGGACATGGAACATTAGTGAAGGAGCAGTGTAGATTGGATATCAGAAATTATGATATGTATTTACCCCCAAATCTGCTGTCAACAGGTCCTGATGGTAAATCAGCCTCATCAACCCCTCGAAAGAGCTCGACACCCCGTAAGATCGAGTCGCGGCGGCGTGCTCAAAAGGAAGACTGTTTCAGTGCACCAATTGATTCGATTCTTGACGAGTTTGACTTTGAGAAAAACCTCGCACTGTTCGATAAGCAAGCTGTCTTCGAGGAAATCGACAACCTTGAGGGTAACAGTCCGATTGACTGTGGAAAACCCAGTAATTACCGGTGTACCGAGAACGTCCTTCAAGCCAAGCCAATCGTCTTCCATCAGATCAAGGTTGCAGGCATTGGCGAAACATGTGAATACGTCACTGACTCTGGACTAGTGGTGCCCTCTATCCCATATGAATTGCGACACAGATTATTGGCGACAGCTGATAAATATGGTTTGAACGGTGACCGCCATGTGGAGACGGTGGGTCGGTCAGCGAGCGAGATGGTCCTTCAGCTACTTGGAGGTGGACACAGGTCAGTATTAATCCTGTGAGAGGTAACCAGGGCTTATTGTAAGTTGCTAGTGTGCAATAACTTAAACGTGTCACCACCTGGTGTTTAACAGTTGGCACCACTTTTCAATTGTTTTACACTAGTCAAATGACACCACTAGTGTTAAACAGTTACCTTAATGTCAAGAGAAACAAATTATGGTGTACGCTTATAAGAACAGATTCCTTGACATTTTTCCATGGACCAATTTTTTTTTCGAGTGTACTGTACGCTTGTTAGTGTACTGTACGCTTGTTGGACCAAATACGGTATGCATTTTATAACATGAAAATTAAAAGTAATTATTATTTTGAAGATGAGGTAGAAAAAAATTAATAATATGGTCACCGTACAGCCAATGATTTATTTCACCTACTGCCTATTTTTGTTTAAATTATTTATTATATTTGCACATCTAATAAAAGCACTTATTTTGAAAGCTGTGCCACAACCATGTTTAGGCATTGATGCGAGATCGATTCGAATAATGACTTAAATTTCCCACCTCAATTAAATTTTATTACTGATCTCATTTTTGGAATCATTTCACACAAAAATCTATCCTATCCACTATGGTTAGCTCGTTTGTGCAAATGTATTATTTAGTTTTGATGAAATCATTGGCCACACTATTAAATAATTTTTTACCTGATCCAGTAAAAATTTTACGTATTAAAAGACTAAAGCAGTCCAGCTCTATATGCTATGACATAAGGCTGTTGTCTGTAATAGTATGCACACTTTTGCAAGGTCTAATGATCAAAGTTAATTTATTTTAATGATTCTAGCAAAAGCATGCACTCTTATTAAACATCAACAAACCAGGTTCACAATGGGCTAAACTTAAAAAAAATCATCAGCAAGTGTCCTATTCGAGAGTGCATGTCTGGGAAAGTAATGTTGCACAGATTTAAAGTCATAATTATTGTGCCAGTTAAGAAACTAAAACAGCAAGTCTGATTTCTGTTCAATCCAGCATTCCATTCTCCCTGCAGGTTGAATCCGCAGAACGCTCACCAGAGGCCATCGGTAGTCGTGTTGTGTGGACCGCACCAGCAGGGCGCGCAGGCTGTCAGCTGTGCACGCCACCTGGCGACACATAACGTTCTTGTGACGGTGTTTGTGGCCGACGTTCTTGAGACAACACCAAGCCTTGAGACAGAGCTTGAACTGTTTGATCTAACATTTGGCAAGAAGTTAAGCCACTGTAAAGGTATGTAAATGTGTCCTTATTAGCCCCCTCAATTAAATTTTTCACTCTATTTTGATTCAGGCTGATTTAATAAAAAATTTAACCTGTCTATGCTAACTTGTTTGTTATTTAGATTTGGTGAAATCATCAGACAAACTGTTAAATTATATTTGCCCGTAACCAGTAAAAATTGTGCAAAAACGTGTAACATTAAAGTGGTTCTGTATACTATGATGTAAGACTGTTCACAAGTTACCTGATCTATTGATCAAAGTCAGTTCCTTTGATCTATGGTTTTAACAAAAGTGTGCGCTCTTTAATTAAAACACCTGCACATATTACCCCTTAAATTATTCATGTATTACAGATTTGAACATCAACAAACCTGATTCATGAAGCACTAAATAAATTAAGGACGGAGTTTTAATATTATTTCACAATGGAAGCATCGACGCATTGCATTTAATTAGACAATACATCCTTTGCTGACATGCCATCTGTTCGTAGCAGACCTGGGGTCGAGTACATTTTGTGAGTACGAGTACATTGGTGATGGCTGAGTACAAGTACATTACTAATAGCAGAATACAAGTACATTTACATGAGAACGAGTACATTGATGATGTAGATGCTAGCACCTGACTGTTAATTACATTTATCATCTGACCACCTTCTGATATGTAGACTATGTAGAGAACCATGATCTGACCACCTTCTGATATGTAGACTATGTAGAGAACCATGATCTGACCACCTTCTGATATGTAGAGAACCATGATCTGACCACCTTCTGATATGTAGACTATGTAGAGAACCATGATCTGACCACCTTCTGATATGTAGACTATGTAGAGAACCATGATCTGACCACCTTCTGGTATGTAGACTATGTAGAGAACCATGATCTGACCACCTTCTGATATGTAGAGAACCATGATCTGACCACCTTCTGATATGTAGACTATGTAGAGAACCATGATCTGACCACCTTCTGATATGTAGACTATATAGAGAACCATGATCTGACCACCTTCTGGTATGTAGACTATGTAGAGAACCATGATCTGACCACCTTCTGATATGTAGACTATGTAGAGAACCATGATCTGACCACCTTCTGATATGTAGACTATGTAGAGAACCATGATCTGACCACCTTCTGATATGTAGAGAACCATGATCTGACCACCTTCTGATATGTAGACTATGTAGAGAACCATGATCTGACCACCTTCTGATATGTAGACTATGTAGAGAACCATGATCTGACCACCTTCTGGTATGTAGACTATGTAGAGAACCATGATCTGACCACCTTCTGATATGTAGAGAACCATGATCTGACCACCTTCTGATATGTAGACTATGTAGAGAACCATGATCTGACCACCTTCTGATATGTAGACTATATAGAGAACCATGATCTGACCACCTTCTGGTATGTAGACTATGTAAAGAACCATGATCTGACCACCTTCTGATATGTAGACTATGTAGAGAACCATGATCTGACCACCTTCTGATATGTAGACTATGTAGAGAACCATGATCTGACCACCTTCTGATATGTAGACTATGTAGAGAACCATGATCTGACCACCTTCTGATATGTAGGCTATGTAGAGAACCATGATCTGACCACCTTCTGATATGTAGACTATGTAGAGAACCATGATCTGACCACCTTCTGATATGTAGAGAACCATGATCTGACCACCTTCTGGTATGTAGACTATGTAGAGAACCATGATCTGACCACCTTCTGGTATGTAGACTATGTAGAGAACCATGATCTGACCACCTTCTGATATGTAGACTATGTAGAGAACCATGATCTGACCACCTTCTGATATGTAGACTATGTAGAGAACCATGATCTGACCACCTTCTGATATGTAGACTATGTAGAGAACCATGATCTGACCACCTTCTGATATGTAGACTGTAGAGAACCATGATCTGACCACCTTCTGATATGTAGACTATGTAGAGAACCATGATCTGACCACCTTCTGATATGTAGACTATGTAGAGAACCATGATCTGACCACCTTCTGATATGTAGACTATGTAGAGAACCATGATCTGCTCACTACAAAACACTTACCAAGAGCATGTTGTGCAACTGCATTCACAAATCAGACAGTGTAAATGTAGGTTTACTCTGCACTGTACACAATATGAGGCTTATTAAGCAATCATATAAAACAGTAGACCAATTGGCATAATCTAACAATGATAATATAGTTATTATAATAACAAATATACCCATTAAACGAGTACTTTAACAGACTGCACAGACTGCACAGACTGCAGTTATTGGTCTCACTCCAGAATTATCTATGTAACCAATGTAGTGAGTCTACTAGTGAGAAGATTTGTCCAAACTGGAGCAAAGTGGTTATGTGCTAATTTGAATAAAGACTACTGGTGCTGTGTGACTTGAGTCACCATAGAAATAGACGTAACACTGTCTCTTGGAGGTGCAGCAAAGACTACTGGTGCTGTGTGACTTAAGTCACCGTAGAAATAGACGTAACACTGTCTCTTGGAGGTGCAGCAAAGGATTTAAGGCTAACTGATGAATGGCCCTTTCATTGTGGACTTCCTGGCTTAATTAAACAAACACAAGGGTTACAGCCTGAGCTGGTTACTAGCATAAATGTTTGCTTAACTTTGCTAACTATGGGTTTCTGACTGGGAAAACATGCTACCTTTAGTGAAGTCTAGTTAATTTTGTTGTATCAATCAGAAATAATGTATTTGAACATTTCAGATACTTTGTGGCAGTATTCAAATAAAAAAAATTTTCATTCAGTTAACTACAAATAATGCTACTGTATTTAAAATAAAATGATCAATGATTGTTACAGCATCAGAGGTACTCATAAAATCTGAGTACACGACCCATAATTTCCATGAGTACGAGTACTTCAAAAATGTACTCGAGTACATCGGCCCCAGGTCTGGTTCGTAGCACTCGCATTAGATGTCACTAGATGTATCAATTTGGCGTTAGTGTAGTATCTATGTTCAATTCAGTATCAGTCTATCAGGACTGGAACCAATTCGACACGAGTCTCATCAGCCACCATGTTGGTTTTATGCAAATTTGCTCATAAATGCTTACTTCCAGCCCCTAACGATATGCTGCCCGCTATGGCGTTTTAGAAAATAAACACATTTGGAATTAAAATAGAACAAACAATAACACATTTACTTCTATTATATAATAAAACAACTAGCATTAAAATGTGATAATAGCAATACCAATGGTTTATTTTATAATGACGTAGGTACATTTAACATGTTATAGTGTGCACAACCTGGGGGCTGGAAGTGCATTATCTCGTCAACTAACGTCTCGAAACGAGAATCACTTGTGTCGCCTAACAAGAAATCCATAAGACCCGCACATCATTCCATATGATTATTGTGTTTTGAACTGATGATCTGTTGTTCCCACGTTTTTGTACAAACATGGCCCAAGGCTTCTAATAAGTCCATCAAACGTAAAAGTTATGGGTAAACCATAAGAGTTAACACGTACGTTGTTGGCTGTGGCATATCTAAGATCTTGCGAAGGGGGGCCAAGCTTATTCACCCATTAGTTTACCATGCTACCATGTAGGAAAAAAATCAAACATATTAGCTAGAAACCCCGTAAATACGCCACTGGTTGCTGGGTCCATGTGAGTTGTTTTCTGTACTTTCTATTGTTTACCCTTCAGACCTTCCACGGAAACCAGTCGACGCCATCATCAATGCACTGCATAGCCACTCAGACAGTGGCGCTATCTTACACCAAGAGTGGTACCAGTTGGTTACTGATTGGGCCAATCAGAACAAGGCGTCTGTCCTGGCTATCGACCCGCCAGCAGAGGGCAGTGGCATCAAGGCGAAGTGGTCGCTGGCACTGGGATTGCCCCTGCCCTACGCCGACAGCTGTGGCCAGGTCTATCTTTGTGACCTCGCCATTCCGCAGAAGATCTTCAAAGAAGTCGGGATCACATACAGATCGCCATTTGCCCATAAGTTTGTCATACCTCTCCACATAAACACATAACCTCTGGCGTTTTATTCTCGCGAGACTTTTGACATCACATACTTTTAGGGCGCAGGAGGTTTGATGACTTTTTTGTGAAGAAGTGTCATAGCCAGCTAACTGTGAAGCTGATGTAACTTCAGATGTTTTATATAATATCTCTCCTACACTTATCGACAAAATATATCTTCTTATAAACAAACAAAACTGTGATTACAGTTTATATGGGAGAAACGTTTCATGAACATATTTTACAGTTTTAGTAAATGCATAGCTTTGTGTTGGTTTCAGAAAGAATAATCTGATGTACTTTGCCAATGCGTACTGTATATTTGCAAGCACTAAGACAACAATGATTCTGCATGCTGCAATGTTATTACAGACAATGTTACCACTGATTATCATGGTCGCGTCACTGTGTTTATCACCATGGTAACATCGCATTGTTTATCAATATGGTTGCATCACTGTGTTTATCACCATGGTTACATCATTGTGTGTTTATCTCCATGGTTACACCACTGTATTTATCACCATGGTTACATCACTGTGTTTATCACAATGGTTAAATGGATAATGTATGGCCTGCAACTGCACTTCTGACAATGCCTAAGTTTGGTAACTGTGGAAAACGACTATTTTATTTCCTTGCTCGATTTTATAAACTGTACAATGACCTGGAAGTTATTCGTATGTAACTGTATCACTCTGTTTTATATACCTTGTACATCTTTTACCACAGTTTTGATAACAAGTATAGCAAATTGTTCATTGAGAAGAGAGTTGCACAATAATTATATAAAATTGTAATCAGCCTGTCATATGGACAGGATATACTTCCTCTGATGAACTAAGTTGTCAAATCTTATATACATATAACCAAAGCTTGTGCTCTTCATGTATAGTATTTTAGAATATACGATGTGCCAGTATTATACAGGTCTATCTGTGCTGCTGATCTAAGCCCTTCGTCTTGACGTTTCTAATATGATGTGGTTGAGACTGCGGGTCAGAGGTCGGGTTATAAAATATGGTGTTTTGAATTAATAAAATAATTGTCTTGGCAGATTTCTTTGGTGATGTGTCACTGTATCATAGCAATCATAAAATGCTTGATAATTGTGCTTAGCATTATGACATCAGCAATGATTTTACTTCAAATAATTGAAGTAAAATAAAATCTAGTCCACTGGCCTTTATCAAATTGATGCTTCACAACCACTTATTTGATGGATAAGACCAGTGATTGATTCATTGTATTTACAATAAAACAGACAGTTATAACTCTTTTTTTGACGTTCATTAGTCTCTGTGTCGTATTATATTATTGAAATATAAGATTTTGGTGCAAATGTATTTTGTGTCATGACGTTACTCATAGTGTAGGTGACGTAGCTAACTCGCTGTATTTTATTTGAAATCGACGCTTGCAACTCAGCAGTGTTTTCTAACAAACAATTTCATGTGATTTTGTGTTGCATGTCTTTTGTAGATATTACCGCACCCAAGAAAATTATATTGCACTGTTACGGAATATATCTGGTAACACTGCAAATAAAATAATTAAAAAAGTTAATTGATAATATTATAAATAAATTATATGGATTTGCGTCAGTTTGTGTAAATTTTCTTTTCATCAATTCGCAGTTTATTTATTAGAGTATAGGGCAATGGATGGGTTAGGGCAATGGATGGGATAGGGCAATGGATGGGATAGGGCAATGGATGGGTCACACAGTACACGACCAAGAATGAATATCAGGATGAATGCAATAACGAACGCTGTTTCAGTTTTCATGTAGTGTCTCTTTTCTACATTGTCGACAATCACAATTTTGGTTTAGCAAAATGATTTCGTAGTTTGTTTTACCATCCGCAGTAAATTGTGGTTATATGGTAAAACCACATTTTAGCTCATTTTTAAAATCAATATTTGATCCACCAGGCGTAACACCACTTTCATAAAACTTGGCCAAAATTTTCATTTATTATTTATCTCTATGACAAGACAAAAACAGTTGGAGGGAGGGGGTCCCATGCAAATGTTCATAGTAACAGGTACGTCAGCAGCAAAATTAGCAACACATCAAAAGCCAAATTTTATTTCATGCAACGATTACGATGCGCAGTTAGGTTGCTTTCAAGGTAGCCGCCTACCTTAAGACCCTTTGAAGCAATGCAGGGTGTAACAATTAATTAAATACCTTCCCATTTCTTACGTTGGCTAGGAACTGTAGACATGTTGGATTTTGTATGAAAGGTAAAGCTTTATCTCCATTGTTTACCGTCAGGTTACAGTAATGTTTACATATAGAAATGGCATATTACGGTGTTACTTTCTGTTTGGCTATACTGTAAAACAATTTTCGATTTATCATTCATTATATCAGTTAATTACAATTAGCTACTACATGACACCATTACAGCTATGATTACACCATTGGTGTAATGCATTACTATAATATAGCTAATTGTGTAATTAGTTACAGTACAGTATGATTATAACTGTAATTGAGTGAAATCCTGCCTACCATGTGACGTTTTTCTGCGTAAGAATTGCCATGTAGTTTAATGATTTGGTGTAGTTTTGGTTGATGTTTCCTTCCACTAATTTATGTGACTTTGTCACTGCGGTAGCAAGCTTCTACCATACTAATTATGTCTTCTGTCAACAAACGTGTCTATTTCGCTGGTAACTGTGATTGTCGACTGCAGTGAGGGTTGGTCCTAACAATTGGTGGGAGGTTGGCATAAAAAATAGTTAGGATGTGGGATTGGTGAAATGTTGGACCCCAAAACAGGTGGGAGATCGGATGTTGAAACCACACACCCCTCCATAATTATGGACACAGACGTCATAACGATCTGAGCTCAACATTTATGCCGGACGGTCCGCGTGGCCTATCCGGCCCGGGAGAGATTGGAGGTCGTGTAGTCGTCGAAAGCGACAGTCGTGCAGCCATCGTCGGATGGAGATTGTGTAACCCGAAAGTGTCGGCGCTCGGTAAAGATAACCGGCTACACTTATTTCTTGACTCGTTCCTCCGACGCCTATTCTACTCAAAAAACGTTCATTCGGACACAGCATCTCTCGCACAAAATAACAATGCCAGTTATCCTTACATGTGCCCTGCGTTATCAGTACCTACGGTTTTAGTGACACATTCTACTATTCATTTATATTACACACGCTAACATCATATTCAAACAACAACCTACCCTAAGCGGTTTCGGGAGAAGCCCAGGAGCGAAACGAATGCGATGAAATCAATGCCGAACACAACGGAGAGAGAAATCAAACGATGGCGTTTCTTGGCAAGAAGCCTTTGAATCCTGCCGACAAAAACCTTACGGAAAACCACTGACTCGAAGATAGTAAATGAGCCGACACGGGCCATGGTGAGGAACAACAAGTCGATGATGCGTCCATCGAAACTGTCGACCTTGACGAGGCCATGCAGTCACAGCTGAAGAACATCCGAACATATTTGGGAAATAGAGCATTGAATGCGTGGAGTTCGACGAGCCGACGGGTGTTATCTCTGCGAGTAGTTAGTGGAAGTTTTTGGGACCTCCTTATCTGTGCAAAATCAGTGGACCAGACATCAAAGGAACATCAAAGGCAAAACACCCTAATATCGCCCACCGCTTCTGAGTGCGCGCAGCCAATCAGAGCGCCGCAGAGCGCCCCCTGGCGGTGGTAGCCGAGCGTGCGTGACGTAAGCGCCCCCTAGCGACGGGAGGAGGAACGAACATTGACCTAGTTACGTTTACCGGAGGGTCGTTAACCCAGTAAGGAGACGAACACAATCGTACGGTGCACACGTATTTTATTGAATACAACAAAGCGGCAGCAGTACAAACGAGGCGATCGTATGTGATTGGATACAACGAGCCGGGTATGACGAAGATGAAGATGAAGGCGAGGCGACTTGCGAATGGTGACCATCGCGCCAGAGGTCGCGAACTTACGGGTGTCTCCACAGCGCCAGAGGTTCGAGGGCGAGCTTACGGGTGGAGCGACCACCGCGCCAGAGGCTCAGTACGATATGCGATAGTACGGTATACCCTTTTTCAGCAGCTTAATCCAATCGAACACGCGACAATAGTTAGCGACCAGATCGGTGTGGAAAGCGTTGACGAAAGTTCTCATAGGAGAACCGTTACAACGAAGCATGATATAAGTGACGCAATATTGTCCGCAAACGTTAGACAGAGGACTCTGAAGTCTCTTGCTGTTATGAGTCCACTCGGAACAGTGTTTGTTCAAGAAGGTGCGGAACGCCGCGTGACGAGGCGGCAGACCGTACGAACAGAAGTATTCGCCGCGTCCGTCGGAGGACAGGTACAGCGCTATCCAATGTTCGCCCGGTTCGTCGCCGTCGTCGGTGTTGCACACGAAGGCGATCGGCAAAGCGTCAATTGTTGCAGGCAGTCCATCTCGGGGTACGACGCCGCCAAAGACGGACGCGGTGTTCGGATCCATCGCCAGTAGACGGGCGATCTGCAGGGTGTCCATCTCAGTAGTCGTAGATGACGTTGCGGTTCTTGTCGATTTCCAGCACGGACTCGAATTCGGCGTAGGCGACGACGTTCACGGTGGTCGGAAGCGCTGCACGGAAATGGAATTCTATGCGCAGGCTGCCCTTTTGTACCAGATTAAAGCAGGGACCGTCGCACTGGTCGGGGGTCAGGTCGAAACCGAAGAAGGTGTAGCCGTCTCGGTACTCGTCGCGAGTCAGACCGTTCCCCTCGTCCTGCCATATCTTGCCGGTCGAGGTGAACAGGCTCGCGTAGCTCCTGGCGAAGAGGTTTTCTTCGAAGTTGGGCTGGAAGGGTTTGGCGGGTATCTGACGACCGTCCACGTACACGGAGACGAAGCTGATGGCGTTGTTCTTGGCGTGAAACGGGTTTGTGACGTACGTGCCGTTGTAGGCGTCGTTGTCGATGCAGCACAGTAGGAGACGTTTCGGCAGGGAGCCGAGGAACAGGTTCTCGTGCGTGTGCGACAGAGCTCCCGTGGGAATGGAGTACACCTTGCATTCGACGGGTCGTAACGGATACTTGACCGTGGTCCGCTCGAGAGCCAAGATGTGAGCCTTCTGCACGGCCGGATTGAGGGAGGCCTTCTTGACGAAGACGGACGCGTTGACGATGGTTACCTTGTACTCGTTTTGTCCAGCAGCCATCAGCGCAAACTCGGGCTTGCTGCGCACCAGGCGTAACTTGACGTCGACACCGTTGATCAGGAATTTATCCTGCAGAAACATATCCACGTGGAGACGACCCATCATGTCGACCACGCGACTGCCGGATATGTACTCTCGACGAGTCACGAACCCGGGGTTAGGATCGGGTCCGGCGGCTAGCTCGGTGGCGCGCATGCGATTAGCCTTGTACCACAGCTGATTCGTCAGCTGCGTCGACTTGGCGTCGAATCCGTAACTCAGCAGCATCTCTATGTAGGATCGATACGGGTACGAGTTGAAGGACGAAGAGGTCACGAGCGTGCCGTTCAGGGTGAGGTCGACATTGCTGAACAGCGAATGCAACCAGTTGTTCACCGGTCCCACGGGTTCGCCCGCGTCGATAGGGTTACCGTTGGCTCGCGTCACCTTCACCTGCACGTGTAGCATCGTGTTGGCGAGATCCATGTAATCGTCTCCCGATCCGGGGATGAAGAATTCTATCGGTCCTCCAGAGTCCAGAGAGGCCATGGGTTGATGTTCCACCACGTGACTTTCGGCGATGCAGTTCTGAGTGGGGGGTACGGTAAAGAGATCCAGCTCGGTCTTGACTCCCTCGCACGACTGTCTATGCACGAACGCCATCGTTGTCGTCGAATATGTCAGCAGCGCGTTTCGGGGACGTCCGTTTCTTGCGGCGTCGCTTTACTGCAGTGAATGTCGCCTTTGCGGCCGCTCGTTTTATACGTTTACCAGGGGGGGGGGGCTCGAATACTGCTCAACACGGCGTCGGTGACGCGTCGTTTGGCAGCCGTTTTTATGTTCTGGCCTGATAAGACGTCGCCGGCTATGCGAACGCCGGTCTTCAACGCTCCCCTGCCCAACGCCACGGCACCTCTCTTGATGAGCGGCATGGCGCTGCGCAAGAGACCGCCGAACAGACTGCCCAGTCCGTGACCTCGCTGGTACTGCGCACCGGCGAAGTAGGGCAGCGCACCGCCAGCCTGACGCGCGTAATAATCGTTGTAATTCATCAGAACAGTCCGGGCTTGCGTCGACGAAAATGAAGCGTCACCGTCACTCTGCCGTATTCGAATGGCACGCGTCGACCCATGTCGTTCCTTATATCCACCTCGATCGAGGTGAAGTTCGAGCGCAACAGGGGCACGTAGTGCACGTTAGTGAAACGAGCGGACACCCTGTCACCGTGACGTCCGCTAATCGGAAGGGCACGCAACAGAGGCGCGAGAGTGTCACCCACTATACGAGACTCCACGATGTCCGTGTAGATGTAGAGGGTGTCGAACCCCTGCGTCAGGTTCACCACATCGTTGGCCTCGATGTGGAAGGGGTACGACGAGTCGGGATGGCTGGAGTCGACGGGGAGGACGGGAGATGACGTAAGCGCCTTCGGCTCGCTGGCTACGGGTTCGCGGAATCCTAACATGGACGCCACCGCGCTGTGGTACGGTATGGTGAACAGGGTGTTCTCTGTCATGTGTAACGTCATTTTCTGAGTGACGGAACTATAGCTCATTTGAGCCTGTGTCTCATCCGTCCGCATACTGTACAGTCCCTTGTTGACGTGATACATCAATGTTAACGGATCGTCGTAATACCCACACGACAACTTCGAACGTCGGGACGAGTCCGCAGCATCGATCGTGTTGAGGAAGAACCAGACATCGTTATCTGTGACGTTGTACCAAGTGTGCGGATACTGGACCTCAGCCAACCCACACTCCCACTCGCCGGTCAGATCGATGCGTTGAGGTAAGTGCGTGACGTAATGGGTCAAGGTGTTGTCGGGGTGCATCTCCATGGAAGCGTTGCTGGGCAGCGTCATGTAGAAATCAGTCGCCATTGCGTCTCAACGTGGGATTGGGCAGTAGGTAACCCAAAGAACTACTCAACAGAGCCGTCCACAGATTAGAATCGCCGTGACCTGTCGTCAGGTTGTAAATGCTTATCAGAATGACCGTGTACAAGACGACGACCTGACACAGAAACACGATCTCCTCTTTGGGACACGCGGTACCGAACAGATGCCAGGGAGTGCTGTCTGGCTCGTTCGTTGCAGCGTCAGTACAATCCTCGTGTTCGTCCACCTCCTTCTCCTCCTCCTCGTCTATGGTGGTATTGCAGGTCGGTGGTGGTGGTGTCGCGTCGTGTGTCATTTCTCGAATGCAGTGTCGTCATGTGCGCGGCTAGGCTTTATAGTTGACGAGTCCCTTGGCATCGATCCAGCTGTTGAAGTAGGAGGAATAGCCGAACCATTTCACCAAAGCTTCCTTTCGTCTACCAACTGTACGGCGTTTCAGTACCGCTTCAACACGGTACACTTTATCGAAGGGTACCGTCACCTGCTGCAGCTCCAGTTCGTAGAAGGTACCCTCCAGCACTTCGCCGAGATCGTCCCGCAAGCGATACACGGGTGGGTCGGAGGGGTGAACCTCGTGTATCGTGAACAACTCTTCGCTCCAGTTCGTCTCGTAGCCCTTTTCGAACGTGCGTTTGTACTTGCTGACACGCACGCGATCTGACACGCGCAACTTGGGCACGATCTTACCATCGTGACCGTACAGACGTTGCCACACCTGTTCTTGGTTCTGTGCATTCACCTGTGACGGAGCCATACCGATCATGCGGTGGGGGGCATTGTTATACGATCGCATCAAGTCCGGAAGGATGTCGACGTACCGCCACGTCTGGTGTTTCGTGAAGTAGCGCCACATGCGCGTCTTCAACGTTCGGTTGAACCGTTCCACGACGGCTGCCTTCGTCTCCATGTTGTGCGTGTAGAAGTAATGGATGTCGTAACGCTTCAATAGCGCCTGAACGGATTTGTTCCGGAATTCTGTGCCTTGATCCGTCTGCAAGGTCTGGGGGCAAACGTCGACGAACGTGGATTGCAGCGCTTTTACCAACGACGCCGCGGACTTGTTCTTCATGGGAACACACCAGGCCACTTTCGAGAAGACGTCGATCATCGTGAGGAGAAAGGCCATACCGTCGTTGACGTCTTTGACCTTCGTCATGTCTACGAGATCGGCCTGCCACTGCTGAAGCATACCACCCACGATGACGCGTCGTCTCTTGAAATGACGTCTCGCTGGTTTGTGTAAGGTGTAGGCGTCCTGTTCCGACAACCATGCCGTGACGGCCTTCCGTGGCAGGCGCGTGACGCGTCGCAAGCCAGCGACGCCGCCATAACTACCTACCTTCGTGGGATCGAAGTAGACCACACTCAAGGAGCGTTCTCCCCTCTGTGCCATCAAAAGAGGTGGAGGACCGATGTGTTGACGGGGGCGGTGACGTTGACTCCGGAGTCCGACTGCTGACGAATGACGAGGAGCACGCCGACGTGAAGTAGGACACACACTATGGCACCCACAATGACAGCGGTGGAACAACAACGGTCTAGCGGAGTAACCATAGTCGGAATAACACCTGGCGTATAAGAATGTCGGCTGCAACGTCTCCCAGCACGGTAAATCCTTCGAACAATAGCGCAGCGACGATGGACCGGTACGTGTCTTGTGGATCGATGAGCATGACTGTGCTACGGATACGCGTCGTACCACTTTATACGGTGTTCCATCCAGCCAATGACGACGACGCCTTGCGTGATGCGGGAGGAGGGTGGGTGGGTGGACAAGGAATGGTCCATTCGACGAGCGTGGGGGGTTCGAATAACGTCTGTGGCATAAAACTTAGGACTGTGAGCAATCATGTAAAGTCCACTGATAAATATCGCACCGACGATGGAACGGTACACGAGGTCCTGTGGATCGGGCGACATGATGAACACTGTGCTACGGACACGCATCGTACCATCCTATAGGTTGTCCCAACCAGCCAATGACGTCAACGCCTTGCGTCTTTCGGGGGGTGGGGTGGGCATGGTATGTTCCATTCGACGGCTCTGACGGGCGAGGGGTGTCCAACTTAGCGATCTTCGCGCACTACCTGATGCAGCACGCGGAGGAGTACTGGACCGACGAGAGGGAGTGACCGTCGGTTCCGGACGTATGTAGGCTCTTCTGGCGACGTTACCGACCAACGACATGGGTAGGTTGATGGCACAGAGTTGGCGTGCGAATGGCTGCCAACCCGTCGGAGCGGTCTTGCTCTTACGCAACAGATCATTAACGTGATCCACCACGTTACTTCCGACAACCGGCACGCCCTCGTGTATCAGTTCACCGCGAGCGGTCCACGCGATGTCTCTCTTGAGATGCTCCATCAAACGGCTGGCTTTGGCCTGCATGGTCCTGGGAACGGTGGCCAAGACGGTGGCCTCCAGTCCGCTAATAGGAGCGCGGACTGCACCCTCCGACCCCGACTCCGACGCCACCTCCGACTCGTTCACCGTGACCACGCGTAGCGGTTCCTTGATGCGTTTATCGGTCAAGACGTTGTACCGCTGCAACACCTGATTATACAGTGTCACCTTGGTCCCGTCGTCTAGGTCCTTTCTATCTATGATGGTCTTCATCTCGTCATCGAGGGCTTGCACCTTCTTGCCTAAGGTGTCGGTCGCGGGTGGGGGTGGGGGTGACCGAAGCGTGTCCAACAGGCGCGGGTCTACCAAGGCCATCTTGCGTGCGTGTTCCATGTATCTACCTTTTGGTCAGCACCTGTTGGAGCAAGGGTATCAAGACCGAACTTGCCAACGGTGCTAGGAAGGCCGATAGGAAACCGCCGCTCTGTCCCTCGCCAACCTGCGGTTGCAGCAAGATGCGTCGTCTCCTGGCAGCGAGCGTTCGTCTATTAGCCAACTCGCGTAACTTCGTCCTGTATTTATTCAATCGTCGCCTCTGTAAAGCGGTCAATGGAATGTTCTTTGATAGTATGTTGTAGGCACACTCGGCTAGTGCACACAGCAGATCGGCGTCGGCGTTGGCGATGATGGCCTTTTTAATTTTGTTGTTCTTGACTCTGGCCAGAGCCTGTATGCACACGATGTGTCTCTTCACCAGGGCAGACATGATGCGAATGAAGAGACTATCCACACACTCGGTCGTTTTATACCTTCGGCAAGTACACGTACTGAACACCGTCGTCTGGAAAGATGGCCGTGCGTAGACGCATGTCCTCGGGTGTGTCCTGTTTGAGATCGACCAATAGATAACCGTACGGTACCGCCGTGGCGTCTTTAAATGCCTCTTGCACGAACTTGCCGCGTCCCGGATACATCTGCCGAGCCAAGGTCGCCATCTGCGATGCGTCACGTGGATTCTTGAACACCACCATGTACTGCGAATTCAGACTGATGGTGCGACTCTCTTTGTTTTTAGGGAACAGGTTCTGTACGAGATACAGCACGGACGTGTTCCTGTGGTGACTTTTTTTAGTGAACAAGGTTGTGACCCGTTCGTCCGTTTCTGCCATGAGATCGTCTATGACGATGAGGTTCCTCGTTGTCGGATCGAACATGGCCGCCGTCGGTAACCCTTCCTCGAATCGCACGTGACCCAAGTTCGTCGTTGCGTAAGTCTCTTGCCATTCTCCGTAACACCACGTTATTTGTTCGGGCGGTGGATCTATCATCGCAGCGGCGTGACGCAACATACGCGTCACGAAAGTACTCTTGCCGCACCCCGTCGGTCCGGCGACGATGCACGCGAAGGGGTGTTTCCATCGTGCATCCATGATTGCGTATGAAACGGGTGCAGCGTGCATCGCCTTTTCTATACGTCCACCGGACCCGTGGTCACTCCGTCCTCGTGCACCACGCGTTTCGCGTAAAAGTAGGAGAGTGCATCCCGTACCTGCACGTACGTCATCACGATAGATTTATGCACCCGGAAACCATGGTTCGATCCACCTCCGCTCCGACGGTTGGTGAGCACCGCCAGGAACGCGTCCTTGTCGATGGTGTTGTGCCGTTTGTTCAGTCCTTTGGTGCTGTACTTGTCGGTGGCTCCGAAACAATAGTACGTCTTGCTACACAACCCCACGAACCCGGCACCGGACCACTCGACCTTGAACAGACCCGGTGTCCTCTTGTCGAACGCTCTTCGCGCCTTACAGCACGCCTCGTCTCCGACCCACGGTCGATTGGCGAGACGACAGCGCACGTAGTCGTTCCGATGATCGTCGCAACATTCCGATGGGAGCCATTCGGAACGATGTCGGAAATAATGTTCTCGTAGTTCCGGGGTCACGAGGTCGTCGACGGACTCGCCGGCCAAGGCCAAATAGGCGGAATCTGTATCCATCTCGCAGTACTCGAACAGAGGGCGCTCCACGTATCTGATGATGAAGTCGTAATAGAACTGCAACATGCGCATCTTGGCGTACTGCAGAACGAAGAATCCCACGTGTACGGGTAGGGTGTACTTGACGGTTTTCTTGTTCAACTCTATTTCGTACGCATCGTCGACGACGATATCGAGTTGTCGGAACCGTTTATCGTTGACCAGGAGCGATGCCGCCTTCTCCGTGCAGTAGCTGACGTCACGATGTCGGTCAACGTTGGTGATGGTCTTTCCGTAGCCCGAGTTCCCCAGCAACTTCATGGTGTCCGCGATGATGGTCTTTTCTCGGTGAACGTCGCCCTCGCGTCGGGCCTTGGACACTGTATCGCCGAACCGCCGGAAACACGGAATAGGATCGTATTCGATGACCTGGTACACGTGCAGTACCTCGAGACCGTGGTCCAGATACCATCGCAGCAGTGGCGTTGCGAGCAGTATCTTATCGCCGCAATAACTACCCACGAGCATGCGTCGCGGAGTCTTCATGATGTCGTGTTCTTCGGCGTATCGGCGCATGAACGGCCCGAGATCCTCGCGTATCAGACTGATGTTCTTGAACACGGGCTGCATCTCGGCAAAGTGCGCGCGCAATTCTTCCGGTACGCGTATGTCGCACTCGATCATGCCGAACACGGTTCCTGCACGCACTCCGTTCAGGATCTGTTGCGACGTCATGGTCCAGCGCACGTGTCGACGTCGGGGAAATGCAGCATCCAGACACTTACGTACGGCCGGGGTTCGTCTCATCTCTTTCCACTCGCATTCCCACAGCTCGACGACTGTGACAAAGTGACGTAGATAGGCGGTGGTCTTTCGAGTCTCGGCGAGCAGTTCCGCCATTGGTCTCCCGTTGACGGCGTTCACCTCGTCACGGTTGCACGAGCAACCGTGGAAATAGCACCCTTCGAACTGATAAGCCGTCTTCGTCTCGCTACACCATCCGTCCACCCGATGTTTGCCTATTCTCTTCTCTCGTCCGTTGATCTGATGCCGTATGGGACGTCCCGTGCGTTCGGATTCCCACGTCAACCATTCTCCAGCCATCTGTCCATACAGCTGCGCCGATTCGGGGCGGAAGTCCTTCTCTGCTCGTCGTCGCGTGTACCATCCCATAGGCATGTCTTGCATGAGCGACCACAGATACAGTGCGTTCGCATCGTATCCGACGATCGATCGGCAAGGACGAGCCGCCTCTCCGTACTCGTTCTGACGTAGCGTGGTGACCCCTTTCTCGTGATAGCGATGAAAAATGATCGAAGGCCCGCCTACAATGTTCTCTTTGACGAGGTCGTGCAGGTCTTTATTCTTCTCGTTGAAGATGGTAAAGTAGGTCTTCTCTGGGAGGTCGTTGAACAGGTACAGCAGGGTCAGACCAGGTACGCTGATACCTTGCTTGAACATGTCTATTCCCCGTTGTCGGTAGAACGCGAACTGTCTGTCGATGGCCTGTAGAAAGGGAACCACGTCCCTGTTGTTGTACCAGACGAGAAAGTCGCGCAACGTCGTCATGCCATTGACGCGCCAGGCCTCCTGACAACTGGCGTAATCCTCGTCTGATATACCTTCGTTCTTCAGTCGACTGAAGAAGGCCTCTTTCGGTGGAAGAGCGGTGTCGTCGAGTCGGTCCATGTACTCGTACGGGAAATGACCTTTCGTCACCTCGCATCCGTACGCTTTCAGATACTTGTCGTAGCTGAATCCGGGGGCTATGTAGTTGATCATGTCGAGGAATTTCAGTTGATCCGTCGAAAGACACATGAAAGTGTTGTTGCGTTTGATGACGAACATTGACCCGACGCCGTCGGTCTCGTCTTTCTTGTTGCCCTCTTGCTCCCTCTCGTCCTCTTGCTCTTCTTCTTGTTCCACGGTCTTGGACGTCGCCAGGAAGTACGGTATGAGGAACTGTTTGATGGCATTGAGATCATACTTCCCCGAATTGAACCCGATGACAGGTAACTGACGCATCCATCCATACAGTTGTCCCATCAGCGTTTTGTACGGATTGGTTGCCGGTCGAGCGTCCTTGTCGGTGGCTTTTCGTGCAGCCTCCTCCCGTGCGTCCCATTTCGTCAGCTCTTCTGCGAGTTGTTCCAACACATGATCGTATGAGTCTTTGATCTGGTCGTACGCGGCCTCACTCATCGTTTGCAGGATAGTCATCATGGTGCTCACCAACTTGTTGGTGTCTCCATCCGTGACGATGCATGTCACCTGTTCGTGTCCGGGTACGTTGGATGCCACGCTGACGCTCAGCGGGACGTGACGCGCAACCCAGTGAACCTGGGCACTGTCAGACGGAAGGTGTTCGGTGTCGAACCAACACTCGAAGTCGAAGGTGGCTCGGTACGGATAGTACTGCAACGCTTCGGCCACTCGGATGTTCTCGTCGGCCAGGCGTTCGAACACCGATGGAGTCGAATGGTTCACGCCACCAGGATAGACTCGGCGCACACCCCCCGTACACGTGCTCTCGTGGTTGCGTAGACTCCATGCGTCTTTCCACAACGAGTCACCACACTTCCGACATCTGTACGAGTGACAGTACATGCGTCTATTCTGGATGAGGGGAAAATGCGTCCCGTGCAGATTGAGGTAGAGTGTGTCAGGGTACTTACATACCGAGCGACGAACGAGTTCTGCAGTTGGCTTTCCATCCTCTCCATCCGGTGGTACGAGACTGTACACGCACACATTCGTTTGGAACGTGGTCTCGACACGATAGAGGTCGTCCATCGTGACCCCGGCAAATGATTCCATGGGTACGCCGTCTTGGGCGTAAGTCTCGTACAGCGTCTTCACAGCTGGTTCCAATCGACGCCTTTCACATCCGCGATGCAGGGCCAGACATCGGAAGAGACACAGGTTGTCACTGTAACTTTTGCTATACCTGGGATCCTTTTCCAATCCGATGACGGCTTTGTTCTTCTTGATGTACATTGGAAGGTCGGTCATTCCTACACATCCTATCGGGTGATCGATGATACGATTGACGAAAAATGTGACATTGGTCACGAGTTCGCACACCCACGCCGAATCCGGTCTTTGATTGATGGCCCATTGCAAGACGTCGGTTTCTCGGATGCGTTCGAGGAACTTATCAAAGTCCTTGCTGGTCGTGATGAGACTGGGCTCGTCCAGGTAGCGTCCACAGCAGTTGCACGAGGGATGGTAGTACTTGTATTGACCCGTGTTCTTGTTCCTCAGAATGAACCCGTAACTGAGGTTAATCTTGAAAGCGTTGGTCTGTTCCTGGAACATGTTCTTCAACGGCGTCTCTAGAACGGTCGTGTCTAGCGTCGTTAATCTGTAATCGTACCTGCACTGGAGAGGACCTCTCGTTACACGTGTCCGTATGGTCGACCAGTGCGCTCGTACGACATCTAACAGTTCCGTCGACAGGTTGTCGGCGAAGGGGAGTCGAGCAGGTGGGTCGATGGGGTCTGCATCGGTCACGAGTGGATGGTGGGGTGTGGTGGCTTCCCTGATTGATCTCGTCGGCGATGGTGGTTTCGTGACGCCTGCGGTACACGCTTGTCGTGCGTGTCTGACCAGGTTATTGCGTTTAGTGAACTTCTTTCCACATTTCGCACATGTGTACACTGTGGTCTGTTTTCTATTACTGCTACTGCTACTGCTACTGCTAAGACGACATACGGACCTCACATGTTGTTGCAGATCGTCCCATCTCTCAAACGTTGCATCGCATTTACACGAATATTTCGTTCGCTTTGCCTGGTCGCTAGGTGGCACCTCTATTGGTTGCGCCGCCGCATACGTGTGTTCGTTCACTGTCGGTAACGCATGACTCGCTACGTGGCGTTTTAGCGCTGCATACGTGTCGAGCACCAGTCCGCAGTGACGACATTGGTGTCGTTTCATGATGCTCTACGTGTCTACAACTGAGAGACAGCGGTCCTTAGTACAGCTATATAGTACGTGTGGTAGTGGTGGTGGTGGTGGTGGTGGAGGTGGTGGTGGTGGTTGGTGCATGGTGATTTGTGAAGGGTGTATGACCTAAGGTGTGATCCTGTGGTATTGGCTACTGTGTGTACACTATCGATGGCTACGGGTTCTCTTTCCACTATGTAGACCGTGGCAACACCACTGACAACACGTTTCATTCATTGTATGACGTTTTATTGAGTATATACTGACATAGACATATACATAATATACATATACATAAACATATATACACGGTTAGACTTATATAATTACTATGAAGACTTTATGGTTTGTGGGATTGTTACATCCGCGACAGTGACCTCTAGCTTACGATCGGTTATCGATACGCCAGTGGCTAGTTCCATGGTTATTAACTTGTGGGCTTTTACACCACGACAGAGGTTACGTACAATGAAGATGATGAATACTATATAAGTCTGTAGGTGTATATATATATATATATATATATATATATATATATATATATATATATATATATATATATATATATATATATATATATATATATATATAGACATTACTCTATGTCATACAACTACAAGCATACATTAAACGAGAGAGAGCGACTAACTACTGTTATTCCGTTGCAAACGGTGCTTCTTAAAATGCGGGGGTTTCAATCATAAAATCAACAATTATCTGAATTAAATTATGTACTGTGCGTCTCCTCTCGTCTCTTGCTAGCACGGGTGCTTCCTCCACCTCCACCTCCTCCTCCTTCTCCTCCTCCTACATAAAAGAAATAGGTCTACTGTTCATCGTGTGTTGATATAATGTATTCTAGTATCATCACCACTAATTCCCGGCATGCACGCCTACGCAGTTCAGCCGGTGACACAGGTACGTCATCCTACAGAACAAATTAAAAGATACTAATATTCCACTCCATATTACGTAATACAACAACTACTACTACTACCTACTAACTCGGTTATGTTTACTAATAATAATATTCTGTTGACGACGTCATATACGTGGCGTTCAATACTCCAGATCGCTTCCGAATGCTGGCTGGGAGTACGGGTGCCTCGTCGTACACTTCCATCTACATAACAACAACAACAAAAAATACTACTACTACTACTACTACTACTACTACTACTACTACTACTACTACTAATGTTCATATACCGTGGTTATAAATGCATACATACTGCCTACTGCATACTACCGACTATTGTTCATCACATACTAATGTTCACGGCTGTCGACGGATAGCGCAACGCACATATTTCATGATGATTTCCTGGTACGGTGCCGACAGTATAGTGAATGCTAGTGATCGGCACACGTCCACGGTCACTTCCTCCACCGTGGATGGGGCGGATGCCCTCCACTCCTCCGCTATTAAACCGGCAATGTTGTTTTGCATTTCTAAATAACACACCTTTCTCGGATCTTCATCAGCATCAGTGGCGTCGTCCTCGATGGTCGACGTCGACGGCTTCGGGTGAGTGATGGTCGACGTCGACGGCTTCGGGTGAGTGATGGTCGACGTCGACGGCTTCGGGTGAGTGATTGTGTGTTGGTCGGCGATGCACTCGCACTCCCCGTCTGGCTTCAGGACGACGGTTTTCATCGGGAATACGTACAGTGTAGTTGGTGTCTTCTCAGCCTCCGTACTTTGCGTGAGTGGTGGTGGTGAAGCAGGACTGTACGTGAAGTCCTCGTCGTCGTCGTCCTCGTGAGCGGGGGATGAAGCGATCGCTTCTTCGTCGACGTCATCGTAATAATGAGGGGGGGTTCTGATGATCCACCCATCATCGTGGTCCGACTCCGACTCAGACAACTCCACCGCTCCCCACGGTAGCTCCGCCTCCTGGTTTGCTGGTGGCGAGTTGCAGTAGTAGTCCTGCGATGCTGTCGGTGTGACGCGTTGCCCCGTGCAACGGTGCTTCACCACCACTCTCGTATCGTCATCGACCGGGGCTTGGCGTTTGTAGGCCTTCTGCAGCTGCGGTAGACCAGTGCTCTGTTGAATAGAAAGAACTAGTTACATTCGACATTTTCATCCGCGTCGCCCTGTATATCGTTGTATTGGGCGTACATACTCTTTCTAACCAAGTCTGTCACTTGGTGACGCCATTTCATGTTCCCACACGTTGCGATGACATCTATCGATAGCCACCGCAAGACGTGCATGACCATGCTGGTCGATGGTACGTAACGATCCGTATCATCCTTTAAATTCATTATGCGATGCACCTCGTCACAGGCAAATTGCACGCTGGCGACCTCTAGCGCCTTATAGAAGGTATTTTCGTTCGTCATGGCTTCGGATCAATCCCGTATCCTATCTAAACCACTCACCGTAGCCTCCATATCATCGCTACTGCTTATGGATATGACGTCGGCCTGTG
The DNA here is from genome assembly GCA_963662155.1 of Lamellibrachia columna. Classification (NCBI taxonomy): domain Eukaryota; kingdom Metazoa; phylum Annelida; class Polychaeta; order Sabellida; family Siboglinidae; genus Lamellibrachia; species Lamellibrachia columna. Next base: position 31,884,997 of record OY759273.1, on the reverse strand, counting down.
ACGTACTATCCTCCCCCTCGTCATCTGTTATTGTAATTAATGGTGGTGGCGGTGAACAGCTGTCCGCCGAGGAGGAGAATAGTATTTCCCAGCTATTATTATGTAACCATTCCATTACCTTAGAGCTTCCCTCCCTGTCGGTGACGTCACTGCTTCCAGTAGCTGCAGCAGCAGCAGCGACGGTAGCGACGGTAGCGACAGCCTGTCAACAGATTGATTCACACTGTGACTACTTCCAAGTCTGTCACCGTGTAATTTACATACTGTCCTGCCACGCGTTTCCTAATGGTCACCATGACTTGGGCCCCCCGCAGCATGTCCAGTGCTGCATACCGCTCGGCATCTGTCTTCATGTTCATGTAATCGTTAGCCGTGTATCCCAACACCTGGACAGCCTTGGCATTAAATAACGTTGCCCACACTTCACTGCCGATGGTGTCTTGTAGGAGGATACGCATAGCGAACTGATACACTACACCACGCTGCCATCGATGGATAGGACACACAAAGCCATTGTTTTCAGGACTCACACGTTTGTTACACTGCTGACAAGATGGATATACTATATATTTATCTTGAACAGCACATTGTACTATGGTTAACGGCCGTCTAAATATATAAGTACCGTTACATACCTCCTTCTCGAGTTGGCTGACTGACATCATCATATCGGCTTGTTGGGCGGCCATTTCTTTCTCTGCTGATGCTGGTAGTAGTCTCGAAGTGTGCTGTGGATCGGAGTGCGATTGTGTGTGTCACGTTCACTCTGCGTTGGGTTTATATACACCTCCCACTGCCTATGGCGCGCTTTCTTATCGTCGACCCTTGGTCGCGCGCGTGATGTACGCTGCTGGATGTCTGGTATCTCGCTGTACTCTGTTCACTGGTCTTGTGATCGTCTGGCGGGAGTCTGATGCAATCGAATGAACTCGCGTACTCGCATGAGTATACGCCCTAGCATGTTCTGACCGGCTTGACCACTGTATGTCAGTGCACCCCAGTATCCTTCCCGACTCTTGACCCATTCCTTCAACTCGGAATATCCAGTGTCTAACAGTCGTTTACGTAGGGTTGGATCGCGATATTTAACAGCAACTAACGCATACATTATTGAATATCGTTGTGTATTCCATTCTTCGCGTAACTGTTCCTTTTCTCGTATGCTCTTGCTGAGGTGTTTCGCCTGTAGACCCGTGCGCGTGGACAGCATTTTTTCTGCAGTCTTCATGTCACCATGATGCATGCATTTCCGCCATTGGTAAGCACTTTCAACACTGGTAAATTCTCTATTCCACACATGTATCCTGCACGCGTAGAAATTGGACAAATAATGTTTACCGCCTCTAAACTGTATAGGTCGGTTCATGGTGACTTTATGACGTTAAAATGTACAGTTACTGTCTTAACTACACGCCGTTCTAGCACTGTCGAGTACTCGTAACCCCCGCTTTTTCCTTGCGTGATGGATGCCCGGTGTCGGTAAGCTGACAGTTGCCGGCCGCTTATCTGTTTTCTAATTAGTGTGGTATTGTTCCTCGGGTTACGTCAGCCTGTCTGGCTTATTTCTAGCATCGTTAAAATGTACAGTTACTGTCTTAACTACACGCCGTTCTAGATATATATAAGTGTGGTATTGTTCCTCGGGTTACGTCAGCTGTCTGGCTTATTTCTAGCATCGTTAAAATGTACAGTTACTGTCTTAACTACACGCCATTCTAGCACTGTCGAGTACATAACCTCCCGCTTTTTCCTTGCATGATGGATGCCCGGTGTCGGTAAGCTGACAGTTGCCGGCCGCTTATCTGTTTTCTGATTAGTGTGGTATTGTTCCTCGGGTTACGCCAGCTGTCTGGTTTTATTTTCTAGCATGCTATATAAGACGGCTGAGATCGTCGTGTCGTCATCACAACCGCCATTGCCTTCGACGCCGTTCAGTTAAACACTTCATTCATAATGCCTGTACTTGCATTACATGACTGTATGGAGTTTGTAGTTATCATGGATCTTCTGGGAGCGCTCCCTCTAATGAGTGTTGTGTGAGTATTTCTTTTATTTATTTATTTATTTATTTATTTATTACTATTATACTTTCATAGCTCTCCATAGCTCTACATAGATCATACCTGTTTTCACTTTACATACTGTTCTATCGTTCCTGTGTATACATGTCTCGCTGAGTGTTCGTCAGGTCCACGTTCCAAGTTCCATATGTAGCGGCTTGCCTAGCGATAACGTCTGCCAGTCGATCGGTTTCGTATTACCTATCTCTCTCGTTGCTTGGTTACGTCTGTTATATATATATATATATATATAGATGCCTATGCATGTTCTCACTCTGATTGTGTCCTTTACTTACAGCATACCTCGCTTTAACTGGGCGTGTGTCCTGATGGAATTACTGGAGGACGCCGTGCAACGACGGGACTGTCAAGCGACAGTACTCTTTCGAGACGCCCTTTACGACTCTGATCTCATGACAGCGTTCGCCGCACATGTCAGTCGTTGGCGGCACGTCATGTCTGACATATCTCACTATGCCAATGGCTATCGCACCCCCTCGACCGCCGCACCTGAGTTGTGGGACGACGACGCCGCCAACGACGCTGACGAAGACGACGCCGACGGAATCGCTTTCCGTCTATCATTCCGTTCACATATGACGCATTGGGAACCTGTCATGAATGAATTGCTACTCATACACGCCCCATCACCCGAACCTCTTTTCCGTCGCCTTCAAAGAGGACCCATCCATCACCCGGCACTGTTCCGTCGCCGTCGATCGGTGTCCCTCCGCATCGCATTAGCACGCAAGATGACTGCCCGTGCCGTTCGCCGATCGCTATTGTCGGCGTTCAATACAGCTTCATGAACACTTCTACCCACGAACATTTATATTATTATAACTAATACCGTTTACTTTCTATTTGTACTTGTGCTTTTTCGTGTATTAAATTTTGCATCACCTTATATTCCCGTCTTGTATTGCGTTCTTGTTCCAACTGCGTGTTGGCATATTATATTTTACACATAGTCCATTTTCGTCCTGCTACATTTTATTTAACGAACGGTCCGATTACCGTCGTCCAGCGGTTATATTGTAGCCATGCATGTCGGCTAATTAATAACTATTACATATTCGCCTTATCTTTACCGGTTTTAATTTTATCACGTCTTATGTTCACTCCATATAACCGGCTATAACATGCCTCGGTCCCACATCAATGTCGTCACTGCAACATAGTTGCTGTTTATCACTGATTAGCTCGGCTCCCTTGCTACATTGTACAGATTGGCGTCCTTTGATCTCGCGCTACGGCTCACAGCTGGATAAACGCTTCGGCTTACAGTTAACTCCAGTCGTTCGGGCGTCCAGTTGGCAGTAGCTAGCCACTCGGACTGGTCACTCCGTCAGGGTCACGGTCACGTGTTTACGTGGGTGGGTGGGTGGGTGGGTGGGTGGGTGGGTGGGTGGGTGCTATTACGTGTATTTTTTTTGTTCCTATGTCCACTATCGATGACTACTGGTCAATGTTCGTTCCTCCTCCCGTCGCTAGGGGGCGCTTACGTCACGCACGCTCGGCTACCACCGCCAGGGGGCGCTCTGCGGCGCTCTGATTGGCTGCGCGCACTCAGAAGCGGTGGGCGATATTAAGGTGTTTTGCATTTGATGTTCCTTTGATGTCTGGTCCACTGATTTTGCACAGATAAGGAGGTCCCAAAAACTTCCACTAACTACTTCTGCGGCCCATGCCGGAAGTTCGACACTGCGAACAACAACATGGCCGACGGGTGTTATCTCTGCGGCCCTTGCCGGAAGTTCGACACTGCGAACAACAACATGGCCGACGGGTGTTATCTCTGCGGCCCATGCCGGAAGTTCGACACTGCGAACAACAACATGGCCGACGGGTGTTAGCTCTGCGGCCCATGCCGGAAGTTCGACACTGCGAACAACAACATGGCCGACGGGTGTTATCTCTCATGGTTATTGTCAGGTAACTTTAGTGATATACATATAAGAATGCATACAGACACGAAAGACGTGTTTATTGCTCTGTTTATGGCGTTTTTGTAAGGTTTCACGTTTCATGAAAATACTTAAGCTTTTAATGAACGAGATCTTCGCCCCTACTACAGCAACAGCCAGATAGAAAAAAATTGTAGGGCGATTGACTTTGCCTAATCGTAAGCAGCCCCGCTCACTCGTCGGGATTCACTGGCCACAGAGGGTAAGCAACGTGAAGTCGTATGAACGATGTCAGTGCCGACTCTTGAGCATGGGGCGGAAGTCGACGCCGGGTTTTTTCAATTCGCGGATTTTGGCTTTCTGTAGCCAAATGGCTACGGAACTAATAACTTAAGTTTTAAAACCGATACGCACTAACCGTTTCACATGTGTATTCCGTGACATACAACCGACACTTGGGCGTCAAGAAACTGAAGAAATGTGCTCCAAATAATTATTTATGAGTACATTTGTCGGTCATATAGTAATCTAGCTCGCACAACATCCGGTTTTATAAAAATGTTGACAAGCACATGCGTTCTGACAAAAAGGTAATAATTTCACACTGTTACATGGTTATTGTCAGGTAACTTTAGTGATATACATATACGAATGCATACAGACATGAAATGCGTGTTTATTGCTCTGTTTATGGCGTTTTTGTAAGGTTTCACGTTTCATGAAAATGCGTACGTTTATCATGAGCGAGCTCTTCGCCTTACAACAGCAACAGCCAGATAGAAAACATTGTATGGCGATTGACTTTGCCTAATGCGATGGCGCCTCTTTAGCCACTTCCCTGCGCTTGGACGAGAAGACGTCCGCAAACCATACAACCAAACCATACACGCATTTTCCAAACTGACGGACTGAAGGGATATCGCGGCCGACCGAGAACCGGCCTCCCCGGCACCGTTGACGCCGACCTGCAGCACATCGACTGTCGACACGCGGCTGGAGGGCCGACCTGGAGCACATCGACTGTCGGCACGCGGCTGGAGGGCCGACCTGGAGCAGTCAGGTCGGACACTGTACAGAACAATTGAAGGGAAGCGGTGTAAGCGGGCGTGACAAGCGGGCTGCTCGCGCAAGCTGGCTGTCGCGACTGCGAAAGACCCCGGGGGGGTACTCCCTATACTGAGGTATACATGTATGTGCCGCGCAAATGACCCTGTTTTTGGCCATTTTTCTCTGTCTCTGTCCGAAGAAATTTTTTTCATTTCCTCTCTTTGTTCCCCAATTAAACCTGATAATTCTCTCTTTCATCGAAGAGGAAATTTCCCAATGAAAACGTTCCGCCCGAGCTTACCTTACACTTATAGATATTAGATAAATTGTTCAATAATACTCTCTTGGTAACCATACATTTCTTAATTTCTCTCTCTCTCTCTCTCTCATTCTCTCCCTCTCTCTCTCTCTCTCTCTCTCTCTCTCTCTCTCTCTCTCTCTCTCTCTCTCTCTCCCTCCCTCCCTCCCTCCCTCCCTCCCTCCCTCCCTCCCTGCCTCCCTCCCTCCCTGCCTCCCTGCCTCCCTGCCTCCCTGCCTGCCTGCCTGCCTGCCTGCCTGCCTGCCTGCCTGCCTGCCTGCCTGCCTGCCTGAAGGAGTTGGTCCACCCAGGAGAAGGAGTTGGTCCACCCACCAGGGAGCCGCTCTCGATGGTCCGAGCACCAATTTATTTTTCAAATCATGGAAATAATTTACTTCAGTCGCTAGATCGTTAGGTAAGGCTCTAAATAGTGGATATCCAAAATGGTTAGCATTGTACGGGTCAATGCCGGTCATGGGTGTGACTTCCATCCTCTCGCCGATCGCATGAAGAGGTTATCAAATCTCACAACGGGTAAAAGTCGATAGTTTTCAGCGTTTTCATTTTCACTTCAATTAATGACCACACATTAATTAATTAATTAATGTAATAGTTTGTCTGATGATTACACAAAAAAACTATGTTTAAAAGTTATACAACCGAGCTAGCTTGTTACAGTGGATACCTGATAGGTTCGATTTTTCGCAAAATTAATTTGAAATGATGCTAGAGAAAACATTTGGAGGGAACTTTTACAGTACTTAAGCTATGGGACCGTTTAAAGTTGTTGAATATGGTTTGATAATATAAATAAAATTAAATCAATGTAACTTGCTTGGCGTGATGTTTCTGTTAAAATCGAACACGCACAATTTGGTTTGGCATCATGTTGCTTCGTTTGATTGGAAGATTGCGCCAATGGAAATGGCTTTTTCTAAGATAGGTGGGGTGCTTTTTGCCCCGGGGTACGTTTTGCCCCACACTACTCTGACTACAGCAGGCGGCCTGGTCACGCTTCCTTTCGACTAGCACGCTCTGTAGTAAATGCAGGGCCGCAAATAATGTTTCTATAGGGTTCAGGATACAGTTACATTTCCCATTCGTGGCCATGTTAACGTTTTGTTTGATTATAAGAAAACTTGACTTATCATCATTTCATTGACATGCTGATCGAGTTTAGTCAAAATTATACATTTCTAATTCTTTTTAAATGGCTGAACCTGTCATGCCCGTCAATGTTTACCAATTTCTGCATGAATTACTACGCACACGTGCCTTGTGGTGAAAAAATTGCCAAAAATCCTTCCGCCTATTGAAATCATCTAAAAGTTCTCAGTTACACTGTCGACAGGTTCTACAAGCAAACATGCGAATGTGCCTGCTTAAATGCAGTTATGTCAGATGATATGGTTTTTTTAATTACACATATCTAAAATTACTGTGCCCTACATTCGTACATGTGTAACACACCAGGAAGTGTAACTGAGGCATGACCCCTATAGCTACCCTAGCCTGTAGAACTAAATCGCCTATTCAATGCATGCTTCATCGATTTTCTTTCTAAAAACCTCTGAATCCTCGAATATTCGAATTCCTAATGAACAGTCCAAATTCCCAACTCTCCAGAGTCAACCCAAATTCGAAACATCTACAGTGACGACTCAACTGTATAGGTGTTAATGTAATTAAATAGGGTACTTAGAAGCTAAGACCACGTTACACGTCGAGTTACGAGCTTATAACTGAACTGCGTCCGATCTCCGATTCGTCGCACGACTTGAAGCTTTAGCACCGAGCTCGATTATGGATAGATCTATGTCAATATTACTTCAATCGGCTTAGTTATGTGGTAACACGGGAGGTTTACTTGGCGTTACAACAGATGGATTATCACTGCGGTTACCCGGCTGGTTGGCAGTAGAATGGGCTGATTACCATAAGAATGACACGCCCTCTTGTAAGACGTGACTGCGAGGTGAACTGCAATCAATCCGCGGCCACAGGCGGGACGGTCATGCTTCCACTGGAGCCATTGGGTCACCTAGACACGCTGGTTGCGTCTTTATCAACTTCAACGCTACAAGCCGCCGTTACACCGTCGGTAAACAGCTCGGTTGAACGACTCTGGTGGAATGTTGCATGCCGTGGAGAGTTATAATAACTAACCATACAAGTCGGAGGAATACTGAAGGTTATAGATGCGCTGTCTCCAACAAGGATAGTTCTCAGCTACGTCGTACGACGTCGCGTGTTGTTCGTGTTATCCTCCAAGCGAGGCGACTCTGCGTGAAGTACTGATGATGCAGGTTGAAGTCTCGGTCTGTTCGGCCCAGCACCTAACGTGGGCGGTAGAGTAAGGCCTAGTCCGTAACATAACCGGGGAACACAACAGCGATGTACCCGGTGACAAGCTGGCATTGTGTGCCGCCGGTAAGCCGCGTCTCTGGACGCGGCAGGACGAAGACCGCTGACCCTGCGTTGGCTGTTAACGGCTCCGGTCTGTGGCCCGCTTTGTCTTCCGACCAGACCCGAAACACCCGCTTCCCGTCTGCGGCGTCCACATACGGTAAGTCCAGTGGTGTGCGTGCGTGCGTGCGTGCGTGCGTGCGTGCGTGCGTGTGGTGACAGTACCAACGACGGGGGTGTATAACGCTCGTAGGAGTGTTAGTCATTGATGTGCACTGTTGATGATAAAGATGATGATGATGATGATAGCTAAGCTAATAAAGGTACGTTCTTATATAGTGCGGTATATATATATATATATATATATATATATATATATATATATATATATATATATATATATATATATATATATCCAGTCATTGGGAGTGTTCAAAGCGCTTGACACTTCACCCCTTGGCAGACTCTAGGAAGCATTCAGCCACGCTGCAATTATTGCACGGAATTGGTGTTTTTAAAAGTAATTGGAATTGGTGAACATGTAATTTGCATTTTCAATTACTTTTTTAACTACACCACGTAACGTTTTAGCTCAAATTATTCGCTGCAAATAAAATAATTTGATGCGTATAAATATAATATCATATATTTGTTTGCCATTATGCATCACGATATACAGAAATTAAGTAAAACTGCTCTAAAATATAATTATGTTATTTTTGGTCGTTGTGTATTTCTATGGTTGCTCTATTCGCAAAGTTTGATTTCGATATGGAATGATAACTGGAATTGGAATTGCTATTTTTGAGGTGTATTTGGAATTGGTACTTGTAATCGGTGTGCAGTTGGAATGAGAATTGGTATAATATGATTGCTCCCAAGTCTGATAATAACTACTGATTCCGTGTCACGTTTTCATACTAGACCCTTTCATAATTCCAAATCCCTCTTTCACTGTCATTTGGTCGTGTGTTTTACTTGTCTTCTTTGCACACTAGTTGGTGTCAAATGTCAAATGTCACACTAGTTGGTGTCAAATGCTAGGCGTACATTGCTAAACTTTTGTTGCGAGTCGTGCGTTTGTGCGACTGTATCAGCGCACGTTACACAACACGTGTTGCCGCGACTAAATGTTCGATTCGGTTCAACAACTGTTGTGCCGACCAAATCAACACACGACTCGAGTTGTGTTGTGTTGTGTTGCAGACCAGCTTTGTTGAGTTGCGGACCATACATTGCACGACTCATCCGTTTTGTGTCAAATAAACACACGACTCGCAACACGCACGCACGCACGCACGCACGCACGTACGCACTCACGGATGTGCACAGCAATTTATTTTCATAATCAGTAGCCATACTGTTTGATTCTCGCTTTACTTATTGTCGTTTCATTTACGTTTCCCTGTGCAACAATAACAACATTTATCCATTAATTTTTACTGCTCTCATTAATTATTGCTATTTCATCTCGTGCTTGTATTCCCCACGCGCCGTAATTACCCACGCGCTGCTTTGTACATCGCTTGATTACTTTACGCATGTTGGCTCTTTCCCGTACACCCCAAGGGCAAAACACAACTGGAAAGACTGCTACTTGCCATAACAGTAGCAGTCTTTCTCAATTGTATGAAATAATAATATTGAAATGAAACAAACTATTTCTAAATGTAAAACAAATGCATTGTGTTTTACTGGATCCAAACAGGCAACAAAACATGCACCATTTAGTTACTCTTGGACTCGCTGTTAGGGTAGATTAAAACAACGCACTTCTGGCGTGCAGTCATTGTACGACTGACACTGTGCATACACCTCCCTAGCAGGGACGTCCGCAGACATTTTTCCAGGGATATATATATATATATATATATAAATAAATAAAAAAGGGGCAAGAAATATAAATATATATATATTTATATTTCTTGCCCCTTTTTTATTTATTTATTTTTTTTTTTATGTAAAGTTAACATATACTTTGAACTCACGAATATACGTCCGAAAAAAAATCCACATCCAGGGGTGCCCCCCTTGCCCACCCCCAAGGACGCCCATGCTCCCGAAGTCTACAGTTCAAGGAGTGCTCGCCTCATGATATACGGTCATTCCATCGTCGCTGATGTTGACGCGTCTTCTTCCCTGCATCCTTGGTTCCGTTCTTTGTCCCTCGTCTAGCTGCCAATGACTTCCCTGTTGACTTCTCCTTCCCCTTTGTTGACTCATTGTCAATGAGTTCAATTGGTGCGTGATGAATTTCAGTGTATTAGGAAACAATAAGAACTTAAATGGATGTATTTAATTTTTGTTAATCGAGGACACCGCGTATAACGTAATACGCCCTTATTAATTAAATGATACGGTGTATTCCGAATTGTCACGTAGCAACTGTACGAAATTACAGGTCGTACGTTGGAAAATACGTAGCATTTAGCAGAATAAAAACGTTTTCCACTATCGCACTCTAGGGGGCGTCATGCTTTAGTAGGCATGACGTAGGCACCTCTTAATTCCCGCGTTGATATTAATTAGCGTAAATATTTTGTGACAATAAATGGAACTTTATAGATTAATGATGTATATAAAATAGTTGCGTTTTCCGTCGTGTTGTGGGGGATTACTTTCAGTTATATCACCTGGTTGTTGACTTACAATCGTGTTTCGGATAGTTTCTCTGCCGTCCTAGCACACGACCTTTCGCTTCCTTCCTGTAGTGTTTTGGATGACGTTGAATTATCTCATCCGGATGTTAGATGAACATTGCCGATGTTAGTAAATCTGGCTGTGTACCTGTGAGCATTTACTGCTTGTTGTTACCTTTGAAGACTGGAATGGACATGGAAAGGTTTGAAGACTTGAGTGGACATGGACAGGTTTGAAGACTGGAGTGGACATTTTTAGATTGGTGCAACTAGATAACTAATCACAGGGCCTGCTCTGCCATATCTCTTGCGAAACCTCCGAGAATTTCATTTTAAAAAGGGTACACTAAATTGACAATTTCCGCGACTTGCGTCAGGGAACGTATTGAATATTGCATATAATATTATTACCCCATGGGAATCTCTGTATAAAATATATCAAATGAAAGCTTCGTCTGAGTATCAAAGCAGCTCCTGCATATTGTAGTTCGTGAACATAAACAGTTTTTTTGTATTTTTGCTTTGTTCTTTCTGACAAAAATTTAATTGTTTCCCTTATACAAAACTTGGTGCGAACGAAAACATCAGTTTTGAGGCTTCGTGTGTTGTTGCCAAACAGCCGCGACAAAGAGCGAAAACTAGGCCTACTATAAACGCAAAGATACGCCCTTGCATCAGCGCCAAGCCAAATGACGAAAGGATTTCCTTTCGAATTTATGTCTCAAGACATTTCTCACTAGGTGGCGCAACGAGTTTCTTCTCGTTTTGCACTCCCGATTGTGGTGAAAATTCGTGGAAGTGTAGGCACGTCGATGTATGCGCGCAACCCGCTTTCATAGATGACATCTTCGTGTACGTTGGACGCAACACAAAACGTTCCCTTATATTGAGTGGCAGATGCTACTCTCGGACAGTGGCATACATTCGTTATAACATTTTTTTAATGTAGAATGTGCATCATTTGTTTTAAAACGTTATGTTTGTAATCAGTCAAACTAACTGGCAAAGTTCTTATTTCCCCCCCTCAACCCCTCGATGGATGTCACGAATTATTTCCCCGTTGAGTTTCTCTCGACAACTTTCACTCGATCTTCTATAACCAATGTGATCCACCTCCAAGAATTCACATTTGAAGAACATGGCGCACCACCTGGTGAGCTTGAACTGTCTCTGGACAGCAGGGAAAGGTAATTTTTTATTTGGTATTTTCGTATTTGTATTGTCGCAAATAATTTTTTTTATTTTAAATACTTTTTAAAAGCTATTATTTTAAAATACTACTAGTTTTAAATATATTTTCTTTGCAACATTTATTTGGGAAATACAAAAAATTTAAAAATAAATAAATTTACACATACTTTTTACTATCCATGCCAGGCTTCGTGAACTCGCGGGGAATATATTGTGTGGTGCAACAATGTAATGTGTAACGTAACAGTCAATAAACAATAGTGAACTTACATCAGTATTATCTACGTGGACCAATCTCAGAAGCCTAAATTTAAAAGTATTTTTATTTCTCCATATTAAAGTGTTTTCAAAAATACATACATACATACATATACATACATACATACATATATATATATATATATATATATATATATATATATATATATATATATATATATATATATATATATATATATATATATATATATATATATAATATATTATTATTATTAGTGTGTGTGTGTGTGTGTGTGTGTGTGTGTGTGTGTGTGTGTGTGTGTGTGTGTGTGTGTGTGTGTGTGTGTGTGTGTGTGTGTTTGAAATACTTTTTCACAAGTATTTTTATTTTAAATACTTTTACTGGGTATTTTTATTTTGTATTTGAAATACGTTTCTCTCGAGTATTTGACCCATCCCTGCTGGACAGCCAAGACGCGTTAACAATCAGTGTGTACAGACTCGACACTTAACCCCGTCTTTCGGTTGACCCTATATTGCAACCTGGACGGTGAATTTTCCAAGTCGTCCAGTGTTTGGTGTCATTTTATGCTCCATAAGCTGCATGTGTGTATAACACTGTATATGCAGCTCATGCGTCAGCTTAGCACGGATGATTCATCCGTGAGAGACCAGTACTCCATGGTTTGCTTCACCACCATGAGCCGATAGACAAATATATACTACATGGTTTGTGCTTCACTGATTCTGACTTGATGAAAACATTCGGCTAAAATAAAGGGATGTTTGCGCGGGCGCCCGATGGGCACCCTGGATACACCCACAGCATGGTATGTGTTTCCCTGTACTTACACGTATCGTCAAAGTAGCCAAACGGCCGCCTGATGATTCGTGGTGCTCCGACACCGGCTACGTTAAGACGTACCGACACGGACGAGCCAGACCCCTTTATGACGTACCGACACGGACGAACAAGACTGCGTTTAAGACGCACCGACACGGACAAGCCAGACCCCTTTAAGACGTACCCACACGGGCGAGCAAGACTGCATTTAAGACGTACCCACACGGACAAGCCAGCCCCTTTAAGACGTACCCACACGGGCGAGCAAGACTGCCTTTTCAGACGTACTCACACGAACTAGCCAGACCCCTTTATGTCGTACCCACACGGGCGAGCCAGACTCCCTTTAAGACGTACCCACACGGACAAGCCAGACCCCTTTAAGACGCACCCACACGGGCGAGCAAGACTGCCTTTTCAGACGTACCCACACGAACTAGCCAGACCCCTTTAAGACGTACCCACACGGGCGAGCCAGACCCCTTTAAGACGTACCCACACGGGCGAGCAAGACTGCGTTTAAGACGTACCGACACGGACAAGCCAGACCCCTTTAAGACGTACCCACACGGGCGAGCCAGACCCCTTTAAGACGTACCCACACGGGCGAGCAAGACTGCGTTTAAGACGTACCGACACGGACAAGCCAGACCCCTTTAAGACGTATACCCACACGGGAGAGCAAGACTGCGTTTAAGACGCACTGACACGGGCGAGCCAGACCCCTTTAAGACGTACCCACACGGGCGAAAAAGACTGCCTTTTAGGACGTACCCACACGGACAAGCCAGACCCCTTTAAGACGTACCCACACGGGCGAGCCAGACCCCTTTAAGACGTACCCACACGGGCGAGCAAGACTGCGTTTAAGACGTACCGACACGGACAAGCCAGACCCCTTTAAGACGTATACCCACACGGGAGAGCAAGACTGCGTTTAAGACGCACTGACACGGGCGAGCCAGACCCCTTTAAGACGTACCCACACGGGCGAAAAAGACTGCCTTTTAGGACGTACCCACACGGACAAGCCAGACCCCTTTAAGACGTACCCACACGGGCGAGCCAGACCCCTTTAAGACGTACCCACACGGGCGAGCAAGACTGCGTTTAAGACGTACCGACACGGACAAGCCAGACCCCTTTAAGACGTATACCCACACGGGAGAGCAAGACTGCGTTTAAGACGCACTGACACGGGCGAGCCAGACCCCTTTAAGACGTACCCACACGGGCGAAAAAGACTGCCTTTTAGGACGTACCCACACGGACAAGCCAGACCCCTTTAAGACGTACCCACACGGGCGAGCCAGACCCCTTTAAGACGTACCCACACGGGCGAGCAAGACTGCGTTTAAGACGTACCGACACGGACAAGCCAGACCCCTTTAAGACGTATACCCACACGGGAGAGCAAGACTGCGTTTAAGACGCACTGACACGGGCGAGCCAGACCCCTTTAAGACGTACCCACACGGGCGAAAAAGACTGCCTTTTAGGACGTACCCACACGGACAAGCCAGACCCCTTTAAGACGCACCCACTCGGACGGGCCAGACGGCCACCAGCTGGGAGCCATTGAGTAGCATCGACGCCACTGATTCATCCCCTCGTTCGCTCGAGTCATCCGTCAGCGCCGCATTCATTATAATAATCGATGGCGGTCGGCGCGCGACCTGGCACAGAAACATATCGAATAGACAAGTAGTAGTATCGAACGCGGCTAACACTTTACTGTCCCATTGCGAGATCGTGGACATGTTGCACGGACATATACAGTTGACCTAGACGCAACCGAAGCAGGACCTTCGCGACACGGGCGCCCATCACACGGTGTGTATGTTCATCCTGTTTTTCGCCGTTTCTGTTGTTTCAGATATCGACAGCGAGCACGCTTACATCATGGCGCAAGCGCTATGTTCTTACCGGGAGCACAGGCGTCGAGAGACAACCAAGGCGTCCGGGCCAGCGGGACTGCTCCGGCAGTACACGAAGGCAGCCGGGCCTGTCTCCCCGCCACGAGACGACCACGTTGCCGGGAGTCGGGATGTCCCCAACACGCCCGGGCCTCTGTCCCAAAGCGAGTACAGACTGCCGGCGCGTGACCGCCGCTGTCGCAGCGCCGTCGGCTCGACGTCGCCAGCCTACGGTCGGGAACCGCTGATGCTGGTGATGACCAGGACCCGTCGGCCTCGCACGGCCGGCGGTGTTCAGTTGGCGCCCCTGTACGAGCCCGACCGTGTGGACGCCATTGAACAGGTGGGCGCGGCCAACGCAGCTGCCCGCGTGCACAGGTAGGGTGTCGGGAACTGGAAGGTGGAAATCTTTCCGGTCAGACTGTTACCCGTTAGACGAGGAGGGTATAGGGATTACTAATGTGGAGGCACGTGACGACTAGCTAAGTGTCTTTTATTTAAAAATTAGTTTTACTTTCTAAGTCAATTGTCCCAGGTCTGCTTGTGTCTTGTTTTCCATTCATATGACATTCATATGACGTCTTACTATATTCATTCCAGCAAGTGTGTGTGCGTGCGTGCGTGCGTGCGTGCGTGCGTGCGTACGTACGTGCGTGCGTGGTATAACACGTAACGGGCCGTGTCCCAGAATTACAGATATATCTAAGAAATATAACTGCACTACACGGGACACGATCGCACTCGGAACAGACAGGTAGACAGATCGATCGCACTGGGGACAGCCAGGTAGACATATCGATCGCACTCGGGACAGCCAGGTAGACAGATCGATCGCACTCGGATCAGCCAGGTAGACAGATCGATCGCACTCGGAACAGCCAGGTAGACAGGTCGATCGCACTCGGAACAGCCAGGTAGACAGATCGATCGCACTCGGAACAGCCAGGTAGACAGATCGATCGCACTCGGAACAGCCAGGTAGACAGATCGATCGCACTCGGAACAGCCAGGTAGACAGATCGATCGCACTCGGGACAGCCAGGTAGACAGATCGATCGCACTCGGGACAGCCAGGTAGACAGATCGATCGCACTCGGGACAGCTAGGTAGACAGATCGATAGACTAAAGGTCATAGACAGGTAGTTATAATGCTGTAAGCTCTGTTACAGTCCTATAGAGCGCATATGGTCAATTGGATTAGTTACGCGGCTGCTGAATCATTGAACAGACGCGTACTAGCCAGGCCCTCCCCGGCCGACGTCATGTCTCCCATCAGTGGCGTATCTGAGATCTCGCGGGGGGGGGGGGTGAGCTTAACTACCCATTTGTTTGCCAACCATCACCACGCCTGTTCTGTCTCCTGGGAGTGATTATATGATCACCTTTGACTCACCCCAGTGCATCAGCAGCCGTTCTCTGGGACAGCTGTCCCTGGAGCATCCCTATTCCTCCCGAGAGCTCCTGCACGCTTCAATGTTTTCTCCATGGCATTAAGGTACACTGAATGAATCAGTACAGCTACTAAATGTATCTTAACAGTCTTGAAATATACTACGCCTGCTCCAATCAAACACGACAGAATGACCCCGGCACCTTGACAATCCACAAAATAGGGGGTGAACCACTTTCTGCTATGAAATGCCGATCACGTCTGATTGCACATACCGAAAAACACTTGATAAGTGCAGATAACATAAGTGCAGATAACATGCCAGATAACATGCCAGACAAAGCAATCGCACCAATATTGTTGCACAATATAATATAATAAATATATTACTAGAAAATTGTGATCCTCATCAGAGTTGGGGCCAAAGTACTTCTTACTCGTACTCATCAACGTACTCGTTACTCGTACTCATCAACGTACTCCTTACTCGTACTCATCAACGTACTCGTTACTCGTACTCATCAACGTACTCGTTACTCGTACTCATCAACGTACTCCTTACTCGTACTCATCAACGTACTCCTTACTCGTACTCATCAACGTACTCCTTACTCGTACTCATCAACGTACTCCTTACTCGTACTCATCAACGTACTCCTTACTCGTACTCATCAACGTACTCCTTACTCGTACTCATCAACGTACTCGTTACTCGTACTCATCAACGTACTCGTTACTCGTACTCATCAACGTACTCGTTACTCGTACTCATCAACGTACTCCTTACTCGTACTCATCAACGTACTCCTTACTCGTACTCATCAACGTACTCCTTACTCGTACTCATCAACGTACTCGTTACTCGTACTCATCAACGTACTCCTTACTCGTACTCATCAACGTACTCCTTACTCGTACTCATCAACGTACTCCTTACTCGTACTCATCAACGTACTCCTTACTCGTACTCATCAACGTACTCCTTACTCGTACTCATCAACGTACTCCTTACTCGTACTCATCAACGTACTCCTTACTCGTACTCATCAACGTACTCCTTACTCGTACTCATCAACGTACTCCTTATTCGTACTCATCACCGTACTCGTTAAGGCATCCTCGGCTCCAGTTGAGGTACTTTTTAGTATTGCAAGGAATGTGTTCGCTCCCAACTGTTGTAATTTGACAGATGCTACACATTTGAGTGTCCGATGTTTATAAGCTGCAATATGTTTATAAGCTGCAATATGTTTATAAGCTGCAATATGCTTATAAGCTGCAATATGTTTATAAGCTGCCATATGTTTATAAGCTGCAATATGGTGATATAACAAGCTAAAGAAAATACTGAATGAACATTTATGATGCTACATTTGACAAAAAAGACACTGAATGAACATTTATGATACTACCAAAACAATAACTTGTTTTTAATTGAATGAACATTATAAACTGCTACTAAAGAATAAATGTATACACATCAACTACAATACAGCGTGCATATGAACTAAAATATTGTCTTGAAAATTCAATCAATTATAGTTTGAACTAGGTCGTTGTCGTACATCTCGATCAACACCCCCAGGGTAGGGTTGTATGGTCGTACACCTCGGTCCATACCTCCAGTGTAGGGTTGTGTGGTCGTACACCTCGGTCCACACCTCCAGTGTATGGTTATGTGGTCGTACACCTCGGTCCACACCCCCAGTGTAGGGTTGTGTGGTCGTACACCTCGATCCACACCACCAGTGTAGGATTGTGTGGTCGTACACCTCAGTCCACACCACCAGTGTAGGGTTGTGTGGTCGTACACCTCGGTCCACACCACCAGTGTAGGGTTGTGTGATCGTATAACCTCGGTCCACACCACCAGTGTAGGGTTGTGTGGTCGTACACCTCGGTCCACACCACCAGTGTAGGGTTGTGTGGTCGTACACCTCGGTCCACACCACCAGTGTAGAGTTGTGTGGTCGTACACCTCGGTCCACACCACCAGTGTAGGGTTGTGTGGTCGTACATCTAGGTCCACACCACCAGTGTAGGGTTGTGCAAACACCTCATGTGCATAATAATAATAATGATAAAATGACTTCTTTGGCGCCAATATAATCGCAAAAATCGAGCTCAGTGGCGCAACAAAACCCAAAAATTTGGCATTCCCGTGATCACGAAAAGTCGCCAACAGACGGACGGACCCACTGTCTGGGATGAAGTACTCGTTACTTATACTCGTACATCGTACTCGTACACGTACTAGTACTTTAGTCACGTACTCGCCCCAACCCTGGTAGTCATAAATATAATAATTATATATATACATATATATATATATATATATATATATATATATATATATATATATATATATATATATATATATATATATATATATATATATATATATATATATATATATATATAACGCTTGTTCTTCACTGTCAGCTACGACTGATAAAACGAGTTGATATTCTCATCGAGTCTCTCGTATTCCCAACGGTTGTGTGTCGACCTCGCGTACGGAGACCGGTGTAATGCTGGCCGCATCTAGACACGGGCTAAATTGATATTAATGTCATTATTTGCCTCTATCGAGGCGAACTGACCCACCACTGGCTGTATACAGCACGCGATGGATAATTAGAGTCAGATGCGCAGCTGTACAAGGCCTACAAATGTATTTTTATTTGGACAGACAACAGTTTTAGGTAAGCCTATAGTGAATGCTCCTCCATCGTTACCTTAGCATCTGGCTCGGTGGTCGAGTGGTAGAGCATCGGACTTTCGGTCGAAGGGACCTGGGTTCAAAACCAACCTTGGGCAACTTTGTTTTCTCCACAAAAACCGTTGGTGTCTATAAGATAAGATGAGATGAGATAAAATGTATTGCCATGTGTAATCATTGCAGTAATACAATAGAAACATTGGAACGTATAACGATGTTGGGTCGTACTATAACGTATACAAGACAATACACTCACATGCAGCAAACAGTATGAAACAAACTACCTAACATCATGCACAGTAAATGCACTCTTAAGTAAATGCACTCTCAATGTCAGGGGAAGTAAAAGACAGGGGAAGTACCTCACTAATTCTAGAGAATGAAAACTCTTAAAAGGAACCCCGCCTATGTTAGCTCAAGACAGGGCTGTTTGGAGTTAAATGTCATATGGAGAGTGGCCTATTACATAGGCTCGACCTATATAGGGCCTGCTACTATCGAGAACAATTTACTAGTTTACTAACTCGTCGAATTATATAAGTTTTTTTTACTGGAAGTTCCGTTTTAATTACCCCCAGAACAGGTGAGAGATTGGTGGGAAGTGGTTGGCTACTCCCCCACCCCCAAATAGGTGGGAGACGGGAGGTTGAGACTCCTGCCAAATCCTCTCTTGTTTAGGACCATGCAGACTTCATGGTTGAAACAGCCGAGCAAAGCTTCGGCTGTTGTTCTTTTAAATCTTACAATGTTTATGCACCGCGATATCAACATACTCGAGTGCTACCTTCGTTGTATTACTGTTGTGACGACTTCTCTAATCCGTGTGTTCATTGTAGACCGAACATAGGCCGCCATCTCCAACGGACATCGCTGGTGTGGCCCTTCACCATGGACAAGATCGGGCAGAAAGAGCGCGGCGCGTCCGGCACGCCGAACCGCTACCAGTGCGAGAGCACCTGCTTCGCGTCGACCAGCTCGCCCCGCAAACAGTTCACCATCCACCCCGACTGGGTATCGGAGAACTTGACGGTCGCCAAGATCAACTTGAAGGAGCGGACAAGCAGCGTCCCCCATTGCGACATGACCGGGTCCCCCAGACGCTCGACCGGCATCACCGGCTATCCGATGAGGCGCTGCTGCAGTGCACCGCCGTCGCGCACGCGCAATCCGATCACGTGGGAGTACAACTGAGTGCGCGTGCGCGCATCGTGGGGTGACGAAACGAAACGAACGCGTCCGGAGTTAATGTGCGGACGTTTCGCGTTGGACACTACCTGTATCAATGTATGTGGTCGTTGTAACGACAACTCTGCTTCGGTCACGTCGCCACAAGCGTGAAAAGGGTTGTCGTCATTTGCGCTGCGAGCCTAAATTGTCATGATGCCGGCCGTCCCGAATGAGTGGATACTGCTTGTGAGTTGTGTGCCAGGAAGGTGTAATGCCCAGGGCAACGGCTCGTCGTTGTTCGTCTTCGTGTTGATATCAAAAATGGCCTGGCAAGTAAATATTTCTGTCCCGGGAAAGGGCGGAAGCGAAAGGAGTACCACCACTGATAAAGGCACGTTTGTGCGTGCGTGCGTGCGTGCGTGCGTGCGTGCGTGCGTGCGTGCGTGTTAGACTTGGTCCTCAGGGAACAACAAAGATCTTCGCGATCTCCATCCAGCCTTCGTGTTATGGATCTGATACTTCCGTCATGCCTATGTGTCAGCCATGACCAGATTGTTGTCATATCGTCTGCTGAATGTGCAAACACTCTTGAATAAGCCCGTCCCGTTCGTAAGCATATAGAACGACGCCATCTTTATATATGGCGGGACAAGTACTATCCGTTTTTATAAATACCGTATTCGCTTACTCTGTCCAATCAAGGCGATACCGACTCTGTAAGTCTCCCAATCACGTAGTAATTTTCAATTCTAACTGTTCGGATCTGTCACGAAGTAGCAAATTTAGCATAAATTGAAAAGCCACGAAACCGCCATAAAATTAGCGTTATTTTTATGTAGTGAATGCAACCGCTTTAAATGTTATTAGCGTAATTTAAGCGATCACAACTACGTGACAACAGATCGACGAAGCGCCTTAAAACATCGCACGTGCGTGTGTTGGTGTACTCTTGATGTTTCTTATATTGTATATTGTACCAGTGTTTTTCAATGAAATGCACGATTATTCGAATCGGTTTCTTGTTGTTATTCACATAGGCCGACTCTCATTGGCAGTGGAATTCGTCCATGCCGACTGTTATGGTTTATCCGTGACTTTTAACGTATTTTCACTTAACATTGAGAAGGTCAAAGGAAGGAATTCGAACCAACATTCTTCCTGCATTTGTAACATTAATAGAATTTCGAAAAGCCTTTCATACAATCCATTGTGGCAAGCCGACGTCGATTCGTGAGGCCTATGCTGTTCCCAACCAGCTTGAAATAGCTATTGCAAGAAGACGCGCACTGAAGTACTGTCATCGGGTGGAGACACTGAGCTGTTTGGTTTCTTGGCACGA
Source organism: Lamellibrachia columna (assembly GCA_963662155.1). Lineage (NCBI taxonomy): Eukaryota > Metazoa > Annelida > Polychaeta > Sabellida > Siboglinidae > Lamellibrachia > Lamellibrachia columna. The sequence goes on along the minus strand of OY759273.1, from coordinate 31,863,851 downwards.
GTTCTGCAGGGTGATACGCTCGCACCACACCCGTCTGCGATAGTTGGTTGAATATGCATTGCGACCACGTGAAGACGAACTGGGATTCAAACTAACCAGAACAAATAGACGTGTTTAACCCGAGGTCATCACACATTTCGAATTTGCAGAAGATATCACTATCCTGTCAGGTGCACGGCTGCGGATCCAGGGGGGTCTGAAGACCCCCATAGGTCATGAGGGGTCTCAGACAGACGTAGTAAATATTACGGTAAAGGACAACGTATATAGGCCTACATCGGAACTAGTGTCAATGTAAAGACTGAATTATTAGCAGCCGGCTAATATGAACCATTTGTCCCCCCCCCGGTTCATAAGTAGAACGACATATGACTATGACTGACTGAGACCCCCACCCTTATGAAAATATACCATGGTATTCCATAGTATACCATGGTATTTACCATGTCTTACATGATTTACCTGTTTCAAAACACCATGGTATACCACGCATTTACCATGGTATATTTTCATAAGGGGCGGGTAGCATAGTCCTGTACCAGAAAAGGGTTTAACTAAGTTACAACAAATCGCACACTTCAACTACACGGTTGCATCACCAACACTCCGCCATTGCTTGCGCCCGAACGAACTTAGTATTACGTCAAATTAGCATCTGCTCCGAAACGCTTGCTTCGAGCAACGGGCATCCACCTAGCAGATTCCACTGCCCTTATGAAAATATACCATGGTATTCCATAGTATACCATGGTTTACCTGTTTCAAAACACCATGGTATACCATGCATTTACCATGGCATATTTTCATAAGGGCACTGCCTACAAGCCTAGATCCGTCCCTGGGTACAGCAGCTCCTTGTGAGCAAGGATTGTGTTGAAGATAAATACTAGAAAGACAACCACCCTGATTACATCAATATCGGGAAAGGATCTGTTTTGGAGAAGGTCGATGCCGTCAAATACCTTGGATCCTGGGTCAGCAATACAAACAAGGACAAGACTAGGAAGACAACTGCAAGGACAGCAGTCAAAAACACCTCTTTGAGAATATAATACGTGTCATGTGATAAAGTGACATACAATGACAACATATATTATGTCATGTTGTTTTATTTAAATAAAATTTTGCATATTCCACAGGACGAATCATCACCGCAGTCACAGGAGCAACAGCTCAGAGAAAACTAATGTCGTTATCGTCTGATCACGCATCCTATGTAGCTGCTATCAATTTATAACCAACTAATTATACCCATTTTATTGACAGTCAAAACGACAGTATTCAAACAAACAAAATATACAAATCACTGAAATCAGCCACATGCCATAGACAGACACAATGCCAGATGAAATTACTCACGGAAAGTGCCATGCACAGTAGTAATTGGAAAGATGAAACGCCCAAATCGTGAGTTTATAACATTTCATTAATTAGCAAGTATTCACTTAAAATGGACATTTCCACTGAAAAGGAGATTAATTATAGTGCTCCTTATTAGTATGTCTACAAACCTTTGCCAATGATTGCAATCACATTATGAAATAATTTGGTCAAATCCATAACATATTTCAACAACTAATAAACTAATGTGATCATGAAATATGTCACTAGTGTCTACCAACATGAATAATAGTGCCCATGTCAAGTTAACCAAAATGACTACTGTACTCGGAATTATAAAAATTATTGCACATGTCATGGCAGATTTAAACCAACAATTTGTTCCTACTCCATGAACTTCTTAGATTCGTTGTTTCCTTAATACTCCCTCCTTGATTACTTTAGCCCATCACGAATCAGGTGCTTTGATGTTCAAATCTGTAGCGTGTGAATAGTTAAAGTAATTTTTCTAATCATCAAAGGAATTGACTTTGATCATTAGATCGCGTAACTTGTGAAACTGTGAATAGAACTGGATCACTGTTGCCCATTTTTCACCACTGATCTTCACCACCAGACCCAGTGCAAATGTATTTAATAACTTGTCCAACGATTTCACCAACACAAAAAAAACAAATTTGTACAAACAAGCTTGGATGCCGTAATGCATACTTAATATATTTTTATGTGCCAGAAACTAGACGAGCAAAAAAAATTTATTGACAAGGGAGCTTTTTGAAAGACTGTTCGTCCTGTAGAACTTAATACAGTGTGGACTATAACTATCGGTGATGAGCCAACATCTTGAATGTTCATTTTGGATAGTTTATTTACGAGTTAACATGAATCACAAATACATTGAGAATATTTTTCTTGTCCTGAGAAACGGCGTTTTCTTTTGGGATGTGTGATTTCACCTCTTCACCAGCATAATGCTTCTGATGCCAGGTTCAGATTAAAAAATATGCAGTCTAGCTCAAATTCTTTTTCATGTTAAAAAAAAATAAAAGTCAGTGGGTAAATATATGGACGCAAGTTGACTGGAATATCTGTCTTTCTTTATATAGTGGCCAAGTCCCACCACGCAACTGTATACAAACTAGCGAAAATGCTGCCTACTAAAAGATTTACTGATCTTCAGCTGAACAATCTAAAGTTGTTATATAACTACCACAAGAAATGTTTGGTGTAAGACGATTCAGAAATGGTAACTTTCCACAACTCTTCTATGACAATGGACTGCAACAAGAGAGGAAGCTGACTTGCACAGATGTCACACAGCGGTTTCATTCAGTTAAGTTAACACAGACCATCCTGTTACAGATAAGAATGACACCTAATGAGTGCGATGCCATACATGGCCACCTAGTGAGTGTCAGCCATACACGGCAACCTAGTGAGTGTCAGGCCATACATGGCCACCTAGTGAGTGGGAGGCCATACATGGCCACCTAGTGAGTGTCAGGCCATACACGGCCACCTAGTGAGTGGGAGGCCATACATGGCCACCTAGTGAGTGTCAGGCCATACACAGCCACCTAGTGGGTCTTGGGCTTCACCATCGATGCTGCTGCTCGTAGGCCAGATAACATCCAGTCAAAGTGCTGCAAAGTGAAGGATCTTCATTATAACATACGTCATCAGTATAATATCAGCGTGCCCATCCACTTTTGGACTACCATTTATAGGAACTCAGGTGTAAAAATTTAGGAATAATAATTATAGGAATAAAAAAAAAAATGTTTTACTTCAGGTGTCGCACTGACTCGAGTTAATGCAAATTAACAACTGCCAACTTTTTGACATGTCACAAAATTTGCTGATCTGATTGACTAACACCATGCCACAATCAGATGACCAGGTGGTCACCGACGTGTAGATTTATTCAACAAAAATAATTTTGTAGTGACGAATCGCAAGAAACCCCCAAATCTCCACAATTATTAGGAAAACAGGAACACTGGGCATCCTGTAATATAAATTTTCTACTGGACAAACTTGTGTATAGTGGAACCTCGTTAATCCGGCACCTTGGTCCACAGTGATTATGTAGAGTGGAACCTCGTTAATCCGGACACCTTGGTCCACAGTGATTATGTAGAGTGGAACCTTGTTAATACGGACACCTTGGTCCCCAGTGATTATATAGAGTGGAACCTCGTTGATTCAGACACCTTGGTCCCCAGTGATTATGTGCGGATTAATGAGTTTTCCAGATAGACGAATCATGCAGATTTCTTTCCAACATGAATATCAATACATGTCTAACATCAACATACATATAATGTGCTTCAGTACATTGTTCTTATTTTACAACTATTAGAATCAATTACCTCTTGAAATTATATGTGAGGTGGGAGTTTGTGAAGGTTTCAGTGCGTGAAGTTTTATTCTGTGAGGTGTGAGTCTGTGAAGGTATAAGTGCATAAAGTTTGATTCTGTGAAGGTGTGGGTGTGTGATTCTGTGTAGTGTTAGTCTGAGGTGTGAGTCTGTGAGGGTGTCAATGTGTGAAGTGTGAATCTGTGAGGGTGTCAGTGCATGAAGTGTGAGTTGGTGAGGTGTGAGTCTGTGAGGGTGTCAGTCCGTGAAGTGTGAGACTGTGAGGTGTGAGTCTGTGATGGGCGAGTGCATCCTTCTTACCTGTACCAGGAAGTACACGACGCCCAGGTAGGCTGCTATGCCGAGAGCCAGGAAGAGATCAAACACCGCCGGCTTTACACTGCAAGGACACACAACAGGTTTAACTTTACACTGCAAGGACACACAACAGGTTTAACTTTACGCTGCAAGGACACACAACAGGTTTAACTTTACGCTGCAAGGACACACAACAGGTTTAACTTTACACTACAAGGACACACAACAGGTTTAACTTTACACTGCAAGGACACACAACAGGTTTAACTTTACGCTGCAAGGACACACAACAGGTTTAACTTTACGCTGCAAGGACACACAACAGGTTTAACTTTACGCTGCAAGGACACACAACAGGTTTAACTTTACACTGCAAGGACACACAACCGGTTTAACTTTACACTGCAAGGACACACAACAGGTTTAACTTTACGCTGCAAGGACACACAACAGGTTTAACTTTACGCTGCAAGGACACACAACAGGTTTAACTTTACGCTGCAAGGACACACAACAGGTTTAACTTTACGCTGCAAGGACACACAACAGGTTTAACTTTACGCTGCAAGGACACACAACAGGTTTAACTTTACGCTGCAAGGACACACAACAGGTTTAACTTTACGCTGCAAGGACACACAACAGGTTTAACTTTACGCTGCAAGGACACACAACAGGTTTAACTTTACGCTGCAAGGACACACAACAGGTTTAACTTTACACTGCAAGGACACACAACAGGTTTAACTTTACACTGCAATGACACACAACAGGTTTAACTTTACACTGCAAGGACACACAACAGGTTTAACTTTACGCTGCAAGGACACACAACAGGTTTAACTTTACACTGCAAGGACACACAACAGGTCTAACTTTACACTGCAATGACACACAACAGGTTTAACTTTACACTGCAAGGACACACAACAGGTTTAACTTTACGCTGCAAGGACACACAACAGGTTTAACTTTACACTGCAAGGACACACAACAGGTTTAACTTTACGCTGCAAGGACACACAACAGGTTTAACTTTACGCTGCAAGGACACACAACAGGTCTAACTTTACACTGCAAGGACACACAACAGGTTTAACTTTACACTGCAAGGACACACAACAGGTTTAACTTTACGCTGCAAGGACACACAACAGGTCTAACTTTACACTGCAAGGACACACAACAGGTTTAACTTTACACTGCAAGGACACACAACAGGTTTAACTTTACACTGCAAGGACACACAACAGGTTTAACTTTACGCTGCAAGGACACACAACAGGTTTAACTTTACACTGCAAGGACACACAACAGGTTTAACTTTACGCTGCAAGGACACACAACAGGTTTAACTTTACACTGCAAGGACACACAACAGGTTTAACTTTACGCTGCAAGGACACACAACAGGTTTAACTTTACGCTGCAAGGACACACAACAGGTCTAACTTTACACTGCAAGGACACACAACAGGTCTAACTTTACGCTGCAAGGACACACAACAGGTCTAACTTTACACTGCAAGGACACACAACAGGTTTAACTTTAAGCTGCAAGGACACACAACAGGTCTAACTTTACGCTGCAAGGACACACAACAGGTTTAACTTTACGCTGCAAGGACACACAACAGGTTTAACTTTACACTGCAAGGACACACAACAGGTTTAACTTTACACTGCAAGGACACACAACAGGTTTAACTTTACACTGCAAGGACACACAACAGGTTTAACTTTACACTGCAAGGACACACAACAGGTTTAACTTTACACTGCAAGGACACACAACAGGTTTAACTTTACACTGCAAGGACACACAACAGGTTTAACTTTACACTGCAAGGACACACAACAGGTCTAACTTTACACTGCAAGGACACACAACAGGTTTAACTTTACGCTGCAAGGACACACAACAGGTTTAACTTTACGCTGCAAGGACACACAACAGGTTTAACTTTACGCTGCAAGGACACACAACAGGTTTAACTTTACACTGCAAGGACACACAACATGTTTAACTTTACACTGCAAGGACACACAACAGGTTTAACTTTACACTGCAAGGACACACAACAGGTTTAACTTTACACTGCAAGGACACACAACAGGTTTAACTTTACACTGCAAGGACACACAACAGGTTTAACTTTACACTGCAAGGACACACAACAGGTTTAACTTTACACTGCAAGGACACACAACAGGTTTAACTTTACACTGCAAGGACACACAACAGGTTTAACTTTACACTGCAAGGACACACAACAGGTTTAACTTTACGCTGCAAGGACACACAACAGGTTTAACTTTACGCTGCAAGGACACACAACAGGTTTAACTTTACACTGCAAGGACACACAACAGGTTTAACTTTACGCTGCAAGGACACACAACAGGTTTAACTTTACACTGCAAGGACACACAACAGGTTTAACTTTACGCTGCAAGGACACACAACAGGTTTAACTTTACACTGCAAGGACACACAACAGGTTTAACTTTACACTGCAAGGACACACAACAGGTCTAACTTTACACTGCAAGGACACACAACAGGTTTAACTTTACACTGCAAGGACACACAACAGGTTTAACTTTACACTGCAAGGACACACAACAGGTTTAACTTTACACTGCAAGGACACACAACAGGTTTAACTTTACGCTGCAAGGACACACAACAGGTTTAACTTTACGCTGCAAGGACACACAACAGGTTTAACTTTACACTGCAAGGACACACAACAGGTTTAACTGCCACAGTCATGAGTACAAAACTACGACATCCAAAATGTAGCACATCCAGGGAATCCTCATGGCCCATACTCTTGAAAAACTTTTTTTCATAAAACTATCCCGGGGTCATTGATGGAATATCTGAGAACGCATGTGTATTGCCCATGTGTACTGTCCACGTGTACTGCCCACGTGTACTGCCCATGCACAACATTTGTTTTTGTTCCAGATGATCTGAGTAAATATTACCCGATGTACCAAATACTAAATAGGCCTTTACCTTACCTATCCTCTTCGGGTGTCATGGCTAATAAGACTACAGTGTTCCTTTTCCATTTCGCTGTCTTTGGCCACCTGTTTAGCTTCAGTTCACAACGTCAACCACAGTTTTTGTCTTTCTTTTTTTTACTGTTTTTCGTCATGTTGTCTTTGGGCGACTTTCCGTTTCCCTTCAAGTGTCCATCTTAGCGGTTCTCTTCTTTCATTCTTTGTAGTGTCCTATCAAATTCCACATTCTTGTCCTGACTTCTATGTTGATCTTCTTACCTTGGTTTTAATTAGGATATTTTTATTTGTCACTACATTTGACCACATAACGTTCAGTATTTTCCTTAAGCACTTCAATAGGAAAATGTCCAGCCTCTGGTTGTCACTGTAGGCCTACTGAAGTATTACATAATCCATGTTGAAACTCAACCTGGTATACTAGTGTCATAATCTTAAATTTGATATGTTATTTTGGCATTAGATATTCCATGAGTGACCTTCCTGGGGGCAACTTTGCCACCGTATTTACAGAAAACTTGAGTTTTTAATTTGTAACTCTCTCGAGAATATGGAACAAAGGGATTACAGACTAGTGTCTGTTGGGAGTATTCGCTGTTGTGACATGAAGGGCTCTCAACATTCAAGTGTGCTTACAGAGCTTCCTGAGTCGATACCGAGAACTCGCACTAGCACAGCTCTCTAAATGCTTCAGGGAGTGGCTTGGACGTTGTACTGAAATCAGCTTGCTACAGTGTATGAATAACATGGTTAATCGATTTCTTAATAAATAAATAATAAAGTAAAAAGGGTTGAGTGAGCTCTTTAAATTGACATTACTCGGCTGGGTGACAGCACACGTCACCTGGCCGTGTAACGTCACTCGGCCGCATGACTTCACCAATGTGACGACACCTGTGTGACGTCACCGTTACTCTGCGGTGTTACTCACTTGTAGGCGATCATCACATATTCGAGTCCCGAGTAGAACACAAACTCTGGATCTCTGTAACAGGACATTCATAAAAGTGAGTCCTAACAACACCATCACATTAACTTCGATTAACGGACATTTACTCCAGCCACTATGTCTAGATTTTAGTTTACATCAAATTAACTACATTTTTATCATAAATATAACATATTGTGCTATTTAACGACATCTATATATTACCAATCAAAGATACTGTGATAATATTTTGAAATAGACATACTGTGTATGATATATGTGAACACATTATATACTTATTGGCTCTTAGTGATGCTATGACTAAAAATAAAAATTTCTTAATAACGAGCACAGGTTTCAGCACTGTAAATGGTTCACGAGCATCACCTCTTGTCGGCCTTCACTAGGTGGAGCTGCACATCCTTCAGTAACTTCGCTAGTGCCTGTTGCAGTGTGGCCACCAGGGGACTAGTCTTGCTGAGCGACTGCGCCGGGCGTGGTTGTGATGCGATGTAGTCGAGCCAGGAACCAATCATCTGGTGCTCAACTTTCTGCACGACACAAAGGATTACATGACACAGTGTATCACTTGACACAGCAGGGTATCACTTGATACAGCAGTGTATCACTTGACACAGCCGTGTATCACATGACACAGCCGTGTATCACATGACACAGCAGTGTATCACATGACACAGCAATGGATCACATGACACAGCAAGGAATCACATGACACAGCAATAGATCACATGACACAGCAAGGGATCATGTGACATGGCAGTGGATCAAACAACACGGCAGAGGATGACATGACACAGCAGTGGATCATATGACATGGCAATGGATCACATGATACAGCACGGGATCACATGAAACAACATGATATCATATGATACAGTACGGGTTTAGAACACAGCAAAGTATCATGTGACACCATTGGAGCAGATCGCACAATAATGGATCACATGACACAACATGGATCACATAATACTAATAAAATACATAATTCTTATAGAACACAATATTCTTAAAAGGCTTACATAACTGATTAATGATAACATTGTAAGGAATGCATAACAAAAATAGATCACACACAGAACGGGATCACATATTTACTTTGTCCTATCACAACAATCACAGTGAAACAATGCCAAATTCTATTTGATGTTAACAGATCAGAGTTGCATGAAATTGACACAGGAGACAGTAGACAAAGTACAAACAGGAGACAGTAGACAAAGTACAAACGGCGCCTGTGGACAGAAGACTAACCTAGAGAGTCACATGTTGTAAGTTCTGAGAGAGAAAAACACAAAAAAAAACATTAGTTATAGCAAGCCCCAAATATTTCAGTAATTAAAAATGTTATGGGGTTTAATTAGTTTTTAATCAACTGTTTAATCAGTTGGTATTTTGAATCCGCACCTGCTAGGTTCTGGCATTGCAATAGACGGCAGCTATTTTACAGTGGTACTCTGCAGAGACATTGCGCAAGACCTATTAAGTCAAAAACCAAAATGACGTCAGGGTTTATTAGTGTGACTTTCCTTCCATTGGACGGCAGAATAGGCCACTGATAAAGAAGAATTAATTATATATTTTGATGTAATGGTGAAACTTACGAGACTGTCTGTAAAAACTTCAAAGTCTGTATCTTGCGACAGATTAAAGATGTGTCTCGCAAGAGACTCAGCAATAACTTTGACATTCCTCGTCAGTACGTTTTGATCGACCGATTCCCTGCAACAAGCAACATCACAAGGTCACAATATAGTTGTCACGCTACAGCTACTTTTATTAAGGATTTTAAAGGAATTGTCACAGCTTTTAAAGGAATGTTAAAGGGACTAACAATGCTTAAAATTATATTATATTACATCTTATAGTATATATCCATTTCCACCAAGCCAAATTTTTCATTAGAATTCAATAAATTAATAATTTTCATGCCTTGCCACTGGTCGCATGCAACACAGAGCGGTCCAAAGGCAATAGAACATTCAACCATGCGACAATGTGCAAGATTTAGAACATTCTGCAATTTACTGGGTGAAATAATCAGATTCTGCACATTTCAGGGTGTTTTATGAGTATTATACAACCATTACAATTGGTTTATTGCCATGAAAAAATTAACGAATTTAAATTAACGTTTTGCACAAATAACCTAATATAATAGTATTTTAAGGGATGGGACACAAATAAAATAATTTAAATGAATTTCCTTTAAAATGAACTGCTACAGGATCACAGAGCACAAAGTGGACTGTGTGCATATAGCAAGCTGTATCATCTTAGACTTACAAAACTCAGAGACCTGTGTCTTTGAAGCAGCTTTGAGTTAATTTAATGAAACTTTACAAGTGTTTACAACCCATCAGACGTAAGACATTCTTCCAACACTCATCTTGGGCAGAGGTCATGACACCTGCATCAGCTCTATAATCTCCAACGGAGTTGTTGTCAAACGACCATGTACACCAACAACATTTTGAGTTCACACAATCACTCACACTAACAAAGATATTGATTAACCAATTACACATTTAAACTAACACGAGAAACATTTAGTATTCGTGTTACATACAGATCTTGTGTACGAGGAGCTAGTTGACTTACAGGGCACTCATAATTGTTGACATTTACCTGTTTGCACAAAGGGTACTAAATAGGGCGGGGTCAAGGCCTGTGTACTAATTTTTTTTAACTTTGTGAACTTTACCACTGTTGTCATGCAACACCACCTGGTGGAGAGTTACAGAACTAATATTGTTTTAAATTGCGTAACCCTTCACGGCGCAGTAACATGTACAGTCTGACGTCTTGGAAATACACAACTTTGTAGAAAACAATTATCAGTGTGATGCCAGTTGTTAGACAAACACAAAGCTTTCATATAATTATTGGATATATATGTTTGCAAACATATTCTGATGATTATTAGTGTATGTGCTATATATTATTAGTGTATGTGCTATATATTATTAGTGTATGTGCTATATATTATTAGTGTATGTGCTATATATTATTAGTGTATGTGCTATATATTATTAGTGTATGTGCTATATATTATTAGTGTATGTCCTATATATTATTAGTGTATGTCCTATATATTATTAGTGTATGTGCTATATATTATTAGTGTATGTCCTATATATTATTAGTGTATGTCCTATATATTATTAGTGTATGTCCTATATATTATTAGTGTGTCCTATATATTATTAGTGTATGTTCTATATATATAAAATAATTTAAAGGAATTTCCTTTAAAATGAACTGCTACAGGATCACAAAGCACAAAGTGGACTGTGTGCATATAGCAAGCTCTATCATCTTAGACTTACAAAACTCAGAGACCTGTGAAGCAGCTTCGAGTTAATTTCATTTCTCATCGTGGGCAGAGATATATATTATAATGAAGTAGTGTGTGACTATGTATATCTGTTCCTTTGTACCTCGGCAGTGTCGCGTGTACGGGGCCGACATTTTGTATGCATGCTTGGATGGTTTGTACATTAAAACAAATAAAAAATTCCCTCGGGGGATGGGGTAATATGTAGGACGTTTAATTTAAATTACGTAACTCAGAACAATAAATATGTGCAATTGTTAGCAGTGCTATGCGTGTTTCAACCATTGTTACATGATCTACATCAAACGTCCACGAACGCTTCATGAAACCAACAGTTGTACATGATTGTTACATGATCTACATCAAACGTCTACCGAACGCTTCATGAAACCAACAGTTGTACATGATTGTTACATGATCTACATCAAACGTCCACGAACGCTTCATGAAACCAACAGTTGTACATGATTTTTGAGGCGCGAAATTGCCATTTCATCAAAACTTGACTGGACAGTGCAAGGAGTCTTAACCTCTTGCCTTTTCTCCCGTGCAATGCCAGGCAACTCACCTAGTATAAAATAAAATGATATATATACATTGTGTCATAACTTTGTATCATCAATATATTTTCAACATGGAAAATTCTCAAAAATTGTTCGCACTAATTCGGGGAGGGGTGGGGACTACCAGAATGACTACGCTTTGTACGAATATATAAATGTCGACAATTGTGAATGACCCCTTACCTGACATCAAGAACAGACATGCGCAGAGGAGCCTTGTGGGAGACTTGATGGGAGATAGTGAATGCTGGCAGGCGCCGTATACTGAAGCGTTCATGTTCCCATGATAAGTACTCATCAGCCAAATTGATCTTCTTGTGGACCATCTCAAAGTTGGCTCCAGGATAAAACTGGCCTATGACTTCTCGGAGGTTCTGTGCCACAAGTGGTTATTTTTTTTGTTAACAGTTAACATGACAACTTACTTTGGTATTAACAACAACAAATAGTGGAAGTCAATATCATATTGCATAAAGTTTCAGGATAGCTTTCTTAGTAGCAATGGCACCTGGTTATTTCTGCAGATGGCTCACTTGGAAACCAAACTAGCACAGATGTTTCAACCAAAGTAGAAGTTTTACTTATTTCTCTCCAAGTGTGTGTGTCTGTGTGTGTGTGTGTGTGTGTGTGTGTGTGTGTGTGTGTGTGTGTGTGTGTGTGTGTGTGTGTGTGTGTGTGTGTGTGTGTGTGTGTGTGTGTTCACCCTGCTATTACCTTTCTAGTTACAATTGTAGAGAATATCATGGGTCTTTTCTTCGATTGTCCCAACTTACATAATACAAGGGCAAGTCATTGCTATAACGGCCAGTATTATGCCGCAATTTCGAGAGATATTGACTGACAGCACCAAGTAACATGGCATAGATAGATATTTCTGTGATAACGTTTTTTACAGTTATTGTGACAGTCACTTACGAATACCAAGTTATCCCATCCGGGAGGATGGGCATCTTTGTTAGTGTCTATAACAAATGCTCTGAATTAACACTAACAAACTTACCTTGAGTAGGATGTCTCCAGCGCCGCCGTCCCTGGGCGGTTTGGACACGTGCAGATACAAGTCTTCACCAGTCCCCAGCGAGTCCAAGCACAAGACGTAGGACACATCTGACAGCAGGCTGCTCTCTACAACAACCACGGAGGCAACTTCCTGCAACACTCATTGATCACTAAAACAACCAGAGAGGCAACTTCTGGCAATGCTCATTGATCACTAAAACAACCAGAGAGGCAACTTCTGGCAATGCTCATTATTATTATATAAAGAGAAAAACAAAGGTCGTGGTTTGGGGCCTAAGCACCTATGCAAGTTTTTAACCATTTGCAACAATAATTAAGAATATCACACCAGTGGTTTACTTGGAAAACCTTGTCATACTGTTAGATAACCATACGTTACGAGTGTGTGCAGTCTGGCAATATTCGCCAATATTCGCGTAAACACGTAATTCTATACTTGCCAATAGGATGTGGCCATGGTGTTTAACTCAACTTGTATAACATGTTGGACTTTGTTTACTAAAGTAGTCCCCTTTCTGACATAACATCCCATTCCGTGTATACCGGCAGTGCTTAATACGTCATGCGGTAGCCTAGGTTACCCGATTTCATAGAACTGCGCATGCACTTATCAGTTGTGCTGGTTAACATGTCAGCCCTCGGTTAACCAGAGAAGTTACCAGAATCTCCCAATTGTAGAACACATTCTGAGTAAACCACTGACGTGATATTCTTTATTTTAATTGCACATTATTATGGTTTTATTATCTCTTTTAGGTGCTCAGCACCAACAATATGACTTTTATTTTGTTTTAAAACAAGCACAGAGGCAACTTCTGACAATAAGTTGCTCTTTCTGACAAGCACAGAGATCAACTCTGTCAATGGCTGTTCCCTCAAACAATCATACAGCAACCATTGTCAAGGGTTGCTGGATATTAAATATAAGAAACCGGTAATTGCCAACTGAAATGACCAAGGCAACAGTATTTTTTGATTATGAATGGCATTACACTACACCTTTAAACCAGGACAAGAGTCTCCACGGCCCAGGCAGGGACTGAGCTTACCTGAACTGTCAAGCTGGTCTTCTATCCACCGCTTCGTGCCCATGTAGTTCAACTTGCCACCAGCAGACAGCAGAAAGAGCAGGTTAAATGTAAGACTGGTTAAGGCAGACCTAGCACTGACAATCACAGTGAAATGGCTAGCAGAACAGGCCATCAGAACAAGTGTGTGTAACACATGTATGTGTAACATGCGGCGTCTATCATCTAAGACAGTGTGCAAGACTTTACATCAAGTGATATACCGTATTCAACCTATTAAAGAAAACATTCATCTGTGATTGTATTAGACTCATACTAGAAACCCGAGGATGTCATGAATTGCTCATTTCACTGAAATATTCATACTTTTCAATAACTTTGAAAACTGCACTATTCAAACAGACTAAGCACAAGGATATTTTGCATGTGTTCTTGAGTTTGTGTACAGCTTTGAGAAAAGCCTTGCCAACTCAAGCAGTGCCACAACACCGCTGCCATTGGAGTCGGCTCCTTTTGCCATCATCTGAAAATCAACACAGAGCATCTGTAGATTGTATAAGCAAAACAGAACCAGAAGCCTGACAAACAAATGTGTGAAACAGACACAAGTAAGATGCTAATGACCATCTAATAAGTAGCCAACTGGCAACGATGTGAACTAAATGCATTGGAAATCTGCAAAAAGAGAATGCCCTCTATTTACAGGGTTGGGCTCAATTCAACTGTAATTTCAAATGTTCTAATTAAAATCAGTGTAACTGAAAAACTTAGAACACTGTAATTGAGCTGTTGTGATGCTGTGCAATTGACCATTGTGACAGAACCCATCCATGACAAAAAAAATGCATAAATACACCTGAGGCTCTGTTTAAAAAGGAGCGGCAACAGAACATGCAATCTTATTTTTATAAAACAATATGGGAAGCATTTCCACAATATCAGTCACTTGTCGCCAGAAAACAAAAACGAGATAGTGACACCATCAGAAAGCCAAGACAATAATTTTGTATTTCGTATATGGTACTCTGCCATAGCTGAACGAGATAATGACACCATCAGAAAGCAAAGACAATTATATTTTATTTGGTATATAGTAACTCTGCCGTAGCTGAAGTATTGGCAAAGATATAATACATTTATCATAGCAAGAAAATACATGTATGAAGGGTATTCAGGCATTACTATAAACATTTAAATGAAAATACTTTTAAGTTTTCTATGCGAAAGTGAAAGATACAGTGTACTTACTGGAGCCACTCCGTAGGCGTCATAGTGGGCCACTATAGCCACTGTAGGCAGCTGTTCCTCAATCCCACTCCCCGTCAGCTTCCCCTTTGGGAAAGACACATCACTTCAGAACACACTCTACTTATTGGCTTTAACTAATTTATATATTTACCCATTCGTTTTCTTATCTATGTACCCTACATATACAAGTGTGCGCATGTCCTTGGGTTAATACATCTGCATGCATGTAAATATATAAATACTGCATACACACACACATACATCTATGTATGTGTTTGTGCATTTGTTTGTATGTGTGCATGATTATATGTGTACACATGATACGAAATATCGAGTCGATGAACAGTAGATATGTTGTGCAACTAAAATGAAAAATTTGTCTGGGCATAACTTGCCACAAGAAATTCCAACAAAACATTTCATTGGCTGACGTAGCAATTGAGACAGTTTGGGTGGATCTGTCTGGGGTGATAAGATGATATCACCCCTGCTAGTTGAAAGGAAAAGTTCTGAGAGTGTTGGCAGTGTTAGCATTGTGAGATGGTGGCACTGACAGAGCAACAACAGCAGGAGTGTCAAGTATGCGAGAACAACTGAGTTTGGAGAATTACAGGAGCGGAGGATAGAAGGAGGATGAATGTCCCGAGGGAAGAGTTTGGGATGCAGTTCAGGTTAACGAGAAGAATAGTAAGAGGCCGGATGAGATGGACAGGACACTTGGTGTGAATGGAGGTGTACCGACTACATAAGAAAGCAGAGGCGATGAAACAGCGAGGCCGTAGGAAAAGGGGCAGGCCACAATTAAGATGGGAGGACTTTGTAAAGAGGTATGTGAGAAAGACAGAGGACGACATGTAGAGGGAGAAGTGGGAAGGGACAACACCCAGTGCAAGAACTAGAGGCAGCCTCACCCCTTTATAAAGGGGCAAAGAGTAAGAACAGATAAGCATGAACCATTACCAACATTGAGTCAGAGCCAAGTTGTATTCACTGGTTATGGGGACATAATACACTTCTAACTATCTCACATCATGACATCCCAGTTAGCAGTCGACCTACCTGTATGTTCACCAGTTGGAAGTCATTCAGAGCCTTAGATTGTGTGCCCGCCACTACCATCTGAAAGCCGTTCGCCGATGCGGCATGCAGCAACGCTAGCAAACAAACACCAAGCATCTCATCATATATAGATAACTATCTTAGTAGCTTCCAAATGAAATGTTGTTGGGATAGAACGTACGATAGAATAAATTGCATTTCCAACTGGAATTCTTATCCAACAGTTTCAGAAAACTCACATGTACGTCTCCACCGAGTCAATGATTGGATAATAATAAAATACAGACTTTATTTATAAAAATGTTCATAGAGTGCAGTGTGGTACTTTACATTACATAGACACAGTAGTACTATGGTTTCAGAGGGTGCTTTGGAAACGTCATCTATTGTACGGTATTGAAGAAACGTACATTGCAAAATTTCCATTAAAATTTGTTTGCCTGCCAAGTTAAACATGACATTTGAGATGGTCCCTGACCCCTCAGGTAATTACCCTCGGCAGCCGAGCCAGCCTGGTCACTGTTCATGGAGGATTTGACATCTGCGTAGATGTCTCTGAGCTGTGGCGTCTCAGAGGCGAAGTAGACGGGCAGCTGTGTCTCCTCACGCAGAAGGTCTTCCTCCAACTCCAGTAGATGCTGCACCAAGTGGACACAATGGGAACTAATGCATTAAAGCAACAGAGTCCTGTCAGGTTTTCATCTTTCAAAGAGTAATGTTTTGAAGATATTATGTAATTTCTACATTTTAAACAGTGAAATGTGAAGTGTACATTCAGAGATGTACGTCCATAACAGGAAAAGTGTATGTTCATAACAACACACACATGAACATGTGACCTAGTTGCTAGCAGGAAATGAATAAATGTCAACTTTATCTGGATGCCTAGCGGAAGTCTAGCGTACAGGCACAGCTTTGCTATATGCCTATGTATTCTTGTTTCACAGAGTTTTTGAAATGTTTGAAGCAACATTCAAAAATCAATTTATCTGAATGCGTCCACAACAGGTCTATTTTTAGAACATTTATCTAAAATGAGTAAAGCTGGACGGCATCATTTGGCATGTTAACAGTAATAGGTAGGTTGCACATTATGCCCATTTCAAAGTCCACGTATTCCAATTGTGCTGTATCACACGTCTTGAGAAATTGTCCAAAATTGTCTGAAATGTACGTCCATACTGCAGGAATTGCCCCATTGTAAAATATTACAAATCAAATAATTGCTGTGTAGGCCACCCGAGGCGTCCTAAAAAGATAATTAAACCAGCTTCTATAATTATAATCCTTCTTTATTACCAAATAGTTTGGATTTACTTGTTATTGTTTAGAAACAATGGGTGAATCAACTGAATATTCAGTTTCATTTAATAATTTCATACATTTAATAATATACACACGGCTCAGCTTCTGAAATACCTTCTTGTGCACACATTGGTTATTATATTCCAATCTACAATTTTTAATCATGTATTTCTATTGCAGGATATTAATTAAATATCACAGATCCACAATCAACTGTTTAAAGATACAAATACTTACAAGAAGACCTGTTTGCCTCCACAAACCCACCTCTTTCACCTCGTTAGGAAGTTCTGTGAGATTCTGTGGGAGTAGAACCAATAAGGCTCCCGCGTTCTGCGACACTATCTCCCTGTACTTGTCCATGGCCAGGTCCTGCAGCTTGGTGATGACACATCGACGCGTGTACATCTGTGCCTCTATGGCCCGTGCCTCGACATTCACAAGAGAGTTACGGCAACCTGTTGAGAAAATAAGTCTAAGTGACGTAAATGTAAATCAAATGATTCTAACAATGAATCATCTTTGTGAGCCAATGACATTATTTCATTATGACACTTCATTGAACCAATCGCCTATAACAGGAACAATAATTATTGTTTGTGAGTCAATACCAGCTCGTCTGACAAGTAATGAAACTGAACAAATGATGTATAAAAAATTAATTGCTAGCGCACAGAATAGCTGCCCCTGATTCAGTGATGGACATTATTTCTTATCAGACCTTAAATTCTTACATACAGTATATCTGATTAAAAAAACGAGTACCACACCATCATTTGCGCAATTCCCAAAAATAGGTTGTGCATTGCACTGATAGGTAGTCACCGTGGTTACAGTAAAAATGTTTGTTCACCTGGGATTAATGTTGTTTATTATAATCACGGCACTTGTAATACGATGATGCTGCAATCGAACTAATTATGACTGTATCATGTATGTGATTATGCAATTTTAATGGGCCGATCTATTATTACATTTGTTCATGTTATTGCTATAAAAGTGCTGAATCGCTCATTCTAGAGGTGACGTGGTCGTGTTGGTGGCAAAAGTAAATCTTCACAATAACACAGCTGATGATTTATCCAAACCCCTCAAACCAACCGTAAGAAGATCCTTGCAAATCATACTGCTGCATCCGAAAAACGGCAAATTCGTGTGCCGCGGCCGCCGGACTCACCGGGGAAATAAGGATCAAAACGGGCACAAAGAATAGAAATGAAAGAGGAAAACTGCTTTTGAACATTTCCACAACCTCATCGGCACCGCACAGCCACATGTTTGTAGAACTGCGTTAACAAGAAATTCGTTAATTTCGGATTTGAAATCAATTTGCCTCTCGCTGCTTTCACATGGGGCGAAAATCAAGGGAACTGGTTTGACCCCACGGTGACCTACATCTATAACGAGGCTTCAGTTACGGGGATCGTACCAAAATCAATTATTGTATTAAACTATTTTAGCTTTGGAATATGTTTACAAAGGTATTGTTTTTTGTCTAGCAGGAATGTAACTCAGTTGACAGTAAAGTGAGGACAATCTAGTTTTAAACATTGTCAATGTAGGTCGTAGAATAAAATGATACCAGCTAGGTATCTATTAATAAAAAGGAAGAAAGAAGACCAACAAATAGTTGAAGGAGGTCAATAGCTAAAGAAATGGGGAAGTTTGGAACCATCTGGAAAGAGATGAAGACATCGGTGCCCGGTAATAAAATCACAGGAAAAAGAAACAGAAATAAATCACAGGTTATTTAATCACATATTTCTGTCTAAAAATCAGGATGCATTAAAGATTTTTATTTCAGCACAGTTTAAGCAAAGAGGATTAAGGTGAGGCATATACCTGAATGCTGTAGTCTCTCTCCCTCTCTCGCAAATTACGCAGTATACAGTAGGACAAAAAACAATTAGATGCTTTCCATTCACAATTGGCATATGATATGGCAATAATAAAGTGACCCAAATGCACATTACATATTGGACAGTGTTCATGGGCTATCCAGACCCAGTTTCCAAAAAAAATCATCAGGTAGCAGGACTTTTATTTATAAAAAATTATTCAGGATATACGCACGCACGCACGCACGCACGCACGCACGCACGCACACAGTAGTACCCCTCTTATAGGTCTGTAAGACCATTGGCGGGGGCCTTTTAGCACTGAAGAACAAATCCACCAGGGCACCACCTTGCGGTGTCTCAGCTAAATCATGAGCTGAAGGCATTTTCACCGATTCAACATTTTCAGCTTTTCCAATGTATTTATTCAGTAACCAGCACTACCTAATTGAGATATATATCCCAGCACAGCAGTGGTGCTATGTAGAGGCGTGTTCCCTAGTGTCTTTATTTTAAGACCAGTTTGGTAAAAAAACAAAGGTGTAATATTTTCTATTGTGGCAGTCCATCATAAGTTGTCTAATTGTCCATGAATTCATATTGCATATGCACAAACACGTACGTGTATACACATGCATGCCTGCACAATGCATGCATGCATTCATCTGTATATACGTACGTAAAATATTTATGAGTTGGTTGTCTATATGAAACTATGAAAGTACGTATGTGGGCAGCTGGACTTGCAGTACCTATGTATGTGCAGGCATATGTACGTTTAAAAAGGTACGTTCTTATATAGCGCGGTATCCAGTCTTTGGAACTGTTAAAAATGCGTTACATTTCACCCCCTGGCAGATCTGTTCATTCCATCACCATCTCGACTTCTCTGGAATGCATTCAACCAAGCTGCAATTACTATTCGTTCAGATAACCACCTCTGCCTGCAGCCAGGTACTCATTTATACAGCTGAGTGAACTGTAGTGACGTGGGGTGAACAAAATTGCGAGATTTGAACCCGGGTTCTCTCGATTGAGAGCCCGGTGTTCTAACCACTATGCCACCGCGCCCCTCATAAGGTTTAATACTTTAAAAAGAAACAAAAGTCATGGTTTTGGGCTTATGCACCTATAAGAGTTGCTATAACCATTTGCAAATTGCAACTACAATTAAGAATATTACTCCAGTGGTTTATTAGGAAAACCTTGTTGAACAAATACCATTTTAATTTCATAGGTCAGTCTAGCAATGTTTGCTCGCCAAATAAAAATATATTTGTGTACACCTATTCCTATACTTGCTAATAGGATATGGCCATGCTGTTTGCATCAAAACTCAACTTATGTAACATATTTTGGCCTTTGTTTACTAAACTAGTCTTCTTTCTGACATAACAGCCCATTTGATTGAGACTGCTTTGCCTTTGGTTCTGTGTATACTGGCAGAATTTAATACGTCACAAACTAGTCAAAGTTACCCTTAATATGTCAGCCCACAGTTACCTGGAGACATGACCAGAATCTCCCATATATTCTATTGTTTTGCTTTAAATAATAAATTTTAGATAATTTCAACAGGTCTCAAACTGTTTGCCAGAGAAAGGGCACGGAAAGACATAGCATATTGAGCTGGTGATGACAAAACATGATCTAGTTTTGTTGTACATCAGAGTACATTGAGTTGAGTGTAAAGAGTATCATAAGTACATAAAAACATACACAGATGACTGCCATGTAACTCTCCATAAGTCAGTGTCCTCCTTCTGTACACACAACCAGCAGGTTTTTAGTTGGGAAGGCAAGCTTCTTAAATGTTGCCAAGATCACATTGCTACAGCAATCAAGAGCACATGATTATTACATTTAGTTCTTAGTTAATACTACCACATAATATAACAATAACGATTAAATAAAACATTTTAAGGGTGCTTTAACAGAAACATACAAAAATATATCGTAAAATAAAAGACGTCAGACAAGAATATCATTTATTACAGCTTCACATTGAATGCATTGTACATGATAAAAATCAGTTCAAAATATGCTGGCAAAACCAAAAACTATTATTCACCAATATACCATATTCAACCTATTAAGCATACATGCCCTAATTAGCGTACACCCCCTTTTTAATTAGTAGGATCCATAATTATTGTAATTTGACAAGTGTGGAACTGAAAAGTGCTGCCATCTGGTGTTAAACAGTTGGCACCACTTTTCAATAGTTCTACACTACTCAACAAATGACACCACTAGTGCTAAATAAATACGTTACTGTCCAGAGAAAAAAATTTTGGTGTACGCTTATAAGTCTTTTAAATTTGTCCATGCCCCAATTTTTTTTCAAGTGTGTTGTATATTTATTAAGTTGAATACGGCATATTAGGTCGAATACAATATATATATATATATATATATATACTCACACACGTAACATGGCTGTAGACATTTACATGCAACAAAATAGAATCTTCCAACCCATGTCTGAAATAAAACATCCTGCTCCCTACCATGGAATCAACATCACTTTAAAAGTTTGCAGATACAATAATCATTTGTGTTTAACCAACCACACAGCTAAGGGATGATGTCAAAGCTAAACAACTACTCTTACTGATTCACACGCAGGTGACTGCTTCATACATTTGGGTCCCCCAAGTCGTAATCATAGTGCTGTGTCACACTGTAAGTTGTAATCATAGTGCTGTGTCACACTGTAAGTTGTAATCATAGTGCTGTGTCACACTGTAAGTTGTAATCATAGTGCTGTGTCACACTGTAAGTCGTAATCATAGTGCTGTGTCACACTGTAAGTTGTAATCATAGTGCTGTGTCACACTGTAAGTTGTAATCATAGTGCTGTGTCACACTGTAAGTTGTAATCATAGTGCTGTGTCACACTGTAAGTCGTAATCATAGTGCTGTGTCACACTGTAAGTTGTAATCATAGTGCTGTGTCACACTGTAAGTTGTAATCATAGTGCTGTGTCACACTGTAAGTTGTAATCATAGTGCTGTGTCACACTGTAAGTCGTAATCATAGTGCTGTGTCACACTGTAAGTTGTAATCATAGTGCTGTGTCACACTGTAAGTTGTAATCATAGTGCTGTGTCACATTGCACATATTTACAATTTTACACTTTGCAGCTTGCAAACACAGGCGTATGTTCTAGGAACATACCTACAAGGCTATACCAGTTATAACCTACCCAGGTAATATAACAAACCAGTAATAGTATATCTACAAGGCAATACAACAAGCTGGCAATAACATACCATACAAGGCAACACATTAAGCCAGTTATCATACATATATACATATCATATTCCAATTCCACATTTGTTTGATGCGAAAGCAGTGGAACTGGAATTCCCACAGGGTGGGTGGAATCGGATTCAAGTGTTGGAATCAGAATTGCTTACATGGAATCAATGCCAGGTGTGTATTAGTGCCCTGCACGGACTGGGCCTCTACTAAATTTATCGGGCCATGCCTACATTTTGTGGGCCTGGGCCGGGCCTGAAAAAATATTAAACACATCGGGCTTGGGACAGGCCTGGTGTGAGTGGGTCGGGCTGGGCCTAATCAAAATATTATTGCAAAACCCAGATTATTAATTTTAATAAAAACTTATTATAAATGACAGCGCATGTCCCCTGTTGCTACACTTGCATGTTGCATGCTGGAATGCCCACTTCACACATTTGATGGAAAGAGATTTGCTCACAAAATATTTGCTTACAAAGACAATGGTTCATGGGGCATTTGTTCACATTTTAGAAGTTTATAGATGCTTGTTTGGTAATTAACTATACAAGTATTGTATTGTTATTGCTGAGGATAAACAGGGTGTTGGATTCTCTGGGTATGTTGTATACTATGTGTTTGTACACGTGCATAATGTATTGTATAGCAATGTATACACAGCACACACATTATACAGTACATAGTACTACTGCATAGTACATACATAATACAGATATTATAGATGCATATTTTTGGCATGAATGCAGCCTTTGAGTATAAGACTTAAGTTCACTTGACTGGAAGTAGCCAGCCCCAAATGTTTAGTTTAGACATATTTGCAGAGGCAATCAAGCCATGATTAACCATCAACTTATTACCGTTTGACACTACCAGTGGGCATTCTATTGTCTAGGCCTTCCCTCCAAAGCCCGCCTGCCTGACCTGCCCACTGCCCACCCCAGTTGGTATTTTCCAATTGTGTTAACTAGTTTTTTCGTTCACACTTGTTCTAATTCACATGTCTGAACCTGATCTCTCTCAGGCTAGTGACTGCAGGCCTGCTGGAAATGCTGCTGGGTGTCAGTGCCAATGGGTGACATGGAATTGAAATATAAATTAATACAAAATTTACTACCCTTACTGGTAACATTAATTAATTAAATTAAGTTAACTTAGTTGACAGACCAAGCAGTGTGAACAATATGTTGTTCCTGAACAGCAAAATGAGAAAGTAGTAGTAGCTAGGATTAGCTACTAGCTAGTATTAGCTACTAGCTAAACACTACTAGAGAACAACTGACACTAGTATTTCAGTAGATAGCAGACATTATACAATGTTCAGATATTATTGTTTTTAATGTTATTTAATAAAACAATATGTATGTATTACAGTTTATTTGTTTCATTTTTGTTATAACAGGTTTATCTTTTCTAAATTTAGCGGGCCGTCTTTGGCCTGTGGGTATGGGCCAGGCTTGGGCCTAAATTCTAGTTTGCGGGCCTGGGCTAGGCTGGACGAATTTTTGCGGGCCTGGGTTCTAACTGCTAATTGCGATCCGGGCTTGGGCTCAAATTATAGGCCCGTGCAGGGCACAAGTGTGTATATCATACAAAAAAACATGCAACATCTGAACTAATAGAAAAGAACATTGTATGCCTGAGTTAAAGTGCATTACTTACTTCAAGCTAACAGTGTCATATTCAGAACGAGGCATTTGCAGAGCATTCACAAGAAGGATCTGGTGTTTTAGCCAGGAATGGAACTATTATTGTCTTTACACAAACAGGGGGCTATGGCCAAATACTAGATCAAATTGCACAATAATGTAAAACCAACACCAAGAAATGTAAGTCTTATACTCAACTGTCAGTGAAAACAACATTGTTTACATTTTTTTCTTGAACACAATCAACTTGTTAAAAACAATATATAAACATTATATACACAAACAATTGAATGTCTTTGGTGTTGGGACAAGACCGGAACTTGCTTCAACCAGTCAATGGCAACTAGCCTGTTCTTAGGATTAGAACTAACATCATAATCTATCCCCAACCACTAGCTAGAGAAGCTGTCAGTTCAGCCTGAGCAAAATAAAGTAACTAATTATTTGTTTATCACAAACATACCAAGATAATGTCTATGAAGTGCAAATGATACATATTACATATTTCTAAGCCTAAAAGGGGACAGATCACAACAACCCGCTATTTAGTTTTGCCAACAAATATGCTTTCACCTATTGGGGTGTCACAGAGACAGACAATTAGAGACAGGAATCACAGCTCTTGTAACACACCGATACCCTGGGCGCGCTTCATTTGGCAGAACATAACATTAACAGTCATCACAGGTAGACATAGTTGCCATGGCTACTGTATCATGCAGTTAAGTTGCGCATGACAACATATACAGTGTTCCTTGACAGGTCGCGGCGGTATCAAGTCCAAGTCTTCATCATCGGGGTCAAGGTCAAGGTTGTAGCCATCTTTAATGAGTTGCTGCGTGATCTCTCGCTGTGCATGAGCCGACAGTTGAGGCATTTCAAACTCGTCTTCGCTGCGAGGGAAGGCATCAAACGAAGCAATGAGATAAGTAAAACTGTTTTCATTCCAGCACATATAAGCGACCTCCTCAGTTCTTTCTTTTAGTCCATCATGGAACAGGTTCAAATATGCAGTGTGCAAATAGTTTAAAGTTTAATATGTGCAGTTGCTTTAATAAAAGAGTGTTAAAACCATCAATCGAATTGACTTTGACCGTTAGATCTGGTAATTTGTGAACGCATTAATACCTTTCTGATACGGTATATAGAGGCAGGCAGAACTAATTTAATAGCGTGTCTGGTGATTTCACCAAAACTAAATAAAAAAATTGTACAAACGAGTAGCATGTCATAGTCGTTACCAGGTAGGTTCAGTTTTTTTTAAATGAGTCTGAAATGAGACCAAAAAAACGAACTGAGGCAGCAGCAACAGAATCAATGGTTCTGTGATTACTCTGTACAGACTTCGACATAGTAATTAAAGAGATTACAGTCAAACATATACATACCTGGTAATTAGGAACAGATTTATATGTGAGCAGCACAAACATATTTGTTAGAGAAGAAGGCAGATTTAGAGGACTAATGTCTATTTAACATATTAAACTCATGTTTAGCTTGGGATTAACCCTGACAGACAAAATAACTGCTTAGTATAAACCATCAACAAACTATCCCCAGCCAACATTTCCTGTCCAAGAAACAAAATCCACGGTAGTTCAGTTAATTTTCATGCATGACTGCACATGTATAACAATCACATTTACAAGCAGACTTGGGGTCAATTATGTAATTCCAACACCACCTAAAAATCCCATTTCCAATTATAAATTCCATATCAAAATAACAGTATGTGAACAGACTCAACAGACCAGCTTTATTTAATTTCTGTATGTGGTACATAATGGCAAACAAATATGGCATAATGCAACATATTATCTTTTATTGATTATTTGTACTGAAAAATAACTGAAAATACTAATTACATTTCTGCCAATTCCAATCACTTAATAAAAACAAAAACAGCAATTTCAATTCCGAACCTGGCGGTTCAATTTCAGTTACAATGTAAGTGACCTCAAGTCAATTGGCCATTTAGCGAAATGTGATTTACCTTTCATCCATATCAATGACAACAAGAGGTTGTTGGTCGCTGGACATGATGGCTGAATACTCCCCCTTCTTAGGCACTTTCAGTCTACAAGCACAGTCCACGCTTGGGTCATGTTACTCCATCAACAATCAAGTCATATCACTCCAAGCACACACTCACTGCCTGGGCTGCAGCTTCTATCTATGGCAAGCCAAATGTATGTATGTGTGAGAATATGTCATGTCAACAAACTGACTGTGCCAACATAATTTGGTATGTTAGATGATACTCTCAGTGTGTGAGTGTTTTAGTGTTAGGAAGTTCTGTGTCAAGTATTACTCTTAAGTGTGTCAGCCATCAAGTGTCTGTCAAGTGATACTTTCTGTGCATGACACCATTGACACATAATACTCTCTGTGTCAACAGAAACTATCTTGAACATTGACAGCTTCATGTTTTGGGTAGCAGTTGTTGGTATGTAACCATACATGTTTCTGTATTGACACAATAAAAAAATTTGTATATGCAAACAGCAAGTATTGTAATCAGTGATTAATGCAAGGATAGGGCATTTACACCACAAATGCAATCGATTACAATTACTGAAAAAATGCATGAGTACGATTCCAAATACTTAAAAATTGTAACTGATTACAATTATGATTACATTTGCATGTAATTACAACTACATTCAAGAATATAAATGACACAATAAAATAAGTAAACCCTTGTGTTATTATTGTACATTTTTTTTTTACAAATATAAGAATAAAATGGAGAGAAAATGCTACTTGTAGTTGGGCAAACAAAGTTGTAATTGATTATAATCATGATTACAATTACTTTGGCAATGAAATCAAGTATGATTATGATTACTTAAAATTGTTGACGACTGCTCACAATTACTCCATCTCTGGACTAACGTTAATAACAATTCAGCTCCATTCAATCATTTGTTACCCCAAACACAGTTGTATGCATTACATACCCACACACAAAACACCCATAAAATGTGGAATTTGTCTCAAAGATAATGTACTGGCAACGTATTGGGTGTCCCCCAACTCCCGATATGGGAATTTCACAAATCTGATAAAAACTAACTCACTTTGAACGTGAGACGAGACTACTCCGTATCTGTTGTTCGGCTGTTATTCCATTCGCCTTCCGTGCAGCGTCTCTATGGCGCTCTGCAAAGTACCATCAAACAACCCTTCCTTGAACCACTTATGGTGCCATTGTTTCAACCGTGTGCATGATTTACAACCTTGCACCATCACACCACAACGTCAAAGGGAGGCTACAGTATTCAAGAAATATCGCTATAAACCCCAAAATTTATATCAATAAATGACTGTATCTAAAATATCATGGGTTGGGTGGAGTCTTGCTGTGGATCTAGTTCAACTGTGCTTAGCATAAACCTAAGGAAACTTAAACGTGCTTAATCAATTCGATTTTTTTGCTAGGCTCATTTCAAATTAATTTTACGAAAAACCAAACCTACCTAGTATCCACTGCAACATGCTAGCTCATTTGTGCAACTTTTGTAGGTAGTTTTTTTGTGAAATCATCACACAAACTACTAAATTAGTTAATGCTTGTTCAACCATAAACTGAAGTGAAAATCAAAATGTTGAAAAACATGAATTTCTTTCTTAGTGAAATTTCGTAACTTTGTCATGTGATCGGAGAGAGGCGAAAGTCACGCCCATGATCAGCATTGACTCGCACAGTGTTTACTATTTTGGATAGTCACTGTTTTGATCCTTACCAGATCTAACAACTGAAGTCAATTCTTTCAATGATTTGAACAACAATAGGCATTTTTTTCTATTAAATCGACTGCGGATGTTACATGAACTATTCCCATACTACATATTTGGATAACACTGAATCGGATTTGTGATAGGCTAAATCAATTGGGGAAGCAGTTTTAAGGATTGGAACGTAGTGTCATCAAAAGATAATATTAGAGAAGGATGCGTTTTGCAGACAGGAGAGAGAATTAGGCAGTTTTCGTAAATATGGCAACAAAACTGTCCCGGACTGTTCACTCACGGAATATCTGTTTAAATATTATTTGATGTTCTAAATACTGAACAGGCCTACTGATGTATTACATAATCCATGTTGAATCTCCGCCAAGACTGTCAGGTCTGTGTCATAATCTTAAATTTGCCATGTTATTTTGGTATTAGATATTCTGAGTGGCTACCCCGAAGACAGCCTTGCAGCCATATTTACAAAAAACTTGAGTTACGAATTTGTAAGTCTTGAGAATATGGACAATGGTCCATGGTTACCAAAACATGGAGCGAGGACACCAGGGAACCCTGCGCTCATGTACATTGAATCATTGACATCATGAAACATGATATAGGCTTGGAAAAGGAGAAATGAGAAACGAAGACTGCAACTGCAAGGTAGGCAAATATGCAGAGCTATTGTGATTCAACAAACTTGACATAACTCACATAAGCGAGTAAGCATTATCATGTAATTATCCGGGACATCCGTAGCTATTGGCTAATTTGGGTTGATGCCCCAGAAACAAGTGGAATGTTCAAAGGACAAAAAACGCTGGCAGAAAGGAACAAAATAGACCATTCCTGGTTAATCATTACCCAATTTCTTCTGCAAATCAGATGTCTTCACACTTTTCAAGATCTTACTGTTGTAAGTTGGTTTATGGATCTGAAAGCATACAAATTAGGTATTGGCTTCAATGTGATGATACAATAGCTATTGGGTCAGAAAATAGTACATGGAATATCATTTCCAGCACAAAAAGAGCACAATGTTATTAAGTGGTGCTTTTTTACATGGTAAAACACAATAATTATGCTAGCTCGTATGCAAAGATATACGTCAGCTTTGTACTTTGTACTTTGTAAGTCTGTTTGGTATTGTTACTAACTGCGTCTCCTAACGCTTTCTCATAGCTAATGATTTGGTAGTTTTAATTGGTCAAAACAATTCATATTTTTAAAATGAAACTAAATATAACTTCAAAATTATTTACATCTACCAGCTTTATTTTGATAAATTAAAACCACCAAATCACTGACTATTAGAAAGCATTAGAAGAGAGAATTATTAGCAACACCAAACTGACGTGTGCGAAGCCAGTTAATGGAATTCTTGTTTCGATAAAAATGAAATAAAAAGCACTATTTTATAGCGTTATATATATATATATATATGTATGCCCTTTTACCTGAAGTAATGCACTTATGTGGAATGATGTAATGAACACATTGAGATAAAACATGCAGGTACACACTGTATAAGGACGTCTATATAAAGGAACTAAGCCTGCTACCTACAGACCAAGCGGTCGGATCATCCCGACCACACCGGATGGTGCATTGTGACTGATGCATTTAGGTAGAGGTGCATTCCGACCATGATCCAACATAAATAATTAAATATTAAGCCAGTTCTGTTCAGTAAGATTATTTTTTGATCTCACAAACATGATGTACACATTTGTAATTGAAACTCAGAGCAATTTTTTTTTAATTTGTGATTCTGATTTGAGGGCACTTGTCTAGAATCTGGGCCCACCTCAATGTCACT
Organism: Lamellibrachia columna; assembly: GCA_963662155.1. Lineage (NCBI taxonomy): Eukaryota > Metazoa > Annelida > Polychaeta > Sabellida > Siboglinidae > Lamellibrachia > Lamellibrachia columna. The sequence goes on along the minus strand of OY759273.1, from coordinate 31,833,990 downwards.
GTTAGAACATGCAATATGTATAGTAACCAACTTTTACGATGCTCGAATTCGCACATTTAAATTGCCTTCAGTGTCGCCATCTTGCGAATAAAGGGGCAAGATGGTGCTCAATACAGGTTAAATGTGCGAATTCGAGCTTTGAAAAAAGTGATTTAATGCGAATTTAATTGCAAATAAAGGGGACAAGATGGTGTGTTTTTGCAGTGTAATTGCTGACATAGTGTCGATTTGAGTATAATTGCTGACATAGTGTCGATTTGAGTATAATTGCTGACATAGTGTCGAGTTGAGTATAATTGCTGACATAGTGTCGATTTGAGTATAATTGCTGACATAGTGTTGATTTGAGTATAATTGCTGACAGAGTGTCGATTTGAGTATAAATGCTGACATAGTGTCGATTTGGGTATAATTGCCGACATATTTTTTGTTTCGGCGGCATAACATTGGTTGTTAAATAATAACGTTTACAAACCATATGCATGGACGATTTTTTTTTATTCGCATTTGAAATAGGCCCAGGGCCAGGCATTTGAAAAATCAAATGTTTAACTTAAGATGGTTCTGATCGCAAGATTATTGTGACTCCTCAATGATTTGATCTTCTTCTTCGTCTATTAATAGTTTAAGAATTCTGGTTCCTGTTTTTAATGGTGCTCCGAAATTATACAGAAAGACAAGAATTGGTCCATGCGATTTTAAAAAGTATTTAATATTCATTTTCAAAATAGTATTTGAATTTGGAGTTTGAGCATATTGGAATAACCATATTCACATTCGAATACTTCAAAAGTATTTAATTTTTAAAATACTTTTGAAATTCGCGTTTCGGCGATACCACCTCGGCGAAATTATTTTTTATAAAATGGCGCCGAAGTGGGTCCCGGATGGTTTGGCCCATGACGGGTTCGGCCCACGCCGACGGATGGTTCGGCCAATTTCACTGTCGCTATTGAAATCAGCGACGGTCGATTCAGCCCACTCTAGCTAAGCGGCAGAAATCTAAGAATAGTCGTTTCGGCACACGGCCTGAATCAGTAAGAAAGGTGGAGAGGCGGAAATTATGATTGTGCACAGAAACATACGTACACGCTAATATAATAATAATGATCTGGAACTATTTATAAAAATACAGCAATATAAATAAATTAAAAGAAAGTGGTTGACATAATAAAGAAATGAACCAAATTCAAGTAATTAATGTTTAATGGAAACGTCCACGAATAAACGTAATAACTAGTTGAGTTTGTATTGTAATATATAATGTATTGACTTCATTGTTTGTGTGAGCACATTTTATGTGATCAAGCCCTTTATGTGTTTAATCTGTCTGATGTTTCATCATCAACACTTGTTAACTGAAATGTTTGAAAGCGTGATTTCATAGTTTGTGTGAGCACTTTTTATGCTTTTAATCTATCTGGTGTTTCATCAGCAAAACATGCTAATGTAAATGTTTGATAGCATCACTTCATTGTTTGTGTGAGCACGTTATATTTGATCTAGCCCTTTATTCAATTAATCGTCTTAAGTTAATTGAGCATATCACAAGTTGCAAAGAGGTGTCATTAATGTTTTCGGCTCTATTGTCCCACGTCAGTAGCTGATTTCTAAGAATAGTAGTTTCGGCCCACGGCGTGATTCAGGAAAAAAATACTTAATATGATTACGCACAGAAACATATTCACACGCTAATATAACAATTATCTCATAAAATAACAGAATGCAGTCCAGCAACACAACGCCAGAAATATTGACAACGGATGGAAGTCTTTATTAACAACTACCAAAACATAATTTTCCAAAACTATTACAACACGACATATATATAAATATATATAAATATATACATATATATAAATATATACATATATATAAATATATACATATATAAATATATAAATATATACATATATACATATATAAATATATACATATATAAATACACACACACACACACACACACACACACACACACACACACACACACACACACACACACACACACACACACACACACACACACACACACACACACACACACACACACACACACACACACACACACACACACACACACACACACACACACACACACACACACACACACACACACACACACACACACACACACACACACACACACACACACACACACACACACACACACACACACACACACACACACACACACACACACACACACACATACATGCCACAATGCGGAGAAGCCACAACAGGACGAACGCGTTATTTACAATCTGGGAGCGTCTCGTCAAGGCCGAACGTAACGAAAGGGAAACGCTGCGTTCTTTGAGCCGACTGACAAAAATAGCAAATGTAATAAACACTTGGTTCGAAAGCAATAATAATACTGTAGCGTACAATATTTCGCTAAAACACGCAAACAGTTGAAACTAGGGAAAGTAATAAATAAGTAATATTGGTTCTAAAACAATAATAATGTAGCACATGGTGTTTCGTTGAACACTGAAACAGTTGTAACGTATAAAATTTCGCAATTACAATACTCTATAAACAACAATTGACTAGAAAACAATAATACTGTAGCGTACAACAAGTCAACAGCATTTCGCTAAGACATGCAAACAGTTGAAAATAGCGAAGAATTCGTTAGTCGTTTCGGCCCACGGCGCCCGCTGGCACCGGTTGCATACACGGATGGTTCGGCCCATGCGAGCGAAAACACTTCACGGTTCACTGCTCGCGCCGTTGGATGGGCCGAAACATCCGACACCCGCCGAAGCGACTAAAATTCGCTGTCGAAGCGACCAAATTGTCCCGTCCACTAGACCAAGAAAGTTTAGTAGCGTTGGCTAGCCGAAGCGGTATCGCTGCCGAAGCGTCCAGTTACGAAATAGACCCACAATATAATAGGCCTCCGTCCGAAATAGTGAAGGCAGAAGACGACTTCCGCATTTAACATGATTTGGCTTGCGAGTTGCGGTGCCTTCGATGGAATCATTATTATACTCTCACCTGCGCACTTTCGGTTGCACTGGTTGCTAGTTTCTGGTCGCTGTCAATCCCGCTATCTTCCATGCTGTCCATCTGTCGTATAATTTGTGAACAGAGTTTTATATGCACAACATATGGGATATCTAAGTCAAACCAAAATTTATCAAAACAACTACATCGCGCGCCATCTTGAATACTGCACGTCGGGAGAAATATTGCGCACGCGTTTCCGCGCATACAGCGTAACTAAGCAACGAGTGTCGCCATATTATTGGAAATGTTAGCATTCGGATCCCTGGTTGAGAGAACTTAACAAAGTTATAGCCTTTTGTAAAGTTAATGTGTATGTTTCGACAGCGATCGAATTTTTATTGTTTAGCTTTAGACATCACGGGGATCAGTCAAGATGCCTATTCCAAGACGGGACACAAAATTCAAAGCCGCGGTAAGTTTGACGTTGTATTTGATTAACGCTCTGGAATGGATACCCAACGGCAACGCACTAGCGCTACTGCTAGTAGTCGCCACTAGAACAGACGCTGTCGCTCTTGCGTAGCTGTCGGCTCATATGCGCTGCCACTCACTGTAACAATGCAAGCAAGTTTGCAACCTTATTTGTATAATCGTGAAGTAAACGTAGCTAGAATAATAATTTAGAATGTATTCACAACAGGCCAAACCCCGCATGCACTTACTCTGTCTCTGACACTGATTGTTAATGTTATACCAACCCCTGTTATAGGCCGGCATGTCACAGGAGGTAATCGGCCATACTATTTTTGGCAGAGTGGGACAAATAACAGAGTCTCTATATGGGTATCTCAAGTCCCTGACTCTGCCTGCAGGTCATGTTGCAATAAAATTAGCCAGTGAGGTCTACAACCCTCTCCACGAAAAATAGAATGGCCATTTCTCTCTGCGGAGTGACCAGAAAGGACACTAATTATTCAATGTATGAAATGAAACAAGAACATTTAAACGTTGCACTCAAAAGCTATTATACATCTGTGTAAAAATATATGTTTTGTAATTGTACAAATTAGGCCAGTCTATCTTTATAATTAACAGAATATTGTGTGAACTGCTCAGTTAGATTTCATCTCTGATAGTAATAAGTGCTCTGATAGTAATTAAGTGAATCACCAATCTTTTTGTAAGCATATTGTTGTAAATGTAACAGTTGCAAAGTTTAAATGTATCATGAAGCATTTATTTTTTATTAGTTGGTTTATGGATCAGTTGACTCAATATTTAATTTTTGAAAAGACAGAACTTCTTTACATTTTCATCAGATCATATTTTAACATGAAACATTTGTTTATTGTCCTCAAAGAAAAGACCATGATTAATCAGATTGGATGTACTTTAAATAAACTGTTGGCATTCATGTTGTTATTAAATTAGTTTTTATAGCTGGAACCTAACTGGAAATAACCCTTCTGATTTGTATAAGCATTATGGCCCAGTGGCACTATTTCATTGTTCAATCCACCTACGTGGTGGACCCCCGGTGGACAGCATCAGTCAATAAGAAAAGGAAGGAAAAAGGGAATGAAATAAAACATATTACTTGTAGATATTGTGATCAAATAATTTGAGTGATGTGGTTATGTCTACAGATGCTGTCCACGGGGCTTCCAGTTACCTACACTTCCAGTTACCCACACCAATAATACATTTTGTTCCAATCTGCTTTTAATATTGGAGGTTTTTTCACAGTTGGAAATTTCGGGGCTTAAAAAATTCCAGTCTGTAGCTGTGCATGGAAAGAAACTATACTTGAACACGTCGGAATTAATTGCTGGAGGAATGAAGTTGTTACAACTGCTCGATCTAGTGTGGCGAGTAGACATTTTAAGGTAGTCTGGCAGGATGACAGTGATTTTATGGTGTAAATCTTTGTGGAAGACCAACAGTCTTGCAACTTTCCTTCTATTTTCAAGGGTTGGCCAGTTAAGTGTGGACAACACACAAGTAACACTGGATTATCTAGATTAATCATGGAGTACAAAATGGGCAGCCCTGCATTGGATTTTTTCCATTTGATTAATTTGACATTGACGATATGGATCTCATATGGTTGAGGAATATTCAAGCTTACGCCTGACAAGAGTGGCGTATGCTTTTGTCTTCACTTTTTGTGGGCATGTATGTATATTTCTTTTGATTAGCCCGATAGTTATATTTGTTTTAGAGATGGCTTTTCCCTTTGAGATCGCACTGTAATTCGACTCCAAGATATGGATGGTGACTGACAGCCTTGAGAGTAGCCCCTTCCATGAGATAGTCCATTTTAGTTGTGTTTGGTTTATACAGATGGAGTATATAAATTTTTTTGGATTAAAAATCGTTTACCATTTCCAGGCCAGAGTGACATTTTACAGAGATCATTTTGAAGAGCAACTGTGTCAGCAACACTTTCAATTGTCCTGAACAGCAGATGGTCATCAACAAATAGTTTAATGTAGGATGTAATATTTTCTCCAATATCATTTATGTATAATAGAAACATGAGTGGTGCTAGCACAGTACCCTGTGGAACACCGGAACACATTTGGATTTTGTGCGAAGCATCACCGCCAACTATTACCTGCTGTGTTCCATTTGTAAGCCAATAACTGATCCAACGCCGTGTCTTTCCCTGGATGCCACAGTTTTTTTAGTTTGAGAAGGAGCCTCTGGTGAGGGAGAGTGTAGAAAGTTTTTGAGAAATCTGCATTTAGAACATCTGTCTGTTTATGATTGTCTAAAGATCTTGCAAGAGAGTCAACGGTTGAGAGTAATTGACTTTCACATGAATGCCCAGTCACTGTGTGCCACTGCCAAACTCACCAGAAGCATGTTACAAAGAAAATTATGCATGATGCATGTGTGTGTATTTATAATTTTTTTTACTTGTATTGTATATATATATATATATATATATATATATATATATATATATATATGAACTTTAAAAGTAAGCAGTATTATTAAAAAAAAACCACTTGCATTGGTTTGGTCAACAACTGAATTTGCATTTACATAAGATTTCTTTGTAAATATAGAACAACACCAACAAGAAAATCCACAAACCAGCTAATACAAAATAAAAGGTCTTATTTTAAATAAAGTAGGCATTACAGATTTGGGTTATTTTTTTTTCTTCCATAAACCAATTAATACAAAATAAGTGTTGATAACTGTTAAACAGTGGAAACTACGTAACAAAGTTAACAAGTTGCACTGCTTGATTGTTCCGGTAGATGTAGATATTGAAGACTAGGTTTAGATGTCAACGACTAAGATAACCGTGGACTACAACGACTGAGATGACAGTGCATTACAACAACTAAAATTATGTTCAACTACATTGACTAAGATGGTTTTTAAATAGCTGACATTTTGGTGTATACAGCAAAGACTGAGACCAGTGTAAATATGATGGAGAAAGCTGAAAATTTACCCTTTTCGGAGTATCTAAAGCGACTATCGCTACAAACGTTCGTAAGGATCGAAGCATGATAAAGTTCAATCTCTCTTTCTATTGAATCGACTCTCATCATTGTTTTAATACATTACACATCATCTCCCTTTCAAATCCCTTTCAAAATGTAATAAATATGTCCTTTGTCACTTGCAGTCTTATAGTGGAATTATTCAATGTAAAAATATTTTTCTGACAATACATAATAAACTTGTACCAGTACCAGTTTGACATGCACGCACGCACACGCATGCACACACACACACACACACACACACACACACACACACACACACACACACACACACACACACACACACACACACTTGTTCAAGTGATATTGTATTTGAAATGTTTGGTAATGCAGCCTAAGCAAGTTTGACCCAGGCAAATTTCATATGAAATGGTATTTTGGTAATGTCACAAATATGAGTACATGATTTATGATAACACATATATTTAAGTATTCCTGTAATAAATTACATTACTTTCAGAATATATATGTTTTGTTGGTGTGGTTTTGATTACGTTACATTTGTATTAATGCTTGTTCTGTTGCAGCCCGGCGACAAGAAACGAAATACCCGGGCCATGAAGGTTTGTGTAATCATTTGCTGAGAACTTCCTATGTGCCATAAAAGAAAAGTGAGAGGAATTCCTCTTCATTCCAGTTAATAGCATCAATACAAAATGTATTGGTTGGTTATTGTGTCTTATGTATGGGGCAGTAATGAGGGGATGTTAGTCCTAGAACTTGGTGGGTTGTAGACTCTAAACAGTGGTGGAAGATTGGCCCAACAAATAGTTGGGAGCTGGGACGTTGAGACCCCTGCCATACCCCTCATTAACATTACTGAACAAATGACTCATTAACATTAGACAGAAAAATGTGAAATAAATAATACATGGGGGGAAGTTGAACAAAATCAGTATAATTTAAAAGTAGATCAGGAAAGCATATATCTTCCAAAAAGTGGATAATTACTGCAACTATGATGTCCCAAGAAATTGTTCAGTACAATGTAGCTACAATAAACCATTGCTGACAGTGTAGCTGACTGACGATTTGTTGTGTGTTTTCAGGAGGAGGACAACATCACCGAAGTTGGTGAGGCTCACGAGGAAGAATGGATGCAGGTAAGCTGGCAGTGAGGGTCACAAAGGAGGGTGTGTGCACAACATGCTAGGATTTTGTTGCTCAGTTAGCAGTAAGTTTAGCTAGATGATAGTATTACAATTCATAGCACTTGTAAAATGAAAACCACCCCATTTCTGTGAATAAAAATTAATTTTTTTAATTGGTAGTTATTTGTAGGGTTTATAATCTTGCAATAATTTTGCATGCATATTGCAGAGTATATGCAGAGTAACAGTAACGATGAAAGATAACTTGGCCACTGATTTACCATTCCGTTGTACTGTATGAGTTTATTTTGAGTTCACGTCATTCAATCCACAGATTGGCATCTCCACTGACTCTGCGTGCCTCACCTGTACTGCTCTTCCACTATCACCTGGTGTCATGTGTCACTGTATTGTGTCACCACTGTCATTGTTCTACTCTCTGCCACATGTTTGTCATGAGCCACCTCTCTGTCACGTGTCACCTCTCTGTCATGTGTCACCTCTTGCCATGCTTGTTTCAGGGTGGCAAGACATTGGTGAAGCCAGACGACCAGCTTCAACTGTCAGAAACCGTATGTAGTATCTTCATAACTCTCTAGCAATTCTTAAACTTAAAACTTCCGTCTCAAATCATTTAGCCCACCACGAATCAGTTTCATCCATGTTCACATCTGCCATATGTGAATAGTTTAAAAGTAACACATGCAGCCTGTTTAATAAGATCGTCAGTTTTGTAAAATCATCAAAAGAATTTACTTTGATCATTAGATATGATGTGTCACATATCTGTTCAACTTGAAAAACTGAGAACAACCATATGTTATAGTATATAAACTTTGCCACTTTAGTTTGTCCAGTGATTCTAACAAAACTAAATAACATGTTTGCAGAAACGAGCTAGCATGTCGTAGTGGATACTAGATAGGTTTGATTGTTTTTGCAAAATGAGTCTGAAACTAAAAATAATAATAAATGGAAAAAAATGTAATTGAGGTTTAAACTGAAGTCTTTCTCCTATGCACTGTTGCATGGTATGAGTATTAAACAGTAATATATCCACAAACCCACGCATGGTTTTGTCACCTTTGTGTAAGACACATGTATCATTGGTTATAGAAGCATTGAGACATCTAGCACCGCCTACTGGCTTACAGTGGTAAGTACATTGTCGGTTAACGAGTGGTGGCAGCACTGGTTGACTGCCTAAAGGTATTCTTTCTGTGATTTTTCTTTCAGATTCTATTCAGAAAGAAATGAAAAAATTCTGAGTCTCTGATTGTCTCAACTTGACTGTTTTGTATCTTAATCACAGGAGCTGAAGGAAGAAATCACCCGCATCCTACAGGCCAACAATCCACATGCTCCACAGAACATCGTCCGCTTCAGCTTCAAGGTCAGCTACAATATAGCACTGTTCGTCATTGTCGTGTTTGTGATGTCATTGCGATGTTGGTGATATCACTGTAGTACCTGAAAAGAGTAATGTTGATTTCTACATTGGTCATAAAATTATTTTATGCAGAACAACGTAAATGCAGTGTTGAGTAAAATAGGCGAAATTAATTATATTTATTAATCACATACCAACAACCATGTATGTATCCATTTTCAGTTTTACATTCATTAGCACACAGTCATAGTCTGTGCCATCTTGCTGGCCCAGAAACGATATTGACATACCTTGCAAACAATTCTTTGATATACCACAACGACATTGATCATGATATTAGTTAATTTTTCAGCTACAGCATGCAATTAATAATTAATAAATATAGTATTAAACTAGCTAGCAATGACAATTCATACATTATCCATTAATTATAACACGAAAGGCACCTGTTGGCTAAGAATGAAATCACGGATGTGGGATGTCAAAAATATAGTGCTAATGCGCATGAGTTGCGAATATCGTCTGTAGTTGAAGCATTTATTGGATTAGTTGGAGAAAAAGTATGTGTAATGTTGTGTATTACAATATTTTCAAGAGGAAGTACCAAAGGTGGAATACGTTTCAAAGCAATACGACACTATACAATGGATGAACATATTTAGTTATAGTACAATAGAAATTACTATAGCTCAAGTCTCACTATAACTATACAATACGTGATATTGCAAACTAGATTTAGTAAGAATTAACAAAATTGACTTATGAACACTATTTAAGGAAACCATTAGCTTCTCCATGTGTATGTGTCAGTATGAGTCAGATCTTAAACGCGTTGATTGACACTGCAAGCATTTATTGTGTGTTCCCTTCTCTTATCATCCTCTGTGAGTATAATTACTTTCTCCTATTCAGTCTTAACTGTTGTTTGTCTGACTTGTGCCATAGGAGCTGTTGTTCAAGCAGATCCCAAGCATTGATCAATTGGCTATTCACTTCTCTCTTGACGGCAATATGATCCACCGCGACTCTGATGAGGCTCGCAGGCAACTGAAGCGCATGGAGGGCATCACAGATTGTGAGTGAGTTCACTGGGTGTGTATGCGTGCGTGCGTGCGTGTATGCATGCATGTATGCATGCGTGCGTCTCTTAGTTGTAAGTGTCAATTATCCGATATGTCTGTGTCATTGTGTGTTTGTTTCAAAGTTTCACTGTGTCACTGTGTTTGTCAGCTGACATTAACATGGATCATTTGACATGTCACTGTGTCATTGTGTTTGGCAACTACTAGTGAATTGGATCGTCTGATATGTCATTGTGTTTATCAGCTCTCAGTGACATGGATCATAATGACGTGTCACTGTGCCATTGTGTTTGTCAACTGCTAGTGGTGTGTATCATCTGACGTGTCACAGCCATTGTGTTTGTCAACTGCTAGTGATGTGCATCATCTGACGTGTCACAGTCATTGTGTTTGTCAACTGCTAGTGATGTGTGTCATCTGACGTGTCACAATCATTGTGTTTGTCAACTGCTAGTGATGTGTATCATCTGACGTGTCAGTCATTGTGTTTGTCAACTGTTAGTGATGTGTATCATCTGACGTGTCACAGTCATTGTGTTTGCCAACTGCTAGTGATGTGTATCGTCTGATGTGTCACAGTCATTGTGTTTGTCAACTGCGAGTGATGTGTATCATCTGACATGTCACAGTCATTGTGTTTGTCAACTCTCAGTGACATGGATCATCTAATATGTCACTGTATCACTGAATCATTGTGTCATTGTATTTGTCAGCTCCCAGTGAGACAGGAGGGGAAGACAAGGGAGTGGAAAGCAACGGAGAGCCGGAGGAAGGAGAAGCGGCGGAGGGAGAGGTCAGTTTTACATAATATGGCTGTAGCACTCTGTACATCTGCCATGCTGCTGACTGAATGGGGGTTAGACTACAATTAAACTGGCCACGTGTTCTTGGGTAACAGCTAAAAGATTTTATTCTGTTAAAAACAACTGTGTATAATCGGTGAACATGCTTGTATAAAATCACCCAAAGTAAAATACACTTTAAAACAGTTTGAATGTAAAATAAGATCTTATACTAATTACAAAATAAAACACGAGTCTGCATGTCACAGCCTCCATTTTCTTGTCTTTGTCACGTGATGTGCAAAAACCTTTTGTAAATCATAGTGTTCGACTTAGGTCATTATTGCCATTAAAATATAATATAATTAATCATCATTGATCAAACCTATTCTGAGTAGAATTAGTTTGAAAGAAATGATGTGGTTCCTTCCCTTGGTCCATGAGTTATTCTGCTAGATGTATATTTCTTGTTTTGTCTTCACCCGCTGCCTTTGCCAGGAATTGTCTGGCAGTGATATCTGCGATGAACTCCTCGAATATGCACAGGTGACATTGGTGGCTAGAGAATTACATTTCAATATGTGTTTGTGCTCTATTCCTATTGGGATAGGTTTTTCATTTTATTTTTATTCCTTTTTGATGTAATAAATAAACATGTTACATGAATCTTGAGTTAATTAAATATTAACATCATATAATATATATATATATATATATATATATATATATATATATATATATATATATATATATATATATATATATATATATATATATATATATATATATATATATATAGATATACTTATATATATATATATATATATATATATATATATATATATAAGTATATATATATATATATATATATATATATATGTTTATATACATATGTGTATATATTTATATGTATATATATGATGTTAATATTTAATTAACTTAAGATTCATGTAACATATATGTGTGTGCGTGCGCGTGTGCGCGTGTGTGTGTGTGTGTAAATATTTAGTTCTGCTATCAATTGTGTGTGCTGAAGGATGCCTCACTGTAGATGAAGTGTTTTATACATTTGCAAATAAACATAATTTGGCTATCTTAAGTAACAACAAACCAGTTTAGTTTTTTAGTTTCAATGAATCAGTGCAGACAGGACAGTTGCTTCTTTACCGTTTATTTATTTATTTATTCAGTTGTTGGAAATACTATACATAAATGTGGTTATTTGTGTACCTGTCCTATGACAGGAAATTAATAATTGGCAAGAAACTGCAGTTAATTGTTATATCTACATGAGTGCGTGTGTGTGCATGCATGTGTGTGCGTGCGTGCATGCGTGCATGCATCCATGCATGTGTGTAGATGTTTGTGTGGTGTGTGTTTTTGTGTGTATGCAAGTACATGTTTGTGTGCATGCATGTGTATGTGTGTTTGCATTCATGAATGCAAACAGCGCATATTTGTAATATCGTGTATGCATCCACTTACTTAATTTCTGGTCATATGATTCACATATACTTTGTACTAAGGTGTCCTGTAATACCGAAGTTTTAATAACCATGATTAATTAAGATTAGAGATTCCATTGGATGGCTCTAATAATTCATGCAGGTTTTTTTAGTTTCCTTTAGGCTTTCAGTTACCCTAGAGTTATTGCAATTTCTCATTTTGTTTAATTTTTTCCTAATTTCTTCTGAATATTAACTGTTCCATCAATGAAGCCGCTGTATGATATTAGTAGTAGAATACCTAAGTGTTGTGTTCACAGTCATTAGACACTTAGTTGCTTAGTCTCATCAAATAAATTGCAGAAAATTACATTTTATGTAACTATGGTAATCGTATGGTGTTGATTTTGTTCTAACCAAGCATGAAAGTCAACTTGCATTTAATTTGTTTACATTTGTATGATGCTACCACAGAAAAAGAAAACATCTGTGTATGCTAATTACACAAACATTTAGTATGGTGCATAGCAATCCCAAAAGGTGGCTAGTCTAAGAGTGGCTTAGACTGTGTGATGTGAATGGTACTAGGGTGGTCTGATGTCATGTTATGTTGTTATTGTGCAACAGGAGGCGAAGGAAGGCGAGGATGTGGTAACTACATTTTGTGTGTTTGGTCATGCGTGTTACACTGCCTGGCTTGCTCGCATCCGTGTTGGAACAGTTACCTGTGTAGCACTGCACCATTTGCAGGCAGCTCTGTTTATGTTTTGTCGTGTGTGTTACACTCATATGCTGCTTTGTGTTCAGTCATGCATGTCACACTTCATAGTTTGTCTGTATCTCCTTGTGTTCAGTCATGTGTGTCACACTTATGGTTTGTCTGTATCTCCTTGTGTTCAGTCATCCATGTCACACTTAATGGTTTGTCTGTATCTCCTTGTGTTCAGCCATGTGTGTCACACTTATGGTTTGTCTGTATCTCCTTGTGTTCAGTCATCCATGTCACACTTAATGGTTTGTCTGTATCTCCTTGTGTTCAGCCATGTGTGTCACACTTATGGTTTGTCTGTATCTCCTTGTGTTCAGTCATCCATGTCACACTTAATGGTTTGTCTGTATCTCCTTGTGTTCAGTCATGTGTGTCACACTTATGGTTTGTCTGTATCTCCTTGTGTTCAGTCATCCATGTCACACTTAATGGTTTGTCCATGTCAGAACAGTTACCCGTAAAGCACTGCGTCCATATCAGAACAGTTACCTGTATAGCACTGCATCCATGTCAGAACAGTTACCTGTAAAGCACTGCATCCATGTCAGAATTGTTACCTGTATAGCACTGCATCCATGTCAGAACAGTTACCTGTATAGCACTGCTTCCATGTCAGAACAGTTACCTGTATAGCACTGCATCCATGTCAGAACAGTTACCTGCAAAGCACTGCATCCATGTCAGAACAGTTACCTGTAAAGCACTGCATCCATGTCAGAACAGTTACCTGTATAGCACTGCTTCCATGTCAGAACAGTTACCTGTATAGCACTGCATCCATGTCAGAACAGTTACCTGCAAAGCACTGCATCCATGTCAGAACAGTTACCTGTAAAGCACTGCATCCATGTCAGAACAGTTACCTGTATAGCACTGCATCCATGTCAGAACAGTTACCTGTAAAGCACTGCATCCATGTCAGAACAGTTACCTGTATAGCACTGCATCCATGTCAGAACAGTTACCTGTATAGCACTGCATCCATGTCAGAACAGTTACCTGTATAGCAATGCATCCATGTCAGAACAGTTACCTGTATAGCACTGCATCCATGTCAGAACAGTTACCTGTAAAGCACTGCATCCATGTCAGAATAGTTACCTGTATAGCACTGCATCCATGTCAGATCAGTTACCTGTATAGCACTGCATCCATGTCAGAACAGTTACCTGTAAAGCACTGCATCCATGTCAGAACAGTTACCTGTATAGCACTGCATCCATGTCAGAACAGTTACCTGTGTAGCACTGCAGAGTTTGTTTGCAGATCTGTATACAATTTTGGTCTTGTGTGTGTTACACTCATATACTGCTTCATGTTCAGTCATGCGTGTCGCACTTCCTGGTTTGTCTGTATCTCCTTTGTATTTGTTCATGCGTGTCACGCTTAATGGTTTGTCAATATATATCCTTTGTGTTCAGTCATGCATGTCGCACTTAATATTTTGTCTGTATCTCCTTGTGTTCAGTCATGCATGCCCACTCTGCAGTTTTGTCCGTGTCTTAGCTTGGACTCACAGATGGATTGAGCGTTGTTCCTGAGCTAGTACTCATTTCCCTGCTTGATGTATGTCTTTGTGTTTGAATTGATCAATCATTGGGGTAACGTTCATGTTCCACTGCACAAATATATAATCAATGCATGACAATGACGCTTTTGTTGGTTTTTGAGTATGCTGGTTTGGTTTTTAAGTTATTAACTGTTTGCTTTGAGTAATGCCTGCTTGAGTTTTGCTACTGGCACTATACAATATTGTGTCACTTTTATTAAACAATTCACCTTAATATTTTTATATACACCCTGTCAATATTTTGTCATTGTATAAATGCTTGTCTCGTACCTCTTAGTATAATGTGCTTTCTCAAAGGCTTATGATTTCCTGCATTTTCAAAGACTATATTTTCAGATGCAATTTTTCAATTAAGATAGGTATCTACCTTTCAATCAAGCTTACTGCACATTTTTAACCAGATAATCATCCTCTCTGCTGCTACCTTCATTGCCCCTTTCACCTTCATAACTATCTCTTCAGTCAATGCCAAAATCATTATTCAAACACTGCCAAAACTATAAACAACTCAGTCATTTTGAAATCCAAATTCTCCTTAGAAACATACTAATTTTTTTGGAGAAAATATAAATGGAAGGACCCTCCTGATTGCCTTAGAAATACAACCACCAGAAAGAGCAGCATCAATTTGACAAAGTAACACAGTAATATTCACAATGGAAATGTTCAGCCAATATTGGCATGAATTTTTAAATGCGGCTTTTGATCAGTTCTATCAACAGAGGACATGTTTGTTTGGGAGCCGTACGACCATTAAGACTGGAATGTATTGCTTGACGCTGGCTGTGTGGTACATTGTGTTCTCGATATCATCCCCGTTTTTGTTCCCCTTAGGCCAAGGAAGAGGAGGGGGAAACAGGGGAGGAGAAACCTCCCACTACTCCCGTCGGAGCACCCAAAGGGAAGAAACCGGCAAACCAGTTCAACTACAGCGAACGGGCTTCCCAGACGTACAACAACCCTCTCAGGGTAGGTGTAGGAGACTTAGAAACCTAGCAGGGCAATTAAGTACTTCGTAGCCCTCTCAGGGCAGGTGTGAAGGTAAGTTGCTATGTTATTGCTTTCCTCTTTATCCCTGTAGTCCAGGGGGAGGCTGGCACCAATACAAGTCGTAGATTTTTGTTTCCCCTTCTTCATCACTAGTCCAGTTTCACTGCTCTCTCCACCAACCGTCTCCACTCCCCCCCGTCCCTCCCACTCCAGCCAAATCTCTCTTCATGTGGTCCTTCCATCTCAGGGAGGAAATTGGTATGAGAGAGAGTCTCATGAGGAAGCTGGTGAGGAGCAGGTTAATGTGGGCTGGGCACTGGAAAATTAAAGGAGAACAATTGATAAAGCGCATCCGCCCTCTTCATGTGTCCAGTCCACTTTAGCCAGCTCCTCACCAGCTTCTTCGTGAGACTCTCACACCAACTTCCTCCCTCGGCTCCTCCATTTTCTGCTTGTCTATTCTTTTCTATAACCCTTTTATGGTAAGTGTGATAGCACGATAACAATCTCTTCAAGGTAGTTTATCCCTATACCTTTAGGTTGATAGTCTTCACAAATACGTTTTTTTTTTACATTTTGCTAGCACCCTTTAAGTCCCTCAGATTTCATCATAAAATACCCCTTAACTTAATATAGTTATTAGCCAGAATGTCATGTTTTTGATCGCTAGATGGCTCCCGTGTATAAAAAAAATGCATCGTGGGATCGATTGTCAACGGAAGTACAATTTGCACTTCAAATTAAAGAGTCGGAAAGAGTTAGTTTCAGCAACGAATACAGCTCGCCAACAATAACCCTTACTGATATTAAACAGAAATCACAACGCTGGTATTGGAACGCTAAAATCATCTGACCTGACGTTTGCATAACTTTAAAAGTAAAAGTTATTCAAACGCAGTTGACCATGCGTTGGCATAGATATTCACACAAACTACATGTTGTACTTCCGCTATTGCACCTTAATGTTGGTGTTATATTATCCACCAGAGGCGCCACATATTATTCAGGGTATCCTTTGTTAGTATGAATATATTCATACCAGCCTGTATATCTCAGTAGCATGCCCCCTTTGACCTTTGACCTTGTCTTGCTTATATGAAAACATATCTTCCGTGTTTGTCTTCAGGAGCGAGGCACAGCCACAGATCCTCCTCCGAGAGTCACGTACTCGGGCAGTGTCACGCAGTGGGAAATCTTTGATGCATACAATGATGACTTTGAGAAACAGGTAAGTAGACCTGGCTCAGTTTGTGAACTGGAGGGAACTGTGGAATATTGTTCAGCCCACTCCAGCAGGGAGCACACATAATTTTAGATGAACTTTGTGTCATTTGTAATGGAGTTTGAATCATTTCACCGAGTCTATAAGCCTTGAAAAGAGGGTTGACTCATACCCCGAAGAAATAAACATGAATTATGACATTTGAGATGAATTTGTTGCCATTTGAGATTAACTGAGCATACAATGAGTTGCTGCTTAGATTTATACATGTGTGGGTCATGTTTTAACTAATTTGTTATTATTTATTTAACTAATTAGCTAAATATATATATTTTGCTATGCATATATATTTATATATTTGTGTATGTAATTTTGAAACAAATTTATAATTTATTTAGCTAATTTATTTATTTTTATATATATTTTACTATGTATTTATCTATATATGCGTCATGTTTAAATTAGTTAATTACTATTTATTTTAACTAATTAATTTTACTACCTATGTGTTTTAGGTAACTGTGAGGGGATTTTGTCCAGATTTAAGGTGCTATATAAATATACTTATTATTATTTTGTGACAGATAAAATGAACTTTGTGACATTTGAGATTAGTATTGTGACATTTGAGATAACCTTGTGCAGGAGAAGAATAAGGAGAAAAAGGTTGTCCACGGTCGCAAGGAAGAGGAAACAAAACGCAAGAAACTCACAATCACAGATTCACAGGTGGGTAGATGGTTTGTTTAAATTGATGCTCTCTCATTATTACTGATTTAATTATTGTACATAAGGGCCATCCATAAAGTACGTCACACTCAGGGGGGTGGGGGTTAAAAACGGTTAACAAACGATTTTAATGGTTAAAAAGAAAATGTTTTGACTGATCTAGCTGTCGATATCAGACTGACTGTATTAAATGCTACGCCAGTTTAGGGGTATATTTCAACTTAATTCCAACGTGTTCCACTACATGTTTCATTAAACTTATTAAACATACATAAACATGGAAATTTTTTATTGTTTATTAGTAGTTGTATTGACCTATTTTCTACCAGTGAACTATTGATCAATGACAGACATGCAATGAATAAAAATAGATGTATGCTTAATAGGTGGGGGTCTTCTCAAAATGAACATAGTCTTAGGGGATGTACAGGCTTGCACTATGAAGCATTACAAAGAGGGTGGGTCTCAAAGATGTCAAAGAATAATGTGACATACTTTATGGATATCCACTAACATACTAATTAGCAACTTCTTAGTTAACAAATAGCCTGTTGTTATATGTGGATACAAAGACAAGGAACATATACTGCTTCATGCATGGGTCCATTCAAAAATTACATACACTGGTAATGTATTTGTATGTATTTGTAGAACACATGTTGCATGAATTGTATGACATTTTTTTTAAATGCATTGCATAAATTTATTTAAATTAAGAAAAAAAAATTTTGTGTGGGTTTTACACATATACATTTTAAAATTATTAAAGTTTATCTTCTCCTTCAAACATTGGCATCTGCATATCTCTTCACCAACCATCTAATATTCATCTAATAATAAAATAAAAAACATGTACAGGCAACATGTTTGGTGTACGTTTAATGTTTTATGTAATTTTTTAATGACGCCCTGTGCATAAAGCATATTTGGTTTAGTTTAGTATGTGTTACTGCTTTTGTGTGGTTTTTAAAACATTTGGTGAGCATATATATTTATATTATATAACCATTGTTAAGATCTAGGCATTATAATTTTGTGTCTAGAAAATGCATAATTACAATAATATTACTAATATCTACCTGCAACGTAGTTGCCCAATGGCTGTTTGTTACTGGAGCATTGATGTATGAAGCTTGTGTTTACCTTCGCAGGCTCATACTGGAATTCTGGTAACTAACATTCAACTAGCACTCAACAACCGCCGCTACACGTGTGTTGTTCACAAAACACACGTTCACATGTGTTAGCACATGCACATATGTCGTTCACATATGCGGCTTCCATGTGCACCAACACATGTCACCATCACCCACAACAATGTCCCTACTTGGTGCACATCAACATAGCCATCATCGACAATAGTGTCCCTACATGGCGCACATCAACATAACCATCACACAAAACCGTGTAACTACTTGGTGCACATCAACATAATTATCACCCACAACACTGTCCCTACTTGATGCACATCAACATAGCCACCACATACAATAGTGTTCCTACTTGGTGCACATCAACTTAGCCATAACCCACAACAATGTCCCTACTTGGTGCACATCAACGTAGCCATCACTCATAATGGTATCCCTACTTGGTGCATGTCAATATAGCCATGAACCACAACAATGTCCATACTAGGTACACATCAACATAGCCATCACCCACAACAGTGTCCCTACGTCATGCACATCAACATACCCATCAACCACAACAGTTACCCTACTCGGGTGTGATGGTGACATGCAGTGCGGTGTCTACATGCTGGCGGGGTGGGGCTCTGCTGCACAATATTGATAGCAATGCTTTGCTTTGGTAATGACTTGCGTGATTTGTATGTATCTGGCAGATACCACTGGTTGTCACATATCAAATAATAAGTTTATATTTTGTTAGAAACAAGTTTATTGTGATGTGTAAAACATTAATTTTGAATATAAATTATATACATTCTTAAAACATACATTTTGCTGTTTGAAACGCATTTGAAACAAACATACTATAGTTCCACATCTGTATATTAGTTCTCCAATAATCTGCCATCGAAGTTGCGTGTTTTTGTTTGTGAAATTGAGCCAACAAGTGATTTTAGAACTTGTTGCTATCTACATGTAATGGAGAATAAGCAGGCCAAATCTCAGAGTTCTTGCACAAAAAGTTTTGAGTAGAAATTTTACGTAGAAAAAGAAATCTTCATGATTTCCGAAAATTGGCAAAAAACGACAGAATCCCCCCAAATTTTAAATGATCATAACTCAGAAACTATTCGAGCTATTGCCCTATGGTTTGACACATGTGGTTATATTGACCTGTGGATTAATTGATAACATTTTGGTTGAATTAAAAAATATGGGTGCAACATGCCTTGGTTGATCTGAGACGGAATGCTCCTTATATGATGTAAACAAATGATATTTACATAATTTATTTCAACTAATGAATTGGGAAATGTAGGTCTTTGTTTTAATTAAAAATTCACAAAAAATGGCAAATTATACCTATTTTATTATCATATTTCCTTTAACAAGATTTAACAATAATTTCTAACATGTCAGTTCGAGTTAGTACTAACAGTAGGTGTATCACCAAAGATCCAAGTGAGAAAGATATATATATTGCCAGTATTAAATGACAACAATGTGGGCATGAATGCTTTTGTTGCGTTATGGTTTTACTTGCTTTGCCAACCACCACTACTACCATGGGTGCTTACCAAAGATGCACTCTACATATGCACAATGATTATGTATATTAATAAAATGTGTTTGGCCAATTTCCTACCTAGCTGTTTTCCTATGTTTTTATTTGTTGAGCAAAATAAAAAATGTATTAAAAAACGATACGACTTTGGGCAGATTCTCTTACTGTATTGGCCGCTCTTTCTACAGTGCTACTTTTCAGTTGTACGACCCCAATTTGGTACCAATTGTTGTTAATTTATGTGCAGCCATTAATAACTACTAGAGTTTTAATATTTACAAATTAGAAGTTATTTACCATGTATCATATCACTATGATGTATTAATTAATTACTTTGGGTGCATATTTATGTATGTTACATGTAAAAATATTAAACAGTGTAATAACTCAGGTATTTTAATAAACTTAAATAAACAGTGCAGTAGCTGCTGCAGAAGCTCAGAATGAGATCTTTGAAGTTAGTGTTTCATGGTTTGACCAATTAAAGACACCTTGAATCTGTTGTGATTTCAGAATGATGATATTTCTCGTGTTGCACGAGCAGCAAAGATTGTTGAGCGTATGGTAAACCAGAACACATTCGATGATGTCACTCAAGGTATGTGCAGGAGCATTATAACAGAGAAACCATAGTGCTGGATGAACTGTTTCTGGACACTATAACTGTTCATAGACATTGTGTTTATATGTAGCTGTTTATTGAAACTGTTGTTTCATGCACCTAGCCGAGCAATTCTAAATGTTTAAACTCCACGTTGCTCATAATAAATATTAAAATTATTGCTGTGTCTGGCTGTTTGTAAACAAATGAAAGCATTGTGTTCGTAGACAGTGAAATTGTTGCTGAATTGTGCTGTTTGTAAACATTGAAACAGTTGAATTGTGTTATTTGTAAACATTGAAATTTTTTAATAGTGCTGTTTGTAAACATTGTAACTGTTGAATTGTGTTGTTTGTAAACATTGAAATTGTTGAATAGTGCTGTTTGTAAACATTGAAATTGCTCAATTGTGCTGTTTGTAAACAGTGAAACTGTTGCTATATTTATATTGTACAAATGAGCACTGCTAGTTCAGCCTACATACTACTGCTGTAGACTTCAAGTACTATGAGGATGTGTCCGATGAGTATCGGGACCAGGAGGGAACCTTGCTTCCCCTGTGGAAGTTCTCCCACGAAAAGGCCAAGAAGCTTGCTGTGACATCCATCTGTTGGAACCCTCGTTACCAAGACCTCTTCGCCGTCGGACATGGCTCATGTCAGTTGTGCTATGTACTTCTGCGTATTAACAGCTTCATAACGCCCATATGGCTGCAATGCTCCAGTTCACTCTAGATGGGGTGTGGCAGGGGTCTCAACCTCCCATCTCCCACCTGTTTTGGGGGCCAACCTCCCACCTATTTTTGAAGCAAACCTCCCACCAATTTTACCTCTCACCTATTTTTCCCACCTTATTGAGGCCAACCTCCCACCATTTTTTAAGACCAACCTGCCACTTCTTACTTCCTTCCCCCCCACCCCCCTCACTCTGTCTTTGACTTCAGTTCATGTCCACGTCTTCAGTCCCAAATCCAAGTGTGTTTTAATCAACCACAGTGTTTTAATATAATTTGCCCATTAATTCATGTGAATGCCAGACCCTGATACACTTTGTCCATGGGTATTGCACATTGTTTAAAGCTGTTCACAAATACACAGAACCGCAGGATTGATATTTCTAAACAGGTAAACAAAGAACAATTCAAGGAAATCACCTGCCTGACCAGCAACAACGGGTCCACAGCCAGCTAAGTTCACAAATGCCGAAAACTGAATTTGAATAACATGATTGGTTAAGACAGCAACTGATATATATTCATTTTGATAGGTCGATATGCCAGGGTGCTTATGAAGTCAACCTCCCCTTGGAGGGAGAGGATGTTGTATTTGTATGTGGCACTGAAAATGCATTAATTGTTTATTTAAACAGTGTTGGACGATTTTAAATAGTATATACCGTGTCACTGTGTATATACTTGAGTTTAGACATGATGCGATGTTTAATTTCTACAGATGACTTCATGAAGCAGGGCAATGGAATGATCCTGTTGTATACCCTCAAGAACCCCTCGTACCCCGAGTACCTGTTCATGACGGAGAGTGGGGTGATGTGTCTCGACATCCATCAGAACCACCCCTACCTGCTGTGTGCTGGCTTCTATGATGGCAGTGTAGGAGTGTATAACCTCACAGAGAACACCCATCAGGCGCTCTACTACAGCACGGCCAAGACGGGCAAACACACGGACCCCGTGTGGCAGGTACAATGGATTCCTTGTCACTCAGTTTATGCGTTTTATGCGGGATGATCTTACTAAGTCCATCCTCAACTGATTTTTTCCACTGCAAATCCGGTTTGTTGATGTCTAAATTTAGTGTGTGAATAGTATAAATATTATCCGCAATTGATTTAATAAAAAAGTGCACACTATTGTTCAAATTGTCGAAAGAATTGACTTTGATCATTTTATCCGGTGTGTAACTTGCAAAGTCAGTACGTAGTACTAGTTGTGTTATTGTATTTGATGCAAGCAGATATAGAACCGGTGTGTGACCTTGACAGGTTCGCTGGCAAAAGGATGACCTTGACAACAATCTCAACTTCTTCTCCGTGTCGTCTGATGGTCGTGTAGTTGTGTGGACACTTATCAAGGTATGTAATCATATGCTTCTGATTATTTTCTCATGTATCAATAGATGCCAGGCAGGGATGTATGTGGTGCAATTTTGTTCACCCCACTTCGCCTCAGTTCACTCCGCTGTATGAATGACTCACAATTGACAGTGATGAGATTCCGGTGATGGAATTATAAGAACGAACAGCTTTCTCGCAGCAATTGCCGTGTGGCTGGATGCTACAAGAAAAGTTGAAATGGGGTTTTTGTGAACAGGTCTACTGAGGGCAAAATGTAATGTGCTCGGAGCGACGAATGTTGTAGGGGATTGGTGCTAAGTTAATGCGTTGTTTTGCTGTCATGTTATATTTTTATAAAATCAGCACATGTCAGTGTTCCACGCCAGTTGGCTCAACATAGTATAACTGTAAGGCCACATTTAGAATATTGTATACACGATGCGTAATATATATATATATATATATATATATATATATATATATATATATATATATAAGCTAGAAAGAATACAACAAAAAGCAATTAAAATTATTCCAGAGTTGAGGGACCTTAGTTATGAAAGCCACTTATTAGAATGTGGTTTAACAACACTAGAGACCAGGAGACTAATAAATAGAAGTGTTTGAAATAGTGAACGGTTATGAGGATATTGATAAAAATATGTTCTTCAAACTTAAAGAAGGCAGTAGAACCAGAGGACACAAAGCAGCATTAGTTAAGGAACAGTGTAGGTTGTACATGAGAAAGTACTCTTTCTCACAGATGGTAATAAATGAATGGAACAAACTCAGATGATTGTGTGAATGGTAGCAGTGTGAATATGTTTAAAAATAAAATTCACGGATATCTGATAAGGGCAGGCTATACATAGATGAAAAATTATTGGACTCTCGATAAGCCAATGGGTCCTTGTCCACTTGCCACCTGGAATTTGTAGTTTTGGATGGCAATCTTGTTAAATCTTGAGTGTTTCTGTAGACGGAGTTGCACTATCATGATGTCATCAAGCTTGTGTTCAGTGACCTCACCTCAGACGGGCCCGATGGGACACGACTCATCACACTCGGTGGGTCAAGACTCCTTCCACAGTTTATTTAACCTATCATGAATCAGGTTCATTAATGTCCAAGTATATAGTGTGTGAATAGTTTAGACAATATTCGCAGTCAATTTAATAAAAAAGTGCATATTTTATTCAAATCCTCGAAAGAATTGACTTTTGTCGAATTGTCGTAAAATCTGGTCATTAAGGCTCAAAATAGTGGATATCCAAAATGATAAGCACTTTTAAACACTGTGGAGTTAAAACCAATCATGGGCGTGACATCTCACTGATCACATGACAACATCACAAGATTTCACCAATGGCGAAATTTGTGAGTTTTCAGCATTTCCATTTTCACTTCAATTGATGTTTTCACTTCAATTGATGTTTGGTCAAACATTAAATAACTTATAGTTTGTCTGATGATTTCACACCAAAAAAAACAACATACAAAACTTGTACAAACGAGCTACCATGTCACAGTAGATACTAGGTAGGTTTGATTTTTGATTTTTTGTAAAAATTAATTTGATATAATATCAGCGAAAATAATTAATTCAGGAGATAACTTAATAATATGCACAGTTGGTTTAATAAAAGAGTGCGTATTTTCATCGAAAGAATTAACTTTGATAGTTAGATTGGGGTAACTTGCAACGGTGTGAATAGCGCTATGTCATAGTTATTAAGGGCCAATGAAGACAGGTTAGATTTTCATTGAATCAATCTGAAACAAACTGAGCAAAAACCTTAACAGTAAAAGTAGGTCGACATAATAGTCTCTGTCTTCCATGAAGTTGCATAGTTTCATGTAGCATCAATAAGGGACAACATAGTATAAACGCTTGTTGTTCCAGTCACTTTTTGGCAGTGTTTTCATGACAAATGTGTTTATCAAATATAAAAAAAATAATTTTACCACTAAGATTTCTGCCAAATTTTTAATGAAAGTTCCTTCTGCTCTACATCGATCACTTTCAACCTAGAATATTGTCATAATGGAGCTACTGTTGTCATCAGCTGGCGGGACATCGTTTGACTTCCATCGGGAAAAAGATTACCTGTTCCTCGTCGGTACGGAGGAAGGGCAGCTGCACATGTGCTCAAAGGCGTACTCAAGCACGTTCCTTGAGACGTACAACGCACATCACATGGCCGTCTACAAGGTTGAGTGGAACTACTACCACAGTCGAATCTTCATCACTTGCAGCGCCGACTGGAGCGTGAAGATCTGGGACCGAACTAGCGTCAAGAAGTAGGCAGTCTTCTGTCTACTTTTCTTCAAGGGTCTTACTTTAGGGATCATTACGTACACAAAAAATCGTGGCAAAATTACCCCCTCTCCACACACGTATGCACACTGTACACATCAGGTTTAACCCCCACAAGTACACAGTAGCCCAGACCCCCCCATCCCTATGTACGCATTGTCTGTGCAGCCATTGTATGTAATTTGTAGATGGCCCCTTAGTGCAAAAATCAAAATATCCACACTGTACACTGAATCAGTGAATTGGTGACTCCGGAACGACACTGCATGATTATAACAACCTTTCTGCTCACTGCTAGTGATAATTGTAATATCATCATAGTACAGAAATTCTAGCAGATTTTGCTGTTTTATGTGTTTGTTTAGTGATGTGTCCATGTTGATTGTAGGGAGCCGGTGTTCACCTTTGACCTGAACAGTGCTGTGGGGGACATAGCCTGGTCGCCCTATTCGTCGACGGTATTTGCAGCAGTCACAGCGGATGGAAAGGTACAGTGCTGATGCTGCACGTACAAACTTGAAATATGTTGATTTAAACATAATTTACATAATTTTTCATAACCATTATCATTAATAATAATGATAAACTTTAATAGTGCTTATATGCTCAGGAACCTGAGCTCAGAGGCGCAACAGAATCAATATGCGTGATCATGAACACAGACACGCAAAAGTCATTAGACAATTTCGGCTATGTTTTTCGCTCCCAACGTATGTCAATACTTAATGTATAGCTAAGTCGAACTTATCTCATATGTAGCTGTAATGCAATTTAGCTATAAGTTTGATGCAGTGGACTTGCCCATTAAGCGCTAGTGAGATGGGGTGTGGAAGTGGGAAGTGGGAGGTTGGTCCTAAAAATTGGTGTAAAGTAGGAGGTTGGCCTAAAAAAATTGCCGGGAAGTGGGAGGTGGTCCAAAGGTAGGACTGAGGTTGACACCCCTGCCGCACCCCTCTCGTGCATTTCGCAGCCTTCACCAAGTCACCCATGAGTGATTTTCCACCAGTGGAGATGCTGTCTCATTCTTAAACGTATACACTACGCTAAACTTACTGGTGTTTTTCCTGTCCCGTTATAACTGTTCTTAGATATCTAGATTACACCGCATGTAAAACTTAAGCATGTCTTCTTTGAGATAACATCTAAAAACTGATAAGTAGCGTATTCACCAATGGAGGCCATTCCATCTCTGTAATTTTTTACATATCGGTATCTCGGTACGGAACTTATGGAGAACATGTGACCGGCAAATTCAGCTGACGTCAATGCCTATAAGTTACGGAACTAGCGATACGTAGAGCAAAACATCAGAACAAGGGACCACTGAAGATTTGTGGTGGCAATGCAATTTGGAATGCCTCGAGTTTCTTTAAATGTAGATATGGTTTCAGATGATGTCAAAGTGATGTATTTGACTTGTTTATGTTTCACAGGTGCACGTATTTGACCTGAATGTGAACAAGTACGAAGCCATCTGTGAGCAGCTTGTGACTCCGAAGAAGAAGACCAAACTCACCCACATCTCATTCAACCCCAAGTACCCCATCTTAGTAGTGGGCGATGACAGGTTTGTCACCCTTCTTTCTGTTGCCACCAGTGAGGGGTGTGGCAGGCGTCTCTACCTCCCATCTCCAACCTGTTTTGGGGGCCAACTCCTGCTATGCACCCCCTCAACAGTGTTCATGCCCTTGCTGTCTACAGCATACGGATGTAGAATGTCTAGGGACATTTGTATTGACAACAGAAGCAATGTAGTCATGATACTGGGACCAGACTACAACGAGACTGGTACTGGCAGCAGCACATCAAGTGACTGCTGGTATTGGCGACAGACTGCAGTGACAGAGATGAATCATGATGGACCATCAGGAGATTGATAATAATGGCAGACCACCTGGAGACCATGTATTGAAGATAGACCATCTGGAGACCTTGTTACTGGTGACATACCATTTGGAGATCCTGTTACTGGTGACAGACCATCTGGAGACCTTGTTACTGGTGACAGACCATGTGGAGGTATTGTTACTGATGACAGACCATCTTGAGACCTTGTTACTGATGACAGCCCATTTGGAGACCTTGTTACTGATGACAGACCATCTTGAGACCTTGTTACTGGTGACAGCCCATTTGGAGACCTTGTTACTGATGACAGACCATCTGGAGACCATGACATTAAGACCATGACGCCGACGTCAGACCATTTGGAGGCCTAACATTTATGATAGACTATTTCTTAACCTATGCATGCAGGTGAATACCAGTCAGTGAATCATTAATTTATTTCATGTAATCATCATCATCATCATTTTTATTTGCTACTATTTTTAATGCCCACTAGTTGTGGTATTATATCATGCTTTTACAGCTGTAGTTATAATTTATTTGTTGATGAAAATGATACACAGCTAGGCATGTGGCTCTGTATTTTAGAATGTGATGGAAGGCTTTAGAAGAACTATTCTTCCTAATATTTTCAGTCTGTTATTAACTGCATCTTCTCTTGCAGAGGCTACGTGACAAGTCTCAAGTTGTCCCCGAATCTGAGGAAAGTTCCCAAAGTAAGTAGAGAAATACATACAACACCACATCGATGCCAGTACACCAGAGGGCACTGATAATAGTGGTAACAGGTTCTGGTGCTATTAGACTACAGGAGTACCAATACACAAGTAGACCATAGGGGTACTGCTACATGAGAGGGGTGCAAGTAGACCGTAGGTGCAACACTGCACAAGAGGGGTGCAAGTAGACCATAGGGGTACCACTACACGAGAGTGGTACAAGTAGACCATAGGGGTATCACTAAACAAGAGGGGTGCAAGTAGACCATAGGGGTATCACTACACAAGAGGGGTGCAAGTAGACCATAGGTATACCACTACACTAGAGGGGTGCAAGTAGACCATAGGGGTACCACTACACAAGAGGGCTGCAAGTATACCATATGTGTACTACCACTACACAAGAGGGGTGCAAGTAGACCATAGGTGTACCACTACACATGAGGGGTGCAAGTAGACCATAGGTGTACCACTACACAAGAGGGGTGCAAAAGTAGACCATAGGTGTACCACTATACAAGGGGGGTGCAAGTAGACCATAGGTGTACCACTACACAAGAGGGGTGCAAGTATACTAAATGTTTGGGGACATCTTTAAAATATGTCAATTGGATTTTTAAGTTGACATTACTGATACATTATTTGTATTGTATTTTTTTAGTTTTTTATACAGTTTACTGACCAAATTAGTTCCTTCTTTCCTATATAATATTATTGTGTCACATACTGTGTGTGCAAGATATAGTGAGTTCACGATGGATACACATTTACCCCCCATGTGGAGTCTTTTATTTCCCCTGGCATAGACACCAGGTAGAAGGGACCAACAGCTTTTAGTAAAGTGGGGAGAAAAAAATTGCAAAAGTTTTGAAATGGCACCAGGTGGACTCGAACCCATCCTCTCGATTGATAGTCCGGTGTTCTAACTGCTGAGCCACTGTGCCCCACGTGGTTATGGGTAAACAGGTCTGCTTGATAGAACCAAACAGCACCACAGTTGCTATGGTAGCATATTGGTAGCTCAATCAACATATTGATGTGGTAGTGTCTTGTGATGACCTTGTCTCCACCTGTTCATTCTGACTGCTAGGAGAAGAAAGCAGCCACGGGAGCCGCAGCTGCCGCAGCGAAGCAGCCAGCCGAAGACCTGGAGAAACGCCGGGAGTTTGAGATTCAGAAGATGGAGAAGCTGCTGGCCATGGTTCGACAGCCTGACTCCAAGGACAAGAACTAGAGACTGGCAACGGTCTAACAGATGATCCCAACAATAGACAAGCAGAGACATCACCAGTAACCATGCCAACGAGAGTTAGACAAGATACAAGGAATATTATAGAGAAACCAGTATGATTGACAAGAGTAGAAATACAGAGGACTATATTTCTACGGGCATAACACGTACAAAAATGGCAAATACCAGGTACATCCGAGAGCAAAGTAAGAAGGGTGAAGCAGGTCGTCATTGTAGCCAAACACCATGCCTGTAAATGAATGTACTTAAGTGGTTTGTTAATGATTGCTTACAGAAGTGGTATTGGCCAAGCAGTTGAATGTAACCCCCCAGGCTGGATGTAATCACTGGGTCAGCAGACAGTGGTGCCACCAAGCAGACAATACTATCACTATGCAGACAGTGCTGTCACCAAACAGACAATATTGTCACTAAGCAGTGTCATCACCCAGCAGCTACAGTACTTTTACATCTTGGCACAAATTAGTTGTAATCTTCTCGAAGCTATATTGGAAGTTTAGACCTCTCCAAAAAACACGTTTTCTAAGCACAAATTTAATGTCATCTGATTGGGTAGATCAGCCAATATATCAATGTTATGTTAATGGCAAAAAATAATGTTCTAGTAGCATGTTACCTGCCAGACGCTAAAAAGTAGAAATGCTGCTCAAAAGGCCACTGGCATAACCAGTTAATGGTGATAATAATATATACGTTCATGAGTGAATTTAATGATGTGTTATATGCACGAAGAAAAAACAGGCAATTCACCTGGACATATTTCATTAATTCACATTTGACAATGAAATAGTTTTAACTGTTGCATTGTGTAACATAATTTATTTTGATTTAGTTTTCTTGATTGTGTATGTTACTTTTTTGTGTTGCTATATTTATAAATGAAGTTGTACAGAAAACACTGTGTCGGTTAGATTGCACAACATGCTGATTTCTGTAAGAATGCTTAATTACAGAATAAAACTTTTAAATAAATGCATATACATTTATTCATTGCATCGTAAAATCACATAGCCATGATTAGTGTTGCAAATGACAAACTATCATTTGGTATTTCATCAAGCACACCTTGTGATTATATTTCTTAATAAGTGCCAACATGCAACACTTTTCTAGAATCATGGCCCACCACAATTTCACCATTTTTAACATGCCATATGTATAGTAACCATGCACAGTGCATATTTTTCTATGGAACATGTAAATTATTAAACATGTTGTGCATAAAAACACATATGATCACCTTTTTCAAAGCTCAAATTTTCATATTTAACCGGCATCGAGTGCCATGTTGCCCTTTTTAGTCGTCAGGTGGCGCTACTAAAATCAAGTTAAATATGCGAATTCGAGCAACAAAAAGGTGATGTGTTTTTATGCACTTGTTTAATAATTTACATGTTCAGTAGTTCAGTATGCATTGTACAAGGTTACTTCTATTATATATTATTGTTTTAACGGCGACTTTGAGGTGGGCCCGGATTCTAGAAAACTACCAAGCACTGCATATTGACATTCAATACTTTAAAAAATATAACCACAAGGTATGTTTGATGAAATGCAACATTATTTTTGTATTTCCATGAACAAGTATTTTAACATGTGTCACATTAACATACAAATTTATTTGCTTGGCTTATAGACATAAATATTCAACAAGTCTCATTTCTATACTGCCCTCTGTGCATTATTTTCTTGTTAGACACATATAAACATGATTTCGCGTTGAATATAAATGCACAAAAACAAACATATTCGAAAAATATTCAACATACAGTCATATAGTTCATTGTTCATGTAATCTGTAAAGATCATCATCAATAGAAATATCACATATTAAATATAATTATTTTACTAATTTCCGCTCATCCACACAATACGATAGATCCTTTCCATTACCACCACGGTACCTGGTGGGTCAGAGTGGAACTTAAAGATTTGGGTAACTCCGAGAACATCACGCGGCTTAATGCATAGGCATGTGGTTCTGTTACCCGAATCTTTACATATCATTATAATCCACCAGGCTGCCGTGGTGGTATAATATTTCCATGGACACACACACACATGAAACCCTGCAGTAATTTACTGCTAGTCTTACTGTGCATCACTGGCATCAGGGTAGCGCCGATTCTCTATTACGCCCTTTCCAAACTTCAGTTCTAGGAAGTCACGCCAATGGTTTGGTGCAGAAACATTCACCCCGACAAACATGATTTTTGAAAGAGGTTTAAGGTAATGCTCTGGAAATTCTGTGTCCTGACGATGGGTCTTAAACCATGTGTCTTTTGTCATAGTACCATCGCGCGAGTAGAACGGGAATATGTCAACATGTAGGTGGTTCGTCTGACTGTACTGCACCCGATAGAAGTCACCTTCACGTGCTTTCTCCCACATAAAGCCATCACTGTCTTCCACTGCACCACCCTGCTGACATTCCACTAGTTGCGGGCTGCGTATGATGTCATCCCTATAGATGCCGATGTCGACATCGTAGTCCCAAGGGATGATGTCACCGGAGCGGGCAGCTCCCAGCAGACTTCCCCCTTCAAGCCAGTATCGTAGTCCCTGTGCCTGTAGTGTTAGAAACACATGTCTGGCAGTGATGCGTAGAGCTCTCAGGCAGCAGGGGGGTGTCCAACGGTGTTGATATATGTAGTCAGGCATGTCACTGATGACAGACCTGAAGCAACGAGCAGTGTCTCGCTGGCAGCCGAACCATTCGTCGGCTTGATTTGCTTGTTGTACCAACTTCACACCAAATCTGTGGTATGTATCTCGCAGCCGGCTCTGTTTCTGCATCTGATGCTTCCAATGGTTGTGACTGTCTTTAAATAAAGTTGTCATTCGTTGAAACAATGTCCTGTTGCCAACAGCAACCTTCCATTGGTGCAGGGAAGACTGGATAAAGAGGGCAATGGGCAGCGGTCTTGAAAATGGTGAAGGTAAGCTAAGGAAATCCTTTTGTCGCATTAACAGTGGAAAGTCGCCATCCACTGCATCACACAAGTCAAGCCGATCGGGAGCTGAATACTGCAATGTCCACTGCTTGAACATCATCTTTAAGCTGACACATGTTGGCATATCCCCTGCCAGTGGCCATGCTACTATCTTAACATCCGACTGCTGATGTTTTAGATAATCTATCATGTACTCAATGTGGTCCTTACTCTTCAAATGCACCCCATCTGGCAATAATAAAATATACTCAGTTTTTATGTAGTTCTCCGGTCTTGATTCTGATAGTTGCTTGCCAAGAGATGTCACTGTTGAAACCAAGTGAACATTTGGTTCACGAGACAGTTTCAGGGGTGGATATGGCAACGAGTCTGCCACAATCACAATATGTATGTCTGGAAACATTGAAAGTAATGACAACGTTGATTCAGCAATGTCGTTTTCAAAGTTTTCATACTCTTGGAAAATGAAAGTCACAGAGTCTGATGTTTTCTTATATGAACCAACGACATGTAGTTGCGTGTCTTCAACTTCATGAGTATCGTGAAGTTTTTTCAAAGACGCAAGTTTTTGTTGAATGTGGGCAAAATAGAGTAAAATTAATAGGTTTGTGATAACTACTGCAACAGTGAGACGCAACCCGCGCGTGCAGCGTAGAAATTTCATGGTGCTCTCACTGCTCTGTCGGTTACTTTCACGGATGGAGACGGCCGTGCACGCCGCGCAAAGGCAGTACCACTGCCACTGTCATTGGCGCACAGCCCAGGGGTAGGCACTGCCACAGCGAATTTCCGCTACAACACAGTTGTCAGGTTTAATAACCTGCTTTTCTGATCACTTCCAGTTGGTCATGACATATCATTTGAATTACTGCGGTGAAACATTTCTCACACTTTCTATTTTATGTGTGTTGCAATTGTAGTAGTTGCCTCAAACTTAAGTCGAAAACGCCAAGACGCGTTAACTTGTTTACATTCTAACATGTCTTTTAGGCCGGTTCCGGTAATGTCACGAGAAATAAACGTCACTGTAAAGATTGATATACAACTAATGGCCGCGTTCCTTTCACATAGAAAAGCTTTTATCAGACACGTTTATGATTTCATGGTATAATTCTTTACGTTTAATACAGTATATGCTGATCGGTGCAACATTTCTTCCAGCTTACTCAATAATTAATTATTAAATATGATCATTTGATGGGCAACTATAACTTCTGACACCACGCAATTGCGCCAAACACGAAAATGGCAACTCGGTTGAATGCGAGTCAACCACTACCCGAAAAACAAAACCCAATTGGCGAAAATACGACAGATACTTCAACAGTTGTTCTGACAGAGGGACGCAGGCTTAAATTTCTTCGAGACGCTCTTGGGATGACCATAGCAAAATGTGTTTCGGCTGGGAAGTATGTGTTTTTCTGTTGACAATGTTCACTGTTGACTTGTGCCTGTGGCTGTGGGGTTGTGCCACTACTTCTGAGTTCAGACCACAAACACGTGCATCATTGCATTGCCATTGCCACATTGGTGACCACGTTAATGATTTGTCTGATTATAAGAAAACTGGACCGTAACATTTAAAAAAACTTGTTCACATCCAATTTGTACGAGTGTTAAACGGACAAACCATTGATATAACCTATCAACACAAACATGACTCTCATGACAATGCCAATGGATAACGTTACTGCCGTTGGTGTGAGTAGTGCTGTGACCAAAGACTCTTTATATTTAGTCATTTTTTTTTTTAAATTTCAGTTGTATATTATATATGTTATCACACCTCTTTATTCTACGTCTGTCCTTGTATGCATGCTATTAACACAGGGGATCTGTGCAAATGTAATGTGGCCAAATATAAATCTATTAGCTATATCTAAAAAATACTATGATATATGGTATACAAGAAATCGAACCTATGTGCAGGTATTTAGAAGCAAACCGAATATAACGTATAACCTACGGCTACATTTAAAATGTTGTACCAAGGGCCATACATTTCTACATGCTAACTCTGACCAAGTAATTGATGGGCAAATTCAAAAGTATCTAATTAGTAAAATCATTACTTATTGTTCTCTGAAAAATGTCAGTTAACACTGAAGAATTCTTAAGACACAAAGGCAGCATTGAAGAAAATGACCTAACAAAAATTATAAACATAGATCTAAATGAAAGCTCCATCAGCATTAAAAGTAAATACCATAACGTTGACGACTTAAAAACATTTCTAAAAAGGCACACAAATAAGTTAACCATTTTAAGCCTAAACATAGATTCACTGAGCTCTAAAATTGATGAACTGAATATTTTAATTAGTACTCTTGCTGAATCAGATGTGCAGATAAATGTAATTTGTATACAGGAAGCAAGAATTCGGAAAAACACAGATACACAACATCTTAATCTAAAAAATTACACCATGACAACACAGGCATCCACAGATAGATGCTCTAAAAAAGGAGGGCTAGTCACATATGTATCAAATAATATCACAATATCAAACTCCAAAGCATATAATACATACTCAACCTGGGAAGCTTTATGCCTGGATATTGTTGACGACTCAAATAAAAAGATAACAATTTGTAATATCTACAGACCCCCAAAAAACAACAACAACCATGCCTCAATTGACTTATTTATGCAAGAATTCAATCCTGTACTCTTAGACATTAACAAGGATGCCAAAAATGTAGTACTAACAGGTGACTTCAACATAGATCTATTGAAACTTAACTCGAACAAAAAAATTCAAGAATTCTATGATACTTTAACCAAAATAGACCTGCTGCCTGTTATAACACTACCCACAAGAATGTCAGCCAGAAATGCAACACTGATTGACCAAATATACTGTAAATCATCAAACCCTCTTACTATAGCAGATAGTGGCATATTGGCAGCAAAAATCTCTGATCATATGGCAATATTTGCGGCACTTAATTTCAATATCAATAAAACATATACTGTAACTGATAAAATTAGCATGAGATCATTCACAGGAAGAAACATTGATAGCTTTACCAACAAATTAGAAGATATAAACTGGCATCAAGTCTTTGATCACAATCCAACAGCAGATCCACTCATATCGTACGATGACAAATTTTCTACCAAACTAGAGGAGGTAATGAACAACCACTTCCCATTGAAAGATGTAAAGTTT
Organism: Lamellibrachia columna; assembly: GCA_963662155.1. Taxonomy (NCBI): domain Eukaryota; kingdom Metazoa; phylum Annelida; class Polychaeta; order Sabellida; family Siboglinidae; genus Lamellibrachia; species Lamellibrachia columna. The sequence goes on along the minus strand of OY759273.1, from coordinate 31,798,808 downwards.
AATAGATACAAACACAAGAAGTCGAAATGGATGACTTATGAACTCCTAGCTAAAATAAAAAAGAGACAAACTATACTTAGAAGTACATATGACAAGTCCTAACTCAAATATAAACAAACTAAAATTAACTGAGTTGGAAAATAAAGCAAAAGAAGTAAGGAAATTAAAACGAGAAGCAAAGGCTACTTATTATAACCTGCAATTTAGTCAATACAGGAATGATATCAGGAAAACATGGGAAAACATAGCTGATGTTATCAACAAATCCAAAATACAAAAACAATTTCCGACATATTTCAATGTAAATGAAACCAAGATAACAGATAAAAAAGAAATAGCAACACAATTCAATAACTTCTTTATAAATATTGGACCACACCTTGCAAACAAATTAAACACTAATGGGAAACCAAGCTTCAAATCGTATCTAAAAAAAAGAACAAATGATACTAACTTCCAATTTACACCTGTCAGTGAAAATGACACAAAAAATATAATAAATAACTTAAAGTCAAAAAGAAGTATGGGAATTGACAACATTTCTTCAATATTGCTGAAAGCTTCTGTTAATGTCATTGCCAAACCCCTTACCAGTATAATTAATCAATCTCTACTTAGTGGAAAATTCCCTCAAAAATAAAAAATTGCTAAAGTTATTCCCGTCCACAAAAAAGATGATAATCATATTTTCAACAACTACAGACCAATATCTCTTCTGCCGTGCATATCTAAAGTCTTTGAAAAAATAGTTTATACTCAACTATTCCACTATCTCACTCTTAATAAGCTCCTCCACCCAAATCAGTATGGTTTCAGAGCTGAATATTCTACTGAACTGGCAATATCTGAATTAGTTGACAGAATATACTTAAATCTTGAAAAAAAAAGTTTACCACTGGCAATATTTCTAGATCTGTCAAAGGCTTTTGACACAATCGATCATAAAATCCTTATCAACAAACTCAAACATTATGGCATACAAAATACTGAACTAGAATGGTTTAAAAGCTATCTACTGCACAGACAGCAATACGTGGAATTCAGCAACATAAAATCACCCATGGAAACGATTACTACTGGAGTCCCCCAAGGTTCAATTCTAGGGCCATTATTATTCCTAATATACATCAATGATCTAGCAACAGCAAGCACCAATTTCTGTCCAATCATGTATGCAGATGATACCACCCTGCTGAGCACACTAAATACATTTACAAATGATCAAACGAATGAATTGGCTACATCCAACAACATCAATTCAGAATTGATTAGAATAACAGACTGGTTAGCAGTAAATAAACTGTCCCTGAATGCTGCAAAAACAAAAATGATGATTTTTCACCATAAACAGAGAAAATTAAAGAACCACGAAGTACCTAACATTAAAATAAATAATACACCGGTTGAACGGGTGACACAATTTAAATTTCTTGGAGTCATAATAGACTCCAACTTAACATGGTCTCCTCATCAAAACTTCATCGCCAACAAACTATCAAGGATATGTGGAATTCTCTCTAGATTAAAACACTACCTACCAATACACATCCTAAAGATAATATATTCTTCGCTATTTATGTCACACCTGCGCTATGGTATATTAGCATGGGGCGGACAAATAAACAAACGAATAAACAAACTACAAAAGCAAGCAATTAGATCTATATCAAACAGTAAATATAATTCACACAGTACACCTTTATTCAAAGAACTAGAACTGTTAAAAGCAGACGACCTCTTTAAGCTGTCATGCATGACATTTTTCTACAGATACAAAAATGGAACCATTCCAGAATATTTTGAAGACATGTTCACTGGTAATGAAAATGTATCATCTAGACCAAAAAGACAAAGAAAGGCACCACAACGCTTTACCGATATAATAAATAATTTTCCCCCAAACTATGATTTTAACATCCAAATTAAACAAACTAATACAATATACTGCCGCCTTTGTATCAGACATACAATACCAAAATTACTTCAAGAAAACTTTCTTCCACAAGTTGCCATGGAGAAAATTAACACCCATTCGTATCAAGGCTTTGTGAATTACTCCAAAAAATATATCATAAGTAAATATGACTTGGAATGTAATATCAGTAACTGCTACATCTGCAAAAAGAATATGCCAGCTGAAGCCTAGAAATGTATGGTATGCCTTCGTTATCATTATCATGTTATCATGTCATGTTATCATGATAAACTGCATTACTTAGTAATTCATAGCTCTGTAATATAATATTATACTGAATATTCATTCAGTAATATTATCACTACAATTTTTTTATTATCAAAACAGCTGGTTTTTGAGTTCCTCACAATATAATTTGTAACTAATAAATTTGGAACTAATGTATTATTTTTAGTGTCAAGATTTTAATTGTATTTTTACAAGAATAATGTATTTATCCTTTCTGTATTATTTAACTTCTCTGTAATTATTATAGGATAATATTGATAATTATATTCGATTCACATTTAAAAAAAATAGTATTCACTTTATTTGCACTATATGTATTTTTGCTAGTATTATTAGCACTGTTATATTTGTAGGCAAAGTTAGCAACTCCACATCTATTTGTATATGTACTCTAGTCAAACAGCAGTAATAATGATTACTGCACCATACGTAGTCATAGGGAGGCTTGTACGATAGCGATCTCTCAGGTCTTAGTGCAGGCCTCCCTGGATCATCAAAACAATGTAAAATATGTACAAACTGTTATTTGACTCTGTATGTAGGATCTAAACAAATAAACTTCACTTCACTTCACTTCACATCCACTGCCGTGATGTTATCACAGTTATGCCTGTGGTTTCATTTAATCATGTCGCTATTATAACACGCTTACCCTCAAAATTGGCAGTTTTTGCTTGCCAAATATTAATACTCCTACCAGGCCATGGCAGTGCCAGTGGTTCGGTAATGTCATCACCAAAATACCTACGCGTCTTCAAATCCACTTTATACTGCAAGTTGGAACACTGCCAAAGCATGATAAGGTCCAATATTTCCCTGTATTTGTCTCATTATGTCATCCTGAACTGTGTTTGTCTCTTCTTCTTCCTGTCAATGACTGGGCTCCTTAAGAGCGTTGTAAGTCCTGTCTCATTATGGCTGCACTGTGTTTGCCTCATGTCCTCCCTGTGTTTGCCTCATGTCCTCCCTGTGTTTGCCTCATGTCCTCCCTGTGTTTGCCTCATGTCCTCCCTGTGTTTGCCTCATGTCCTCCCTGTGTTTGCCTCATGTCCTCCCTGTGTTTGTCTCATGTCCTCCCTGTGTTTGCCTCATGTCCTCCCTGTGTTTGCCTCATGTCCTCCCTGTGTTTGCCTCATGTCCTCCCTGTGTTTGTCTCATTATGTCCTTAATCAATCAATCAATCAATCAGAGTTTATTTTGTTACTCAGTTATAGTGTTGTTACAGGTACGGTCATAAATAATTTCATCTAGTAACTCAGGAGATTCTCTGGAAACCCCAAGGGGCTTATTAGGAGAACCACCTATGATTCTAAAGGTATAGTAATCTTGTCATGGAATGATGCTGCAAGCATAATATTAGATGTGACGCAAATAAAAAAATTACAATGAGGCGTCTTAATCCAGCAATCTAGCACAATCTAACGATGTGATAATTGAACAATGAAGTGAATATTCGTTAGTATTTGCCAAAACAATATGTTAATAATAGTAGATGTGACGCATATAAAAAATTACAAGTCGTCGTAATCCATCAATCTAGCACAATATAACAATGTGAGGCAAAGTAATAGTTGAACAATATAGTGAAGATTCATTGGTATTTGCAAAAAAATAAAAATAATAAAAAAAACTGATTCGTTATAGACGACGACATGTATGTATACCTACATAAGTACAGGTTAAGCACGAATCAAGTGTAAGTGGGAAATTAGGACATGTTGGAGTATGTCGAGAGCAGGCATTGTTTTAACTTGTTTTTAAATTGGTTTTCTGATGCAGAATTCTGTATGTGTTCCTTTATGGAATTCCAGAACGAGGGCCCAGTGTATTTAATTGTAAATTTCTGTGTGTTTGTCCGTGCTTCATGCATAAAGTAATCATTGTGTTCCTAGTATTGTAATTGTGGATTTCCATATTTCTTTGAAATAGTGTTGAGATGCTGTTTGGAAGTGCTTGACGAGAATGCTTGTACACAAGTAGCCCTAGCTGCAGTTTGTAAATATCTTCAATTTGTTCTGTTTAAATAGCGGTTCAGAGTGAGCGAAGTAATCAGAATTGTTAATGATCCTAATTGCTTTTTTTGCAGCATTCTGATCTTGTTAAGTTCTGTAGAGTACGTCTGAGCCCATATTAGAGTACAATATTGTAGATATGGTAGTACTAAAGAACAGTAAATCGTTTTTAAGATGTATGAGGGGAGGAAATGTTTAAGTTTGCAGAGTATGCCAATATTTTGTTCCAAGTTAACTTGAGGGATGGCCGATCCGTTAATTTGTATTGCTTGAGATAAGATATTGTACTTCCTTGTGTTTGTCTCGTGCCCTTCTTGTGTTCGTCTCATTATGGCCTCCTTGTGTTTGCCCCAATATCATGTCCTCCCTATGTTTGTCTCATGCCATCCTTGTTTTTGTCTCATTATGTACTCCTTGTATTTGTCTCATTATGTCTTCTGTGTTTGTCTCATGCTATCCTCTTTGTGTTTGTCTCACTATGCCATCCCTGTGTTTGTCTCATGCTATCCTCTTTGTGTTTGTCTCACTATGCCATCCCTGTGTTTGTCTCATGCCCTGCCTGTGTGTATATGTGTGTGTGCGTGCGCGTGCGCGCGCGCGCGAATGCATGCATGCATATAATAATACCTTCCTTGTGTTTTCAGATTCTCTGTGTTTGCCAAAAACCACCCGAGTCTGTTTGCTGCGAACGACGAGGCTTTCAGGGGCATCCATGAACAGTACAGTAAACAGCTGAACGACATGATTAAGGTCTGCTCTAAACAAGTTTGGATTGATTATGTGAATACTGCAAATTGTTCACTTGTGAAAAGCATTGTATGGAGAGCTCAGAACTGTATGAAAGGGAAATTGTGTTGAAACAGGCAAGGAGCTTTTGTCAAATATTCTAAGGTGCTGGATGTAGTCTGTGCAATAGTCTGTACAATAGGAAGAAAAACTTATAGATTTTTTGGGGGTTGACACTGATTGTGTTTGTTTTGCTGTAGACGGAGGTGGAGACAATGTTTGAAGAAGAAGGCATTGTAAAACTGATGAACGAACTGGACTAATTTGTTGCTTCAGCCTCTTCAGCCCAAGCCTGGTACGTCTTGGAATTTGTTTTGAGCACTCGGTATATGTTCTATTGACTGACTGATTAATATATTTTGTAGTTACCATAATCTGATGGTCTCCTGAGGTCTCATTCATCTAGTCAGACCATCAGAACATTCCACCAAGCAGACCTTTCATACACTGTCACTGAGGGTGGTTACTACCAGACTGCATGTCGTCCTCTGTAGAGAACTGATATCTAATTAATGAATTAATGAGATGGGACTGACACAGTTACACACACAGTCCCCGATGTTTTGAGCCAGGTTTTACATCAAACACTACCTGTGTCTTGAACCCAGAATTCTGGCATTTAAGGGCAGCTGAAAGTTACTGTTTTGCCCAATGGTGTTTTCTCCAAACTTTTTCCCAAATTGGCCAAAAATATCCAAAATAAAAGTGGCAGATCGCCATCCTTAAATTTTAATATGTTGTTTAGCCAATAAAGGACTATGCACCATTAAAAAGGGTGGTCATAGGACTTGTCCCACATTCTTATTTTTGGTACTGAAAATCGTAAAATATAGAAAAGGTTAAAGTTTAAGCCTGAATTATTTTGAAAGTATAGCAACTAGGAACCTACTGAATTAATATGTTTTGCCAGTATCCCTGGTGGTGGCAATTTGGACATTGTACTGCAACACAACAATGAAATACAGTCTGTTGAAATCCTAAAAAAAAATCTTTTCCATTTTCATGCACACAGTATCCCCATTATCCTTTGCCCTATCATTCTTGAATTTTGCACAAATGATCTGTACCAATATGTCTATATATTCAGCAAATTTCAGGTAGGTTGCTTGTAAAGGTCTCAAGCACCTAAAAACAGATAAAAATAACGAGTGCGTTTTTGGGTGCTTACTCCCCTGTTCACATTATAGGGCGTTACAGACACAATTTGAATGCACATCCTAAGTTTTTTTTTGCAGAAATGCTCAGGTATAGCTACTTATTCACTGATTAAAATTTAAGCAAATTCCGAGACATCAACTTTTGAATAACCGTGTCAGTCTCATCTCATTAATTCATTAATAGATATTAGTTCTCCACTGAGGACGACATGCAGCCTGGTAGTAACCACCCTCACCTCAGTGCCAGCGTAGAAAGGTCTGCCTGGTGGAATGTTCTGATGTTCTGACTAGATGAATGAGACTTCACGAGACCATCAGATTATGTTAACTACAAAATATATTAATCAGTCAGTAGAAAGGTCTGCTTGGTGGAATGTTCTGAGGCATCAGCTTTATGACCATTGGTTGATTTGACCTATGGCATGTTTTTTATGCATCTATAGTTTACATTGACTTTTTTATTTTGAGGTCCCAATAAGTAATAAAATAATTTTTTATGAAATATTCCAAATAAAGAGAACCATAATGTTTTTACATATATATATTATTGACATTGTTATACTAAAGGCAGAGGCATTTGTCTGCAAAATTTAGTTTTAAAAGACTAGTTTTGTGCTGCCATCTAGTTGCTTGTAGGGGAACAAAAGGGTGAAGTGTCTCACAGCAATATGCGATATATGCCATGCTATCAACTGACGAAATAAAGGTTTATCCATCTATTGCTTAACTATGCGCAATAGAAAATATGATTTATCTCAGAATGCTCAAATTGGAGATAACGTGTGTTGTGGAGAAAGGCTTTGATTCTGTGGTCACTTGTGAGGAAGTTAGCTACACAGGCCATGTGAAGGTGCCTCATGGTATCCAGTCCAGGCAGACCTCATTGCCAATTCAACTTTAGCCATGCTGCAATTACTGTGCAAAGACTTCTTTTATATATACCATATTGAACCTAATAAGCGTATCGTACGCTTAACAAAAAGTGGGCTATGGAAATTTTTTTAAGAATCTGTTCTTATAACCGTACACCAAAATTTGTTTCTCTAGACAATAAGGTAACTGTTTAGCACTAGTGGTGTCATTTGATGACTATTGTAGAACAACTGAAAAGTGGTGCCAACTGTTTAACACCAGATGGCGACACCTTTCAATTGTTCCACACTAGTCAAATTTCGATAATTATGGATCCTGCTGATTTAAAAAGGGGTGTACGCTAATTAGGGCATGTATGCTTAAAAGGTCGAATGCAGTATATCCAACACTGTCTATAGACCGGCACTCATTTACACATCTGGAACTGCTCAAGCCTTTGAAACAGCAGCGAAAGGATTCGAATCCCAGACCTGGCAATAGTCGGTACCTGGAATAGCATGTTTTGATAGCTAGAGGGTGGTGTATAAAGGCAATGTTTTGATAGCTAGAGGGTGGTGTATAAAGGCAATGTTTTGATAGCTAGAGGGTGGTGTATAAAGGCAATGTTTTGATAGCTAGAGGGTGGTGTATAAAGGCAATGTTTTGATAGCTAGAGGGTGGTGTATAAAGGCAATGTTTTGATAGCTAGAGGGTGGTGTATAAAGGCAATGTTCTGATAGCTAGAGAATGGTATATAAAGGATGTATCGTGGGATTGAGTGTCAATGGAAGTACAACATGTAATTTTGTACTTTAAATTACAGCGTCGGAGTAATGATGTATCCACAATAATGATGTATCCACAATAATGATGTATCCACAATAATAATAAGAACACAAATAGTTAAAGAATTACTGTTTCAGGAATACATCGCGCCAACAATGACGCTTTCTGATATTAAACAGAAATCACAATGCTAGCATCGGAATGCTAAAATTTAAAGAATTACTGTTTCAGGAATACATCACACCAACAATGACGCTTTCTGATATTAAACAGAAATCACAATGCTAGCATCGGAATGCTAAAATTGGCTGATCTGACATTTGAATAACTTCGAACGCGATTGAGCATGCATTGGCAATTTGGCATAGATACACAATTGCTTCAGCGCGTGGCAAAAGATTCGCATGGATTACATGTTGACAATCTCATGCGATGTCACCTTTACGTTAGTGTTATATTCATATTGTAATTGTGCACCAGAGGCACCAAGGATTATTTCGGGTAGGCTCTGTTGAGACGTCCCCTGTGCAATTCAACTACAAAACATCTGAATGATTGTTGCAGGCGGCCTACAGGGGAGCCAGACCGCGACGCTTCGGCCCACCTTGTGCCCGTCAAGCTGAAGGAGAAACAGAAACTGGAGGAACTACTTCGAGAGGCAGAGGCTGACAATCACAAGTTGCAAACCATCATCAGAGGTCGACGCAAGCATCTGCTGCGAACACACGAACGCGTGAAGGAAGACAGTCAGCAACTCGTAGAGGTGAGACCAGAGGTCAGATAATTGACCCCACCATTAGTTTTTTTATAAGTCCTTTCATGTGGGCAATTGCCCATTTGAAAGGGCATATGGAATCCTGCTCGGCCCATATGAGATCTATAATGTAATATTTACTGACAAAATGTTTTCCAAACTTTAAATCTCAACACTTCTTCAACTCATTAATTTGTGATCTTTTTAGCTATTTCAATTTGTAGTTCACTATGTACTTAATAAAAATTTACTGCATCAAAGGTAGTTTTAACTTTCAAATATACACTTTTCTGGAGCAAATACAAATAGAGTGCATTTTAAAATATAAATATAAATATGGTCTATTTTAAAATGTCAAATCATTGGTCAAACTTAAATTATTTTAGACCAGATCCAGTAAAAATTCGGCAAAAATGTCTATAAACTGCAGCTGTAACATGAGACTATTCACACATTTGCAAGTTGCCCGATCTAACGATCAAAGTAATTTTTTTCTGATTTTAACAAAAGTGTGCACTATTTTATTAAACCAACTGCACATATTACATATAACTTTTCACACATTGCAGATTTGAACATCAATGAACGAGATTTGCGATGGACTAAATCAGTTGAGGGAGTTTGAACAAGTTTTTGTCTGTTTCAGGTGTGCAATGAGTTTCCTATTGAAGAACTTGAGGAGACTCTAAATTCCATCACGTCCTTGAAGCGAAAGTGAACTTTCATCATATATTTATTAGTGGAGTTGGACTCGTTTCATTGTTGATCACATTTGATCACATCCTTAAAGTAAAAGTTAACTTGTTTCATGCGATCACATCCGCAAGTGAAAGTGAACTTGTTTTATGTGATCACATCCTTCAAGTCAATGTGAACTTTTTTCACGTGATCATATCCTTCTTGTGAAAGTGAACTTGTTTCAAGTGATCATATCCGTCAAGTGAAAGTGAACTTGTTTCACATGATCACATCCTTCAAGTGAAAGTGAATACAACTCATGAAGTGAATTTATGTGATGTGATCACATGAAGTGGAAACATATATCACATCACAAGTTTTGTAAACTTTCGCATTTGCCAACATAATGCAGGACACTCCTTTGGGAGTCAGCAAGAATATTGATATTATGATGATACTTTCATTCGCAGTAAAGAACACTTAGCATGAACAATCTGCTATTTTGGAGTTAATAGTGTACTGGCTGGAGCTAAATCTGCTGTAGTTAATAGAATATGCTGTTTTCAGAAAAAAAACTGAAGAAAGTTTTGTTTAAGAGATCAATATTCTAAATCATAACAGTTATTTCATCAATTGAGTGTATACAAATTGTTAGAACGATTATTGAACGACAAAAAATGTTTGGCAAAAAGACGCCCTCTTTCAAAATTGCTATGGCATGTTCAGAGCCTGTGCTGTATGGCAGATATACCTAAATATGTCTCAAAAGCCTGTTTGCCTTATTTTCTTTGTAAAAGTTTTACTTTTACAGACGTTTATACTTCCAAGGAGTGGGCAAGGACTGATATATCTGACTAGTGCCACATCGAATGTGAAATTTCAAAAGGTAGCCAATTTGTATGAGTAGCCATATGTAAATATATATATATATATATATATATATATATATATATATACAGTGTGGATATATATATATATATGTGTGTGTGATGTAAATACTATACATTTGTTATGTTACTGTGTTAAGGATGTTGACCTTAAATGTACTATAATTTAGTTAAGTGACACAACAACATTGAATTACATTTGATATAGCAGTTGTCCAAGCAGACACAGGTTTTCTGTAGGTTTAAGGTGAAACAAAAGTCATATTTTGGGGGATATGCACCTAAGAGTTAAGCAAAACTAACCATTTACAACTACGTACAATCAAGAATATCACACTAGTGGTTACTCTGAATGTTGCTAAAAGTGGGACATTCTGGTCAAATCTCAGTTTTCCTGGAGGCTGACATGTTGACCAGGGCACTGATGTTTGATGACTAAGTGACCAATAACCACCTGCAGTTCTAGTTCTAGTTGTAGGTGCAGCTGAAACTTCCACTGCAACGTGTTAAGTGCCTTCGACCTAGATCGAAGGGCCAATGGGTATACCCGAAACAATGCAAACTCTCAATCAAGCAAGCTGAAATTTGATAAACAAACGTCAAAATATGTTGCATAAGTGGAGTTTAGATGCAAACAGCCGTATCGAATCGGCAAGTTTTTGACCTAATAGGCGTACAGTATGCTTGAAAAAAAATTGGGCGTAGAAAAAATGTTAAGGAATCTGTTCTCATAAGCATACACCAATTTGTTTCTCTAGAAAATAAGGTAACTGTTTAGCAGTAGTGGTGTCATTTGGTGACTAGTGTAGAACAACTGAAAAGTGTTGCAATCTGTTTAGCACCAGATAACGACACTTTTCAGTTGTTTCACACTAGTCAAATTACAATAATTATGGATCCTGCTGATTAAAAAACTGGGTGTATGCTAATTAGGGTACGTATGCTTAATAGGTCGAATACGTTTCGTGTTTACAGATAAATTTTCATGTGGTGACCGAATATTTTCAGACTACAGGCACTTGTGACGTATAGTTATCTAATTGTATGGCACGGCCCATGAAATAAAGATGCTGTGTGTTCAACAAGGTTTTCATAGTAAACCAATGCCGTTTTTTTTCTTGATTTCTTGATCCAGGTGCAAGATGGTTCTACTGAACATAAAAATGTCAAATTAAAAAAATATATATTTCAACTGCTTTGTGTGTCAGTTTATCTCTTGCCTTAATTCAGCAAGCTTTCGCTTATGGTCCAATTGGCTCCAACCAGTATGTGAAAATTTTACAAGCTAAAAAATCTACTGTCCCGTCCCCGAAATAATAATATATGGTCCCGATTCAGAAATAAAATAATCTGGCCTCATACCATAAACCCGGAAGTAAAATAATAATCTGTCCCCCATACCATCAACCCGGAAATAAAATTTTAATATTTATGTCCACATAGGCAATTGCTCCCCATACCATCAACCCGGAAATAAAATAATCCCCCCGCCGTCGAACGGATGGACAGAGGTTCCGCCCCTCTCCAGCGCAAATAGAATAACCCAATGACATATCTATTATCATCGCAGACGGCGTCGGACCAATCAGCATCGCCTAATGGCGGAAGTGTGGCGCGGCCAGCGAACGTGGTGGCGAAGTTGTCGTGCTTCTGACAGCATGGGAAATCGTTCTCGTTGATTATCCACCGAAGCAGTGTCCGTGCGGGGAATGGCCACTAAAAACAACACTCTGCTGAACCACGGAGAGCGCTCGATAATGTTCGTATGCTTGAGGCGATTTCGTCGACTTCTCGACCTGAAAAACATCCTAGTCGTGAACATCATGTTCCTGATGCTGAATCTGTTCTTCTTCGTGATGCAAATGAATCGGGGAATTTGGCCAGTCGAGTCGTATTTCAAGCCGGTGTTGAGTGAAAACGACAAGGCACAGATGATGGAAACGTTAGCGGCGTTTGCCGGCGCGTTGCAGGCGGCTAACGTGACATTTATGATGTACGGCGGTACGTTGATTGGGGCCTACCGTCATCACGGCCCGATCCCGTGGGACGACGACGTCGATGTGATCGTGAACGCGTCGCAGAAGGAAATCGCACGCGAAGTGCTCGTGGGCATGGAGCCCCGCTACAAACTATACTCGGACAGCGACGGCCCTGTTCAGCATGCCCAGTGGAAGTTCCATAAAACCGACCTGCCAAAATTCCTACACAAGCCTTTCAAGTGGCCCTACATAGACATATTCTTCTTCCAGGAGAACGATACACACATTTGGGACGAAGTGGCAAGGTACTCGAAGGCATACTCATTCGAGAAGCGCGACATCTTTCCCTTGATTCCTCGCATCTTCGGCGCAATGGTGTTGCCTGCGCCGTGCGACACACAGAAAATACTCGAACAGAATTACCACATTACACTTTGCCGTTCACGCCAGTTCAGCCACATGATGGAGCTGCCACTGTTCAGCTTCTCGACAAGGGATGTGCCATGCTCTCAGATTAAGCACGTGTTTCCCTTTGTTGAGCGAACATATGCTGATGGAGCTGTAAACGAAACCCTGAAAATTGCTAAATGGGAACTTCACTCCGTGACTGTTCCTGCCCGCTGTGGCCGAACTTAGAAGTAGGCACGATGTATGATAACGATTTTGTACATGTTTGATATTATACCTAGTTCTAGACGTAGACCAGGATTTAGCCTTGTGTTGTTGGTATGTACAAGGTTTGTCTATGCAACAAATCATCCAATATTCTGGACAGTGTTTGGGCTTCAGTGTGGAAACCATATTGCACGTCCCTGTAAGGCCGTTTTACAACCGGCTATTTATTGGCATAGCACAATTTTTAAGCGGCGACCGATAGCTGGTGCATCCGTCATTGCCTTTCTACAAAGCTAAGTGGGGATTGGCACAAGTCAATAGGTCGTATCTGCAGTGTCTGGAAACATCACTCATCTAAACACGCATAATTTATGCTCAAGTCTAAATTAATCCATCTAAAAATTTAGGTGTATTAATTTGTAAGATGTGAATTTGTTGAAATGGTAGGTGTTTGCTTTGCTCACATAATTATCGCACCTGTTCATTCGTCGTTCCACTAGTCGGAGCTCTGTTAATCTTGGATTATTTGGTATACCCAGTAAGTGTTATATGCTAGTTAACTGTGCTATGCCATCCACATCAAAGGAAAAGTAAGGAGTTGATGTTTACTACTTAGTAAGTATGTTTGTTTTGGTAGTAAATAGCTTACTACCAAAACAATCGTACTAAAACATAAAGGCCTGAGCACAATAAGTATATGAACCTGCTACATCCCATTGTTGGCTGTGAAATACTTGAAAGTATTAATAATTAAACTGTATATACACCCTTTATATATTATGAAAACCCTTACTTTTACTTGGTTTACAAAACTTTATATACACAAATTGTACTGTGCGTTCGCTTGTGGATGTATGGCTGAAAATGTCGCATAATTATGCAAGAATGATATTTTCTCTACAACTAGAGGTCTGTTGATCAATGTGACCAAGGTCATGGATGTATGGACGTCATTGTGATGTATGAGTATAAACAGCTGTTACAATTTTACCTTTATCTGTTGCAGAGCATGTGCGGTAAAACTGGGTTTGATGTCCCCGTTTTAAATACTCGGTCCCAGATAATTAAGTAATGGAAAAAAATATTAAAAATAATTCTAGTTCAACTCGGAAGTACTTGACACTGCAAGCTAATACAGATCGCTTACTTCAATATAAAAGTATTTAAATAAATTAAAACTACTTTGAAACTGTGCATCTGAATAGGTTCATTACAACATATGTATTCGCAGTGCCAGTGTTTTCTGTTTTACAATGGTTCACTAAACTTAGCATTTTCTGGCACTTTAATGTTCTGTAAAGACTGGTGCAAGGTAATGTTTCTGCAAATATTGTAGATGCTGAATAATCGATCGATATTAAATGCTGAATAACTAGTTAGTAGATATTGAAGGCTGAATAATCAGTAGATATTAAAGGTCATTACAGACTGGTTCAAGATATTTTTTGTTGTACGTATTAAACTGTAAAGGCTGGATAATCAGAAGATAGTAACGACTGAATATGTTGTATAAATGCAAATTAGGGTTCATCTGTGCCAAAATATTTATCTGATTATTCCTAGGTATTTATGGTGTTGATGATCTGGTCATAGCAGAGTGCTAGTGTTTATTTGTGTAGTATAAGTAAATATTCACACGAATGGTGCTTGATTTATATCTGTTTAACTGGTTTGTTTGATAGGTTTTGTCCAACATGATGATTGTTTGCCATTTTGTGTGCTATTGAAGAAGTATTATTGTTAAGTTGTCACATTGTAACCTTAATTACTTAAATGTGTTCAGTTATTAATTAAACAATAACAGTATTGCTATTAACCAAGGGGCCATATCAAAACTGATGTTTGATCTTGGAAGGATTTGGTTTATTAGTGTTGCATAGTGATGTATTCCCCTCAAAAAATATTTTTCTGAGGCATAATGGGGCTGTTAAAAGAGGAACAAATGAATCGCATTATGTTACAGTCATGTTTAAATACTATGTCCAGTGTTACCAACTCTGCGTGTTTAGAGGGTGAAATGCCAACGATGATCGTGTATTTAATATATATCTGAAATACTACGCATATGATGATATATCTGAAGTCATACGTATATGATGATATATCTGATAATCATACGCATATGACGATATATCTGATAATCATACACATATCTTGGGCATATATGATGATTAACATTTTGAATCAGTGTCATTACTTTTCTTCAAATGTTGGCAACCCTGTATGTGTGTAACTGTGTATATGTGTGCCTGTGAAAGACAAGGACATTTTCACATGTATCCAAAGTTTCCTACATGTGGGGGAGCCGGGGAGGAAGGGGGGTTGAAGCTAAATGAGTGGTTTCATGTCTTGTACATTTGATGTCTTGAGCTGGCCCCTTAGTGTTCTACAAAGTGTGTTTTGTATGTAGATAAGATCAACTCTAGTCTTGAAATCTGATGAAACTGATGTACCTATTAAGCGTAGGTACGATGAAACTGATGTACCTATTAAGCGTACGTGCCCTAATTAGCATACATCCCTTTTTTAATCAGCATGATCCATATTTATTGTAATTTGACTAGTGTGGAAGAACTGAAAGTGTTGCCATCTGGTGTTCAACAGTTTGCACAACTTTTCAGTTGTTCTACACATGTTACCAAATGACACCACTAGTGTTATACCTTATTGTCTAGAGAAACACATTTTGGTGTAGGCTGATAAGAACAGATTCCCTGACATTTTTCCATGGCCCAATTTTTTTTTTAAAGTGTTCTGAGCGCTTATTATGTCAAATACGGTACTTGTCTTGTATCTTAGGAAATTGTGTGATTTCTTGTGCCAACTAGTACATGATTCTTAATGCAATATTTTGTGAATTTGCTATATTTTTAATTTACTTCGATGTATTAATTGCAATGATGATTTTATGTTCAGTTTTCAGAATAAATGAGACTCATTAGAAAAACCGCAATCTTTGCAGTTGACTAACAAGGAATTTATTTTAATTATCACGCTCGTTGAGAACAAATTCTGACACTCATGTGCACACCTATTTTTTATTTTGTCAATAGCTACCTCTGCAATTTGATTTTTCTTTCATTTCAGGCTCATTTCACACACAAAAATTATCTATCTCGTATTGAATCTGACATGCTGGCCCATTTTCCCAAATTTCTTATTATATTAACCAGAATTTGGCAGCAGTGGCTTTGTGTAGCCGGTCTCTTATTATACCAAGACAAGGCTATTATCCACTTTTATACCTGATCTAACGATCAAAGTCAAATCGTTCGATGATTTTAACAATAAAAGTACAAACTATTTTTCCAACCGACTGCCCATAATTTTATTACTTAAGACTATTCATGCACTATATATCTGAACCTCAATTAACCTGGTTCGCTGTAGTGTATTGCAGAGACAGCTGTTGTCATATTGTTGTTATATATCCCAAACCCAGCACATGACTGTCTAAACTGGTTGATAATTAGTCCACTTGCATAACACATACCACATTCGACCTATTAAGCATTAATTTACACTAAGCACTAATTAGCATACACCCCCTTTTTTAATCAGCAGGATCTGTAATTATTGTAATTTGACTAGTTTGGAACAACAAGTGCCACCATCTGGTGTTAAACAGTTGGCACCACTTTTCAGTTGTTCTACACTAATCACCAAATGACACCACTAGTGTTAAACAGTTACCTTATTGTCTATTGAAACAAATTCAGGTGTCTGCTTATAAAACAGATTAATTTACTTTTTCAAGTGTTTTGTGTGCTTACTAGGGCAAATAGGTAGTTTGCTGAATGTGCCAAGGAATATTCTTAACTGGGGTAAGAAAAAAGGATTCTTACAAAATGACAAACACATTCTCAAGCAATCAGATGTACAAGCCAACATTTTTTCAGCACATTTGGTTGTAATTTTTTTTTTCTGTATGATTTTACTTTGCACTTTTCAAGCTTTATTATATAACTGTGTATGTGCCTACCAAATTTGAATGGACCCATGCAACTGCTTTTGAGCAGTATGGTACTAGAAATGCAAGTTAATTTTTATAAAATCAATGCAAATGTGGGATACCGATACATATCAACATTTTATCTTCCATGAAGAAGCAAGATCACAGAGTTCAGATCACAGAGTTCAGATCACAGTTATGGTTCCAGAGAGTATAATATCTAAAATGTACAAGTTGTCTGATTTTAGTGATTTTATTTGCCAAGTAACTGTATTCAGTCATCAAGATTGGTGTGTTTGTTAATATTAATACAGCATTTTGTTTCTGCACCATATATCTGGCAGTTGTGGCCATTCAGAGGCACATTACAGTAATAAAACATTTATAAATGAGTTTTAAATAAAGAATATAATTATATGACTAAGATATATAAAGCATTAAAATAGTATTAAAATAAATAAGATTAAAATACTTAAGATACAAGTTAAAAGTGTGTCGTTGAAATAAAAGTGGCATGAGCCCATAACTGTAGACAAATGTTACTTAAAGAGAAACTGCACGTTTAAAAAGAAGAGTCTTAAGCTGCTTCTTGAAGCTGTTATGGCAATCTGCAGCACGCACGGCAAGAGGCAGATTGTTCCAGAAGCGCGGTGCAGCGTGTGAGAATGCTCTAGCTGTTGCCTTGTTGGCTTATATAGTGTTGATAAAGCAGATTAAAAATGGTATAGGGTTTTTAGTGGTGACATTCCCAAAACAGTGGTAGGCGTATAATTAATTTGCGACTTGATTAAAAGAGCTGGCGGTGTGTGATTTTGACAAAACTTGTTCAGCACATCGGTGACATAGTGCCAGTGGATGTCATCGAAAATGTTCAGAGGTGTAAGAGCTGGGGAAGGGGATCCATCATGAACAATTAGACATGATTAAACCGAAAAAAATTGTGGACATGACATGCAGGTAACTAGAGATGTTTGATGTGATTAAATATTACTATTATACTCAAATGTGTACTTTTTTCAACGTTTCTTTCTTTGCGAGTTCCGTTTTGTATTCAAATGTGCCATTTTCGTCCTTAATTCAGTTGTGCCATTTTGTTTTCGGATGTGCCTTTATGGTGGGCTCCCCGGGCTTGAAAAATAAACTGTGGTCTGGCCCAGCAATGACGTGTAGGCTGTCAGGTTAGAATGACTGTTTTTGTGAGCAGCCCTTGTGCTGTACGCATATTATTGGAAGTATTTAGTGCACTGACTATACAGCATCTGTAGATGAGTAAGACATAAATAGATGAGCTCATTTAACCTTTGCTCATGGTTGGTTCATAGAAGTGGGGTAAACAGAACCACTGGAGGCGTTGGAAACATTAACCTATCTATAGTGATCGACCCATGAAGTTAGAAGATACTTTTAAAATTACATAATAACTTATTAACATTTGAAATGTTCTATATTAAATTGGTGGGTGTTGGCATGCACATCCATGGCAAAA
Organism: Lamellibrachia columna; assembly: GCA_963662155.1. Lineage (NCBI taxonomy): Eukaryota > Metazoa > Annelida > Polychaeta > Sabellida > Siboglinidae > Lamellibrachia > Lamellibrachia columna. The sequence continues at coordinate 31,780,661 of OY759273.1, read as the reverse complement.
TTGACTGCAATATTATGTCTGATGGATTTGATCAGTGGCTATGGAAAATAACACTAGTGGTCAGTGTATTTGGGCCATGTATTCAGTTGATTTAGCCCAGCATAATTGAAATCATGATGTTGATGTTCAGATCTGTAATCTGTTCAGATCTGTGAATAGTTTAAGTAATATGCGTAGTCTGTTTAATTAATAAGAGTGTGTAAGTTTTGCTAAAAACATCGAAAGACTTGACTTTTAGTGTTATATCAGGTAACCTAGCTGCAAACATATTGTAGTATTTTTTGCTGGACCTGATCATAATTATATAGTTTGTCTGATGATTTCACCAAAACTAAATAAAAAAAAATTTCAAATGAGCTAGCATATGTTACAACGTATATACACACACCGGAGTCATATATACCACCCCCGTAGGTTAATGTTTTTGGGAAATTAGTGAAAATTCAAACTGTAGAGGCCGGTGGGGGGGGGTGGTAAATTAATTGATCACTGAAGAAAAAAGAAAATAAATAGCAGGAAAACATACTAAACCAATCCCGTTTGAAATGTAATTTAAGGCTAAAAGAACCGACATGTTAAATGATAAAATAAAAAGATGAGTCAGAATCGCATTCCAATCTGCTGCAAGATTGTCCCTTGTCCTAGAATCATTCACAGGGGAAGGCAGTGTTAGTTGAGCCATTTTTCGTTCTTTTTGATGTCTAGGGCACAATCATATATTCATAAGTCAAAATTGTTTTTACTCACATAAACAATGATCATTAGTAGATCATTTTATAACAAGATAATATATATAGTACGCACAGATAATTATATATAGGGTTGGTAAGTTGGCTCAACGAACTCTTGGTGTGGAGTACGTTAAATTGAGCCAAAGTGTATAGCGTAAGTTGGGTAAATGCTTTAATTGTATAATTTACGTAGGCCCTGTACAAACAATTTATAATAACTCAGCCAACACATCTACCCAGTGGGAATTACACGTCTCTGACAAGTCTACGTGCTTAATTAATAATTCATTAATAATTCAACACAATTAATATACACTTATAGGCCAATCGGAACCAGTGTAACTATAACTGCTAATATGTTGCCTTGTAGCTATCCGTTGTCCCAATTTTCTCAGAAAAATTAATTCCTTGATGTATTTTGGGGGTAAAGAACACTTGTGACTACTGCTCAACTAACCCTCCCTTGGGTCTTCGGTGGCTCTACTAACCCCGTTTCGACAATTAAGCTTATTTAATTAACTTCTCATTAAAGCGCGAAGTGATGTAAATAATTTTCTTCTCTGTGCACAGCTAAGCCATTTGTAAAAAATTAAGTGCACAAACAATAAAGTCTGGTCACGTGCGTTGATAGTTTACGCACCAGCAGTCATTAATCAAAAAATTTTCGATAAACATAAAAAACATAGTTTTAGCTCACACGTTCTGACCTTTGTGACAAATGTAACCTATTATATGTCAATAGTGTTCTAATAACATGTTCAACCACTGGGTGGCACCATGTAACTGTCGCTGCTGTAGTTTCCCAGGAAACATGAGTGACTCAACTAACCCAGTGGCTCAACTAACACTGCCTTCCCCCGTGCACATTGAAAGCATATACGCAGCTAGAATGACTCAAGGACAAAGTACACTCCAGGATATCTAGTTCATCCACAGAATATCGTTTCTAGTCTCCATCTCTGACTGATTTAGCCTATCGCAAATCCGGTTCGTTTAGGTCCAAACATGTAGTGTGTGAATAGTTTATGGAGTCAATTTAATAAAAAAATGCGTATTTAAAAGAAAAATAATCGAACGAATTTATTTTAGTCGTTATATCTGGCATAGATATATAGTACTGTATAGATATATAGTACTATATATCTATGGATCTGGTAAGGCTCAAAATAGTAGATATCCAAAACGGTAAACACAGTGCGGGTCAATTAATGGCTATGCCAATCATGGGCGTGACTTCCATCCTCTCGCCGATCACATGACAAAATTATGAAAATTTACCAAAAGTGAAATTTGTGAGTTTTCAGCGTTTTCAATTAATGTTTGACGAAACATTAAGTAATTTAATAGTTTTTCTGATGATTTCACACAAACTACATATACAATGTAGTTGTATCGTAGGATTAATATATATATTTAGGCACTGGAGGGCACAACCCATCATTTAATTACCAACTAGAGGGCACCCGGTATTAACACCATACCCACCCCTTGTGAAAATATATCATGGTTTTCCATAGTATACCATGGTATTTACCATGGTTTATCATGGTTTACCATGGTTTACCATGGTTTACCATGGTTTACCTGTTTCAAAACACCATGGTATACGTACCATGCATTTAGCATGGCATATTTTCATAAGGGTCCAGGTCTTTAAGAGCGGTCTTGGTCCTCTACGGGAGACGATGCACGTATGCTAGCTGTCTCCAGGTCTTCCAGAGCGGTCTTGGTCATGTACGGGAGACGATGCACGTACGCTAGCTGTCTCCAGGTCTTCCAGAGCGGTCTTGGTCATGTACGGGAGACGAGGCACGTACGCTAGCTCTCTCCAGGTCTTCCAGAGCGGTCTTGGTCATGTACGGGAGACGAGGCACGTACGCTAGCTGTATCCCTTATGAAAATATACCATGGTATTCCATAGTATACCGGGCCATGGTATACCATGGTATTTACCATGGTTTACCAAGGTTTACCTGTTTCAAAACACCATGGTATACCATGCATTTACCATGGTATATTTTCATAAGGGACTAGAGGGCACCCAGTATAAAAGGAGGGGACTCTGGAGGGAAGAGGTCTTCTTCCAGGTGGGTTTTAAGTCGATGGTTGTGAGGAAGGCTCTCGGGTAGGGTACATGCTACGGTAGCACGTGTGCAGATAGCAATCTCTTTTTGTAAGTTATTATACACCTTAAGATGCTCTCAATTTTACTTAGCTGCAATTATTTTATAAGCCAGCTATTTTATCATGTGTTAAGATTGTATTTGTTATAAATAAAGAGTAAATTTGGATTGCTGCCTGGTCTTGATTACTATATTAAATGGAGACCTTAGCCGAGATATGTTCTATTAAATATAATCCCCCATCCACCTGTTGGCTGTGAAATGGGAGCAGTACAACAGTTGCACACATGTTTTAACATGCTACCATGTTGCAGTGGATACCAGGCATAGCTAGGTTTGATTTTCCCTAAAATGAATTTGAAATTAGACTTCCTCCTCTGTTATCCCTTTCTACTTCTCCCTATCGGCAGCCTTCTCCCCCCACTTGTCATCCTCCTATGTTATCCCTTTCCACTTCTCCCTACCGGCAGCCTTCTCCCTCCACTTGTCATCCTCCTATGTTATCCCTTTCCACTTCTCCCTATTGGCAGCCTTCTCCCTCACTTGTCATCCTCCTATGTTATCCCTTTCCACTTCTCCCTATTGGCAGCCTTCTCCCTCCACTTGTCATCCTCCTATGTTATCCCTTTCCACTTCTCCCTACCGGCAGCCTTCTCCCTCCACTTGTCATCCTCCTATGTTATCCCTTTCCACTTCTCCCTACCGGCCGCCTTCTCCCCCCTCTTGTCATCCTCCTATGTTATCCCTTTCCACTTCTCCCTACCGTCAGCCTTCTCCCTCCACTTGTCATCCTCCTATGTTATCCCTTTCCACTTCTCCCTACCGGCAGCCTTCTCCCTCCACTTGTCATCCTCCTATGTTATCCCTTTCCACTTCTCCCTATTGGCAGCCTTCTCCCCCCACTTGTCATCCTCCTATGTTATTCCTTTCCACTTCTCCCTACCGGCAGCCTTCTCCCTCCACTTGTCATCCTCCTATGTTATCCCTTTCCACTTCTCCCTACCGGCCGCCTTCTCCCCCCACTTGTCATCCTCCTATGTTATCCCTTTCCACTTCTCCCTATTGGCAGCCTTCTCCCTCCACTTGTCATCCTCCTATGTTATCCCTTTCCACTTCTCCCTATTGGCAGCCTTCTCCCCCCACTTGTCATCCTCCTATGTTATTCCTTTCCACTTCTCCCTACCGGCAGCCTTCTCCCTCCACTTGTCATCCTCCTATGTTATCCCTTTCCACTTCTCCCTACCGTCAGCCTTCTCCCCCCACTTGTCATCCTCCTATGTTATCCCTTTCCACTTTTCCCTACCGGCCGCCTTCTCCCCCCACTTGTCATCCTCCTATGTTATCCCTTTCCACTTCTCCCTACCGGCAGCCTTCTCCCCCCACTTGTCATCCTCCTATGTTATCCCTTTCCACTTCTCCCTACCGTCAGCCTTCTCCCCCCACTTGTCATCCTCCTCCGACTTTCTCACATCCCTCTTTATGCAGTCCTCCCATCTGAATATCGTTTCATGGTCTCCGCTCTCTTGTAGACGGTCCTCCCACATCCACACCACGTGTTTAGTTTTTAATTAATGGAAGTCTGTTTTGCTGGTGTATCTGTTAAGAAACACTGATAAAATACCTTGTTTCTTGTAATATTCATTCAGTTTTTGTTTAATACGTGAACAGTGTTAGCAAGTAGGGGAGAGTTGCCGGGATTGGATCAGTTCCTCGATCGGACCAGTGCTGTATATTCGATCCATATTACTGTATACCGTGGCATCCTTTATCGATTATGTCATTCATCAGTGCCATGTCGGATGACACGGTAAGTTTCGACGAAATACCAGTACTTTTTAAATAGTTGTCACCGAAAGTAGGTTTTCTATGTCTCCGACATAATAATCAGTGATGTGTGTCCATCAAGAGTATAGGAGCCCAACGTATGTAGCGATAATAAAACATTTAAAGTGGATGTCGTCTGCTTGTGATGACAATGCAATATTTTGAACACGTGAAATTCCACGATTGGACCACTGCCTTTGCCACAATTGGACCAGTGACTCACATCAGGGTGTGTCAGGGTGTGTCAGGGTGTGTCAGGGTGTGCCATCGTTAGATGTGTGTAATTATTCCAACAGAGTTTATTGATTAACAGAAAGTAATATTAGACAAGGGAGCAATTATAATAATTCAAATAAAGGAAGTTGCTAAGTGGTCCAATCTAGGGAACTTGTATCAGAACACATTTGGTCACAGGTAGATTTACAGTGTTTCGGACTAACACGTACACACTTAATTTATTTTAGGGTTTACATAAATTTAGTGCCAATGGTCATATATAAACGGAAGATGATGAAAATAGAACTGACAAATGGTGGTCCTCCGGGAGCAAAGGCTCGATGTCCAATGAGGGGTTTGTTACTTGGCTGTGACATTTCGTAGATTTTGTTAAACCAACGAATGAGGAGACCGTTGTGCACGTGACTCGCACAAAGAATTTGGCTGCAACTGGGATGGCTCGGGAAGCTGGAGTGGTCATGGTCTCACTTCCGCGCCACACCCGACTCACTGATTCCAGCCTTTGGATGGGGCCTTTTTCGGACCGTTTAGGGAAATACTACGATGATGCATTGAGGATGTGGATGAGAGAACATGTAGGCAGACCAGTGACAACATATGGCAGGTCGCCGAAGTTCTTAATGAAGTCGCCGAAATTCTTAAAGCGGCGTCCCTCCAGAATGCTGTTAGCGGCTACAGAAAGGCGGATCTGTGGTCATTGACTATATACGTATTTCAAGACTCCAACTTCGCTGCTGCTACGGTAACTAATGTAACTAATGGTAACGGAAGCTGCACAAGAGCACAACCCTATACCACCTATAGCTTCTAGCTGATCCCAGCTGTGGCAGCTCCGGCACTGACAGCAGTTGTCATGGTGATTGGAAAAGAGCACAAACCTACGCCACCTCTGACACCAGTTGATGCAGCTCCAGCACTCACAGTGGTTGTCATGGTGATTGGACAAGAGCACAACCCTACGCCACCTCTGACACCAGTTGTTGCAGCTCCAGCACTGACAGCCATGGAAGCTGTACCAGAGTTATGCCCACCGAAGAAAGAAACTAGCTATAAACAAAGCAAAGTCGGACCGGAGATAGCTACGCCTACTAGGCCTACACCCACCCAAGAGCCCAGTACTTCTAAGACCACTGCAACTCAATCGAGAGCGCACAACAATTCCGATCCACCCAAATTAACCTAGTCGATTGCAGCTCATCAAGTACATCGAAGGCTGCAGAAATGGTCAACGGGACATTTTGTACGATGGTAAAACCTACCCAGGCATAATGCGATGAGCCATGGATGTGACGAAAGAAACTGTAGCGGTGCAGTGCGTGTAAATTGTGCGACAGAACAGGTACGGTGGCGTCTGCAGGATGACACAGCAGCATACGAACTTGCAGTTGACACTACGCAGGCACAGTGCGACGAGTAATGGATGTGATGAAAGACTCTGTGGTGCCAGTGCACGCAATTGCGAGACAGAACATATTGTGATGGGCTCTAAAGGATGTCGATCATTTCCGCTGACATATCCAGGACGCATTGACAGAAGACTATGAACATTAGGCCCTGTTAACATTTCACTTGACAATTGATTAATGTTATGTTTCTAATGAATAATGATAATGTAATGATAATAATGGTGTTCATTACATAATGATATTGAAAATTATTGATTTTAAATTCATGTAATAATAATGAGCACCTGTAATAAAAAAATAATTGTCATTCCGGGCATTGTCATTATGACAATGTCAGCAAGTATGCACGACACTCACCGTGCAGTGACACTAACGGTGTATTTATGGGGGGGGGCATTGGAGTATTTAGGGGGCACTGGGCTATGGCCCCCACTTTTGCTTAAATGTTTAGATTTGTTCCCGTAGTTTACTCATGGATTAATTCAAAGTTTGGTCTACATAATTTGTTTGTTTGTTCAGTCGAAGAAGACATGGGACATTGTGTAGGGTGGATGGTACTACAAAGATTATGAACACTGGTATTTATTAGTATATTGTATTTAACTAATGATAACTATGATTGTTATAATGAACACTATATGTTATCAATTCATAATTATTCTTAGTCCTATATATAATCATTTTACTTTTGGTCCAATCGAAGACATTGGGTGGTCCAATCGTGGAAACAGTGGCCACGATTGGACCGTTTTGCAATTATTTTTAAATTCGTTTTTTTCCTCAAAATTCATCAATGATTGTCTTGTGATTAATAACTCTCTATAATAATATAAAAAAGCCGTTTGCTGATGTCTACAAGTTGTGGATACAACCAAACTTGGGGGGGCTCACTCTGTGACCTAGTGATGTAATAAATCAAGTTCATTACATATGGCGCATGTCTAATGATAGAAGTTTCAAAGTGTTTCCTGGTTTTGTTTGCTACTGTAGCAAACTGGTGGTTAGTTATTGTAACTGGTGGTTAGTTATTGCAATAGGTATGCTAATGCAGCAACAGAGCAGATGCGCTCGGCAACAGGGTTGGGGTCATCGAAATGATAATAATGGTGTTCGTTACATAATGATATTGAAAATGATTGATTTTAAATTCATGTAATAATAATGAACACCTGTAATGAAAAATAGTTATCATTCCGGGCATTGTCATTTTGACAATTATAAGGACAATGAGTGTGCCGGGTGCACGAAAATGGAAAATGAATTTTTTTATTTCTGAGAAAGATTTCAGCAGTCTGTATTATAATGTTGTGTTACAGTACAATATCCTACTTCTACCATCCATTGTCAGGGAAACTGGCAATAACCTATTAGTTCAGTAGGCTTTTAGTTGCCATACTTTCAGAATAATTCAGCCTTACACTTTAACTTTTTATATATTTTCTGAATTTCAGCACCCAAAATGAGAATGTGGGGCAAGTTCTGTGACCACTATTTTTAACTGGGTGTAGTCTTCTATTAGGTAAACACTTTCGTTCATCCCACATTGCCACAGTTCACTCAGCTGTATAAATGAGTATCTGGCTACAGACAGAGGTGTATATGTGAACGAATAGTAGTTGCACAGTAATTGCAGCATGGCTGAATGCTTCCCAGAAAAGTTGAGGTGATGTTGGAATGTACAGGTCCGCCAAGGAGACTTGATACCATGCAATATAAGAACCTTTTTTATTTTGGATATTTTTGGGTATGGGTATATATTCAAATGCAAATGCACTGAAAATTTCATGGCTGCATTATTCAAATGCGCACAACATTAAAATGTATTTGTGTTTAACAAGGCTGCTAATTTTCCCGGATTTGCTTGCAAGACCCAGTAGATTGACCCATTCTACTGGTAAATAGATTTGTGAAGCATTCAAAGTGTCACAAGGAAAGGCTTGGACAATCTCAACATTTATATATACTGTTAAAGGTGTCAACATATGGAAGAATATGCTAGGAAGCTAAGGAGGGTAAACCTAGTTAAAATTATAAGTCTTCAGATGACTGCAAAATTGTACTATGTTTCTTACTGACCTACCAATAGGGGGTGAATTCCAGAGTTGGGGCTGCAAGCAAGAGAGCCCTGTAGTTCCAATATTTGTTTCAAATCTGGGAAAAAAAAGTTCTTGTGCAAGATAATGATGTTTTCTAAGCTGAACTATGATTACCATGGTATGGTGAGTAAGACAGAAGGAGGTCAGAAACCAGAGACGAAACATCCGTCAGCTTATATTGTTTTATTAACAGCATTCAGAAGACAGTGGTAAATACACCGACACATGTTGAATTAACCAGAGCACAATCTACTGTGTTCGGTGAAAATATATAAGTAACATTTGTACATTCAATGACATGTTCACTGTTATCCAGACAAACATGGAAACATGTACATGCACGCATGCACACACACACGCATGCACGCACGCACACATGCATGCATGCAGAGTGCACACACACACACCCTGCATCCATTATGGCAATGACTAGAATGGTTTATAGTTAACCAGATTGAAAGAAAACAGCTCAGACACCTGTCTACTATGACCACTGCCCCTTCCATACTGTATTACAGTGATCATCCCTTACCTGTCTGCAAAAACCAATGCCCCTTTCTAAGTAGCATGGTCATTGTTGGGAGACAGCCTATACTGACTGTACGTACTACGCAGGTCATAACAATGCCACCACTGGTGAACGAGGATGGCTACACCCACTGCCAAAGACATCACTCTGTAGATGACTGTCTCTTGTGTGAATAACTTCTCCTCCTCCTCAACAAGGTGGCAGTGGCTTCTACAAGTTGCTCTATCCATCCTATCATACGTGTGTTGCACATTGTAGTCCCCATGTACCGTCCTGATCCAGAGGTCACGTCCTGATCCAGAGGTCACGTCCTGATCCAGAGGTCACTTCCTGATCCAGAGGTCACGTCCTGATCCAGAGATCACTTTCTCCAGTACTAAAACAGGAGAGAGGTCACATAAAGCCAACCGATTTTGCATGGAAAATAGCTTTTAATTTAAACTGAAAGAAAAGTCATTGTTTGGGGTTATGCACCTAAGAGTTAACTAAAAGTCATCATTTGTAACTGCAAACAAGAATATCACACTAGTAGTTTTTTTCAAAGTGGAATATTTCTGTCAAATCTCTGTTTAACTGGGCACTGACATGTTAACCAGCGCCAGAAACCAGGTGACGTATTAGGCTTGGCCAGTATATACATAACCATCACAAAGTCTCAATCAAATGGGATTTATGTCAGAAAGGTGATTAGTTTAGTAAATTTTTTTATACAAGTTCAGTTTGGATGCAAACAACATACCCATATCCTATGGGCAAGAATAGGGGGAAGTGTTTACAAATATGTTTTAATTTGGCAAGTAAATATTGCCAGACTACAGCACCAGTGACGTAAGGTTATCTAACACTATGACATGGCCTATGAAATTAAGACGCAGTGTTCAACAAGGATTTCTTAGTAAACCGTTGGCATGATTGTAATTACATATACTTTTATAGGTGCATTGGCCCAAAACCATGACTTGTTTTGCTTTAACATTACATAATACAACACAGACATCATACTTGTAACGTGGGGAGAAATCCCAAAAGAAGGTTCAAAGTATAATCCAAAGCATCAAGTCAATAAGACATCAATAATAATAATATAAAATAATAACTTTATAACAATAGTAGCATCAGAACTAAAACATGAAGCTAACGTGCTCAGCATCATAAATCTTCCAAGAGAACAACATAATAATGAATGTTTATTTCAGACAAAAGTCCATATATATTACAGGGCCCCTGTATATATTATATACATAAAATACAAGTAAAAATATATAAATATTAGACACTAAAAGTACATACATGTAGAAATAATTTATGTTTTTATTAAAAATCTCAAATAAAATAAAATTGCAGAATAGTGATGTACCTGAGCAATCTTATGCATCTGTTCCATCAGTGCGGCTACAGTGGCTGAGCTGCTCGCATCTATGAGACTTTGCATATAATGCACCGCTTCCTCGTCCGTCAGATCGAGACGGAATTTATCTTGCACCTGGTGGTCACACAAACAACTAAAACTGGTCGAGCAATGGTTGACTTTATATTCATGAATTACATTGTGAACTACATTTATTGGTCATACTGGAAAGGTTGGTAAACTTAAGTAATTTTATTATAATCCTATAAAGATACACATTATATACATATAATAATATATTGGCAGAACATTGAAAATGTTACAAAATATCACTTCTTCCATTGGTAGTATGTTCCATGTTGGATGTGGTGTTGTGGTGTTGTGGTGTTGTGTTGTGGTGTTGTGGTGTATTGTTTATATAACTATCTCTGGTTATCCTGTGGACTAACTGTGACATCTAAACAACCAATTTTTAGATTACCAGGTATTTAGGTAAAAAATGTGTCCTTGATACAAGATTCGTTAATTTTATAATTTCAATTATGTTCATCGGACATCGATATAAATATCTAATAAACAATTAGACAGAATTTTAATGTGTAAAATCCAGATTAGATTAGTCCAGTTGTCCACGTTTTCATTATCATTAATCGGCTCCACAAATGCTTACCTTCTTCACTGTCTTGTCAGGCTCGAGGGCAATATCAGGAACATTGGCATCCACCATGAGAGAGAACAGGTTTAGGATGAGGTTGGCTGATCTGTGAGAGAGAGAACAGGTTTAGGATGAGGTTGGCTGATCTGTGAGAGAGAGAACAGGTTTAGGATGAGGTTGGCTGATCTGTGAGAGAGAGAGAGAACAGGTTGAGAATGAGGTACCTGGTCTGTGTGTGTGTGTGGGGGAGGGAGGGAGGGAGGGAGGGAGGGAGGGAGGGAGGGAGGGAGGGAGGGAGGGAGGGAGGGAGGGAGGGAGGGAGGGAGGGAGGGAGGGAGGGAGGGAGGGAGGGAGGGAGGGAGGGAGGGAGGGAGGGAGGGAGGGAGGAGGGAGGGAGGGAGGAGGGAGGGAGGGAGGGAGGGAGGGAGGGAGGGAGGGAGGGAGGGAGGGAGGGAGGGAGGGAGGGAGGGAGGGAGGGAGGGAGGGAGGGAGGGAGGGAGGGAGGGAGGGAGGGAGGAGGGAGGGAGGGAGGGAGGGAGGGAGGGAGGGAGGAGGGAGGGAGGGAGGGAGGGAGGGAGGGAGGGAGGGAGGGAGGGAGGGAGGGAGGGAGGGAGGGAGGGAGGGAGGGAGGGAGGGAGGGAGGGAGGGAGGGAGGGAGGGAGGGGAGGGAGGGAGGGAGGGAGGGAGGGAGGGAGGGAGGGAGGGAGGGAGGGAGGGAGGGAGGGAGGGAGGGAGGGAGGGAGGGAGGGAGGGAGGGAGGGAGGGAGGGAGGGAGGGAGGGAGGGAGGGAGGGAGGGAGGGAGGGAGGGAGGGAGGGAGGGAGGGAGGGAGGGAGGGAGGGAGGGAGGGAGGGAGGGAGGGAGGGAGGGAGGGAGGGAGGGAGGGAGGGAGGGAGGGAGGGAGGGAGGGAGGGAGGAGGGAGGGGGAGGGAGGGAGGGAGGGAGGGAGGGAGGGAGGGAGGGAGGGAGGGAGGGAGGGAGGGAGGGAGGGAGGGAGGGAGGGAGGGAGGGAGGGAGGGAGGGAGGGAGGGAGGGAGGGAGGGAGGAGGGAGGGAGGGAGGGAGGGAGGGAGGGAGGGAGGGAGGGAGGGAGGGAGGGAGGGAGGGAGGGAGGGAGGGAGGGAGGGAGGGAGGGAGGGAGGGAGGGAGGGAGGGAGGGAGGGAGGGAGGGAGGGAGGGAGGGAGGGAGGGAGGGAGGGAGGGAGGGAGGGAGGGAGGGAGGGAGGGAGGGAGGGAGGGAGGGAGGGAGGGAGGGAGGGAAAGACCAACCATATAGATACACACTTGTTGTTACATCCATTGTGAAGTTAAACATAATTCATAATTCTTAGCTGTGGAGCTAACAACACCCACCTGCGTAGATGGAGGAAGGCCGTGTAGCACAGCTTGCGGAAGTCAGTGAAATGTTCACTGGTGGTTCCTCCCATTCCCTCTACCATTTCCCTCGTCAGCTTCATGGGAGGCGGCATGGGTTTAGGATCTCGGCCAAGGATATAGCCGAAGTCAATGTGGAAGAGTTTCCCTGGACACATACAAGGCAATATGCACTGGAACTGTTTAGTTAAAGTCCGACTAAAGACAAACCTTTTCTTTTCGTATGACCATCATTTTTAAATACCTTTTCTATTTAGTAGTTAAATTTGGTATTCTATTTTTATTATAATGTAGTAACTTGTGTATAATATAATTTACACATATAACTCTTATTTATATGTATGCATCACTATTACACTGATTTATGAATTCTATTATAATCATTATTTTCATCAATTTTGTATTATAAGCGCCAAGTCAAATTCCAAGAAACTGGAAAGTCAACCATTCAAGGAAAATACGTGATATTTTCAATTTGCTACCAAACTACAACTTATAAACAACTTTTACCTAGTCAACAATCAACATTAACTAGTATAACACATGTACAGTTTACAAATTTACAAAATAATACTGCAAAATTATCAGGTGTGTCATAGCAGAAACTGTGATGTTGGTTTTTAGCCAACAACCCTGACAATTTGGCAGTAATAATTAGGACATTATTTGTGCTTTAAATAAGTTACTGTTATTGATGTTTAACCAATTTTAAGGTGCTTGTGTTGCATATATGCTAGGAGCAGTTCAACAGCAAATGGTGGCCATATTTATGATTCGACCAATCACAATTTGACAAGTGTGGATTATGTGACATAAGCCCATCTCTGCATTCTTAGGGAACCTGCTGTTCTGCCTGCGATGAAATGTTTCTTTTGGATGTCATTCAGGGACTCTGATCATATTAGCTGTATCAGTTGCAATAAAGTGTCACCAGCAGGATGATATTGTTGACTGTAGTCACGTTTTGACAGACAAAGTTTCTGCCAAATTTTGTAAATACGTGGATACTTTAGGATATATGTCAACAATGGAATTTTATTTTAACACGATACAGTTTGTTCTCGGAGATTTGTAACCTAGATTACAACATTTTTGAAATAGTAACACGTTATGTAGAAATACTGTTGCCAATGTGTATATTAATATCCACAACTTGTTAAATAACTTTGTTGGGCCATGGTTTTTAATAAAAAAAATTATGTACATTAAATAATCATGTTTGAATGTAGATGATATTAAATTGTTGCATGACTGAATGGCAATATCTGACATGTTTATTTGCTTCTCCTGTCTATGTGGAAATAATCGCTATTGCATTCGTGTTGATAAAAGGCAGGCAGGAAGCCTGTCAAAACATATTCTGTCACCAGTAAGTCTCAGGAGTATACGCATCCAGTTGAATGAACTTAATAACATTAACACTACTCTCTGTTCATGCATGGAATCATAGAATAATGCACTGCATGTGTGTGTGTGCATGCGTGCATGCGAGCGCATGCGTGCATGCGTGTGCATGCATGTGCGTGTATGAATGGAGCGACAGTTTAGATATAGCATTTTTAAGCATGTAGTGTTGTATTCTAATACAGTATTCTGATACTATTATGTGTGCATACTGCATAGTTTAATGTTAGTACTGTATTGTAGATAACATTTATAATATCTACTGTGAATATGGTAGTAATGTCATTGCTTCTTTTATTTGTTCTATGACTACTGCTACTGCTTTATGTGTCAAAATATGAGCTCTAGGATCCAAGAGGCTCGCAGTGGGCATAGTCAATCAGCCTGGCATTAGGTTATGGAGTCCACATTTCTTTGTTTTAAATGTCAAAGTGTGCCAAACAAGGCTAACACTTAATCTCCATAATAAACAAACGTCATCCGTTTAGCCTTTTCATATCATCCATTTGGCCTATATTGGACTTGTGTTGATGATTGCATCAATTAAATTATGCAATTCGGTGCAAAAAAATTGCATATAAGTATTCTTATGATAGCAGCAATGCAATAATGATCCCAGTAGATGATACTAATCTATGCAGTGAAAGTGATTTCCCCCTAAGGGTGTCGTTATCCAGTACTTTTATCATGGGGGGTAAAAATTTCATGACATGTGGACCCCCGGATCCAAATGTCAGGGGGTCCATATTTCGTATGACACCAGAACTGCCAAATATCCGGCAAATGCAAATCGGACTCTCTACAAGCCAGTGGCTTCCTTGTCTGCCTACAACTTGGAGCTTGTTACTTGCAGTGGCAATCTCGTTAAACCCACCTGTAGTGGTAAGTAGAAGGTTGTCCAGGTGTCGGTCGCCCACACCCAGCAGGTAAGTGATGACACAGTACCCCGCTGAAACATGTCAATCAATCAGATATGTACTTCATGCGAGAACACTCCTTACTAGGATTGGGTATTGCCAAACATTTTATACATAAGTGTAAAGACATTTTATATGCTAAACGTTGGTAACAGTTTTGAATTTCAATAAGTATACAGTAAAAAAAACTGCATTTCTTAGCTAATTTGGTAGCAAACATTGTTTAAACAAAAAGTGCATGGGTTTAATTAGAGGTGCCTCAAGCAGGACAAGAGGCCACTAGTACACACAAACCAGTAACAAAATGTCTGGAAAACATTTCTGAAGCTGGTTATAAATGTGTGCGTTTAAATGCAAGGAGCATAGTAAATAAGAAAAACAAATTAAACAATATGATAGAAGATATTGACCCTCACATAATTGGTATAACCGAATCATGGGCCAACAAAAACATATCAGATGCCGAATTAGGACTGACAGGATACGTAATGTTTAAAAAAAAAGAATAGGAAGAAGGGGAGGGGGAGTTATTTTATATATCAAAGAATCTATTCAGGCTTACAAAATAAAATTAGAAAGGGAAGCAGACTGCGATGAAGCTGTTTGGTGCAAAATAGTTACAGGAAATTCAACATTAGCTATTGGATTAGTTTACCGAAGTCCAAAAATAAATGAAGATGATAATGCAAAAATACAAAACGCTATAAAGGAAGTGAGTAAAGGGGAATGTATCATAATGGGAGATTTTAACCACGGACATATACAATGTAAATATCTAGAAAGTATGGGGGTGAGGACCAACAGTTTTTGTTTTTAATTCAGGAGAGCTTCCTTACTCAGCACGTGCTGGAACAACCAGGGAAGAGAATATATTAGATATAGTTTCGTCTTCACAAAATGAATTAATGGACAATGTCAAGACATTAGCCATTGGGTAACAGTGATCATAATCAAATACACTTTGACATCAAAGTAAAAGCAGAAAGTAAAAATAAAAAAAATACAGGAGAAACTTCCACAAAGGTAAATATAAAGATATGAGAAAAAACTTAGCAAAGCTAGATTGGAATAACATGCTAAGGAATAAGACCACAACTGAATGTTGGAACATTCTAAAATATGAAATTGAGATCTTCATTGATCAATTTGTTCCCTTTAAAAAACAAGGAAAACGGTCTAGAAAGAAACACTTGTCGAAAAAAGCTATTAGAAAAATAGTGTACAAACAAACTATGTGGATGGTTTATAGGCGAACCAGAAAGAATGAAAACAACACAAATGACAAAGAGGCACTTAATGCAGCTACAACTGAAATTAGACAATCTAAAAGAAGATATGAATAAAAACGAGCATGTAACATAAAAAATTACAGCAAGAGTTTTTATGCATATGTCTGGAGTAAACAAAATGTGCAAGACAAGGTCAGACCTCTAGAAGACAGTACCGGAAATATAACATCACAAGGTTTTTTATGGTGGAAGACCTAAATGGATTCTTCAGTTCAGTGTTTACTAGAGAGGATATTGGTCCATTACCAGTCCCAGATCCTACATTTCAGGAGGCTAAATTAGACTATTTAGGGCAGTTAATTGTCACTCCAGAAATGGTAGCTAAGAAAATAAAGGCAATGAAGGATAATAAATCACCAGGAGTGGATGGAATTCCTCAAAAACTACTAACGGAAACAGTAGAACAAGTTAGTATAGTATACTTGCAAGAGTGTTCGACTTGTCATTAAAAGAGGGAGTGGTCCCTTTTAATGGAAAGAAGCAAACATCATACCATTATTTAAAAATGGTTCGAGAAATAAGTCAGAGAATTACAGACCAGTGAGTTTAACGTCAGTGATTTGTAAATTATTAGAAAGGTTAATTAAAGACCATATGGTAGACTTCTTTGTTAGGCAAAAATGATTAAATCCATCTCAACATGAATTCCTACAAGTGAGGTCATGCTTAACAAATATGTTATGTTTTTTTGAAGAAATCACTAAGTGGCTAGACGAGGGATCACCAGTAGATATTATCTACTTAGATTTTCAGAAACCTTTTGACAAAGTGCCACATCAAAGATTACTACTTAAATTAAAAGCCCATGGTATCGGGGATGACATAAGCGACTGGATAGAACAATGGCTGACTGGCAGAAGACAACGAGTTGTAGTAGATGGAGAGGTTTCAAACTGGAAATCAGTTTTTTTAGTGGGGTACCTCAAGGATCAGTATTAGGAAATTTAGGACCTTTATTATTCTTACAATATATCAATGACTTGGACGACAATATAACAAGTAACGTACTGAACTTTGCAGAATACACAAAAGTGTTTAGAAAGGTTAACAATGATGGTGATAAACAACATTTACAAAATGATCTAGACAAATTAGTTAAATGGTGTGAAAAATGGCACGTTATTCAATTTTGGGAAATGTAAATGCCTACATACAGGACACGGGAAATTGGATGTAAAACATAAAATGGGAGATACTGTTCTGGGTACTACTGTAAAAGAAAAGGACTTAGGAGTAACAATAAGTGCTGATATGAAAGTTCCAGAGTAAGTGTGGCATTGCAGCTTCAAAGGATAATCAAATTCTTGGGTTGATTAGGAGAAATATAACATAAAAACAAAAAAAGCTAATTATACCTATGTATAAAGAAGCCTCATTTAGAATACTGTATACATGTACAAGCATGGAGACCATATCGTAACAAGGATATAGATACGCTTGAACGCATACAGAGGAGAGCAACTAAAATGATTCCGGAACTGAGAGACCTTAGTTATGAAGAACGCCTAAAAGAATGTGGTTCAACAACCATAGAGACAAGGAGGTTAAGAGGAGATCAAATTGAAGTTTTGAAGATATTAAATGGGTGTGGTGGTTACCAATGACACCACAGGTGGCAGCACTATAGCTGGTGGCCTTTGCTGCATCGTCAGCCGTGTTCTAGTTGGCTGGCTAACATTCTATAAACTCCCCCTGCCCCCAATGAACCGACTATACTGTCTGTGTACTGATGTGATTACGTGCTTCCACATATTGTGTCAGAAAGTCTCGGAAAAAAACACATACACCCACGTCTAATAATAATTCGTGAAGAATTGTGCGGAACTTGTGCTCCAACAATTAAGCCACTAATTGTCACTTCAGTGAAATTAGCGTGCTGCCATTTCTAAACTGTCCGGGGTTATCCTAAGAATTAGAAACGCACAATTTCCATACCGACCCAGCTCTGCCCTGACTATGAATTTGCCCAACGTTACTGTACAGTTGCCTGAGTTTATCATTCTAACGTCTTTCTAAAAACCGCAACTGTTACACTGCGACATGAAAAGTTCCGTCACGATTATGAGGCAACGCCCAGAAAATATTAAGTTATTCTAGACATTCGCTAAGAGAGTCTCATGATTCTGCTAGTATACATTAGACTGTTTATAAAAATTGACATCACATGATTCAGTTAAATTGTCACGGATATCACGGATTTGTAATAATAAAAGTATTTAAACATTGATATTCCTGGAAATTTATAACTCGTAAGACGAATTCATGCTGGTCACACCTGACTGCGAACATTCCCCATTGTCCATGATAGGACATTAGGTCAATAGGACAATAGGTCAATAGGAAAGGCTGATCTGTGTGCGACTTTCCGGGAACCATAATTAGGCCTGTGGGTCAGGCTATGAAATTGGTTGTTCAGTAAACTACAGGTCAGCCTGGCACGGCACCATTCTTGTAGTTTACCCAGCCCGTGAATCACTTGTGTTGTGCTTTTACCACTTTCTTTTGCTTTTCATTTGACATTCCTCTAGTGCCTGTCTGTCTCCAGCATTGACTTACAATGTTTTCAGTGCTATTATGTTTTGTTAACTCCATTATTCGCAGATATTATTGACCTTTAGGTTCCTCTTCTCCACAATTCCATTATGGCATCTAATACACAGACAGACATTCGAACTGCTTCCAAGGAGACACTAACCACAATAAATGGAATTAGTTCTGGAAATACAGAATCAATCTATGAGGTTTGCCAATCAGGGAGTCCTTTAACATACGGTATCCTTGCTGCTATAACACATTCAACAGTTAAAATGTGGCAGAAAGCAGCAAAGAGCGGCATCATTGTCAATCTTGACCAGTCGAAATTAACATCTGATACTACTAATCATGTAGGGGATTCGCCACGCCAAACAACTGAGCCAACACTGACATAGATACTACAAACAACTGAGCCGACACTGACAGGGATACTACAAACAACTGAGCCCAGACAGAGATACTACAAACAACTGAGCCGACACTGACAGGGATACTACAAACAACTGAGCTGACACTGACAGGGATACCACAAACAACTGAGCCCACTCTGACAGAGATACTACAAACAACTGAGCCAACACTGACATAAATACTACAAACAACTGAGCCCAGACAGAGATACTACAAACAACTGAGCCAACACTGACAGGGATACTACAAACAACTGAGCTGACACTGACAGGGATACTACAAACAACTGAGCCCACTCTGACAGAGATACTACAAACAACTGAGCCCACTCTGACAGAGATACTACAAACAACTGAGCCGACACTGACATAAATACTACAAACAACTGAGCCCAGACAGAGGTACTACAAACAACTGAGCCCATGCAGACAGAGATACTACAAACAACTGAGCCAACACTGACAAAAATACTACAAACAACTGAGCCCAAACAGAGATACTACAAACAACTGAGCCGACACTGACAGGGATACTACAAACAACTGAGCTGACACTGACAGGGATACTACAAACAACTGAGCCCACGCAGACAGAGATACTACAAACTCTAAGTCGGGACATGAAAACAGTGGCAGAGAAGTTTAAGATGAGCAGTAATTGAGCACAATATAAAGTCGGACGATCTGTCCGACCGACTCATATCAAATATACAACAACTGGTACAGAAACTGGGTACCACATTTTCTCATGCAGAGACAAGGTCATTCATCGATACATTTGGCATTGGTGCTAGGCTAAGACACACCCAGTCCCCATTCACCACACACAATATGTCTCCAGAAACAGATGACCGAAATGACACTGATCACAAACTGGGTCTCATGAACCCTAGTTTTCGGTCCTCCCATGTGCCCAACATGGGATATATGGGTTACACAGGTCCCCACAGTTCCCCCCAATGATACACCCCCAACCACTCATGCTAAATGGCGCCAGTCATATCCGGGTGAGAGGACCACCGATCTCCCGGCAATGCCCCTGCTTGTTGCTATGACAGATACGTGACTCTGGATAAGTTTGAGGGCTAAATCAGAGAATGCGACAATTGATTTCACCAATTTAAGTTCCTTGCGGTCCACCACCATTGGAACACACATGAATGTCTACAACGTCTCATGTTGTGTCTCAGGGTCCTGCACTGACCACCACCATTGGAACACACATGAATGTCTACTACGACTCGTGTCGTGTCTCAGGGTCCTGCACTGACCACCACCATTGGAACACACATGAATGTCTGCTACGTCTCGTGTCGTGTCTCAGGGTCCTGCACTGACCACCACCATTGGAACACACATGAATGTCTACTACTTCTCGTGTCTCAGGGGCCCAGCGTTGACAGCTCACCGGAGTTTCTCTTTAACGAAGAGCAATGACTATGCCCTGTGCATTGTTGCCTTCCACAACAGGATTGGTAATCACAGACCTGTTGTCACAATGACACTACGTGCTGAGCTGTCAGCCCTATGCCAGGAAGAAGGTGAGAGCTTGGATATGTTTGGGGATTGTGTGTGCCTGGCAGGGCCCACATTCCTGAATGGCATTAGGGATAGGGATGCGGCCCAAGAGGCCAAGAAATTTGCAAATCCTGAGTCGATTCAGGAAGCCGTGGGACAAGTGAGGTGCGTCGTGTGCATTCAGTAATTGGGGAATTTTGAACCAGCAAGTCACATTTGATGATGGGCCTGCTATTGCTATAACAACACACTGAGTAGCCAGACTACTGGGACAGGGGTAACAGTTAACTGTCAGGCATCTACAGCTGAGTGCAACACCTTGTTGATACCAGCGACCATTCACGCCAAAGAAAATTATGTTAATAGTAGTGGACACTGCTGCGCAAAAGTCAATGATCAGCCAGTCTTTTGCTGAC
Source organism: Lamellibrachia columna (assembly GCA_963662155.1). Classification (NCBI taxonomy): domain Eukaryota; kingdom Metazoa; phylum Annelida; class Polychaeta; order Sabellida; family Siboglinidae; genus Lamellibrachia; species Lamellibrachia columna. The sequence goes on along the minus strand of OY759273.1, from coordinate 31,759,851 downwards.
TCATTAGGTCCACGCAATGCCACGTCCTATGAGCAAACAGGGATAAAGGATGCAGAGCATGGTTCATACATGCAGTGTCACCTCATTAGGCAGGTGCCTATCACAATACAACACAAACAATACAGTATTGATGTGGCTGTTGGACTGATAACGGATAATTTCATCACTGGATTTTCTACTGGAGCATCATTGTGTTGTTGACGTGGATAACAGTCACAATAGATGGCGCCACCATGTATGTGGTGATGAAAAAGGGCCTAGTACATGTTACAATGTGAGCAGGATTCAAGTTGCGCAACGCACTAACATTCCACCAAAGCATATGTCTTATGTGTTGGTACAATTCACCAACCCCAGTCACAGTGCATATGTCACTACGCCTGAAATCACCAATGCTCTGATCATTCCGAATGTCAGCCCTACGTCAATGTATGTCGTACTGGAATAGATGAAGACACTATGGGTAGGGACATACCTTTGTGGGAGGAGGTTAACATAATCAATACGATGTCGCCACCTACTGCAGTGTCATTCATTCCAGATGCTAGTCTTGATGATGCATACATCTCTGCCACACCTGACAAATGTGTTTGCTAGAGCCAGAACTCATATTTCACAGAGAGAGCAAATCACTCTATGGCTCCTTCTCAGTGAATATGCCAGTGTTTTCTCTAGACATAATAGAGATCTCAGGAAATTCACTCTGAAACACCACCATATACATGCTTATAATGAGGACCCGGTCCGAGAGCGACAAAGACGTACCCCATTAAAGTTCTAGGGTGAGGGAGAGAAAACACACAAATATGCTGGAAGCCCAGGTCGTCAGGCCCTCCAAGTCAGATTGGGCTTCAGCCCCTGTTCTGGTAAGAAATAAATATGGGTATGGTACACTGTGGACTATCGTCAACTAAATGTCAACACTGTCAGATGCGTATCCACTGCCATTAATAGAGGAATGCATTGACACACTGTCAGGCATTCTATGGTTCCACACACTTGACCTGGCCAGTGGATATTGGCAAATCGAAGTGAATGAATGTGACTGTCACAAGCGTTCTTAACCAAGTATGATCTCTTTGAATATGTCAGGATGGGGGTTATGTAGCGCAATGGCCACATTTCAACGGGTAATGCCTCTAGTCATAAGCGGCCTCGCATGGGATAGAGTGCTAGCTTACTTCCATGACATCATAGTGTTGGGTAAGAGCTTTGAAGAGTCACTTCGAAATATAGAGATTGTATGATATGTATGACTCCAATGATTTGATGTGCACAATCTAAAGTTTAAACCCAATAAGTGCTCTCTTTTGAGCACTGAGGTACGGTTCCTTGGACGCAAAGTATCCCGAGATTGAGAATGCTCTCCAAGTGAGTAAGTTCATAGAATTTGTGAAGAATTACCACAGAGAGTTCATTCGAGGGTTAGCTAAAACAACGGAGCCATTGTATGCGTTAACTAAACCCAGAACACCCTTCGAGTGGACTGAGTTGTGTGAAGCAGCATTTAAAAAACTGAAACACGATATGACAACATGACTGTTGACGTCTCCTCACAGTGATGGCCCATTCATTCTGGACATTGATGTCTCCGATAGTGTGATCGGAGCAGCACTGTATCAGAATCAAAATGGAGTCAAGCGTCCAGTTTCCTTTGCTTCATGCACTCTAACCACAGCACAAACACGCTACTGCACTGCTAGGAAGGAGCTGCTAACCATTGCAGTGTTCACACGCCACTATAAGCACTACATACTTGGCAGAGAGTTCATTGTGAGGGCAGACCACGGGTCCCTGACGAGGCTGTTCCATTTCAGACACCCTGAAGGTCAGCTGGGCCATTTCAGACACCCTGAAGGTCAGCTGGGCCGATGGCTGGAAGAACTGTCCCAGTACTCCACGACCATCCAGCGGCTGCGGCTAAACATTCCAATGCTGACGGACTGTCCCGGATCCCAGAGGAACTTGGCATATGTAACTGCTATGAAGCCGGCGAAGAAGTAGGTTCCTTGCCGTGTGGTGGCTGCCCCTATTATACCAAGTTGCATATGCAGTGGGGCAAATTTGAGGAAGAGGTGGATTATGCAGTCCCTCAAGTAGTGAGGCAATTGCGTAGTCCACAAAAACATGCCGGTCCAACAGACATGACGGGGGCAACAGGAGGTGACCACGCCGATACAAACTACATGACTCAATATAATCCACAGGAACTAAGGAACTCCCAAATACAAGATGGAGAATTGCGTCCAGTAATTAACTGGCTAGAAGGGAAACCCCTAACACAAAATGACTTCCAACTACAGGGGATGGCTACTCGGGTTTTGTGGAAGTGCAGGGAACAACTCCGCATTCTGCATGGAGTCCTGTGTTTGGAGAGGACACCAGGTTGGCTACACTAAGGCTGATTGTTCCCCACTCAATGAGACGCAGAAGTTTTCCATGTAACCCATGACCAACGTACGACCCACGTTAAGTTGAAAAAGGGCTTCTTCTGGCCTTATATGCATAGGGACTGTCAACTATTTGTGGAAACATGTGCCATGTGTCACATGAATAAGGTGGGACGCTCACAACAAGTAACATTACTCCACTACTAAGGGGGGGGTTCCCGGCAAGGGTGTACATCTTGATTTCTTGGGCCCATTTACAACGAGTGAGTCGGGGAATAAATACATTCTCATGATAACAGACCAATTCACTCATTGGCTCGAGTTTCATGCATTACCAGAGCAGACAGCTAAAATCACAGCAGTCATGTTCTTTGAACAGTGGATAGCACGATACTGCACGACCCTGCACGACCCTGCACGACCCTGCACGACCCTACACGACCCTGCACGACCCTGCAGCTACACACTGACTAAGGCAGAAACTTTGATAACCAGCTATTCTCTGACTTGTGTAGACTAATGGAGGTCACAAAGACAATGGCCAGGTAGAACGCTACAATCAAATGGTCCTGTCATTCATTAGGTGTTATCTAGGTGACAAAATGTCTCGATGGGATGAGCACCTAGCTTCTAGGTCAGGAGGTTTGTATGCCAGAGGAAATCCTATTCGGTCTCTCCACTGTGAACATACAGAGACAAATACCCTCCATCTATCTTTCAGGCTTGATTGAGAAATTCCGGGTTGTGTTTTTAGCCGCACATAAGAATCTCCAGATGACACAGTGCTGTCAGAAGAAAGGTTATGATACACGGACCCCGATTCGAGAGAAAAAAATTCTATGTGGGTGATTTAGTGTATATTCAGAATTCTGGCACCTTAGTATGGCAGAGCAAGAAGCTTCTGCCAGTATGGAAGGGTCCACTAATAGTTACGGAGGTAATCTCTCCACTTCTGTATCGATTAGCCGTCCACAATAGGGAGTATGTCAAACATCATGACAAGCTTCATATACATGAGGACAGGGATATCCCCCTCAGGGCGAGGTGGAAGCGACATCTAACTCTCACAACCCCAGGCCCAACAACCACAGATGTGGCAGTTGATGACGAATTGTTGGATGGAATTGGGGCATTATTTTCCCACAACCAAACAACAGTTGACGATCAAGTCACAATGGTCCTGGAGGAGGAAAGGACCCTGGTGAAGACCTCGCGGCTTGGTCATAAAATGACTCATCCATAGTGACAAGATATACTAGTATGTAGCTTGTAGATGGATTACAACACCTCGGACACTGAAGGTAGCTTGAGACGCGCGTGGTGGGCGGGGGGGGGTGTAATGCACCAACAACTGCAACAAGGGGGGTAATTACCCAACAGCTAATGGGAATAATGGCAACCCAGCAATTGGTGCTGCTGCGTTGCTCCATCCATTCTCACCTCCATTGTCACCAGCGGCGGTGGGATAGCAGTACCGACAGTGACATCAGAAGCCCGTAATTCCCACTCAGTGTAGGCGGATTACGCGGCGGAGGAGAAGTCCCCCGCTGCACGTCACGGTGGCTCACCATATGCTCTCCGGGTAGGGAGACCCGTGATGCAAGTATGCCCCCCACCTGCCAAGCGGATGAGACTGGGACAACGTCCGACTTGTGGCACCACATGGACGAATTCCACCTGCTATGGAACTTCCATCCAGAGACTGGCTACTGGCTACGTGAGAGACAGTTCGGGTCCCTCACTCCGCTAATGACTCCCCTGGTCCAGAACTCTGCCGAGGACAGGCGCCGGGGGGAGTTTGTCCAGCATTTCGGTGCCTGGGCATCTTCCATGATTAGTCTCCTTGAATGGATGTGCAGGGTACACAGGTTACACACCTTCGAGGAGACGGTCAGTCTGTTTGGACAGAAGGGAAGGTGCGTACGCCTGTGAAACATAACACACCAGCATGGCACTTGGTGTCATGCAGTCGGAGGTGGTCCGCATGATGGGGTGGCCCATTATACCTGGGGCCACTCAGTTGAGCCCACCGAACCACCAGGTAGCGCTCCTGAATTGGTTCGGCCTGATGAACATGTTGGCTGAACAGACGTCCGCCAAGCAGGATATGTTCAGCCGGACACCCATCACGGGATACTCCTGATGCAGTGGCAATCAATGCACACTGCCACCTCAGCCTACTTCAGAAAGACTCTGACCAGTAGTAGCTAGGGATTGGGGCCAGTTTACCTTCGGCACTGACCCCGTCGTTGCCTGGGAGGGGGCATTTCAGAAGTTGAAAGGTGGCAGTGATGTCAAATTATTAGCAGTAGTGGACAACCGGGTGTTCCCCAGGTTGTGGCAATGGCCAGTGACACTGTCAGACATCGCACAGTGGTGGTGAAAGCTACCTATGGTGCACACCCCCGACTGGCCAAGACTCTCACCAAGGACGCCTGGAATAAGCTGCTGGTCAGGATACACAGTGCTGACTGCTGACACCGAGTCCCTGGCATCTCTGCCTGCCCAGTGAGCGCTGTTAATGCAACACATCATTGTGGTGGAGGAGTTGGGGAAACCACTTGTTCTGCCTCTGCGTGCAGGCACCGGCCATCCCATCTCCGACATCATACGAGAAGCATTAATGATAGTACGCACCGCCAACATAGTCCCCTGCTATACTGGGGACCTGGCTAGCAACCAGCATTGGGTTGGGAGATTCCCAAACAGTGTGTTTGGGATAGTTGGTGCAGGACCTGGATTCGACGAAGTTGCTCACTGTATCGACTTCACCTGGCTAGTCCTAGAGACGGACTCTCCCATGCTGGCCCCCATGGATTTAATGGTGGGCACCCCTATGAGGTGGTGTCACGCCCAGCAGATTGCTGTGCACCACAATCCGCCCAGCTGGGTTGTCCTGGGGATTGCCACCTTCAAGGCCCAGGCACTGTATCAGGTGTAGAGCACCAGCTTTAGGAGACTAGGCCTTGCACCGGCAGTTCCACTAACCAGGCACCTCACCATTTAGTGCTAACTCTCGGAATTGTAAATATACTGTTGTTTCCAAACAGCGGTAGTTACACTAACCAAGCACCTCACCGTTTAGTGCTAACTCTCTGAATTATAAATATATCGCTGTTTCCAAACGTCGGCAGTTACACTAACCAGGCACCTCACCGTTTAGTGCTAACTCTCTGAATTATGAATATATCGCTGTTTCCAAACGTCAGCAGTTACACTATCCAGGCAACTCACCATTTAGTGCTGTCTGAATTGTAAATATATAGTTGTTTTCAAATTGCTCATGCACTGTTGATTAAGGTTTTTTGTCATTTGTATTTAGGCCACATTTACATATAAATATTTTGTTAAGATTACCTTAGGCTTTAAAAAAAACATAGAGGAGGGAGAGTGTGGCGATTACCAACATCACCATGGGTGGCAGCACTATAGCTCAGGGCCCTTACTGCGTCGCCTGCCATCCGTGTTCCGGTTGGCTGGCTGACACTATATAAACTCGCCCCACCCCGATGAACTGAATTGCAACGAATAACTGACAGCATATATCGACAGCGATCACAACAACTGCGTACGACACCGCGAGATCCATCCACAGAACAGTAATAACTAAACAGCTATTATACTGGCTATGTACTGATGTGATTACACATTTCCACAAGGGTATGAAAATATTGATAGAAATATTTTTCTCATTCAAGACAGATAGTAGAACTAGAGGACATGAAGTAACATTAGTAAAGGATCAGTGTACATTGGACATCAGGAAGCACTTGTTCACACAGAGGACAATAAATGAATGGAACAAACTGTCTACAGATTGTGTAACTGCTAGCAGCGTGAACATGTTTTAAAACAAGGTTGACACATATCTCAGGAGGGCAGATTACACGCAGATAAACATTGTTGTTGGACTGATAAGCCAATGGCTTCCTTGTCCACTTGCCATCTGGGCCTTTGCCTTGAAGGGCAATCTTGTTAAATCTTGTAATTATTTCGCAAACAGCATGTGTTAGTGACATATTACTTTAGTTCAATTACTTCGTAAATTAATTTGTGACATTTTCAGCACAGACAATTAGCTGCAACAGGCATTCCTGGGTTACCAACCTTAACAAATAACTGCCTTAAGAAAAAATATTGGTCGAAATGCCAATCTTTCTGATGCACTTAAACTGTATAGATTAATAAATATAACTGTTTACAGATATTTATCATCGACAGGAACTGATGGTCTAAAGGAATAATGACTGGTAACAGAAATCCATAAAATCCTGCAAAATGAACCCATATGATTATCTACATCTGCTCGTTTGTCACACATTTGCAAAAGGGGCTCGCCCTGTGAACTGCGATATACTGATTGGATCTCGCAAGACTGGCATAGCTGACTGCGCATAGCTAAAATATATGCAAGTCGCTTTTCAGACATGTTTTAATTGATCTGTTATTCACACTACATTTGATCTGTTATTCACACTACATTTGATCTGTTATTCACGAGCCATTTGATCTGTTATTTGACGAAGGCTGTATCCCGTAACACAAAAAAGCCTTGTTCAAAAGACACAAATTCATTAGAATGTTTCAAATGCTCAATGGTCAGATTTAAGAAAATCTGTCAGAGTTACCGACAAATCGTAAAACCTGGCATGATGCTTATTGGGATAACCATAAAACATACCGCAACTCTTGACATATGTGTCAATAACCTCTGGCAGCACCCCATAGGGGGCGCTCTCTGATGGTGCATGTTTGCGGAAGAAGTTTAGAATAGCGCCATCTGTTGCCAGAACTTCTGCCACAGCTGTAGATTCGATGAACTGAAGAAATCCTGGAAATCAACAGAAAAGAGGCAAATGTCGAGGCAGACGGGAAGATTTAAAACTGGAATTTAGTTTTGAGCATCCCAAGGATAAGTATTAGGATGTATTACATGCATGCACGAGTTCAAAGATAATATATAAAGCAAAGTACTACTGAAATTTGCAGATTACACAAAAGTATTAGAAAGGTTAAAGATGCTTCTGCAATTCATCGAGAGAATTTATGCTGATCGTTTGATCGAGTAACTTGCAAAAGTGTGAATAGCCATTGTTTTTAGAGCCACAGCCACTTTTGCGCTTATCGTCAAATTCCAACAGAGCCCAATTGAAGATAATTGACTATTTTGTCTGATGAATTCGTCAAACTACATAAAACATAGAGCATGTTGTTATTGATACTAGACAGGTTTGATTTTTTGCAAAAAGATTCTAAAAAGAGACGAATGGAAAATGTCATTGCGGAAGTAGTTGTACTATAAAAGATAGGCTTCTCAAGATGGTCTAGACAAGTTGGTCAAACGGTCTGTTAAATATTTTATATGGATCAGAAGTAAGGCCATTTATTTTTGATTAGTTGGTTTACAGATCCGCCGACCCATTATTTGTTTTTGAAAAAAATTCTGTTGTCATATTCATGTTGTATTCTTGAAACTAACATATGATTATTGGACACATGTGAGCAAAACATAATATGTTATCAGAATATAGGATTTTTTGTACTTGGAATGATTGAATGAATGTATTGGCATAGAAAAAATTAGGTAGGAATGTCGTTCAGCGGCATAAATAAAGGGTAGTTTAATTAATGGGACTTCATGTGCATAAAGATTCAGACAGCATATCTGAGAATTATGTTTGTGTACTATATTGCGGATCGTATTACATATTATGTTTTTAGACAGCTGAGATTTTAATTGCACACAATTGTCGGGGGGGGGGAGGGAGGTGTCATGGCCTGCATACTTTTTTTAACGTCAATTGCATGTGAAATATGACCACCATCTGTAAAGTTATCAACATCTTAAATTATTAATTCAGGAAGGGCGGTCTGAGAATCAGTGCTTTGTAAGAATAGCCTAAATGTCGACAACTGTGAATGACCCCTGTCAAACAGACTTTGCCTGTTATGTTTTGAATGCCAGACCAGGCCAGTGTGCGCCCTCCATCGACCATGAGGCCTGTTGTTACATGTGTCTTCACTGACCGTGTTTCGTGCTAGTCGCCAACACCTTGTACGGCGTCAACTTGAGATCAAGGTTCTCCGTCTGTAGAAGCTGAACAAACAACAAGACATCCAAGTAACATGAAGAAGAAAGAGTTTATTTCTGACCCCATATACAAAATGAAACCATACACAGGCATATGTGGGAGTGTTCTAGATAACAAATACTCTGGCCATTTATTTTGCATTAGACGGTTTACGGATCTGTCAACCTAATATGTTTGTTTTTTGAGAAGAAAACTTTTCTCTCCTGGCAATTTGCTCAAATACAATTGTATGTGTCATGTTCATAATGTACTCTTGAAACTAAAGTATGATAACAAACTAAATTTAAGGTATATAGGTGGTCATCACTGGCCTATTGTGTTTTTGCATACTTTTCTGGTCCAAGTAAAACCCAGTTGCACGTCTTCTGCAGCGAGCTTGACCAGCTTATATTATCACTCACGACGGATGCAATCCGCAGCACTATACTGGACCACAAGCGTGCACAAAAACACTATATTTTAATAGAATATATGTTTTTGTACGTGGAATGATGTGGAATGGTTGAATGAATGTGTTGGCATAGAATTTTTTTTTTTAATGTAATATTTAGCGGCATAAATAAAGGGTAATTTCATTAACGGGACGCAACATCAGGACTCATTTGTGTGTGTGTGTTGTTTCGTAAAATGTAATATTTAGCGGCATAAATAAAGGGTAGTTTAATTAACAGGACACAATGTTAGGACTCGTTTGTTGTGTGCGTGCATAAAGATTTGGACAGCGTATGTTTGAATTATATTTGTGTATCATATTATATGGCATATGTTTTGAGACAGCTGAGATTTTAATAATTTTATGTGCCTGAATACATTTAGCCATTATGGTAATAATTTTTTTTCAAATCAACTGACCCGTTTTAAAGTAAAAAAAATATTATAACTACGAAAAGGATACCACAGCTACACTTGTACAAAGATTATAATATTATGATTGACCCTTCATTAAATAAACTAATTCTAGTGCATGCATTACTACAATACTGGCTAGGCCTACCTTATCCATCAGAGTAATGATCTGTAGTACAAGTTGATCCTGTCTCAGATCATCACCGTGCTTGAAGATCGTCACATACTTCTGTCCACTTGTGGTGCAGAAAGTGAATCGACAGGGCATGAGTGCACTCTGCAATATACAACACAGGACATGAGTGCACTCTAAAACATATAACACAGGGCATGAGGGCACTATGCAATATACAATACAGGGCATGAGTGCACTCTGTAACATACAACACATGGCATGAGTGTACTCTGCAACATACAACACTGGGCACGAGTGTACTCTGTAATATACAACATGGGACATGAGTGCACTCTGTAATATGCAACACAGACATGTGTGCACTTTGTAATATACAACACAGGTTATGAGTGTACTCTGTAATATACAACATGGGATATGAATGCACTCTGTAATATACAACACAGGGCATGAGTGCACTCTGTGATACACAAGCACATGGCATGAGTGCACTCTGTGACACACAGCACAGGTACGAGTGCACTCTGTGACACACAACACAGGGTATGAGTGCACTCGGTAACACACAACACAGGGCATGAGTGCACTCGGTAACACACAGCACGAGCACGAGTGCACTCTGTGACACATAACACAGGGCATCAGTGCACTCTGTGACTCACAACACAAGGCATGAGTGGACTGTGATTCACAACACAGGACATGAGTGGACTGTGATTCACAACACAGGGCATGAGTGGACTGTGATTCACAACACAGGGCATGAGTGGACTGTGATTCACAACACAGGGCATGAGTGCACTCAGTGACACATAGCACAGGTCACAAGTGCAATCTGTAGCACACAATGGAGTTAACATTTGTAGTGTTTATTGTCTCACATAATATAATAGTTAAATTTTTAAAGTATTAATATACGTGTATATAAGTGTTACATTTTTTTAATAAAAAGGCCTAGTGAAAAATGGGTAGCTGTCCCAAAATCAAGATGCTTTTATTTCATAGCTAAGATTACAGTGAAATTATTTTCTGTCATGATGAAATTGATGTTTTCTATGGAATGGAAAACATAGCACTACTATGGTATAATCCAGTAATCTCCTTTTTTGTTTCATTAGATTGGGAACAAATGGTTCGGTGCCGATATGTGGTATACTATGTCACAAATGAATAATATTTAGGTAATTGTACCAATGAAATTATTCTTTAATGCTACGCTCAACTTTAGTTTGATTTAAAAATAATGCATGACAAACATTACGAATTTCTGTGTTCATATTTCAAAGAAATATTATCTTAGACTTGAAGTTGAGGTAAATCTATAATGCTCTTAATGCAAATTTCCTTTAGGTTATTGAATTGTTAAGATAAACACTCTGTTTCCAACAATTAAAACAGGTAGATATGGAAGATGCCAGACTTCAATTACCTTGAATAAGGAGGCCTCTTCAGGGATGATGCTTTGAACCATCACTTGTGGGTCAAGGGGCAATGGCATGGGGTCAAAGTTGACAAAGTTGAACTTGAGTATATCTGGGTCATGGAGCAGAGATTGCAGCTTCTCAATCTACAAATTAAAAACACACTAACTCTCGCAGTTGTAAAATAATAAATTACGTTCATTTCTTATATTACAAAATAAATTTAATGCTATCACCAATTAAAACTTTGTCAATGAAGTAGGTATTTGTGACACTGGATGAGAAAACCCAGCATAAGTCGGAGATGACAATTTCGCACAGATGTGGTTTTAGCAGAACAGGTTCAAAATAAAAAATTCATGATTTCACTCAAGCAAATCAGCTTCATTGTAGTTTATTTAATACTCCTACAAACGTTTACAACTCAGTTTTGCCATTAAGATTGTTTATTTTTACCTTTAAATGTAAAAAAGCCCCGGAAGTTGGTGTAAACAATGCTTTCACTTTCATCGCTATCCACATTGACATATCTCATCACAAATTCAACGGTTGATGACTACTTTTGCCCTTTATTGTTACTTGAGTGTAGTAATGTTACACGGTAAAGCTGTGCAGGAACCTCCTCTGATGGTTTGGAAGGGACCAGGATTTTTTTTTTCTTGTCAAGTTTTTTTTTTTTTAGAAATGTTATTGTCTTCGCCTAAATCATTTTCAAAAATAAAATTGAATAATGCCATTCAAAACAAAAACAACATTTTACAAAAAAGTAGCAAGACTTCCTTGACTAAAAAAAAATAAAGGAATCCTAATGTTTAATGAACACTAAATGTTCAAAAGAAATAATTATATGTAAGCAACAAAACAATGAAGTGAAATACCTTTCTCTTTCTATTTCCACTCTCTCGAGCCACCAATTTCACCAGCCTCACAAGTTTCTCCATAAAATCCTGCTGACGAGAAATCATCGACCGCAACGTGGCCCATTCAGGGCCTCCCTGTGGACAAACCACACACAACCAATACATCACTGATCAGAGTGGCCCATCCATCCCGGATCTCCCTCTAGATCACATACAATCAATAGATCATTGATCACAGAGTGGCCCATCCATCCCGGACCTCCCTCTAGACCACACACAATCAATAGATCATTGATCACAGAGTGGCCCATCCAACCCGGACCTCCCTCTAGACCACACACAATCAATAGATCATTGATCAAAAACTGGCCCATTCAGGGCCTCCCTGTAGACCACACACAGTCGATAGATCATTGACCACAGAGTAGCCCATTCAGGGTTCCCGGTAGACTCCACTCAGTCGGTACATCATTGTTCACAGATTGGCCCATTCAGGGCCTCCCTGTAGACCCCACACAGTCAGTTGATCATTGATCACAGAGTGGCCCATTCAGGGCCTCCCTGCAGATCACACACAGCCAGTACATCATTGTTCACAGAGTGGCCCATTCAGGGCCTCCATGTAGACAACACACAGTCAGTAGATTGTTGATCACAGAGTGGCCCATTCAGTGATCTACTAAAGGGAAAATTGAAGGGAATAACAGTGTTACACTTACATTTTGAAAGGGAATAACAGTGTTACACTTACATTTTGAAAGGGAATAACAGTGTTACACTTACATTTTTGAGAGTATGGCTGAAGCTCTTGAGGACAGTGACGTACATCTTGATGACACCACTGTCACGTCTCGTCTCCACCTGGTCGTCACACTCCACCATCAGATACCTGTGACCAGGGTTGTTTAAGGCTCAGCTAACACCAGGCAGTGCCAAGTTTCATGCGGGTAACACTTATGGACAACTGATTTACCACAAGATTACATGGAACTGTAGACTGATTACATGGAACTGTAGACTGATTACATGGACCTGTAGACTGATTACATGGAACTGTAGACTGATTACATGGAACTGTAGACTGATTACATGGAACTGTAGACTGATTACATGGAACTGTAGACTGATTACATGGACCAATTATTATAAACCGAATACAAAAAACCAAATACAATGCACCAATTGTGAACAGTGAACTGATTACATTAAAACAGATTATATCAGACTGATTTGAGTGAACCGATTACTGTGAACTGATCACATTAAAACAGATTATATCAGACTGATTAGAGTGAACCGATTACAGTGAATCGATTACAGTGAACCGATAACAGTGAACTGATTACATTAAAACAGATTATATCAGACTGATTAGAGTGAACCAATTACAGTGAACCGATTACAGTGAACCGATAACAGTGAACCGATAACAGTGTACCGATAACAGTGAACTGATTACATTAAAACAGATTATATCAGACTGATTAGAGTGAACCGATTACAGTGAATCGATTACAGTGAACCGATAACAGTGAACTGATTACATTAAAACAGATTATATCAGACTGATTAGAGTGAACCGATTACAGTGAATCGATTACAGTGAACCGATAACAGTGAACTGATTACATTAAAACAGATTATATCAGACTGATTAGAGTGAACCGATTACAGTGAACCGATAACAGTGAACTGATTACATTAAAACAGATTATATCAGACTGATTAGAGTGAACCAATTACAGTGAACTGATTACAGTGAACCTATTACAGTGGGCTGATTACAGTGAACTGATTACAGTGAACCAAATATGGAGAACTGATTACAGTGAACCAAATATGGTGAACCGATTACAATCAATCAACTGCAGTTTCTGTCTGACCCTGTTGTCAGTAAGCGGTCAGTGAATGCAACTGACCAGCAGAAGTAGTTGGCCAGCTTCGGGTTTCGACAAGCTCTCATGATGAGAAATGTACACAAGTCCATCTGTAACAAAGGCACGAGGTCAGAGGACAGCACACGGCAGCTAGAATGATGTTTTTTTAATTCTCAAAATGTGTTTTCTCTGTATTCAAATAGCTTTGTATGTTTACAATTAATAAAGTTCACTTTTATGACAATGACATACTTCTAAATTAGTTTGATTCATGGATAAAGCTTACATCTACCATGTAATCAATGCTACTATTCAATATTTGATGGCCATTTACAAGAAACGACATTTTGGCAATTTTGCATTTTTTGCAATATCGAGTAGTGTACAAAATGTGTCAACACGTGTTGCATTTAGAACGTCATAACTTAGAAAATTCAGAAGAAAGAAATATTCATAATATAGAATGTTTTTTTAGAGAAGTTCTTGAGTTAAGTAAGCCAATGATGATTGTGAAAGTATTACGATAACATATACATTACTTTTTTAAGCGTCTTAAGTGTAATTAAGTATAATTCCTTCATACAGCGGTCATTGTTTACTCAGTATGAGCCACTCTACAGTTTGTGTATAACAAATGGCATTGACTATGCAAATAAAAATATCCTATCCAACTGCCACGTCTCCCCTTAAATGAAATGTACAATTCTCATTGGCTAACAGATATGCAGCTAGTTTTTAGTTCCGCATCATTAAAATGGCCAAATTCTCTGAATTTTTTTTCTAAAAATTCATCAAAATCAACAGTGTTACACTTCATGTTTTGATATTTATTGTTGTCAGAAATTATATAAAACTGGAGTTAATAAATAATAAAGCATCTGATGTGAAATTTTATTTCACCTAAAAAATCCATATTAAAACAGGATGGTTGTATACCACCAAAAATGCGTATTGCATCAACCAATCAGAGCACGACTTACCCCGGCTGTTGATGCCACAGTGCTGCCCTCTAGACCGAGGGCGTCAAGCAGACTGTCTTGTGTAGCGGTGATGAGGTCCTCTGATGACGAAGATGACACGTCATTGACACTGGCACGTCTAGACGTTGTCACAGTGCCCTGACAACTGGAGAGACAACCAGCACAGGTGAAATACAAACGCATCGCACATCTGTGGTACAGAATATGGTGGAAGCACATTTTTTTGAAAACAAATGTCATTTCACCTGCAGTGCCACTCCCAGAATCACAGATAACAAAATCGGCCGTTCAGTAGAATCAAATACATTGGCTGGGACGGAATCGCTCCCTATTGTACTGAAATGTGCCACTTTAGAGAATCAGTTATTTAATAGATTCAAATTTCTCTGGCGCAAAGTGATTCTATTATCTACTGTACCAGTTACAATATAATAAACCTGTCATCGACAGGAAACTTTACACTGCATCATTCAGTTATCTCAGAAATAGCACAAATTCAAACAATGTAGGGGACTTATTCTAATGATTGATTTACATAATGAAAATATACATAATCCAACAGACTATTTCTAATGTTTGATTCAAATAATGAAAAAAAAAATAATTTATGCACTATTTTTAATGTTTAATGTAAGTACTGCTAGTGTTTTATCAAGTAAAAAGGTACATTCTTATATAGCGCAGTATCCAGTCCTTGGGACTGTTCAAAGCGCTTTACATTTCACTCCCCGGCAGATCTGTTCATTCCTACGCCATTTTGACTTCTCTGGGAAGCATTCAGCCACACTGCAATTACTGCGTTAACACTACTCTTTTAAATATCCACCTTTGTCTGTAACCAGGTACTCATTTATCCCACTGAGTGAACTGTTCAACGTGGGATGAACGAAGTTGCCAAAGTTTTATGTAACTGTACATTTTTAAAGGCAGAATCATCTCTGTGCCAAGCAAAGCTGTGTCTTACATGTCAGGCTTCTTCAAGACACAATACAATGAATAACTAACAATTCTGTGGTGCTGAAGATAAAATCGCAAACCGCTGTGACAAAAATCCCCATTACCTGTCACCGTCTGTAACTCCGCTGCCGCCATCAGTCATGTCACTAGTGGGCGCTGCTGTAGCCGAGCCAGTCGAGTCAGAGCGAATGACAAAACGGGGCGCCTTGTGCTGCTCTTGTTGCCGTTCAAATGCCGCCTGGATGTCATCAAAGTTCTCGTACTTCAATGCCTGCACTAGTTGCAGCAGATACAGCAGCAGCGCCTGTCGCCATGGGAACACACAAAACTGACTCAAAACAGTTTAAAGACAATAAACGCAGCAAAAAAGTTTGTGTACAAAAAGTTATATTTTCCATGAATAACATCAGTAAATTATTGACCAAACTTTTTAGTAAAGAAAATATTACAATATAATGAGTGACATCTCATTGGCCAGCTTGAGCCATGTGATCGTGTACTATCACAGTTTCAGCTACATTTTCATTGGTCTGCCCAAAGAATTGAACCAATCCTCATAGATGGTTGTAAGTAATGGACCATGACACAGACTGTGGAGAGATCACTTCTGAGGGCTCTTGAAGCAAAGGTCGCCCAAACACAACACTTGGAGAGATCACTGACACAGACACCAGGCTCAGCAGGGCTAATCTATCAAATGCCACGATGATTCGCAAACGCTGGAAGGAATTCAATATGTCACCAAGTTAAGTGGATAACATGAGCTGTACAGGTGCAACAACGCACCGAACTATCGATGCATCGCAATTGCCAATGTGATGATGCAATACTATTAATAATAAATTGAACAATAGACGGTAGTCATCGATAGTACACTGAACTATCAATAGTAAAAATAGTTGGCAAAACAATTTAGCAGGGCTACTTGTATCACTGTAATAACTGAAATAAACGTTTTTCACCTATATTGGAGCATTTTATTTATTTGTTTATCTAACATCAACAACGATTCAGCATTTTTAATAAACTACCTCCAAGGTTACACGATATCAATTACGGTTTGGGACTGTTTTCCTGCTTATTTGCTATTCCGTAAAAATATCACAATAGTTATGAAATTATCGCAATAGTACTGCAATAGTCATACAGCATCTGCAATACTATCGCAACAGTAAAACAATCCCATATTGTCACCCCGTATAGCTGCAATCATGGGACGGTGTTACTACTTGCCTCATATTGTCACCCCGTATAGCTGCAATCATGGGACGGTGTTACTACTTGCCTCATATTGTCACCCCGTATAGCTGCAATCATGGGACGGTGTTACTACTTGCCTCATATTGTCACCCCGTATAGCTGCAATCATGGGACGGTGTTACTACTTGCCTCATCGCTGGCTTGCTGTAACCGCGCCACCGCGTACTGTCTAACCGCAGGGTTAACAAACATGGGAGAGAGCAGCTCGAGGGCGTCTGCTACATCCATGGGGTTCCATCGGTTCATGAGGTCAAGGGCTTGGTCGACCTCCTGGGGCATGCTCCAGTTAACCGACTTGAGAAACTTGGCAAGGGCCTGCAGAAAAAGGACTG
Organism: Lamellibrachia columna; assembly: GCA_963662155.1. Taxonomy (NCBI): domain Eukaryota; kingdom Metazoa; phylum Annelida; class Polychaeta; order Sabellida; family Siboglinidae; genus Lamellibrachia; species Lamellibrachia columna. The sequence goes on along the minus strand of OY759273.1, from coordinate 31,742,700 downwards.
ATTGCACAAGTCTCTGGCCACTTTATGTACACTTCTACTGAAACTACTATATGTGTCATCATGTTGTCTTTGGGACAAACAAACATCTCCTGATTAAGCGTTTAAAATTTTTGCTCAATGCAGCTTTCGAGACCTTCTCTGTCCCTTCAGATAGAATCAGAACTTACCTTCTTTTGGCTAGAGACAGAATCAGAACTTACCTTCTTTTGACTCGAGAGGTAGAACCGGAACTTCCAAACGAGGTCCTCTTCTTCAGATGACAATGTTTTCGTTGGTGGATATCCAACAATTGACTGCACAGGTGTAAAAGGAACAGTTAAACAGCAACTTCTACAAGACATTACTTCACTCTTTGAAACAGACTACAACACACAAAGAATACTAAATATCACATTTGTTGGTCAGTATGCGAGAGCAGTCTCCAGGCTGGCATGTTGGAAACCTCATAGTGGTAAAGCTGGGCAGGGCAGGAAAGCCCTGTTATACCCAGAGCTGCTCACCAGAGATTTAGATCTTGAGCCAAGTTTCCTCATTGATGCTAGACAAGACAGTGTGGAAAATCACACTGTCAATTGCATTCTGTCCAAAGCTTCTTTCTCATGGCAAATCAAGATGCACCTTTCCATTTTGCAACAGTGACAGTGACATAACTAATTAAGTCAATATATCTTTTAAGTACATATGCTACATATGAATAACATACAGAGAAAATAGAACATATCCATTGCATGTTAACAAATAGTACGACCACAAATCTACAAATTTGACTACTACAAGTATAACTGGTTCAGACGACATGTCACTCACATTGAGTTGATCGCGCGTCGCTGCATTTGGCTTGAGTTCTCGGTTGACTGGTCCACTGCGCAGGCTGCGAGCCAACTTGTGGTGCTTCTGCTCAACCAAGTTCTCCTGAGAAAAAACATGACAAATCACTTTATTGCAACAGTAACATTATTCATTAATGAACAATACTCGAGTGTAAAAACTTGTGTTGTGACCAGCCAGCAACATTGCTCATTCATGAACAATACTTGAGTGTAAACACTTGTGTTGTGACAAGCTAGCAACACTGTTCATTCATAAACAATACTTGAGTGTAAACACTTGTGTTGTGACCAGCTAGCAACATTGCTCATTCATGAACAATACTTGAGTGTAAACACTTGTTTTGTGACAAGCTAGCAACATTGCTCATTCATAAACAATACTTGAGTGTAAACACTTGTGTTGTGACCAGCCGGCAACATTGCTCATTCATGAATGAGCCAATAAAATGCTCCATGCTTGTGACACGATTCACTGAACACTAGCTTTTTTGTGATCCTTTTGTTTGTACAGTGTTACAATTCAATAGTAATATTACCATGCCTAAATCTGAAAGTGGTGTTGCATAGGAAAAATAGCCGAAATGAAGATGTTTACTAACCTGCAGTATTTCAGGGTCAGGTGCCCGGATCATGTCAGTTCCTGTCTTCACTTTCTCCACTTCATCACCTCCCTACAATGCCATGGCAATGATGGAGAGTCATGAACAATGCCATGGCAACAGTGGAGAGTCCATAACAATGTCATGACAACAGTGGAAAGACCATAACAACAGTTTCACATTACATAAAGCAAGCAATAGATTGGAAAAATAAATAAAGTGAAATCTTTTTGTGTTGTTTTATTTGTTTCTTAATGACAACACATTTTCAGGGAGACATAGCCTAAACTATTGACTTTGACTTTTCCACAGGATATTTACATTTACTTGAGTTGGTCCCTCCCCACCATCCAGGTACTTGAGTAGGTCCCCTCCCCACCATCCAGCTACTTGAGTTGGTCCCCTCCCCACCATCCAGCTACTTGAGTTGGTCCCCTCCCCACCATCCAGCTACTTGAGTTGGTCCCCTCCCCACCATCCAGCTACTTGAGTTGGTCCCCTCCCCCACCATCCAGCTACTTGAGTTGGTCCCCTCCCCCCACCATCCAGCTACTTGAGTTGGTCCCATCCCCCACCATCCAGCTACTTGAGTTGGTCCCCTCCCCCCACCATCCAGCTACTTGAGTTGGTCCTCTCCCCCACCATCCAGCTACTTGAGTTGGTCCCCTTCCCCCACCATCCAGCTACTTGAGTTGGTCCCCTCCCCCCACCATCCAGCTACTTGAGTTGGTCCCCTCCCCCCACCATCCAGCTACTTGAGTTGGTCCCCTTCCCCCACCATCCAGCTACTTGAGTTGGTCCCATCCCCCACCATCCAGCTACTTGAGTTGGTCCCATCCCCTCACCATCCAGCTACTTCAGTTGGTCTCCTCCCCCACCATCCAGCTACTTTCACTCCAGACCTGGGGCCGAAGTACTCGGTACTCATGTACTCGAATACATTTTTTAAATACTCGTACTTGTAGAAATTATTATCATGTACTCATATTTGTGTTCAATGTACTCAGATTTTATGAGTACATTACAAGTACATCTGAGTACTTTTTCAATACGACATTGTGAAAATTATTTAATTTCTTATTTTATCAAATCATTAACAACTACAACAATAATTTCAAAAAGTATGGTAGCAAACTGTATTACCTGCATATGAGTCAAATTAACTAAATTTTCTTACATGCATCTCAACGTCCTATGTTTTCTAATATAGGATTATTAAAAACATTTTTATTATGTCAATTATACTGCAATAACCATGATATTAATTGCAATGTAATAGTCCTTGATTTGTAATAATTATTATTGTTACATTTAATAGGTGGTTTAATTTTTACTTGGTATTGATGAGTTTTCACAAATTCACACCGTGGATCACTTTTCTGCACATTGAGTGCACTGAAGCCACAAAGGCTCCGCTTCAAAAGGCAGCATCTTTTCCCAGTCAGAAACCCCTATTTCATATCCATAGTTGTACTAGTTACCTGTCCAGGTCCTTGTGTTTGTTTAATTAAGCCAGGAAGTCCAGTAAGCCCACAATGAAAGGGTCATTCATCAGTTAGCCATGAAATGCCTTTGTTGCTCTTACAAGTGACAGTGCTAAGTACTGCTAGCCAAGTCTTCTTCTTCTGAAGTTTGACTCAAGTCAGACAGCCTGCTCCCTTATTATCTGGTGCCAATTTGTAGTGTGGTTAAAGTACAAAGGGGATATTGAGCCCTGGACATTGGCAGGTGCTAATCCACCCTCTCAGCAAACATTAGTTGTGGACTTGTGGTCACTACCAGCCACAACATGCCTAACAGTGTTCATTGATTCATATATCATATATATTTAATGGTTATATTTCTTTATTTCTTTTCTCTTGTTATGCTGTGCTATAAAATGTATTTTGAATTTAAATACATTTTAACCCATATTTGAATGCATACCCTGAATATTTGCATTTGAATGCAAATCGCACCTTTGAATGGAATGCAGCCCCCAGTTTGGTCTCAAACATAAAGATGTTTTTACAGTTTTCCTCATAAAAACGTCTGATCAACTGCAGTTCCATAGTCAACTTGAATCTTGATTTATATCAATTAATTCACAGTGTTTAGTAGTGTTTTATATTTAAATACGTTATTATTACTATACAGAGTTACTATATCATACAAGATGTACTCATACTCATGGAAATGTACTCATAATCGTACTCATAGTCTCATACTCAGCTTTGAGCAATGTACTCATACTCATACTTGTACTCAGCCATTACCAACGTACTCGTACTTTACTTGTGAAAATGTACTCGGCCCCAGGTCTGTTTCACTCAAATGTAAAAGTGCATACTTGTACCAGCTTCCCTCACGTACCATCTCAAAGTAGATGACAGAGTACTCCATGCCCTCATAGTGGATGTGTGGGAACTCTATCATCACATACATGAAGTTGGAGTCTCTTTTCTCTCGTTCGTTCACCATCTCAATCTCGCGGAAGGTCAACCGGTCAAGCCAGTCCAGTTTCGTCAACTGACCGTCACGGTGCTTCCGACTCAACTGAGATATCAATCAAACAAACAAATAATCATTCAATATGTAGTACAAATATATAGACGTTTATTGAGACTACATGTAAACAATGCTTGTTTTATTGTCAGGGACGAAATAAAATAAAAGCACTGCCGTTTATTAATGCAGTGGGATCCTGTTAACAGGACCACCTAGGACCAGAGCAATTTGATTCCATTAATGCAAGCGGTTGATTCACTTTTTTTAACCCCCAAAAAGGACTTAGAATGATATGGAAGTGAATATTCAGTCTTATTTCTTCCATACTTAATTACTGCACAGAAGGTACAAAATGTTCAGATGAAAGTCGCAACTTAGGTATGTAAATCGTGTGAGGGATCGTCCGCGTCAGCACAGCTACAGTCAATAATATTTAAGTTTATGTCTTACGTGCCTACAATAGCGTATGCACCAAAAAACCCCAAACAGTTGTGAACTACTGGGCTTTCCTGAAAAACCCCAAGGTTAATGGGCCTTGGGTTTTTTTTATTACCTTAGCTAGACGACTCATCTCGTTGGCCTTGCCACTTGTCTTCCCCGGGGTGGTGCTGGGGTCTGCCCCATCCCCCTCCACCCCGGGCCACACCCGCAGATCATGCATTCCCTGACGCAACATCCTGCAACCAGACGGAGCCCATCCTCATGAACCGAACAAACGGAGACTGGAACTTCGGCCTCGCTGCCAGTCCAACCAATCAGATGCATCGCTAAGATATCTCTCCATTACATACATTTGTCAATGCTGTTTCCATAATAAATCCTTTGCCCCTCTTGGTATCGACTCTGACATGCTCATCTGTGCAAATCAGTGAAATGTGTTGTTTAGTTTTGATAAAATCATTGGACAAACTATTAAATAATGTTTTGAAAATCTGTGAAAACCGGCAAGCAAAAGTTTATCTGCCTATATATGTATATATATATATATTAATATATATATATATATACTTATATATATATATATACATATATATATATATATATATATATACAGTTGTAAGTTTGTATGTAGCATGGACACAGCTGCTTTTCAAATAAATCGAACTCGGGTGTGAATGGTTATCGTCGAGACTTTAATACAAGAGGCGTCTCCTCACATCGAGTTCCTGACCACAACTGACCAATTCGGAATATTTACTATTCAATCTATTGAACATCTCGTTTTGTTTACATTAACTCGCGCTCAGTGACGTAGCACGACACTCAAACAAGCGCCGTTTACTGGGAAGTGTCATACCATGTCACTACGCTTCCCGTGTATGTGCCGCTATACTTCCTGCGTAGTCAGGGTTAATGCCAGGAAGCAGCCGTGCCTGTTACGATACCATAACATAATGCTACTCACACTTGTGCAAGTTACCCGGCATATCAATCAAAAGATTAAATGTACACCAATTTTCTTTTGCATCAAGAATAATTTCAATATAGTAGCTAATATGTAGGTCAGTAATTACATAACATTTGATGCTGTATAACACACCCGTGTTTGCCAAAGAGACTGACTGTGGACCCGCCAACTGGGATGACTTTCCTTGGTCCGTAGATGTCCCAGATGGTCAGCACAAGCAGGGCATTCCTCGGCAGGTCACTATAACTGACCGGGAAGTTGAGCCACTCGTTCCAGCTGAAAAAATGTGTTGTCATGGAAACATCACAAATGCGTTGTTTCAAATACTGGGATTCTGAGCAGTGTCCTGAAGGGAGCCACACTGTTCATCTGAAATAGGATACCAATTTGATCTAACTCTGTCATTATTAAGGCTGCATTAAACCATTATATTTATGAGTCACTCTTGTTCTTTCATTTGTGTATTGTTCTACTTAATACTTAAATCATACTTTCATCTTTTAATGCTACCATCTTAGGATGCTGAATTTGGTATATGAAACAATCTTGGAAACTATTAAATTATTATTGACCATGCCCAATCAAAAACATTGTTTTTGCACAGTTTTTATTAGTTTCAGTGAAATCATTGGAAAAACTCTTAAATTATTTTTGACTAGATCCAGTAAAAACTCTGCCAAAAAAACGCAAAAGTTTTCCTGTTCAATATATTTGACATAAGACTATTCACATTTTTGCAAGTTACCTGCTCTAATAAACAAAGTAAATCATTTTGATGATTTTTAAACCAACTGCACATATTACTTAAACTATTGAAACACAGCAAATCTTAACATAAATG
>OY759273.1:31549035-31731535 GCA_963662155.1 Lamellibrachia columna | reverse complement strand
TGTCAAGATCGAGCTGTTTAGTACATTTTGCTCATCTATGTATACAGCTCAACTGTGGTGGAATCGTTCTGTATATAGCATCCACAGATTACATGTATGCTACAATAATGTGTGTAGATGATTACTTGGACTACCCAAATACTGCAGCGCTTCAGCTATGTTTGCAGAGAGATTGACTTCTTACTGTGAAGCAGTCATACAAAATCTTGTATATAAATTTATGTCACGTTTAAATAAATCTAGACACTCACTGATAATTGCAGTACTTGGTACTAACATGATATGGAAATCAAGGATAAGGAGACAATGGGTAAAGTCACTTTATATACATAATGACCTTGTGTAATCATACAGTATGTATGTTTAGTGTTTCACCTGTTTCTTTTTTTTTACATTATTTGGTTAGCTGACTATATGGACCTATATATGTATCATTATATGTGTATCTGTGTCTGAATTCAAGAATTGAAGTGAATTGAATAAGTTAATCTTGTCTAAATTCAAGATGCTCAGATGCGATTATTCGGTTTCCTTAATGGACACGTATAAGATTAACGTTCGACCAGATATTAAGCGTAATTGTATTCTTCATACATGTATAAGATTAATGTTCGACCAGATATTAAGCTTAAGTGTATTCTTCATACATGTATAATATTAATGTTCGACCATATATTAAGCGTAATTGTATTCTTCAGACATGTATAATATTAATGTTCGACCAGATATTAAGCGTTGCTATTTATGAAGTACATACGTGTCTGGGTTCCCTTAATGAACACGTATAAGATTAATGTTCGACCAAGATATTTAAGGTATTCGGACATGTATAATATTAATCAACGATACAACGTATCAGAAAGTTCATAGGGAACTTTAGAACCGTATCAGAAAGTATTGTGAAGACTAAAGTTTATAGAAGTAATCCAAACTACAGTCAACGGCCTTGCTCTACGACGAGTTACTTACGCACTGCGTTATGTACTGTCCCTGACTCAGTTAAAGTAGTGGTGGAGTATTAACAGGTGCAGTATTACGTTAGCTGCATTGATATAGACTTATGATTATAGTTGATATTGTGTTACTGTATGTGTCTACACAGCAACATGCCCATCTTATACTTAATAGGTCACATAAGTTATAGGCCTATAGTATACTATATTGATATAGACTTATGATTATAGTTGATATTGTGTTACTGTATGTGTCTACACAGCAACATGCCCATCTTATACTTAGTAAGTCACATAAGTTATAGGCCTATAGTATACTATATTGATATAGACTTATGATTATAGTTGATATTGTGTTACTGTATGTGTCTACACAGCAACATGCCCATCTTATACTTAGTAAGTCACATAAGTTATAGGCCTATAGTATACTATATTGTCATCTTCACGTAGGCATTCAGGCTAAGCATATCCTCGCTACCGGTCTACTATGCACAGCCCCTTCGTGGGCTGACACATATGAGTTGTGTAAAATATAGCTCACACTATTTCAAGATAAAATTGGTGTGATCAGTTTATGTGGTCGTTGGTCGAGTTTACATGTGGTGCAATATCGAAACAACCAGTGGCTAACATTGTGGTCACCAAAGACGACCGGGTGGTCGCCTGAGGGAGAGGTCGCCCAAGACAGGTTCTGTTGTAGTGGTTGTCTGGCTGTCGGCATCTCTGACGCGGTCGAAAGTGGATCCCACGAGCATGTGTGGAACCCGGGGGGGGGGGTACTGCCATACCAAAGCGGTGGGGGTATGCCACCAGAGCCCCATGGAGCACATGGAGAGAGAGAGAAATCAAGAAATTTATGGTCACCAAGACATAATTATTGAACAATTTATCTAATATCTATAAGTGTAAGGTAAGCTCGGGCGGAACGTTTTCATTGGGAAATTTCCTCTTCGATGAAACGGAGAATTATTAGGTTTAATTGGGCACAAAGAGAGAAAAAAAAAACGGACAGAGAGAGAAAAATGGCCAAAAACAGGGACATTTGTGCGGCACATACATGTATGCCTCAGTATAGGGAGTACCCCCCCCGGGGGGTGGAACTGGAATCGGGATTACATAAGTTTATATAGGAATTTTATTTGTCACAGAGCCGGTTGGATTGGCAGAGCGTATCGGATTTGGGCAAAATAATGAAATTAAATGCGTTGGAATTGCTTAATCGGAGTCAAACTCAACTCTGGTTTGAAAGCTTTGAACAAAAGCTACCGTTTAATCTGAAACCAGAGTTGGGGCCATTCCATTTTCACCGCATTTGTTTTGCCCAATTCTGATGCCAATTCCACTCACCGTATATATGCGACTGTTCCCCTTATTCAGAGATATCAACGCGATGTCAGTCCGGCAGTTGGATGAAGAGCCCCCAAGCGACGAGACACGACTGCAGCGGACAGACCTGTTGTCGGGCACGCCCCTACACTACGCCAACTTCATCATACGCCATCTGTGGCCGATCGACTTCATACTTGATCAGAGTCTTAAGAAGGTGGCGGAATGTGAGATGGCGGACGATGTGGGTCGGGCGGTTTTTTCGAGCGAACACGGCCACCGCTATAGGTAAGTATGCCATATAAGGATAAATAAAACTCGGGCTCGGTCAAGCCATGCAAGGCAATCGATGACGGGGTAGCACCGCTTATGTTAAGTACACACCATCCCGGTCGATCCGACCGAATCGGGCCAACCAATCGACATAATTCGGTCCAAACACGATTCCTCTGCTTGGTGTGTAATGAGTTCCCGAATCCCAACTGTTCCTCCCGATTCAAAACACGATTTTGGAGTCGGAAGGTTTGCCTAACTGTAGAACTCCTGGTCCAGACCAACTAGGCGCCAGTGAGATTTCACCACGTGACCACATGAACACGTGTTCAGTTTGGGGTGCAGTGCACCAACGGGTAGGTTTGGTAACCCCCAGTCGGATGTATCACGGACTACGTGTGACGGGAAGAGAGGAGCACCCGACTACCTCCAAATTCTTCCAACTGCTGACGGTTGGTCAGTCGGCCCGGAGTGTACTTAGCATTACATGTACAACTACCGCCCATGGTGTTTGTTGGAAATCTGCTACAACATTCTGTCACTGTTTCAGCAGTAACGTACTGCACATATAAGCCCCATATGGTAAGTTGTCAAATAAGCTTAAATCGAGAGTTCAATGATTTGTGCTCTACTTGTGCATGGGCCATTTGTGTTCTACTTGTGCATGGGCCATTTGTGCTCTACTTGTGCATGGGCCATTTGTGCTCTACTAGTGCACGGCCCATTTGTGCTCTACTTGTGCACGGGCCATTTGTGCTCTACTTGTGCATGGGCCATTTGTGCTCTACTTGTGCACGGGCCATTTGTGGTCTACTTGTGCACGGGCCATTTGTGCTCTACTTGTGCATGGGCCATTTGTGTTCTACTTGTGCATGGGCCATTTGTGCTCTACTTGTGCATGGGCCATTTGTGCTCTACTTGTGCATAGGCCATTTGTGGTCTACTTGTGCATGGGCCGTTCGTCCTCTACTTGTGCATAGGCCATTTGATAATTGAATCCTTTAGTTTACTGTCGTTGATCGCGACTCATGCGCCGCCAGTGCTACGTATCAGGTTTATGTGTCATGTTTATAGTACAATGATGGGCAGCTGTTCGGAGGGTCTCTGTGTGCCGGACCACATCCGTGTCCAGTCGGGCCAACTCATCGGCGGCGACAAGGACGACATGGTGTCCAACCGGAACCATTACGTCATCGACGACCTGCCCCCGGACGCCGCACATCTACGCGAGGGCGCCACGTTCGTCATCGAGCCGATAGAGGGCATTCCCCGCAACTATGCTGCTCTGAAGGTGACGGAGAACTACAAGAAGGCGTGCGCGGCGACAGGCACGCCACTTCGCTACGACTACATCTTCAACTCGACGGTGACAACGGAGGGCATGACCAGTCGTATGCGCACCGTCCCGGGTCAACCAGCCGAGGTACACGGGCCGTGCGTGACAGTGGTCAACGAACAGATGCCGTTGCTCGATCGCGACGACTGTGCAGCCGTCGTCTTCGACGGTTGGCCGGACGTTGCGCGAGGCTGGGCCGGACGACCGCGGCCTTCTCATTGGCCACCGCCTGACGCTATCGGTGAAATCGTGCACGGCGGGTTCCACATGGTCCCGGTAGGTGTGAGCACAGACACCGAGAAGCGCAGACGAGAGTGGCGCTACTCGTTCTCCATGGCGGAACAGCGTCTAGCCAAGCACTACCTGCCAGACGTCGCAAGGAAAGTCTACATCTACTTGAAGATGTTGCGCTCTCACTACTTCGATCTGCCGAGCGTGCTTCCGACCTACTTCATGAAGACGTTTTTCTTCTGGCTGTGCGAGCGACGCCCGCGCGTCTTCTGGGATGATTCTAAGATGGCCGACGTGCTGCATCACGTGATCGACGAGCTGCTTCATGCAATTGCACGACGAGAGATCCGCCACTATTTCATCCGAGACGTCAACCTGCTCGACGGTCTGCAGGCGTCGTTCGCGTCCGATCTCGTCGCCAAGATCTGTCGTGTTCGACTCAACCTCGTCTCGTGTCTGCTGCAGATCGACGACCGCGTCACGTTCATAGGGCTGCTGAATCGACGCAAGGCGCGCGTGTTGCTCGCGGCGCCTCTAGCCGCCATGACGATCAACGACGCCACGACAGCCAATGACGTCATGACGGCCAACAACGTCATTACGACCAACGACGCCATGACGGCCAACGACGTCAGGACGGCCAACGACACCATGACGGCCAACGACCTCGCCGAGTCGGCCGCTCGCTTCGACCGCAGTCGGCGTGTCGCTCTTGACGCCATGTTCACCGAAACCCTCTCCGTGCTCACTCAAATCGCCGATGCCGCAGAAGGCCACTCAGACCCGCTCCGGCTCTTGTACGATATCAACGTCAACACCTTCATGCGTATAGTCTACAGTCTCCTCTTCGAGGCCCACCACCTCGATGATAGCCGACTCCCACTCGCCGAGTACCTGCTATCGACACTGCTGCACCGCACCGTGTCGGCCGCGCTGGTTGCTCGCTTCATGTGCCTCTTAACGACAGCGACGGAGAGCGAGCGAGTGAATGACCTCGGAACCGCAACGTTAACGACATCTGCCGTCATCGCACGTCTGTACGAGCGACCTCTGTCGGCCGATGTTCGCCAGAAGTTGGATAACGCTGTGTGCATTTTCAGAGACACTAACCGGGATGACTCGGAGTTTAATAACATGTTGCTGTACCGGAAATTCTACCGTTTTGTGCGTGAGCGGAATATGGCAGAGTAGTCAGATAATAAGAACATTGCAAAAGACAATGCAACGTTTTATTGTTGAATTTAGTTGAAATGTCCGCTTTTTGCTAACAAACACATACCGAACAGCCATTTGGACTTTTAATATATTTTTTTGTAACGTGAACTCTATGGAGTTGTTAAAGGTGCTTAAACAATTCGATTTTTTGCTAGTCTCATTTCAAATAAATTTTGCGAATACCCAAACCTACCTAGTATCCACTGCAACATGCTAGCTCGTTTGTGCAAATTTTTTATGTAGTTTTTGTGAAATAATCAGACAAACTATTAAATTAGTTAATGCTTGTTCAAGCGTTAACTGAAGTGAAAATCGAAATGCTGAAAAATCACGATTTTTTTTCCTGGATGAAATTTTAACTTTGTCATATGATCGGCGAGAGGATGGAAGTCACGCCCTTGACCAGCAATGGCCAACACAGTGTTTACCATTTTGAATATCCACTATATTGATCCTCACCAGATCTAAAGACTAAAGTCAATTCTTTCGATGATTTAATAAAAAATAGGCATTTCTTTGTTAAATCGACTGCGGATGTTACATGAACTATTAACACACTACACATTTGGACACCAATGAACCGGATTTGCGATAGGCTAAATTAGTTGAGGAAGCACTTTTAAGTAAGACCAAGTCAAATACACAACGTCGCTGTGAACCGCCTACTTCCTATGCAGCTATAAACACAACGTCGCTGTGAACCGCCTACTTCCTGTGCAGCTATAAACACAACGTCGCTGTGAACCGCCTACTTCCTGTGCAGCTATAAACATAACGTCGCTGTGAACCGCCTACTTCCTGTGCCGCTATAAACACAACGTCGCTGTGAACCGCCTACTTCCTGTGCAGCTATAAACACAACGTCGCTGTGAACCGCCTACTTCCTGTGCAGCTATAAACATAACGTCGCTGTGAACCGCCTACTTCCTGTGCCGCTATAAACACAACGTCGCTGTGAACCGCCTACTTCCTGTGCCGCTATAAACACAACGTCGCTGTGAACCGCCTACTTCCTGTGCAGCTATAAACACAACGTCGCTGTGAACCGCCTACTTCTTGTGCCGCTATAAACACAACGTCGCTGTGAACCGCCTACTTCCTGTGCAGCTATAAACACAACGTCGCTGTGAACCGCCTACTTCCTGTGCAGCTATAAACACAACGTCGCTGTGAACCGCCTACTTCCTGTGCAGCTATAAACACAATGTCGTTGTGAACCGCCTACTTCCTGTGCAGCTATAAACATAACGTCGCTGTGAACCGCCTACTTCCTGTGCCGCTATAAACACAACGTCGTTGTGAACCGCCTACTTCCTGTGCAGCTATAAACACAACGTCGCTGTGAACCACCTACTTCCTATGCAGCTATAAACACAACGTCGCTGTGAACCGCCTACTTCCTGTGCAGCTATAAACACAACGTCGCTGTGAACCGCCTACTTCCTGTGCCGCTATAAACACAACGTCGCTGTGAACCGCCTACTTCCTGTGCCGCTATAAACACAACGTCGCTGTGAACCGCCTACTTCCTGTGCCGCTATAAACACAACGTCGCTATGAACCACCTACTTCCTATGCAGCTATAAACACAACGTCGCTGTGAACCGCCTACTTCCTGTGCAGCTATAAACACAACGTCGCTGTGAACCGCCTACTTCTTGTGCAGCTATAAACACAACGTCGCTGTGAACCGCCTACTTCCTGTGCAGCTATAAACACAACGTCGCTGTGAACCGCCTACTTCCTGTGCAGCTATAAACACAACGTCGCTGTGAACCGCCTACTTCCTGTGCCGCTATAAACACAACGTCGCTGTGAACCGCCTACTTCCTGTGCCGCTATAAACACAACGTCGCTGTGAACCGCCTACTTCCTGTGCCGCTATAAACACAACGTCGCTATGAACCACCTACTTCCTGTGTAGCTATAAACACAACGTCGCTGTGAACCGCCTACTTCCTATGCAGCTATAAACACAACGTCGCTGTGAACCGCCTACTTCCTGTGCAGCTATAAACACAACGTCGCTGTGAACCGCCTACTTCCTGTGCCGCTATAAACACAACGTCGCTGTGAACCGCCTACTTCCTATGCAGCTATAAACACAACGTCGCTGTGAACCGCCTACTTCCTGTGCAGCTATAAACACAACGTCGCTGTGAACCGCCTACTTCTTGTGCCGCTATAAACACAACGTCGCTGTGAACCGCCTACTTCCTGTGCAGCTATAAACACAACGTCGCTGTGAACCGCCTACTTCCTGTGCAGCTATAAACACAACGTCGCTGTGAACCGCCTACTTCCTGTGCCGCTATAAACACAACGTCGCTGCGAACCGCCTACTTCCTGTGCCGCTATAAACACAACGTCGCTGTGAACCGCCTACTTCCTGTGCAGCTATAAACACAACGTCGCTGTGAACCGCCTACTTCCTGTGCAGCTATAAACACAACGTCGCTGTGAACCGCCTACTTCCTGTGTAGCTATAAACACAACGTCGCTGTGAACCGCCTATTTCCTGTGCAGCTATAAACACAAAGTCGCTGTGAACCGCCTACTTCCTGTGCCGCTATACACACAACGTCGCTGTTAACCGCCTACTTCCTGTGCTGTTATAAACACAACGTCGCTGTTAACCGCCTACTTCCTGTGCTGCTATAAACACAACGTCGCTGTGAACCGCCTACTTCCTGTGCCGCTATAAACACAACGTCGCTGTGAACCGCCTACTTCCTGTGCCGCTATACACACAACGTCGCTGTTAACCGCCTACTTCCTGTGCCGCTATACACACAACGTCGCTGTTAACCGCCTACTTCCTGTGCCGCTATAAACACAACGTCGCTGTGAACCGCCTACTTCCTGTGCAGCTATAAACACAACGTCGCTGTGAACCGCCTACTTCCTGTGCAGCTATAAACACAACGTCGCTGTGAACCGCCTACTTCCTGTGCCGCTATACACACAACGTCGCTGTTAACCGCCTACTTCCTGTGCCGCTATAAACACAACGTCGCTGTTAACCGCCTACTTCCTGTGCCGCTATAAACACAACGTCGCTGTTAACCGCCTACTTCAATGTATACGTTGACAGACATAATGCATCTAACATACTTTTCACACAAAAAGTGAATTTAACTGAAAATCGTAACAACTAGTCCCGGTCTCCTCTACATACATGTCAACCTGAGATAATCAAAATGACTGAGATTATTGGCCACTCGACGCTGCTCCGCGCAGACTCGGCAGAATCGCACCTGGTCGCCTCGCACAGTTATACGCGACCGATCGCTCCACCCTTCACATAGAGATAGAGACGAATGAATAATTACGTTGAACGCTGCATACGGCTGCGGTCGGTGGTTGCCCGATTGGTCGTCCGACACGGTATCGCGCAGTTTCGCGGTGCAAGAATTGGTCGTGTAAACACTCTCGAGAGACAGGCGGCGACTCTTTATGGCTACGGTTTTGTCGGTAAAATAATAATAATCTTGGAACTGCTTATCGATTATGAACTGCTTAACCCCTTTGGTTTTGGTGCGCTGCCGAGCTTGGGTGGGTAAACATGATGTACCATTCAGCATTTTTCTTGAACTCTCAAAGGCGTTTGACACTGATGATCATTCAATGCTATTTAACAAATGAAGATATTACGGTTTAGATGGATCTACTCTGAATTTATTTAGTGATTTAAACAATCGAAGTCAATATGTCGAATTTGAAAATACTAAATCTGATATTTTATCTATAAAAATTGGTGTACCGCAAGGATCTATCCTTGGTCCCTTGTTATATATATATATATATATATATATACATATATACATATTTACATATATATATATATACATATATATGAATTAATATGCGAGATATGTTAAATATATATATATATATATATATATTTAACATATATATATATATATATATATATATATATATATATATATATATATATATATATATATATATATATATATATATTAACATATCTCGCATATTAATTCAACATACATTCTCAATATTCAAATAAACGTTCGTTCCCATTGTAATTTGTTTTGTAAATAGCCACATCTTGATATATATTATCCGTCTCGGTGTACAATACGCGAAGCCGCCCCCTCTCAATTTGATTGACAGCTGTCTCAATGAGTCATTGGTGCTCTCTGATTTGATGGACAGGTACTGGTAGATGCAACCATTCACGTGCTAATTGTCTAAGAAAAAAAACTTGTGTGATTTTCTCAAATGGATTTTGTGTATTGTTCATCACTTGCCTCTTGCATTATTGTTTTAATGGCTCAGGGTAATTTTATTAATAACTAATTAATTAATTAATTATATTAATTATATTATTAACTAATATTATGTAGTGAATATTGCCTTAAGGTATCGAAAGCATATCCAAAGTTAACAACTGCCAAATTAAACATGAGTAATTAGAATCCTCATTAATATTCCATATTATATTAATATTATATATTCTTTTTACAATGGCGCTTCTAGGATCTCGCAACGGGGGAAGGCCAAGCTTAGTCATCCGTTAGTTTACCATGGCCCAGTGCCCTCCCCCAATACGCTACTGTCTTTATACTCTATATATGTATTAAATAAGCAGCCCAGCCACCATAAATTGCGTACAATAAATTGGAATACTGATCAAGCCATTCAAATGTTTTTAAGTTTTTAAGGTGTAATTGTTATATAAGCAGTAGCTGCAAATAAGATTAGATGGCATGTAACTAGTCTCGCTTTGCCTAACAAAATACTTACCTAACAAAATAGCACGTTTGTTTGAGACTTTGCGTTGGTTCAGTGTATACCGGCCTCACGTAATACGAATTTCATTTAACTGAATCGGTCGCGCTCTCCTGTCAGCTCTCGGTCAACTGGAGAAATGACTAAAATCTTCCACTTTTAGAACACATTCTGAGTAAACCACTGGCATCATATTCTTGATTTTAGTTGTACATGGTTAGTTATTTTTTTTCTATTTTAGGTGCATAGTCCCCCCAAAATTAGTATTGTTTCGCTATAAATATAAACGTTTACGAAAACCAGTATACTGGTCAAACATTAGATCTAATCGTCATCGTAATGCAACGAACTAGTTGATTGAGACCATTGACATTTTTAGTAACAACATATTTATTCAATTTCAACAATATACACTCGTCAACAATCTATTACAGTAGAAATAACAAACATTAATTTTCACGTAATATACTGCATGTGTAATGTTTACGGTCACCAATATGAGGAATTGGGATCTTACATAAACGACACATTTTTATCAGCATATAAGAATTTATAGAAACACTGCAATGCCTCCTTTGGGCAGAGTTATAACAGCAATACGGCCCCGAATAAATATCATAGGCCTTTCATACAGTCATGCCCCCTTTCCGTAGTACTATTAAATATATTACAGTTGAAACTAAGGTCACCCACGGGACTGGGCCAAAGTGACCCGAATAGCGAGGTGACCGTATTAGCGAGACTATTATGTCGTATACTGTTATGGAAATGATTTGGGACTGTCCCAGGGTGATCATAATATCGAGATTCGACTGTCATGTATTTAATATTGGGTGTATTACCGAGGTGGCCGTTAAGCGAGGTACGCTTGTACTGCTGTTAGAGCCTTTCAACGGTGGTGCAAATCACTACAACGTATTACTGTTCAAATATCATTCTCCTATATACAAAACTACTACCATAACACTGCGATTGACTACAACTTAAAGACCAACAATACATAACTTGCTGCAGTGTTACAGATTCGGAAAGAACCGTTGCAGCAAAACGACATCACTTTGTTAGATACGTCGAATGGTAGTCAGCGTCCGAACGAATGATTCTTTTAATGGCCTAATTATAGGCTAATAACCATTAAAACACATCGTGACTATTGCATTCTCGCTACAACAGTGTTTCAAGACAGTTACTGCTAAACCTATAAAACGTTTATCGCCGTAATACTCAGTAGGAATCGCTGTGATCCGGCAGTGACGTCAGAGGAAACGAGGCCGCGAACCCAGCGACACGCGCACCACCTTCCGGCTGGAGAGGGACATTCGTCGCCATCTGATACAGCGTCTGCGATGCGAGCGATACCATGGGTACCGGTGGACGTCGATGGGGAAGGCAGGTGGGGAGACCAGACGGGTAGCACGGGGATGAAGGGAAGGGAATGTTCGAATACGGTGTCATCCCCGTCGCCACCTGCGTCATCGGGACGTACCCTGAGTCACCCCGGCAGCCGATGGGTCTCGGGGTGGCGCGCTGCGGCTGGCAACTGGACCGACGTGCGCGCTGACGGGCCTGGCGTCGGCAGTAGTTGCCCTTGCTGAAGTCGGCGACGCAGGCCGGATGGACGCTCCAGTAGTGTCCCTTGCCGTTCTCCGCCCGGCCACACTTGACGAAGCACTCGTTCAGCGACAGGTTGTGTCGGATGCTGTTGCGCCAGGCCTTCTCGTTCATGCGCCTGTAGTAGGCGAAACGCTTCTGGATGCTCTCGTATATGTCCCCTAGCACGAGACGTCGCTCGGGCGAGCTGAGAATCGCCATGGAGATCAGGGCGATGTATGAATAGGGTGGCTTGTCGGTGGTCGCTGACAGGGGAACCGCTCCGTCCTTCCTGGGAGGCGATTCCACTTCCTCTCCGCCACTGCTCGTCATAGTGGCTTCATTCGCTCCATGGAGTCTCTCGCCAGGGTAAAGATAATCATCCGTGAGTGAAGACATAGTGTGTATCGCACCTGTTGGTAGTTGACGGGGGTCTCCGATGTGTCTTCACGAATACGAGTCGATATTGTTAGTTCACACCTTCAGCATTTCAATCTTGTCGAAACGAATGATGTCTAGCGTCCAAGTGTCTGCCTATACCTAGAACCGGTCTTTCTCTTCTTTCACCATACAGGAAATTCCTTTCAAAAGTTTTTCCGTGATCCAAACTAGAAAAGACGATGTTCTGTGTTGTCGTTTCTTGTGTCACAGTCCGCTGCAGTCGGGCGTCTTGTTGTCACTCAATGTCATGTGTCGCAGTCTAATGGCTTGGCCAACACGTACCACGACAAGCAACAGAACGCCACTGCAATGTCCCCGACAAAACGTTATTTACAGTAATTCAGTACTGCGACCTACGAACTTGACGACCTGTTTTACTAAAACGCTGTTCAAAACTTCAGATGGCACAAAGTTTGGCAGGTAGATCACAACGCCAACAACACGACGACAGGGTCAGGTAGACATTGCAACATGTCGACGTTTCGCGACTTGCATGAATCAAATGGCACAGTCAAAGTGAACACTCGATCATAAATACAGACGCCACGCCTCCTCATATTTAATTCTGCCTGGAAACGAACAGTGACACCAGCTTGCTGCGAAGAACGGTGCTAACTGTGGCTAACTATCGCGTCTTTCCCACCCTCGATTATTTTAAGGAAACTGATTAATAGCGTCGAATTCCTCGGTCGATCGCCACGGAAACGAGTAGTCGAGTCCTACGAACATGCCAATGTGTCAGCCTAGGGGACGGGGGGTCCGGGGGCCCAGTGGAACATCTCGGCGACCGCCATTAAAACCGGCGCTAACTCTGGAAGGCGTTACAAACAAACCACCCAGGCGCTGACGGCAGAGTTGCCCTCAGCTCTGCGGGAACACGCCGGAACAATGAAGCGACAATTGGACGACAGTTAGTTGCCCTCCCCGGCGATTGTTGCCTTGTTAGCGACGAGGAATTCGCTGACTGATTTCGTGACGTAACGTTAATAACTGTAATTGAGCGCTGGAAGGTGTTAATTTCTTCTGCTAGTGACGACTTCTCTTACCGCGTCCTCTGTCAGCGCTGAGTTTGTATACACGTCTCCTTTTTCAATGCGTAACACTGTGCCTGTTAAACGTAGAAGCAGACGATAAAGTGGTTAACAAGATTGCATACGATATATTCTTTGGTTAACTAGCACTACTGCGCAGCGTGTTGTGGGTTTCGTATAATTAAAATGCAAAAATTCTATGAATATTGGGTTCTCTAAGTGCAATGTTATACATCATGTTGTAATATTTATTGCTGTGGTATATTTACCTTCAGAAATTGTATAAAACGGGACTTTGATAGAGCAATGCAGTCCATCCCCAGTGCAACAACAGTACAACGTGTAGGTGTTTCGTGTTTTAAGCTTACACTGCTTTGTAGTCAAAGCTGATTTATAAACTTCGTCGCCTTTATTTTCTTAGCTACTATTTCTGATTGTCGTCCAAAACAACAACCTCCAGGTGGCAAGTGGACTATGCATCCATTGGCCCATTGAGAGTCCATTTTTATATACTTGCAACCCGCCCGTATAGACATGTTCACACTGCTGGCTTTTACACAGTCGGTGAATAATGTGTTCCATTTATTTTGTGCTTTAACATGTTCACACTGCTGGCTTTTACACAGTTAGTGGATAATTTGTTCCATTCATTTAATTTCACTGTTGTTTACTAACGCTGCGTCGCATTCTCTAGTTCTTCTACCATCCATAATTATGTTTGAGAAAAAACACTTCTATCAATATTTCAGAATCATGCAATTAAACAAACTATATGATCTCCCTACTCATATCTGATGTTATTGAACCACATTCGTTACTTATTTGTGACTTCTTACGTCATTGAAACTGTGCAGTGGACGGCTTGCGTAACTGGGAACAATCATAGAAAACCCGCATAGCGTTGCCAGCAATTATACGTAGCTTGAAAGGAACAAACGTACAAAATACGCATAGCATTGTCAGCAATTGTACGTAGCTTGGAAGGAACAAACATAGAAAACACGCATAGCGTTGCCAGCAATTGTACGTAGCTTGGAAGGAACAAACGTAGAAAACACGCATAGCGTTGCCAGCAATTGTACGTAGCTTGGAAGGAACAAACGTAGAAAACACGCATAGCGTTGCCAGCAATTGTACGTAGCTTGGAAGGAACAAACGTAGAAAACACGCATAGCGTTGCCAGCAATTGTACGTAGCTTGGAAGGAACAAACGTAGAAAACACGCATAGCGTTGCCAGCAATTGTACGTAGCTTGGAAGGAACAAACGTAGAAAACACGCCTGGTGTTGCAAACAATATACGACGCAAGGTAATTATACGATTCAGGCTAATAGTGAGGTAAATAAAACAAGTGTTACGTACCCATCCTGGGGTCGTAGATGAACCCCTGAACGTTTGGCTTCCCATATGCAAAGCCTCTAGGAAGAGTAGTCAATATACGAGTTTTAAATAAACAGTGGCTGGCTTCAGCTGGAATGCGCAAAGCAGAGACGGCCGACTTCCTCATTCCAGCTAAGTTATGCTTTCTGCAGACAATCAACACGTAAACTATCCATATTTTAGAAGGACTCGGAAATATAAATTAACACATTTGCCGTACCGTTATGTGTCACAAAACACCTCAGATTGATCAAATGTCATCTCTAGACAGTTGTTGTACTGCTTGGGCGGATACAGACCTTGGAATAGGGGATACCAGTTTTCCAAACGTATAAAGGATAGGCCCTACAGACAAACGCACGCACACGATAATTATTTCGAGGTTCCTTTGCAACTTTGGAATAAATAAATAAATTAGCTACTGCTATAACAGATGATACAATGACAGAGACAGAGCTCTGTCACGTTGCGATGTATACGTTCAGTGCATGACTGATACCGCGTTGGGGTTATTGCATCAAAGCAGCCTCACAATTCGTCTCTTTATACAGTACCATCGTGTGCTTGGTCAGTACCTTTCGGAAGTCCCAGCCGCGCTGCACAACCTTGATGGCGATGGCTGCGCCTGTAACTTCTGAGTAACACCAGAGAAAGTCCAAGAATTTCTGATTGATGTTCTGCTTTTCATCTTTCAGGACAAATATTAATTGTTCTTTTTTTCATATGTTGTATACTCCGTCAGCGTTGGTGGAATAAAAAAACGTATCACTGTGATTCTCATCAGTGTCAATATCGGAGACGTCACAACGGTAGCTTCTTAGGGCGATATTCTGCTTTTCACAGAGAATAACTCTCTTTAAAGTTGTACAGTTTCCCGCACTGGTTTGCAAACAAGCATCTGACGCCATCTGATGACCGGTGAACACCCACTATAACAAATGCATTGACAACAAGAACCATTTGCATTTAGTAAATTACGCGGATAAAGCAGGATGGGGGGGAGGTGCAAATCGGATCGACTGGGGGACGACAGACTATACTGGTGACACTGCTACTATTGTGTTAGAAATGTTCTCATCTGAGGAACAAGCCCCGGAGGGCGCCACCTCGCGATGTATCGACAACTAGTTAAATTATTCTGACTTAATAAAAAAAATCCACTAAAAATAATGGGGGGGGGGTGCCCCGGGCACCTGATGGACACCCCTGGATCCGTACATGGATTGTGGCAATACATGTCAAATTCAACGCATGTCTAGTCTATTTATGCGCGGAATATTTAGCGATGGTAAACACCAATGACGTTGTCAAGTTATGCTGTTGAATATGATTATTCTTTCTGACGTCATCGGTGTTTACCTTAATAGACCCAGGGGGTTGATAGGTTTAGATAGTCTTAACATTGCAAACAGCATTGTTAGAAGACCATATTAAACGGCAGGTGGTAGATCTAAGTCCTTATAAAGGAAATCATCCCATACCGTTTCTTTACTCCTAGATAGAGTTTTACGTTAAAGTGTCCCTGTTCACTTGACACAGACTGCACCTTATGGACAGGGACACACGTCGTAAATGCTTCGTGCAACTTGGGGTGAGTTGGGACATCTGGGGTGTTTCAAAAATACTCATTGACACAACGTGTTTGTTATCACATTTGAAATGCACCTACACGCGTATGTGCAATTTTAAAACTGATTTCTACACTATTTGTTTATTAAAGACTTTCACAGACTATGATTGTCTCTGTGCATACCATACCGGGACACGTCGATAGAGCTCGTTATCTTACCAAATGATACTTGTCTAATGTTTTATGATTGGCACATGTATCAGTATGTTACACTGGATATAACAACATTGTAAGTGACTAGTGTAGACGCAGACCAGAAATAGTATGCCATATGCCACTTTGAAATGGCCACCACCTGGAAAAAGACGAAGAGCCAAACCACGAGGCACCTGGAGAAGACCTGTGGAAAAAGAGATGAAGATGACTGGGAAGACCAGAAATTAACTCAGCTGGCTCCCCCAAGAGGTGCATTAAGGCACGACCTAAAATGAACTCAGCTGGCTCCCCCAAGAGGTACATTAAGGCACGACCTAAAATGAACTCAGCTGGCTCCCCCAAGAGGTACATTAAGGCACGACCTAAAATGAACTCAGCTGGCTCCCCCAAGAGGTACATTAAGGCACGACCTAAAATGAACTCAGCTGGCTCCCCCAAGAGGTACATTAAGGCACGACCTAAAATGAACTCAGCTGGCTCCCCCAAGAGGTACATTAAGGCACGACCTAAAATGACACATGCAAAAAAGCACATACCATTGGCACAATTGAAGTTAGTACGAAAATGGCACCTCTGAATATAAACAGTGACTGTGGTACTGGACACAACGTGCGTGTAACCAGAGAACTCAAAGAAGATCTCACTATGAATATCCACCATGAACAATAAGTGTTTTCATTAAATTTGTCATCAGCTTGATGTGGACACATCGTTCACATATGTGAATATATATTTCAAGCGGGGGATTGTTGCGTTGCAAAACACAACCTGTAATACAGTGTAAAATAAAAACAGCATGTGTATGTTATGTTCTGCATATGCATTCATATAAATAATAAATGTAATATTATTGGGGCGCGATAGCATACCGGTTAGAAGGCCGGACTCTCAATCGAGAGAACCCGGTTTCGAATCCCACTGCGATCGCTTCGAACCTTAGGCAAGTTTGATCACCCCACGTTGCCACAGTTCACTCACCTGGCAATACGAACAATGGTGGAAATGTGAACGAATAGTCTTCGCGCAATTGCAGCGTGGCTGAATGCTTCCCAGAGAAGTTGAGATGGCCTTGGAATGAACAGGTCTGCCAGGGGGTGAAGTGTAAAGCGCTTTGATCGGTCCTACGGACTGGATACCGCGCTATATAAGAACGTACCTTTACCTTTTACCCTTTTACATTTGTGTTCAGTAGTTATTTGCGTTGAAATAGTACATAGCAAAAGCAAGTGGAATTGAAAATGTATTGCAAATGCCGTCCAGTCTAAGAAAAGCTATTCATTGTCTTATAACACGTCATTAAGTTTGTCTATTTACAGTTGCCGCAAGGTATTCAGCAAAAGAGGGAAAGTGGACAATTGTCCCAGAGCGCCAACGCAAACATTATGACTACATTGTCAGCCTGCATGAGACAATCATCTGTGCCTACTAGTGCCCTGCGCGGGCCTACTTACTACGGGCCCGGGCCGGGCCCGGGCTGAAAAAAAATTAAACACATCGGGCTTGGGACGGGCCTGGGCCTAGTGTGAGCGGGCCGGTCAGCACACTATGTACCTTCAGCATAAGAGTAGTACTCCACTAAGAGCTAAGGATATTATGCCCCATCCCATATATATGTATATATATATATATATATATATATATATATATATATATATATATATATATATATATATATATATATATATATATATATATATATATATATATATATATATATATGTTTTTTTATTTAATAAAACAATAAGTCTGTTTTACAGTTTATTTGTTTTTCGTCTTTGTTATAAGATTATAGGCTTACCCATCTTTGGCCCGCGGGTATGGGCCGGGCCTGGGTCTGAAACTTGCGGGCCGGGCCGGGCCTGGGCCAAACATTCCCAGTCTGGGTCGGGCATGGGCCGGGCCTGGGCCTAAATTCTAGTTTGCGGGCTTGGGCCGGGCCGGGCTTGAAACATTATTGCGGGCCTTGGCCGGGCCTGGACTCTAACTGTTAATTGCGGGCTGGGCTTGGGATCAAATTCTAGGCCCGCGCAGGGCACTAGTGCCTACACAGAGGACAAACTGGCCAAAGCCAGGAAGCGTGGCTTCAAGCCTGACGATCCAAGAAACATTGCACCCATCATTCATCGCAACATTGCCTACTCCACTAACATCTGAGCAAATTGCCAGGCATCGTACTCGATTTCGAAACATTTAACCATGTCGTTGATAGCAGTTCACAATGTAATTGAGAGAAGCAAGCTAGGATCAGGCAACCGAAGTGCCATTTAACACGCACGCACGCACGCACGCACGCACGCACGCACGCACGCACGCCCGCAAACATTTTGTAAAAAAAAAATCAAAAGTAAAAAGTGTTTGCTATCTGAAAGCAATGTAGCTTGAACATTTTCATGAGTAACTTTATAATGTGTGGATAATTCCAAGTTTTATAAAGCGCATGAGTATGCATTCACGTGAAACAAATAATGACTTTAACATAATATACGAACTTTGGACATTTATGGAATGCGACAACACAACACCAAATATATTGAAAATGGCCATAATTTCTTTCTGATATTTATTAAATACCAGATGTCCTGGTTTAAAATTAATCGGCTGAGCCAGAACACATGACCCTCTTCCACCAGCAGCAATCGGTGGTGTGGCCCCCACTGCTGTCGGCCCCCATCTAATCTCGACCGAACAAAGGCGCAGGAGAATAACAGCAATTATAAAAAATATATATATACTTAGTTCTCCGACGTGTAGAGATCGTTGAATAAAATCACCAGAAGACGTAGCAGTCAGTGCCCTGCACAGGCCTATAATTTGAGCCCAAGGCAGACCCGCAATTAGCAGTTAGAATCCAGGCTCGGCCTAGGCCCGCAAAAATTCGTCAAGCCCAGCCAGGCCCGGCCCGCACGTTGCAGGCTTTGGCCCGGCCCATACATGCGGGCCAAAGACGGGTAAGCCGCGATCCGCGGCCCGCTAAATTTAGAAAAGATAAACCTATTATCTTATAATAAAAACAAAACACAAATAAACTATAATATGTACGTGTTGTTTGGTTAAATAACATAAAAACAAATAATATATGAATATTGTATAATGTCTACTAGTCTGCTGTCTACTGCC
This sequence comes from Lamellibrachia columna, assembly GCA_963662155.1. Classification (NCBI taxonomy): domain Eukaryota; kingdom Metazoa; phylum Annelida; class Polychaeta; order Sabellida; family Siboglinidae; genus Lamellibrachia; species Lamellibrachia columna. The sequence goes on along the minus strand of OY759273.1, from coordinate 31,712,095 downwards.
GAACAGCATGTTGGACGTGTTCTAGAAATCCAGCACCACCAACTGCTTCAAACGGACAAACATCTTGAAGAAAAACAATCAACTTTTTATTGTCAGTACTACTAAGTATTATAAAAAAAATTCATATATGGCTTGAATTTATTGGCTTATGGTTAGGGTAAGAGATTTGTTTATCTAACCCCAACTTAACCCTAATGCAAACAATAACCCTAATTTAAGTTGTTAATTGAATGAGCTCAACTAAGTTCACTTAATTTAATTAATTAATGTTACCAGTAAAGACAGTTAATTTGGTATTAACTGATATTTTAATTAGCTGTCACCCACTGACACTGACACCCAGTGGCATTTCCAGCAAGCCTGCAGTCACTGGCCTGAGACAGATAAAGTTCAGACATGTGTGAATTAGTACAAGTGTGAATGAATCAGTACTGGGGAAATTAAAGACACTAAACAGTAGACACTATATATAATTTAAAAATACCAACTACCAACTGTGGTGGGCACTGGGCAGTGGGCAGTTGCCAGTGGGCAGGTCATTAATGCAGGCAAGATTTGGAGGGAAGACCTAGACAATAGAATGTCCACTGGTAGGGTCAAAGGGTGATACGTTGATGGTTAATAATGGCTTGATTGCCTCTGCAAAACTGTCTAAAATAAACATTTGGGGTTGGCTGCTTCCAGCCAATTAAGTGAACTTAGATGTAGATCTATGCAAAAGGCTACATTTATGCAAAACTTATGCACCTGCAACATGTGTATTCTGTATGTACTATGTAGTAATAACATGTACTGTGTAATGTGTGTGTGCTGTGTATGCAATACTATGCATTGCTATTATATGAAATGTCTCTATTAAAAGAATGCACATTATTAAAATTATACCATTGGAAGTATCACTGTTGAAAAGAGGTTTAACTACATTCCAATATATAAAAATAAAAAAAATCTGAGTTTTGTATTAATATTTTTATTAGGTCCAGGCCCAGCCCAGCCCAGCCCAGGCCCGGCCCGGCCCGGCCCGGCCCGTTCACAGTTCACACTAGGCCCAGACTCGGCCCAAGCCCGATGTGTTTAATGTATTTTCAGCCCAGGCCCGGCCCGTCATTTGGCAGGGGAAGGGAAATTATATTTTTTACGTTAGTCCCCCCAGTAAACCCTGTTTCCGCAATTCCTATTTATTAGTTTTTTGTACATAAAATAACATTAACACAGGATGAGTAACTGCCGCTTTTTCATTTCCTTGGTGAGCAACTGTCCGTGATTCGCAAAATGTAGGCCCAGGCCCGGCCCGCAAAATTTAGCCCGGGCCAGGCTTGGGCTTGGACAGTGCTGATGTCCTGCGCATCAACACAGAGTTAACTACGGCATCTTGTCGAAGTGGAAGTGTAGGGAGGGAACTAAAAATGTAATTTCTATTCTCCTGCAAAATATCAATAAATAAAAATAAAAAAAGTGACAGTATAAACAACTTAATTCAACGATCCTTCCGTTTCTGTTACTATTAAAACGAACCCAAAGAGGCGCCATATTTCTCCTTATATATCAACACATATATATCCTGTGGTAAATATATATGTATATCCTGTGGTATAATTTAAAAAGGACACTTCCATTTCCATCAACATTTAAAAACGCAAATATATCAGCTTCACAGAAAGTCCGTTTGGCGTCGCAGTAATCGGCGTTGCTACTACACCTGTCATTAATTAATTTTAGCGTTATATAATGGGTAAACTTTACGTTTTGTAAGATTGGATTTATTATCATTATCTATATTTATCATCAGTATCTATATTGTTTAAAACCTTAAGTTGTAGTATTTAATAGGATGGCTATTTGTACTTTCAGAGCGACGCGACGTCTCGGCTCGCATGGACATAATGCCGCAAAGCGAAATGTAATTATTTTGATCATTATAATATATATATATATATATATATATATATATATATATATATATATATATATATATATATATATATATATATATATATATATATATATATATATATCAATATATATATATATATATATATATATATATATATATATATATATATATATATATATATATATATATATATATATATATATATATATATATATATATATATATATATATATGTATATATATATATATATATATATATATATATATATATATATATATATCAAGACGTTGAGCCAGCAAGTATACATATATATATATATATATATATATATATATATATATATCAAGACGTTGAGCCAGCAAGTATACATACTGGTTTTGAGGACCTGGTTTGCAAGAGAATACATACTATATTTACGAAAATAAACACTTCGTATTAACTTAAACATACACCGAGGGGCATTTGTCCGAGGGGCATTTGCCCGAGGGGCATTTGTCCGAGGGGGCATTTGTCCGAGCACTGAATGATTGAGGCTGTACTTGTATAAACTGCAGCTCCCTGTATTATATATTCTCATTTGTCACCCACGTGACTTACAGATGTCATGTAGTGTTGCTAAAATAAGAAATGTATATCATGCAGGTGTCCACATCATATAAATGATCCCCATCTTCATACGTCTTGTAGGTAACGGTAAAAAAATGTGTCATGTAGATGATACAAAGGTCAAAAAGCATATACGCATGGAACGCATTGTGCTAGATCAATATCACAATAACATTGTACAATTTATTCACCATAATGACAATTAACTTAATTTAATCGTTGTAAAGCATATTTCCCCCTTCTCCCATTTGTAATGTGTTATGCTAATGAATTAAATAAATCCTTATGATTATGGTTAATTAGGGTAAACATGTACCAATTGAGCTGTGCTTATGTAGTTAGAGAGAGGGAGGGACGGAGGGAGGGAGGGAGGGAGGGAGGGAGGGAGGGAGGGAGGGAGGGAGTGAGGCGGCGAGAGCGAGAGAGTGACTTATCTCAATATGTAACATCATTATAGAGCAAAAGAAGAAATTGTGAGAAATTATAAACGAAAGACTGCGAAACAGGCCTGAAGAGCTATTAGGCAAAGAGGCAAAGAGCTATTACTACGTGAATATCATGAAACCAAATGATTTGTCAACGAGAGGCCGGCTCAGAAAGTAATCTGATAACATGCACCCATGTATATAGATATATACATATACATTTGACCCGCAGGTAATACGTATGGATATACCTAACAAGACAAATGATGTTCTGCAGTCTGAAACAGCACCGTGGGGCACATAAGCACACCAGTGGTCAATACATGATGAAAACTTATACGTTTTTCTTAGTGGAATTGAAGTTTGGTAATTGGTAGTAACAACCTACTTCAGATTAACAAGGCGAAATGGTTCCCCTCTGGTATAAACAGTTGACTAGTTACGGCATATTAGATCTTAGATGTGCTGATATGTCCCGCCTTCTTCTAAGTATCTACTAGTATTAGATGAATGAGTCTACATGAAGGTCCTACGCTGGTAATACGACACGGGCAGCACGTGACACACACCGCCTTCAGCAAGATGTACGACATACGAACCAAAAATGGTTTGTTGGAGCAGGTCGAAGGTGCGAGGTTCGTCAACACGCAGTCGGTCATGAAGATTGCATTGACCAGCAATACAGGTAAGGCAATGCTGGACAAAACTGCGCAAGCTTATGTGTTGGACATAATTTATTAAAAGTGCAAAATGTGATCAATGTTATGGTAAAATCGTGTTATATAAACTATACGTATTCCAAAGAATAGACCGCCAAGTTGTTTTAATAAACCACGATTTTGTTATATAATTCGGTCGTTATTTGTTTAGTTTGAATATTTCTACTTGAGTATCATGTTTACATTGCATGCTGAGTGGCAAACTTGAAATTCATAAACACATAGCGGTTAGCTTCAGTTTGGGATATTTTAACACGCACACGCACACGCACACGCACACGCACACGCACACGCACACGCACACGCACACGCACACTCACACGCACACGCACACGCGCACACGCACGCACACACACACACACACCCACACCCAAACCCACACCCACGCACGCACGCACGCACTCACGCATGCGCGCACGCACGCACGCACACACACACACACACACACACACACAAACACGCACGCACGCACGCACGCACGCACGCACGCACGCACACACACACACACACACACACACACACACACACACACACACACACACACACACACACACTTGTTTGTTGTTTCAAGTGGGGACATTCGTCTTTAACCGGCCAACTGGGAACTACCTGTTTTATTGATATTAGGAACACTATGGTTACAGGATAAATTGTGTTTATATTTATAAACCTAAATATGTGCTGATAACTGATATCTAAGATCAACCAAATGTGGACACACACGTGTTAGCACCGGGGACATACGTGTATTAGCACTGGGGACATACGCATATTACCATACATAAGTTCTTGAACGTTTATATATACCCCATGTATATATATATATATATATATATATATATATATATATATATATATATATATATATATATATATATATATATATATATATATATATATATATATATATATATTTATATATATATATGCATAGTACAGAGTTAATTAAATTGCTTCTTACGTCACGTGTTTGTGTTCGCTTAATAAGGAGTTGATGTGATGGCTAATGCCATTAGAAATACAATATTATGATAGTATTGGCTGAAAACACTGATGTAAGTACACTACGTATATTTGTAATTATGCTTAGCCACACTGGATGTAAAGATGACAGTACGCCAACTGTTGGATGAAGTTGGAGTATTTTTTATATGATACTGGATTTGGTTCATTAAGTCAGATTACATTGATTTAACCTGACGTTAGCACAGCGTCATATCCTGTCAACGCCACGCATATACTGTGAGACTCACGATCTCCTTTGAAGAAGTACTTGCATCCATTTGTAACTACCCATTTGTCTAAATGTGTTTATTGAGTATAGTTGTTAAACACAAGATGTAGCCAAGTCATCTGCATTTATATAAATATGTTTACGATGGAGTAAAGTATGGCCGACCACCCCCACTCCATTCAACACAACTGGACTACGAGGCACCGCCGACGCGTGCCGTCTAAACCAGTCGTAAACAAAGGAGACTACCAGCCAATTTAGCACGAGTAATGCAGAGGCAAGGCATGGGCCGTTTTCTGAGTTACTCACGAAATAAGATATTGGTATATAAATTAAAGTCATCAAACAATCTGTTTCAGTTAATAATGTTCACCATAAAACAACATTATAATGCATGCGCCATACGATAAATTGCATTCTGAAACTCATGATTACTTATATACAGACATGTCACTCCACATGGTATTAAGTGAGTAAATTTTCGTATACAATAACGTTTGTTACTGTTGTAAATATATCATCACAATATATACAAACTTAACTGTGGATATCGTCAGTGCCAACATGACTTTGTTGACATGACAAACAATGTTTCTGGATGGGTCAAGACAAATATTTATTTCTGATCCTTGACATTTTTCCATGACCTGTTTATTCCGGTTTCTTCCAGGAACGTCACAATTACTTCCTTTCCGGGCAATCGTTTTAGCATAATTGATGATGCAAAATGCAAACTTACAGCCTCTTTCTCGTGATTGTACCATGGCTTTGGTAGGAATTCCTTGTTTGGCAGAAGTTTCTTTTTGTCATGCTTGGAGTGAGTTTCATTTGATTGATTGCAAGACTTCTCGGGAAGTGTCCCTACTCGACTCTACTCTCTCTCTCTCTCTCTCTCTCTCTCTCTCTCTCTCTCTCTCTCTCTCTCTCTCTCTCTCTCTCTCTCTCTCTCTCTCTCTCTCTCTCTCTCTCTCTCTCTCTCTCTCTCTCTCTCTCTCTCTCTCTCTCTCTCTCTCTCTCTCTCTCTCTCTCTCTCTCTCTCTCTCTCTCTCTCTCTCTCTCTCTCTCTCTCTCTCTCTCTATTGCACTGGCACTATCTGAGTGGTTAGAGTAGTCTTCGACATCATCTTCCAAATCAGTAATCCCATCGTCATCTTCCAACTCAACCTCTTCGTTGTCATCTATGTTTATGTCATTTAGTCCCTTTCCAGAATAACGTGCAATATGTCCTCGTTCGGCCGCCAGGAACACTTTCGACACTCGAGCAATCTGCAAAACATCGAGAGGCATCCGTAGAATTCAATGTGAATTCTGATATCGAGACCGAGGAAATTAGCAAGCATATCCATCTCATGCTCTTTCAGGCTAAGTACGTGGGCCGTAGTCGCCACATGCTTTCTCAGTCTTGTTGATGTAAGTAAGTGTGTTTACTCGCAACTCACTCTGCAGCAAATGTCCTCATGACATCAGATCCCGAAGATGTTCTTGGGAAGAGGAATTGGTTTGTGTCTGGTACATGATGTGATCTCCTTTGAAGACGTACTTGCATCCATTTGTTTATCCCTTCTGTGATTAGGATGGGGATGGTACGTCCCCTCTTCCCCCTAAGCTCAAGACGTTCAAGGACCGTCAGCAAGCCCTTCTCAAATTCACTCAGAGACGTCTCTAGTTCGGTGTTTGGACTTGCTTTTCATTTAGCACTCCAATCCTTCAGTAGAATTTTGGAAACTTCTCCTTGTCGCTTCCTGTTAAATGTGATTACCTTTGCAAGCACAATTTGGATTAGCGTGGCATATGCTTCTGCAGCATCACTGCGGTCCTCGGGTATAATGGCTTGTTTATTCCCTTCAATGTATAAGTATTCATTTAACTTTACCACATCCTCAGTAAGCGGCAACAACTTAATACCATTTCGCTTTCGTTCCGACACGTTTCGGAGAGCAGCTGCAGATACTTCTGACCACACAGTTTAAGGAATTGCCTGCTCGCTTCTGCTGCTTCTAATGCTTGAGACAGTTTGACTTCAGCTACTTTTTTCAGCAGCTGACCAGACTTGATAGCTTGAGAGGACATGTCGTAAGTGTGGTTCACCTCGTCAAAGCCAGCACACTGTTGAGCTGTATCAACAACCATCTGGAACATTGATGGGTGCACAAACTCACGCAAAGGGGCCGTCTTTTTACCTTGTTTGCAAAGACAGATTAAAAGTCCTAGCTGCCGCATCTTTCCACGAATGTAGCCATACTGCTCCTTATCGTTCCCAAACTTTCTAACGAGGTGGCGACCATATTGCAAAATGAATGCGTCTTTGATTGTGACTTCCCCAACACCATCCCTTCTCATACTTAGAAGAACAAAGCTCAGTTCTCCATGAGCATTCGACGGCAATAAGCTGGCACCACTTTTGTGTACCCGTTTCCTTTTCCATCCATTTCCACCATCAGCAACAGGCAGAAGGGGACATGCATGTTTCCATAGCGATGACTTGGACATATACGCGTAGCAATATATGCAAGGAACAAAGCTATTGTACTCTACATTTTCCGTGGGTCTGTGAAATACTACTAGGTCACCAGTCTTCTGTCGAAGTACTTGACAGTTATGTTGATTATTGCCAGGGTTACGTAGTTTTAACAACATCAATTCCTTTTATTTGGGGTCCTTTTCAGATAGGTATTCCTCAACTTCTCTGTCTGTGTTATGCACAGCGTTTAGATGGCGGGCTATGTGTTGTGCTCACTGTGATGTTGCGTACATCACTGTTTTCTTCATTTTTACCAGTACACGAAAGCACTGCACTGGTTTCACCAATAGTAAGAGCAGTAGTAATAGCAGTAACGGTAGCAGAAGTACATTGGGAGATGGAGAGAGTTAACAACGAAAGTGGAAGAAGCTACCAAGTGATGTAGACCCCATAGGCAAGGGAGCAAGCGGAAGAAGAAGAATAGTACTTGAATAGACAATTGTAAACATAACTACCATTTGCGTCCATGATATGTTATTGCTGTCTTTGTTTTCCTTTAGTTTCACCGACAACTTGACATCTTTTTTGGCTCGTTCAGGGCAAATCAAGTAAGCCATTTACTACTGCACTATTAAAATAATGGTACTATATGACAATGTAAGTAATGCATATGAAATTACTGAAGTTGTTTAGCATTTCGCGAAATGACTGTTTCACTCAACCATTTTAACTTTTATCATTATATGGATCAGATGTGAACTCTTCTTTAATGTCAGCCGATATAATTCCTCAGGCACTCTCATTACTCAAATAAACATTCCCCGTTAATTGTGATTTGGCCATTGCAAATATTGTTTGCAAATAGCCACATTGTGATAATAAATTTAATGGGCAAGACTTTAACACATTCCCGTGCAGTTTAATTGACAACTCTGATTTGTTGGACATGTGAAGACCCTAACACTCTCCAATTAGCAATGCTAATTATCTAACAGTGGGGAACTTGTCTCAATTGCCTAACCCCATAAAAGTAGGGGAGCAACATGTGTTAATCACTTTCCTCTTAGCTTTGCTAGACAACAATACATTAAGCGATTATTCACGATGGAGTAAAGTACGGTTGACCATCACCACTCCATTCAACAAAACCTCATTACGAGGCACCGCCAACACGTGCCGTCTAGACAAGTAATTTGCTGCACTGTATAGAAATGGGAAGAACGAATACAGTGTCAGTACGGTAAATATTTAATTCATATGAAAACAACACTCCTTTGAAGATGACATTCCTGGACACGAGTGGTACCCCAGGATTTCATTTCTCTCAAACAGCTAAACCGTAAAGGGTTTACACAAATATCGAAATAACAAATTGCTCACATGGGAATGTGCTTGCTTCAAGCAGAATATACTTTGCAGGATTACAGTATGCATCTAAATGAAAACAGACAGCCGCCTAACTCCTCCTACGTACTCTTTCGATTGTCGGCGTACTTAAGTCAGCATACAACACAACAATTTATAGTGTACCGGGTATCAAGATTGTTTCCGCTCTAAGGCATGCGGATTACTGGAAAAAAAATGGATTATCGAAGAACGGATAAATGAGACATGAATGTACATGTAGGACACACACAAGAGCTGTAGATGTAGGACACACACAAGAGCTGTACATGTAGGACACACACAAGAGCTGTAGATGTAGGACACACACAAGAGCTGTAGATGTAGGACACACACAAGAGCTGTAGATGTAGGACACACACAAGAACTGTAGATGTAGGACACACACAAGAGCTGTACATGTAGGACACACACAAGAGCTGTAGATGTAGGACACACACAAGAGCTGTAGATGTAGGACACACACAAGAACTGTAGATGTAGGACACACACAAGAGCTGCACCATCCACATCTGGTGTATCTTGTAATTGATAGCTGCAACAATTGCTAAGAAAATCGTCATACATAATATGTATAATAAATGTTGCTTGAAGACGAAACCCATACGACTATGGTGGGCAAAATGGGATCCGTCTAATTTGCATATTTAGACCTATCGACACCTAAATTATTACGTCATTACAAATTCTCACTGGTGTAGTAGCTAAACTACACAATCTGTGAATAACTATGGATAACAATTTGTAATCTAATACTATTTATAATTCAGTACACAAGCCATGTTCTTTTACTGAATCTGCAGTGACCAGATGGCCTCGCAACTTGCGGGGTTAAAGTTTTGACACATTTATAACTGGTTGAATCTGATCAGATCAGCCGATAACGTCCTCCTGTCATTCCGCGTCCTCGTCACCTCCAGTGCAATTTGAGTCACCTCACACACATGTGTGGTTTATGACGTTTTAGTAGGACGCCTGGTGTTTTGTCACATCGATGTATGAATGGCCCATTCATTGTTACGAGCTCATTAGTTGACTGCTTATTCCAAACACCGACTGATATAGAGAGTTTATGCGTGCATCTCTATGGGGGGAATTATCAGCCAAACTTAGATTACTCCAAATTTCAAGATTCATCAACTAAATGATTATTTTTCATTCTTTGAAATTGTAAATATTGGTTACTCTCTTTATAAAAAGGACATGCGAAAAAATCGAGACTCTTAAAATTCAGTCTCCTCACACTATAACTGCTGTGATAAAAATCGGTGCATATAATTATTATGTTGATAAATAAATGAGTGGTTGCTCACGTTATAATGTGTGCGCTATTAAAAAAAATTGTTTTTAAATGTTAAATATTTATTTTTTAAATCATCAGGTTTAGCAGTTAGTAGAAAGCTTGGAATGCCCAAGTCTGTTAGCAACATCCAGTTTATCTAGTACCTTAACCATTTTATATCTCATATAGTAGATGACGTCCCTTCTGCTTGGCTATCCCAGTAACATCCATGTGGTCACCACTGATACCAGACAGTCATACTGCTGTGGACCTATATATGATTATTACCCCTCCTGGAAGCAATTAATATTTGTATTCAACAGCATTACAATCACCCACCATGATTTCAGAATCTCACAAATTTATTAATATAATTAATTGATCTGAGGCATTTTTACATAAATATATTTTTTAAGTAATTTTTTATATAATCTGTAGGAACAGTCAGCAGTATATTACCAGTGCTAACCTCTACAAGCTGTTAATACAATCCCTTAAAATCCTTAGCAACTGTGTTCTGTTTAACCGAAAACTCAGAAATAGTAGATTAATTAGACTAGAGCTGATGTTGGTCTCATTGACACAATGCAAACAGCTGCCTGTAGTTCCTTAGCCTATCTTGGAAGGCACGGTATGGCTTTAGCCTTGACCACAAATATTATTTGAAGAGAGGGCGGATTAACACCTGTCTATAGCTCAATGTACTCTAGCCAGACTGTAAGTTGGTACCAGACGATACTAGTGCAGACTGTCTTACTTCAGTCAACATACTGAATTGATCAAAAGTTGTGCAAGTATTTGCTTAAAATGGACTTTAACTCAATGTTTCTGACCTGAAAGGATGCTACCCTTCACTGCATTCAGTAGGCAGAAAAGTATAAAACCTCATCAATACCAAATTAGAATTAAACTACATCACAAGAAATTCAACTAATTCGAATCTATCTGTGAAGATTTCATGGCCAGAACAGTTCAAACATAACAGCCGGGTAATTATAGCATAATTAACAAAATACAACTTTACAAGGGTGTGTTCATTATGATTTTTTTATTAGAAAACATGCATGGCTTTGTTGATATGCTTGCATATATACTAATAACTTTTATTTGTGTTAAATTCATAATCGAAATAATTTAATTTTTGTGGAATGATTTAAATCATGATTTTAATGATTGATTTAAATAAAATTACTTAAATCAAACAACTCTGTCTGAAACCGCTTTTGCATGTCCATTATTGAACAAATCTTGATTTATATGAGCTTAATAAATATTAATGATCAACTGCATTTATGTTATAATTGTGGTTATGTGTTCTACACATCACATTGCAGACAAAGGTTTATGTAGGTTGGTCAGGTGAGAGATGCATCGTTGGAAATTTTTTTTTACCGCATTTGTGTACAAAATCCAAACAACCCAAACCAAAACCACGTTTTACAGTAATTGCCTGATGAATAAACGTGGAAGTTAAACGTGTTATTTGTCAATGACGCTAAGCAAAACAGAATAAATATTACTATCGCCATTGGTGCCCAGTGCAAACTAGCTACGAAGTGCTAGTGGCGACGAACGATTGCGTTTTAATGTATGCTCTGGGCACCGACAACTGCATACACACACACACACACACACACACACACACACACACACACACACACACACACACACACACACACACACACACACACACACACACACACACACACACACACACACACACACACACACACACACACACACACACACACACACACACACACACACACACACACACACACACACACACACACACACACACACACACACACACACACACACACACACACACACACACACACACACACACACACACACACACACACACACACACACACACACACACACACACACACACACACACATGAGCAATTCTCAAAAGGTCGTTCAATAAACGCGACAGATGTGATACATTTTTAATTGTCTTAATCATAACTAATTTGAACACACAACTCAAGTACATAACCTATACTATGGATCATGTTTGAAGATAGTTAGTTTAACAGTAACCACGCACTGGGCATTTGCAAAGCACCCTCTCATTTGTTTGGTCGTGACTGATGACACCAATGCTGCTCTTACTAAACCACTTTAGTATGGTAAGAATGTAACACATTGTTGTTTCTAGCCTTTATGTTTGGCAAACATCTAATACTAATGTATTTAATGGCACATAAAGTTGATACATAGTTAAATGTTCCTTCTTTGAAGTGACTCAAGACTGATCTATGAATTAAATATCTGGCAGCATTGCCCCACAGTTGGTAAATTTGAAATGGGAGTATTGATTGTGATATTTTCCAGACATGTGACATGCTGTTTCAATGATATAAAGTGAAAATGGTAGTTAGGTATCATTTAAAAAAGAAATAATGAGTTTATGTAAGTATCATGTAAATGGGGGTCACCATTACGACCAACCACATGTCTTGAATGACCCAAAGACGGTAACAATACTCGTGTCCAACATCACAATAAGGTCATTATGTGGACAGATGAGCAGTGCTTTGCAACACAGTGCATGACATATGATGAATGTGAACCGGAACTGGTGATATATGTTGTGGTCGTACTGATGACGCTGCACGGTTATCATGCCTATCATTTATTGAAACTGCAGGTCGAATTATAAGGCATAAAGTCATGCAGAAGTCAAATTTAAATCCTTTTAATTCAGTATAATGAATTGACAAAAACATTATTATAAGGTCTGCTACAGGACTAGGTTCAGACCCCCCCCCCAATACTTCAATATACCGCATTATAAAATCGCACACCTGGCTTCGGATAACTGCATCTGTCGATACATTTGAACGACCAGCTCCCAACTGGAGCGTATATCCAGTGGTGTACATGTAACTAACTAATGCGGTGATCCCATCCATCGCGACGTCGGCGTGTGTAGTATCAGCGTTCGGTGTGCATTGATACCTGCCAGAGGCCGTCATGCGTGGTAAAATTCGTCATGCGTACGTTGTGGCTGCACCATTCCTTGACATATCTCAAACGCCACCGGTTTTACACGCCAGGTTTAGTGCCTTGGTGGTCATTCCTTTGCCCGGCTTGACACTTTGCATTCCTCGTGTGCCTGGCAGTGTTCTCAGCATGTTTGTTGAAATATTGTTGTTGGCGTTACAGTTGGCGTCAACGAGTACAAATGATCGCCTTGTGTGCGTGCGTCCTTCACCTAGGCATAGTTACCTTTTCGTACGGGCTCCTTTCTCTCTGTCGGCTGTTTGTCATGAATGCGTATTGCCATCTTCCACGTGATTTGCATAATCTCGACAGTTTAGCGAATAATCGTTGATACTACTACTACGATAATATGTGCGCAAAAGTGATACCCCAAAGCTGCATTATGGCATAAATGTTAATTATATATTTGCCAAATTAACCTAAAATCAAGTGTGCACAATTGTGTGCACGTATTTGACTTAATTATAAACTAATTTATATCACTGCTATGACTAGCTTTTCATAAGCTGTGTTCAACAGTAGTTGGTCGTAATAATGACTCCATAGCCAACATTTTGAACCTTTTAATACTTTGTTTTTACAAATAACACACAATTAATAAGGTGTACATGGTTAAACTATAATGCCATATCATATTAACAAAGTATAGCGATGATAAACACTGTTTCGACCTAATACATTGTTCCAACGATTGATCGTAATAATGACACCGGCGTCATGCATACCGTATCAAACGTCATTGCGCCGACACAGCGACACTAGCATGCGGGAGGTTCAAGTTTCAGTATATGGCTAACAATAAACGACCAAATACTTATATGGCATCCGTTTAGATAACGATTAGCACAACAGAATAGCCACGACACTCGTGTTTATAGCATATGGTCTGAATTTGCACACGATCGTAATGTGACTATTTGTGATGACGACGCGATGTTGCATAAATTTGTTTGACTTCGGGCGCCATTTAGTCTTGGCTGCTTGTCATGAATATTCATTGCCGTTGTCATCGAAGATGTTGCAACGGCGATCTGCGTATTTTGTTGCATATCGAGTGTTTACCGGCGATCCATACGTACGTAACGAAATGACGCCGCCGATTCTTACAACATTAAACTGATTAAATGGGAATTCTTTAAAAAAAGTAGAGTAGCACACATTGTAGAACGTGTAGTATAATAAATGTTAAGCATAGAATAATGCTGACAACGCGCGTTGGTTTATAGTTTACGGATTTTGAAAATTAGTGTAAGCAATGACGTCGCACATTACGACCGTATGGTCAACTTTTGAAGACTCGTGTTCGTAAAATTATGAGTACTACGGTTCACTCTACGTGGTAATTATGTTAAGCATTATACTATTGTTAGAATTATATTTGTAAAACTATAATTAGATTAATATTATGGTACATAGTTTACGATGCAGACGGGCTGGCTAATGGCGTCACGTTTTGAACGTACTTTTATAGCCAAAATTGCGGAAACTATTGGGCATAAAAAATTATTATCGCAAGCACACACGCAATTGTATCATATGTACGTCTTTATTATTAGAGCATCAAAACAACATATTGTATAAGTATATACATTAAAGATACACATTTTTTTATGATTAATTATATATACACTCACACGCACGCACGCACGCACGCACGCACGCACGCACGCACGCACGCACGCACGCACGCACGCACGCACGCACGCACGCACGCACGCACGCACGCACGCACGCACGCACGCACGCACGCACGCACGCACGCACGCACGCTCGCACGCACGCTCGCACGCACGCACACACATTTATGTATGTATGTATGTATGTATGTATGTATGTATGTATGTATGTATGTATGTAAGTATGTATGTATGTATGTATGAATGTATGTAAGGACATTATAATTATGTTATCGTTTGATAGAGCATATATGTTAGATATGGTTGAGATAAAATTGTGCACATCAAAGCAATATTCCCTTTGTGAAGATAAATTAAATTAAGTATAATTTACATAAAAGATGAACACCAAAACGGGACATTCAAAAGTGCACCACATGGGAATTAGACTAATTCGTTGGGAGGCAGATGAAACAAGCTACTTTTCATGGAACTTATTTGGTAAGAGTGTAGCCAATGACTAGGTGAACAGGTTTGGACATGTCCCAATGCACTGGCAGGAAACAAGATAAGTAAAACCATGGTAACGGTCGTTACGGCTGGTGTCCTTGAGAATAATGACCGTTACCGGGTCCGGCTGGACGTGAAAGTGAATTCATGACTGTTCCTATTAACTTTTCTTTTGAAGTACACTGTGTGGCTATCCTTTCGATACCATTTTTATTCTTCTTATATGCTTCTAATGGTATATAAGTTAATTTAATTTCATTTCCATTTTTGTCCACGGTGTCCTAAACGTCACGAGCGTTTCAGTTACAATAGTTTAATATTTTCATCGCACATTTTAATGTAAAGTTTTCATAATTCGATTTGAAGAATCAAAGTTCTACGTGATCATTAAACTGGCAAAACAAATTCCTCCGTCAATGTTAGCGCATACGCTTATTGAGTGCAATTAAATTTGGTGTCCACCATTTTGTGGTAACGAACGTTGTCGTAACGACCGTTACATGCCAGTGTACTTCGTGCTTAAATCGTCGAACATAGGACACCATTTTCAGCAATCTTTCATAATACTGAGAATAAATATTAATATATGTCAATAGCATGAAATATGTTAGTTTCATGGACGATATGTGTCAAAGTGGTATTATTATCAGTTTCCCCGCCAGACTGGGATCAACGAACATAAGAAAGATGTCGACAAAAGCTGTTGCTTATACGAATTATTGTAATTACTTCTTCAAACTCACGAAACTTTGTCAATGATATAAACACATTTCAACTGAAATTTTTTTTTTCGGAAGCCGTCAAGTGAAAGGCCCGTGTGATGACGAAATTGGCGTTGTAACAAGGAATGCCCTGGCAGTTGCTAAGACCACACAGGTCATTGTCGGCAATGCGCAAGACTTTTATACGTACACTACACATACCTTAGCCACAAGACAAACACACACAACAACATAACAGTTTTATCGTTGAGGAAGGGACAACTCCCAGAGAAATGAGAGGCAGAACACTCAACCCGAGGGCAATCAATGACACGAGAAGGGAACAGTTTCAACTGTACGGAACCTACAGAATCATTCATTGCCTGGTCAAGAATGCGAAGCTGTTTTTGTGCATCTCGTATTAGAGGAATAAGAGAAGATCCCAACTTTTTTTCAGAGAATTTAAAAGAATTGCACTTATTTACAAGTGTTGGTGCCCATGCGAGGAACGTTACATGTACAAAATAAAGTTTGAATTTGGAGATGTTTAACAGTTGGTGATTTTATTTTCTTAAATACAGAGATAAAGAAAGGACTTTGGAATGTAAGAAATGATTGTTCCCATTGAATGAACACAAAATAGTTAGATACTTGATGTCTCCATCACTTGGGTAACGCGTATCGCCGTGTCCTTTTTTAGATGTTGATTTAACATGTTAAAATTATATGAAGGAAATTATAATTATACAGTTAGCGTTATGAGCATTCTATTAGCATGGAGGATGTTTTGAAAAAAAAACCCGATTATTTGCAAATAAGGTCACCGAATTAGATTTTTTTGCCAATATTGAAAAAACACACACACATACACACACACACGCACTCACGCACGCACGCACGCACGCACGCACGCACGCACGCACGCACGCACGCACGCACGCACGCACACACAAATATATATCCTGTATAACTTTGGTTAACTTGAAATTCAGCCACTTTGTTTTAAAGCTGGGTCCCAGACGCTCGCGCGCGTTTGTCACAATTTTACTAATCTCGGCACAAAAGTAACTCAGTACGCGGAGTAATTATGCTAGGCGTACATTGATAACTCTGAGTCTCGCGTTTGTGCAATTGGGTCAGCGCATATCATACAACATTTGACGCCACGATTCTGTTGTCGAATCGGCAGTAGTTGCGCTGGCCAAATCAACATGCGAGTTTTGTTGATTTGCAGATCAGCGTACATTGTACGATATGTTTTAAGTCAAATAATCACATGATTCGCAAAAAGTAATAATATTGAATATAATATGGACTATAATAAAACTAGATTCCAAAATAATAGTATATATTTTATCTATATTAACCGTGTAACTCAGCAATGACTTTACAGTTTGTACACAAACCAAGTCGTAGACGTGTTTACTTTCACAATCGCTACCAAATTGCAAAACGTGATTCCAATGATGCCTTAGAAGGGTCTGTACGTTTATTTCCAGATTCACAACTCCGAGGGTCGACCTGAAATTGAAAAACATCACGAGAACAACAGCGTTGTCGTACGAGACTTCAGATTACAGATGACAACACCGTTGTCGTACGAGAGTTCAGATTACAGATGACAATAGCATTGTCGTACAAGCGTTAGCCTCAGCAGTTCACAATGTTCTCTAGCCGCTGTTTCGGACTACGTCGCCTTTTCACATCCAAAGCAAGTCAATTTATCGCAGTAGGTCGAATATGTGTGGTGATAGTCACCATCAGTTTGGTATATTATCATTATCAAGTTGCCAACACACCGTTGCTTTACGACACCGATACTTCGTGTCAGCTCGTGGAATCAGGATTATATTTCAAAGCTATATCTAGCAACATCGACGTCGGCCAAACAGAACTAGAGCAGTATCACCGATACACTCAAATCAAGAAGAACCATACTCACTTCGCGAGCTACGCAGAATACGCCTACGAAACTACAATAATCGAAAATCGGTCGACAACCGATGGCATTTTCCTTCGTATAGAAGAGCGCTTCAGGGGCAAGTTTACGCACGGAGGCAGTTCCTTTACCATTACAGCCCATCACGTAGCCAAGGAACAATGCCCCTATCGCGACATGTTCAACGGTACGTATCTCGTCTGGTGCCCGCCGATGACCGTTCGCGAAAGACGGGCGATCGTCCTAACACTCGAGTACGTCAACTTCGCCGCGTTCGACAGTGCGCGTCCAGCCAGTTTCAGAGTGGTCAAATACCACGCGGGTTTGAGACTGGACAACAGCAACATGAATCCGAAGGCTAAAGACGATGCTCCCGTTCCACTTCGTTCACTGGCAGTTGCAGCGGCCTTGAAAACATATGCTCGGAAACAGGACGTGGTTCAGTGGTACAAAGACACCGACATTTGGAAAGTGAAACTCGCCAACGGAGAACACTTCTTGTCGCTGAGCACAAAGCGAATGTGCGACTGCATTAAGAAAATGCGACGACTCATCATGATGGGCTCGTCTCATATGCGATACAAGTTTGCCTACATAGCACAGGTGTGCTACGACCGTACAGGCGTTGGGTTCACTGGACAAACCAAACCGGTCAAAAATGTCCACTTTGTCGAGTTTTTCCTCGCGGAAAATTATACGACATCTTTCCGCCGTCACCTGCGTGACATTCAGCTCGGAGACGACGACGTAGCTCTCGTGCAGACAGGAGCGCACGATCTCGCCAGGAAGGGACTGTCATACTTCATGGACTCGATGGTCAAGTACGTGGATACGTTGGCTACCGTCAGAAACCAAACGAAAGTTCGTCGACACAACTTTGTAGTCCTGACCCCGCCGCCTTTCCCCATGTACGCGACGGCCACGCGAAAAACCGGAGACAGAAACAGCTTTTGTATCGCTGCATCGGCACGCAGACTCAAACAGCTGTTGGCCAAACACGACTTCGAAGTGTTCGACGAATTCAGCATTCTTCGGCCGGTTGCGGAGCGCGACACAGCCATCACGGCCCACTACATCAGCCCCCTGTTCAACGGAAAGACGTTTGGCGTATATGGGGACGTAGGATTCACGGCCGCCCGTCTGATGATGTCTCAAATTTGTGAAGCCAACAAACGGTGGCTTTCTCTTTAGTGTGTATAAGCAACAGCAGCAGTAGCAGCAGCAGCAGCAGCAGCAGCAGCAGCAGCAGCAGCAGCAGCAGCAGCAGCAGCAGCAGCAGCAGCAGCAGCAGCAGCAGCAGCAGCAGCAGCAGCAGCAGCAGCAGCAGCAGCAGCAGCAGCAGCAGCAGCAGCAGCAGCAGCAGCAGCAGCAGCAGCAGCAGCAGCAGCAGTTGCAGCTATTGTAATTATAAGTGAAACTAATCAAAGCCATTTATACAACAATTAACGTATTTACATCAAATATTTAAGCATTTCTATATTTTAGGCCAAATGGTTTCTGTGCCTATGTATTTAATTAATGTGTGGCGTGGTTATGATGATAAACGTCGGCGACCAATAAGAGCCTGGCAGTTATAAGAAATCGATGCAGCCAGATTTCTGCTGTGAATGTTGTCGATGGAAGTGGAAATGGAAGGGCCGACACGGGTATACACGGAAGCAACGCAAACTCTCAATCAAGCGAGCTGCTGCATGTTTTGATTGAGTTAATTTTTTTTCAGAACGTCCATGACTATTTATTTTACACCTGTACTAACTGAACAAAATTAACTCACACATATTTAATATAAGTTCTAAACTATAAACGAAACATATCTCACTCAGCGTGGAAGATGTTTTCCCCCAAAACAAGTTATCTAATTAAAAAAAATTTTTATAAAGAAAATCGATGTGATATGTAAGGAAAACAACGTTCTCCGGAACGTCCGTGAATATTTCTATACTTATATACCGCGTAGGTAATGCGCAGAAGCTTCTAACCTAGTCCAAGTTAGGCCAACACACTACAGCGGATACCAGCATCCGACACACGCATTGTTTTGTAAGAAATTACATGTTTCGTATAATTGTTCTTGAATTTTCACGAAATGTTCATTGTACAAGCAAATAGTACACTTCTCCATAATCAGCAATAGTCTGGCAACGCACAAGAAGGCCATGCGCACGGAGAACAAGAAGACTAACTTCGCTGCCAAGAAAAAATACCAGCGTAGCCTTCAGAAGGAGCAGAGTCAACGGGCCCGCGACAAGAAGAAGCTGTTGAAGATGAACGAACGGAGGCGTATGGATGGCCAGCCTCCGATCACCCCAATGATTTAACTGGGCAGTGATAAGCTCGTGCAGTCCCAGTATCGACTCCATGTTCGCCTTCCGCTGCACCTGCAGCTCCAGCGCCGAGGAGACGGTGCAAGAGAGGTAGGCTTGGCGCATCTTCGGACACCGACACCACAGCGAGGCTGGCTGCACGACTGTTAAGCCACGCCATCTTTTTACAGAGGTCAGATCACAGTGCAATATTGCATCGGTTGTCATGGTAGCGATTTGTCCGAGTGTAAGAAAATTAACAATCGAAAATTCTTTAAAATATTCGCAGCAACTGCCAACACCTCTTTGACATGCTGACAAAATTTTGTCAAAATCACATACCACCAGCTGTTTTTAAACGAACCCACGTGCGATGCTCGTCAATGTTTACAAAATATCCATGCATTCATGCGCTGACGTGGCCCATAGTAGAAACATTCCTATGAATCCCTCTGTGTGAATATGCCTGCTTAATTTCACATATCACAATTTAATACACCCTTCATTCGTTCAAGGATGTTCAACTATGGTCTGACCTCTATAGTGGACCTAGCCTTCCACAAGAAGGTCATGAAGAAAATTAGAAGATAAACTGCGGCAGGCGAATATTATGATCTGCATCTCTAAGTGCTGGGTTGTTTTGTTAGGAGTAGTATCTTAGTGGATCTCAATCCTCAAGGAAGGGGACCATGAGTTCGCAGGCTACTAAAAATAGATTTGGGAGCTAATCCTCGGAGAGATGTCTAATATCGCTCACAGGACATCAGCGCCCCCTATCGGTCGTAGTACTACACTAGGACAACATCAGCGCTCCATAGCGACTGAAGGACTGGTGAAGGAATGGTCAAGGAGTCTTGTCCTAGGGTCAGAAGTCATCCTACGTAAGGAGGAGCAACGGCGGCGGCGGCGGCGGGGCCAACACAGCGTTCATAAACAGGTCATTCATTAACAGGGTCATTAACAGAGATCAAAGGGCCTAACGAGGAAACGAGAAAAGAACAAAACACGGTATCGTACGAGTGCACACGTATTTTATTGAACAACACAAGCAGCGTACAACAAGGGTAACGTGTAATATCACTACGACTACAACTATGACGAGAACGGTGATGACCACTACGCCAGAGGTCGTGATCTTAGGGGTGTTCGTTCATGAAGAAAAACTGTGTCGCTGCTATAACAGATCAACTAATAGTAGAGAGTGAGCTCTATCATATACGAATATGACTGACACCGCGTTGGCGATATTACTTCAAAGCAGCCACACCATTCGTCTATAAATCCAGCACCATCGCGTGCTTGGTCTTGTATCTTTCTGGTGGCAATGTCCCTCGTTTACATGTTAGAAATTTCCTCATCTGAGGAACAAGTCCAGGAGGGAGCCACCTCGCGATGTATCGACAACTAATTAAATTAGTCTGACTTGATAAAAAATCCACCCACAATAAAGGGGCGGGGTGCCCAGGCACCTGATGACCACCCTGGATCCGCTGATAGACTGTGGCAATAAATGTCACATTCAACGCATACCTAGCTGTTTTTGGACTATTTATGCGCGGGATATTTAACGGTAGTAAACACCGATGACGTCATAGAGTTATACTGTAGAACAGGATTATCCTTTATGACGTCATCGGTGCTTACCTGACTTGACCTTCAGGGGGTTGAATTTAGTACGTAGCCTTACCCCAAATTAGGTCTAGGGTCCGTCACCTCATAATTAGGTGCACCCGTACACGCACATCGTAAACTGGAGTGCACTGGGACTGTTTTAGATATGTTTAACAGTGTTAACAGAATTGTTAGAAGACCATAGTAAATGACAGGTGGTAGATCTATATAAACTAATAAAGGAAACAATCCCGTAATGTTTCTTTACTCCTGGTAGAATTGTATGTTAAAGTCGGTGTCCATTGTCACTTGACAATGACTGCACCCGGTGGACAGGAACATACGTCGCAAATGTTTCATGCGACTTCGAGTGAGTTGGGACATATGGGGTGTTTAAAAAAATACTTATTGTCAAAACACTTTTTTTATTATATGTAAAATGCATGTACACGCATATGTGCAATTTTAAAACTGATCTCAACACTATTCGTTTGTCAAAGTAACATTCACCGACCATGATCTCTGTGTCTAACATGCTTGTCTCACCAAATGATAAGCGTTTAATGTTGTTATGATTAGCACGTGTATACTACACTGGATATGGCAATACTCAGTGGTGTAATCTCACACCAGAAGTATTATGCCATATACCACTATATATAGTATTACATACATACATACTTACACACATACATATATATTTACGTACACACATACTTACATATATCAATTATATTCTCATTTGTCACCTACGTGACATTCAGATGTCATGTAGTGTTGCTAAAATAAGAAATTTATATCATGCAGGTGTCCGCATCATGTAAATGATTCCCATCTTCATACGTCTAGTAGGTAACTGTCAAAAAGGTGTCATGTAGATGACACAAAGTTCAACAAACATATAAGCATAGAATGCATTGTGCTAGATCAATATCACAATAACATTGTACAATTTATTCACCATAATGACAATTAACTTATATTAATTGTTGTTAAGCATCATCCCACATTCTCCCACCTGGTTATAGGCATTTGTAATGTGTTATGCTAATGAATTTCATCCTTATGAGTATGGTTAATTAGGATAAACATGTACAAATTCAGCTGTGCTGGTGTAGTTATAGAGAGAGAGAGAGAGAGAGAGAGAGGGAGGGAGGGAGGAAGGGAGGGAGGGAGGGCGAGAGCGAGAGCGAGAGCGAGAGCGAGATTTATCTCAATATGTAATATCATTGTAGAGCAAAATAAGAATTGTGAGAAATTTCAAACGAAAGATTGCGAAACAGACATGGCCTGAAGAGAGTAGGCAAAGAGCAATTAGTACGTGGGGCATCAGAAAACCGCAGTAAACATTCTTTAAACTAGAAGTGCAGGGGGGTTACCTAGAGGTGTCTCAAGCAAAACAAGAGGCCACTAGCACAGATAAACCAATATCAAAGCATCCGAAAAACATCACTGAAAAAGGTTATAGATGCGTATGTTTAAATGCAAGGAGCATAGTAAATAAGAAAAACGAATTAAACATTATGGTAGAAGATATTGACCCTCACATAATTGGTATAACTGAATCATGGGCCAACATAGATATAACAGATGCTGAATTAGGACTGACAGGATATGTAATGTTTAGGAAAGATCGAATAGGAAGAAGGGGCGGGGGAGTTATTTTATATGTTAAAGAATCTATTCAGGCTAATGAAATAAAACTAGAAAGGGAAGCAGATTGCGATGAAGCTGTTTGGTGCAAAATTGTTTCAGGAAATTCAAAATTAACTATTGGATTAGTTTACCGAAGTCCAAACATAAACGAAGAGGACAACACAAAAATAAAAAACGCTATAAAGGAAGTTAGTAAAGGGGAATGTATCATAATGGGAGATTTTAACCATGGACACATACAATGGAATTCTCTAGAGAGCACAGGGATTGAGGACCAACAATTTCTATTTTTAATCCAGGATAGCTTTCTTACTCAGCACGTACTAGAACCAACCAGGGGAGAAAATGTATTAGATATAGTTTTGTCATCACAAAAAGAATTAGTGGACAATGTAAAAATATTTGAACCATTGGGTAATAGTGACCATAATCAAATACATTTTGACATCAATGTAAAATCAGAAAGTAAAAATAAGAAAACGTACAAGAGAAACTTCCACAAAGGTAACTACAAAGATATGAGAAAATACTTAGCAAAGCTAGATTGGAATAACATGCTGATGAATAAGACCGCAATTGAATGTTGGAATATTCTAAAATATGAAATTGAGAGTATCATCGATAAATTTGTTCCCTTCCAAAAACAAGGAAAACGGTGTAGAAAGAAACACTTGTCAAAAGAGGCTATTAGAAAAATAATGCTAAAACAAACTATGTGGAGGGTTTATAGGCGTACCAGAAAGGACGAAGACTATGCAAAATACAAAGAGGCACTTAATGCAGCTACAACTGAAATCAGACAATCTAAAAGAAGCTATGAGCAAAACCTAGCATGTAACATAAAAAATGACAGCAAGAGTTTTTATGCATATGTCAGGAGTAAACAAAACGTACAAGACAAGGTTGGACCTCTAGAAGACAGTGCTGGAAATATAATATCACAGGGGTTTTTAATGGCGGAAGACCTAAATGGTTACTTCAGTTCAGTGTTTACCAAAGAAGATATTAGTTCATTACCAGTTGCTGATGCTAAATTTCAGGGGGCTAAATCTGACTATTTAGGTCCGTTAGTTGTAACTCCAGAATTGGTAGCTAAGAAAATAAAGGCAATGAAGGATAACAAATCACAAAACTGTTTAGAAAGGTTAATACTGATGGTGATAAACAACATTTACAAAACGATCTAGACAGATTAGTGAAATGGTCTGAGAAATGGCAGATGTTGTTCAATTTTGGGAAATGTAAATGCCTACATACAGGACATAGGAACTTGAATGTAAACTATAAAATGGGAGATACTGTTCTGGGTACTACTGTAAAAGAAAAGGACTTAGGAGTTACAATAAGCGCTGATATGAAAGTTTCAGAGCAGTGTGGTATTGCAGCTTCAAAGGGTAATCAAATTCTTGGATTGATTAGAAGAAACATAACATACAAGGGAAAAAAGTTAATTATACCTCTTTATAAAGCAATAGTTAGACCTCATTTAGAATACTGTATTCAAGCATGGAGACCATATCGTAAGAACGATATAGATACGCTTGAACGCATACAAAGGAGAGCAACTAAAATGATTCCAGAACTGAGAGACCTTAGTTATGAAGAACGCCTGAAAGAATGTGGTTTAACAACTCTAGAGACAAGGAGGTTACGAGGAGATCAGATTGAAGTTTTTAAGATATTGAATGGGTATGAAAATATTGATAGAAATATGTTTTTCTCACTCAAGAAGGATAGCAGAACTAGAGGACATGAGGTAAAATTAGTAAAGGATCAATGTAGATTGGACATCAGGAAGCACTCGTTCTCACAGAGGACAATAAATGAATGGAACAAATTGTCTACAGATTGTGTAACTGCTAGCAGCGTGAATATGTTTAAAAACAAGGTTGACACATATCTCAGGAGGGCGGGCTATAAGTAGATGAACATTGTTGGACTCTCGATAAGCCAATGGCTTCCTTGTCCACTTGCCATCTGGGCCTTTGGCTTGGATGGCAAATCTTGTTAAATCTTGTTAAATGATGAGCGTCGATGTGGTTGATTAAAAATACAATGAATTCTCTCTATTGATATCGCTTCGGCTACGGTTTGGCAACATTTCTTGCAATGTCAAACGTGTCACAAACACACGATGTATGGTTAATATATACCAAGGACAACACTTCTGAGATGTTTATTAACATTCCGTTTATTTTTGCTGGGTCTAAAATATTGCAGCTCCGTAAATATTTCAAGTCGCCATGCGGGCTACTATAGTAAAAAATTGAAGTCGCCCGAAGCCATTGTTGGGCGCCATTGGCGACCGGGCGACCGCTAAATCTCACCCCTGCACACACACACGCACGCACGCACGCCCGCACGCACTCGTGTGTGTGTGTGTGTGCGTGTGCGTGCGTGCGTACGTGTGTGTGTTTTCGACCACACGCGTTACCCCAGTAATAGTAATATATTTATTTATGCAAACATTGGCAACATGATACAAGACAACCATGTTTGGTAATTGGTAGTAACAACCTACTTCAGATTAACAATGCGAAATGGTACCTTTCTGGTATAAATAGTTCACTAGTTACGGCATATTAGACCTTAGGTGTGCTGATATGCCCCGCCTTCCTCTACGTATCTACTGGTGTTAGATGAATGAGTCTACATGAAGGTCCTACGCTGGTAATACGATATTGGCACGCACGTGACACACACCGCCTTCAGCAAGATGTACGACATACGAACCAAAGGTGGTTTGTTGGAGAAGGTCGAAGGTTCGAGGTTCGTCAACACGCAGTCGGTCATCAAGATTGCATTGACCAGCAATACAGGTAAGGCAATGCTGGACAAAACTGCGTAAGCTTTTGTGTTGGACATAATTTATTAAAAGTGCAAAATGTGATGTTATAGTAAAATCTTTTTGTATAAACTATACGTATTCCAACGTATAGACCGCCAAGTTGTTTTAAAAAACCACGATTTTGTTATATAAATCGGTCGTTATTTCTTTAGTTTGAATATTTCTACATGAATATCAAGTTTACATTGCATGCTGAATGGCAAAGTTGAAATTTATAAATATATAGCGGCCAAATTATATTTAACAATAGTAACACGTTAAAACAAATTTCGGCTGTCCAGTTGTTCGAATAGAAATGATAGTTTACACCATAATTTATAGTGCTAGACATATAGTCAAACATTTGTTGCGAGTCGCGCATTTGTGCAATCAACACGCGACCCGAGTTTTGTTGAGTTGCGGATCAGCGCACGCACGCACGCACGCACGCACGCACGCACGCACGCACGCACGCACGCACGCACGCACGCACGCACGCACGCACGCACGCACGCACGCACGCACGCACGCACGCACGCACGCACGCACGCACGCACGCACGCACACACAGTTAACACTCAATTAAGTGTTCATTTAACAGTTTATATTACTGGATAATTCCCAGCACTGTTATCCAGCCGTTTCCAGAAGGCATGCAGTCACGATTCCTGTCACTAGCCTGAGAGAGATCAAGTTCAGGCATGTGTGAATGGGAGGGAGAACATCACAGAGCACAAAGACATTATACCAACAATGGGGGGCAGGTCATTCAGGCACTTGTGAATTGTAGGGAAGGCCTAGACAATAGAATATCCTCTGGTAGGATAGTAAGTTGAGGCTAATGATGGCTTCTGCAAATCTCTGTTTAAAGTAAACATTTGGGGCTGGCAACTTGCAGCCAAGTGGATCTATGGGGCCATTAGACCTATGCATCTATAATTTGTGTGTGTATTCATATAACTGTTAATGGGGATGTGTAGAGAAAGGTAATATAGTTTCAGTTTGTGATATTTTAACAGTGTCAACTTAAAACAAAAGCATGCCAATTCTAATGATGCATAAAAATAATGTTTACATATTTAAATGCTAGTGTGTAAAGGGGAAACCTAATGATTTAGTATAAAACATTGCATAAATAACAACTTTGGTGGTGCATAGAAATTATATATGTAGTTGTCCGGTTTTGTTAATTTGCTGGTTGAATATAGGAGGAAACCCCCTGGTATATATATATATATATATATATATATATATATATATATATATATATATATATATATATATATATATATATATATACAAGTATATGTATATATGTGTGTTTGTATGTATGTTTTCAATACTGGAGAGATTTTGGCGGTACAGTTTATAATTGACCTGTCGGAATAAAGGACAAGTATATTATCGTTTGATAGAGCTTATATTTTTGGGTATAGTTGAGTTAAATTGTGCACATCAACGCAATATTCCCTTTGTGAAGATTAAATTAAATTTAGTATAATTTACATAAAAGATGGACATCAAAACGGGACATTCAAAAGTGCACCACATGGGAATTAGACTAATCCGTTGGGAGGCAGATGAAACAAGCTTCGTGTCATGGAGACTATTTGGTAAGAGTATAGCCAATGACTAGGTGAAAAGGTTTGGATATGTAACAATGGACTGGCAGGAAACAAGACTAGTAAAATTGATGGGATACCACCAAAACTGCTTAAGGAAATTGTTGAGCAAATTAGTACACCACTTGCAAAACTGTTTAACTTGCCACTAGAAGAAGGAATAGTTCCTTCAGAAAGGAAAGACGCAAACATTACGCCACTATTTAAGAAGGGATCGAGGAACAAGCCAGAAAATTACAGACCAGTGAGTTTAACATCAGTTGTATGTAAATTACTCGAAACATTAATTAGAGACCACATGGTGGAATTCCTTGTAAAACATAATTTAATAAATACATCTCAACATGGGTTCCTAAAAGCAAGGTCATGTCTAACCAATCTCTTGTGTTTTTTTTAAGAAATTACAAAGTGGGTAGATGACGGGTCACCAGTGGATGTTGTCTACTTAGATTTTCAGAAAGCTTTCGATAAAGTGCCACACCAAAGATTGATACTTAAACTAAAAGCCCATGGTATAGGTAATGATGTAATCAACTGGATAGAAAAGTGGCTTACACACAGAAGACAGAGAGTAATAGTAGACGGTGAGATTTCAAACTGGAAATCGGTTTTGAGTGGGGTACCACAGGGATCAGTATTAGGCCCTATACTGTTTTTAATATATATATATATAAATGATCTAGAAGATGACATATCTAGCAAAGTACTCAAATTTGCAGATGACATAAAAATATTCAGAAAGGTTACAAATGATACAGATAAACAAAGTTTACAGGATGATCTAGATAAATTAGTTAAATGGTCAGAAAAATGGCAAATGTTATTCAATTTTGTGGAAGTGCAAATGTATACACATAGGACATGGAAACATGGACGAAGAATATAAAATGGGGGATGCTGTACTAGGTAGAACCACACAAGAAAAGTACTTAGGAGTAACATTTAGTGCTGACATGAAAGTTTCAGAGCAATGTGGGATTGCTGCTTCAAAAGGAAATCAAATTCTAGGGCTTATTAGGAGAACTATCATGAATAAGGAGAAACAGCTAATTGTACCCCTGTACAAAGCAATAGTTAGACCACATTTGGAATATTGTATTCAAGCATGGAGGCCGTATCGTAAAAAGGACATAGACAAGCTAGAAAGAATACAACGAAGAGCAACCAAAATGATTCCAGAATTGACAGACCTTAGTTACGAAAGTCGCTTATTGCAATGTGGTTTGACAACACTAGAGACCAGGAGACTAAGAGGAGACCAAATAGAAGTATTTAAAATAGTGAACGGTTACGAGGATGTTGATAGGAATATGTTCTTCAAACTTAAAGAAGGCAGTAGAACCAGAGGACACAAAGCAGCATTAGTTAAGGAGCAGTGTAGGTTGGACATGAGAAAGTACTCTTTCTCACAGAGGGTGATAAATGAATGGAACAAATTGCCAAATGATTGTGTTAATGCTAGTAGTGTGAATATGTTTAAAAATAGAATTGACAGATATTTGATAAGGGTGGGCTACACATAGATGAGAAAATGTTTGAACTCTCGATAAGCCAATGGCTTCCTTGTCCACTTTGCCATCTGGAACTTGTTGTTTGGGATGGCAATCTTGTTAAATCTTGTTAAAATTATGGTAACGGTCATTACGGCTGGTGTCCTTGAGAATAATGACCGTTACCGGGTCCCGCTGGACGTGAAAGTGAATTCATGACTGTTCCTATTAATGTTTCTTTTGAAGTACACTGTGTGGTCATCCTTTCGATACCATTTTAATTCAGATGCCTCTAATGGGATATGAGTTAATTTCATGTTATTTCCATTTTTTTCAAAACAAATTTCCCAGTGAATATCAGCGCATACACTAATTGCGGTGTGCAATGAAATTTGGTGTCCACCATTTTGCGGTAACGAACATAAGAAAGATGTCGACCAAAAGCTGTTACGATGCTTATGCGAATATTGTTAAATCGTGCAATTTTCTTCTTCAAACTCACGACACTTTGTCAATGATATTAAAAAATTTCAACTGAAAAAACTTTTTCAGAAGCCGTCAAGTGAAAGGCCCATGTGATAGCGAAATTGGCGTTGTAACAAGGACTGCCCTGGCAGTTGCCAAGACCACACATGTCATTTTCGGCAATGCGTAAGACTTTTATACGTACACAAGACAAACACACACAACAACATAACAATTATACCGTTGAGGAAGGGACAACTCCCAGAGAAATGAGAGGCAGAACATTCAACCCGAGGGCAATCAATGACACGAGAGGGGAGCAGTTTCCACTGTACGGAACCTACAGAATCATTCATTGCCTGGTCAAGAATGCGAAGCTGCTTCTGTGCATCCCGCATTACAGGAATAAGAGAAGGTCCCAACTTTTTTCAGAGAATTTAAGAGAATTGCACTAATTTACAAGTGTTGGTGCCCATGCGAGGAACGTTACATGTACAAAATAAAGTTTGAATTTGGAGATGTTTAATAGTTGGTGATTTTATCTTCTTAAATACAGAGATAAAGAAAGGTCTTTGGAATGTAAGAAATGATTGTTCCCATTAAATGAACACATAATAGTTACATACTTGATGTTTCCATTAAAAGTCAACGACTTACTGTTTACCCCCTTCAAACATTGTATACACATTTACACGTGTTGTTCTGCAGATATGTATAATCAGACCGCATTCATGTGTGTGCGTGTGTGTGTGTGTGTCTATATATATATATATATATATATATATATATATATATATATATATATATATATATATAGACACACACACACACGCAATATATACCAGGCGCTCGCGCTCCTTTGTCACAATTTTACTAATCTCGGCACAAAAGTAACTCAATAAACGTAGTAATTATGCTAGGCGTACATTGATAACACCGAGTCCCGCGTTTGTGCAATTGGGTCAGCGCACATTATACAACATTTGACGCCACGATTCAACTGTCGAATCGGGTCAACAATAGTTGTGCCGGTCAAATCAACATGCGACTCGAGTTTTGTTGAGTAGCAGATCAGCGTACATTGTACGACTGATCTGTTTTAAGTCAAATAATCACATGATTCGCAAAAATAATATTGAATATAATATTGAATATAATAATACTCGATTTTAATTAATAGTATCTGTTTTATCTATATTAACCGCGTAACGCAGCAATGACTTTACAGTATGTACACAAACCAAGCCGTAGACATGTTTAATTTTACCGTCGCTACAAAATTGCAAAACGTGATTCCAATGATGCCTTAGTAGGGTCTGTACGTTTATTTCCAGATTCACAACACCGAGGGTCGACCTGAAATTGAAAAACATCACCAGAACAACAGCGTTATCGTACAAGACTTCAGATTGCAGATGGCAACATCATTGTCGTACAAGCGTTAGCCTCAGCAGTTCAAAATGTTCTCTAGACGCTGTTTCGGACTACGTCGCCTTTTCACATCCAAAGCAAGTCAATTTATCGCAGTAGGTCTAATATGTGTGGTGATATTCACCTTCAGTTTGCTATATTGTTATTATCAAGTTGCCAACACACCGTTGCTTTACGACACTGATACTTCATGTCAGCTCGTGGAACCAGGATTATCTTTCAAAGCTATATCTAGCAACATCGACGTCGGCCAAACAGAACTAGAGCAGTATTACCGATACACTCAAATCAAGAAGAACCACACTCACTTCGCGAGCTACGCAGAATACTCCTACAAAACTACAATAATCGAAAATCGGTCGACAACCGATGGAATTTTCTTTCGTTTAGAAGAGCGCTTCAGAGGCAAGTTTACGCACGGAGGCAGTTCCTTTATCATTTCAGCCCATCACGTAGCCAATGAACAATGCCCCTATCGCGACATGTTCAACGGTACGTATCTCGTCTGGTGCCCGCCGATGGTCGTTCGCGAAAGACGGGAGATCGTCCTAACACTCGAGTACGTCAACTTCGCTGCGTTCGACAGTGCGCGTCCAGCCAGTTTCAGAGTGGTCAGATACCACGCGGGTTTGAGACTGGACAAGAGCAACTTGAACCCGAAGGCCAAAGTCGATGCTCCCGTTCCACTTCGTTCACTGGCAGTTGCAGCGGCCTTGAAAACATACGCTCGGAAACAGGACGTGGTTCTGTGGTACAAAGACACCGACATTTGGAAGGTGAAACTGGCCAACGGAGAACACTTCTTGTCACTGTGCACGAAGCGAATGTGCGACTGCATTAAGAAAATGCGACGTCTCATCATGATGGGCTCGTCTCATATGCGGTACAAGTTTACCTACATAGCACAGGTGTGCTACGACCGTACAGGCGTTGGGTTCTCTGGACAAACCAATCCGATCAAAAATGTCCAGTTTGTCGAGTTTTTCCTCGCGGAAAATTATACGACGTCTTTCCGCCGTCACCTGCGTGACATTCAGCTCGGAGACAACGACGTAGTGCTCGTGCAGACAGGAGCGCACGATCTCGCCAAGAAGGGCCTGTCGTACTTCATGGACTCGATGGTCAAGTACGTGGATACGTTGGCTGCCGTCAGGAACCAAACGAAAGTTCGTCGACACAACTTTGTCGTCCTGACCCCGCCGCCTTTCCCCATGTACGCGACGGCCACGCGAAAAACCGGAGACAGAAACAGTTTTTGTATCGCCGCATCGGCACGCAGACTCAAACAGCTGTTGGCCAAACACGACTTCGAAGTGTTCGACGAATTCAGCATTCTTCGGCCGGTGGCGGAGCGCGACACAGCCATCACGGCCCACTACATCAGCCCCCTGTTTAACGGAAAGACGTTTGGCGTATATGGGGACGTAGGATTCACGGCCGCCCGTGTGATGATGTCTCAAATTTGTGAAGCCAACAAACGGTGGCTTTCTCTTTAGTGTGTATATGCAGCAGCAGCAGCAGCAGCAGCAGCAGCAGCAGCAGCAGCAGCAGCAGCAGCAGCAGCAGCAGCAGCAGCAGCAGCAGCAGCAGCAGCAGCAGCAGCAGCAGCAGCAGCAGCAGCAGCAGCAGCAGCAGCAGCAGCAGCAGCAGCAGCAGCAGCAGCAGCAGCAGCAGCAGCTGCAGCTATTGTAATAAGCATCGGCGACCAATAAGAGCCTGGCAGTTATAAGAAATCGATGCAGTCAGATTACTGCTGTGAGTGTTGTCGATCGAAATGGACGGGCCGACGGGTATACACGGAAGCAACGCAAACTCTCAATCAAGCGAGCTGCTGCATGTGCCTATTTATTGCCTATTTACTGCAATTTATTCAAGTGCAGCGTGGCATGGTTATGACGATAATATATAAATTATATTACCTAGCGTTCATATTCACTTAAATACTCTACCGTAATGGCAACATGTGAAGACATTTGAATAAAACACAATAGTTCCTGCAGTTGACTCTGACATTGGTTTGTAAGATTACAGTGACTTTTAAATAGAACAGATTTTATTACGTGTTTTGATTGAGTAAATTTGTTTTCAGAACGTCCGTGACTATTTACTTTACACCTCTATTAACTGAACAAGATTAACTCACACATATATAATATAAGTTCTAAAATATAAACGAAACATATCTCACTCAGTGTGGAAGATGTTTTCCCCAAAACAAATAATCTAATTAAAAAAATTTTTATAAAGAAAATCGATGTGATATGTAAGAAAAACAACGTTCTGCGGAATGTCCGTGACTATTTCTATACTTATATACCGCGTAGGTAATGCGCAGAAGCTTCTAATCTAGTCCAAGTTAGGCCAACACACTACAGCGGATAACAGCATCCGACACACGCATTGTTTTGTAAGAAATTACATGTTTCGTATAATTGTTCTTGAATTTTCACGAAATGTTCATTGTACAAGCAAATAGTACACTTCTGCATAATCAGCAATAGTCTGGCAATACACAAGAAGGCCGTTCGCACGGAGAATAAGAAGACTAACTTCGCAGCCAAGAAAAAATACCAGCGTAGCCTACGGAAGGGGCAGAGTCAACGAACCCGCGAAAAGAAGAAGCTGTTGAAGATGAACGAACGGAGGCGGATGGATCGCCAGCCTCCGATCACCCCGAGGATTTAACTGGGCAGTGATAAGCTCGTGTAGTCCCAGTATCGACTACATCTTCGCCTTCCGCTGCACCTGCAGCTCCAGACGGTGCAAGAGAGGTAGGCTTGGCGCATCTCCGGACACCGACACCACAGCGAGGCTGGCTGCACGACTGCTAAGCCACGCCATCTTTTTACAGAGGTCAGACCACAGTGCAATATTGCATCGGTTGTCATGGTAGCGTTTTGTCCGAATGTAAGAAAAATTAACTATCGAAAATTCTTTAAAATATTCGCAGCAACTGCCAACACCTCGTTGACATGCTGACAAAATTTTGTCAAAATCACATACCACCAGCTGTTTAAACGAACCCACGTGCGATGCTCGTCAATGTTTACAAAATACCCATGCATTCATGCGCTGACGTGGCCCATAGTAGAACAAATCCTATGAATCCCTCTGTGTGAATATGCCTGCTTAATTTCACATATCACAATTTAATACACCCTACATTCGTTCAAGGATGTTCAACTATGGTCTAACCTCTATAGTGGACCTGGCGTTCCACAAGAAGGTCATAAAGAAAAATAGAAGATAAACTGCAGCAGGCGGAAAGACTCGGATTCCTGCACCACAAGCAACTGGATGACGTAACCGCGTCCAGTACGTGCTGCAGGAAGGTCTTTGTGAGAATATCGTCGCTGCCCACCACAAGTTTCTCAAGTGTTAGCCTTCGACCATATCCGTAGTATATGCCTACGTCAACTATTATCTTCTGCGTCTCTAAGTGCTGGGTTGTATTGTTAGGAGTAGTATCTTAGTGGATCTCAATCCTCAAGGAAGGGGACCATGAGTTCGCAGGCTACTAAAAATAGCTTTTGGGGCAAATCCTCGGAAAGAGGTCTAATATCGCTCACAGGCATCAGCGCCGTCCCTATCGATCGTAGTACTACACTAGGACAACATCAGCGCTCCATAGCGACTAATAGACTGGTGAAGGAATGGTCAAGGAGTCTTGTTCTAGGGTCAGAAGTCATCCTACATAAGGAGGAGCAACGGCGGCGGCGGCGGCGGCGGCGGCGGCGGCAGCCAACGCAGCGTTCATAAACAGGTCATTCATTAACATGATCATTAACAGAGATCAAAGGGCCTAACGAGGAAACGAGAAACGAACAAAACACGGTATCGTACGAGTGCACACGTATTTTATTGAACAACACAAGCATGATACAACAAGGGTAACGAGTAATATCACTACGACTACAGCTATGACGAGAACGGTGATGAACAGACCCGCTGCCCTCTTATGCGCTCTGCCTAACAACACGCCTCGTAACCGGCCCACGGGCGATCGGCGAGTCGACAGCACACGTACTCGTTCTGATTCATTCGGAGCGGTGCCGGAAGTAATGTTCTCGTAGTTCCGGGGTCACGAGAGCATCGACGGACTCACCGGCCAAGGCCAAATAGGCGGAACATGTGTCCAACTCGCAGTACTGAAACAGAGGACGCTCCAGGTACCTGTTGATAAATTGGTAATAGAACTGCAACATGTGCATCTTGGCGTACTACAGAACGAAGAATCCCACGTGTACAGGTAGGGCGTACGTGACGGTTTTCTTGTTCATCTCTATCTCGTACGCATCGTTAACGACCACGTCGAGTTGTCGGAACCGTCTATCGTTGACCATGAGCGATGCCGCCTTCTCCGTGCAGTAGTTGACGTCACGATGTCGGTCCACGTTGGTGATGATCTTCCCGTAGCTCGAGTTCCCCAGCAACTTCATGGTGTCCGCGATGGGTCGTGGACGCTGCATCGCCGAACCGGCGGAAGTAAGGGATAACAGCGTACTCGATGAAGTGGTAGACTCGCGTCACCTCGATTCCATGGTCCAGGTTCCAACGCAACAGGGGCGTGGCGAGCAAGATCTTATCGCCTCGATAACTGTTGTGGCGTCATCGTCCACCGTGCGTGTCGTAGCCGAGTTGCATCCAGACACTTTTCTCTTCTCATCTCTTTCCACTCGAATTCCCACCGCTGACGTAGGTAGGCGGTGTGCTTTCGGGTCTCGGCGAGTAATTGGGCCATGGGTTTCCCGTTGACGGCGTTCACCTCTTGTCGGGTGCACGATTGACCATGGTAGTAGCATCCGTGGAACTGATACGCCATGTTCGTTTGACTACAGCACCCGTCCACCCGAAGCTTGCCTATTCTCTTCTCTCGACCGCTGATCTGATGTCGTATGGCGCGTCCCGTGCGTTCGTATTCCCGCGTCAACCATTCCGCAGCCATCTTCCCGTACAGCTGCGCCGATGCAGATCGGACACCGTTCTCTTCCCGTCGTCGCGTGTACCATCCCATCTGCATATCTTGCACAAATACAGAGCGTTGGCATCGTACCCGACGATTGACCGACACGGTCGAGCGGCCTCTCCGTAGTCGTTCTAACGTAGCTTGGTGACCTCTTTCTCGCTCGTGAAAGTGGTAAAAAATAAGGGAATCACCGCCAACCACGTGATCTTTAACGAACTGATGAAGATCTTTATTTTTTAGTTGAAGAGCGAAGATGCCTTGCTTGAAAATGTCTATGCCACGTTGCTCGTAGAAGGCAAACTGCCTGGAATGGCCAGTAGAAAGGGAACCATATTTCTATTGTTGTACCAGACGAGAAAGTCTCGTAAAGTCGTCATACCGTTCTCGCGCGTAATCCTCGTCGGAAATACCCTTCAGACTAAAGAAGGCGTCTTTCGGTGGAAGAGCGGTGTCGTCGAGCCTCTGCAGACAGTACATGTACTCGTAAGGGAAATGACCTTTTGTGACCTCGCATCCGTACGCTTTCAGATACTTGTCGTAGCTGAAGCCCGGGGCTATATAATTGGTCATGTCTAGGAATTTCAGTTGATCCGTTGACAGACACGTGTTATTGCATTTGATGACGAAAAAGGACCCGACATCATCGTTCTCTTCTTCTTTCTCTTTTTCGCCTGTTTCTTCTTCATCCTCTGTCTTTGACGTGGGCAGGAAGCAATGGTGGAGATATAATCGATGACGTTGCTGGCAGCTGATACGTCACCGATGGCAGGCGTAGTTTTTTTATCAGGTATAGAGGCAAATCATTTTTTGCCAACGGGGGCGTGATGACAGTTCGTGCATTTCGTTTTTGTTTTCGATGCGCCATTGCAATGACCTCCACCTATCATTCATCGATATAACAACCCCCGCAACAAGTGTTGGATTAAACCAAATGAAGGTGTGTACACCTCATCTTTCGATAAATTCAATAGGCAACACACCTCATCACACACATAACGAACACATGCCGCATATGACGCTACGTCGAAAGACTGCTGGTTAAAGAGGGCTTCCGTACGATCTTGAATTCAATCTATACCATTCACCGTTGCATCCATGTCGTCGCTGCTGTTGCTATCAGCCTTCTGCATAGCATTATCATCATTATCATCGTCTGACAGAATTATGCATGATGCAGGAGAGATACTGGACGCTGCTGACGTGAATAGGATTCCGTCACTGTTCCGATCTAGCCATGACTGTACTTTACTCATCCTGGAGCTCGTAGCCTCGTCGTCCTCTTTGCCGTTGTCTTCCTTCAATGATAATTACGAACCTACCACTTCCAGTTCTGACACGGTGTAATTCACACACGAGTCCTTTACACGTTTCTTCATGGTGACCATGACACGGGCCCCTGCGGTGCAGGGACAGTGAGGCATAACGGTCTTCATCTGACGCCATACCCACGTAGGCTTGGCATTGAACCCCAGTACTTTTGTCGCTACTTCATAAAAAACTACTCCCCAAATTTCTGCTCCCTCCCAGTCGGACAGTAGGACCCGCAGGGCGAACCTGTACACGGGAGCACGTTGCCATTGGTGGACCGAAAACAGTAGCCATTCCCGTCGACTTACCCACCTTTGAGGCAATGCTGGCAGGATGCGTACACGATATATTTATCCTGTGTGGCAAAATTTATTATTGTTATGTTTAAATACATACGTCCCGTAATTTACTTCGTTTTGCAGTCGCGACAGGTTCATAAGTGGCGTCTGAGCATCAACGAATCACTGCGCTGTCATGCTGCTGTTAGTGTAGAGTAGTCTATTCTCGCAGCGGTCGGAAGGATAATGCGGCAGTAGAGGCCCAAGGCTGCTTATAAAGGGCTCGCTGCTACTGTTACCGCGCACTTCTTTTCTCTCCCGCCACGACCAGTGGACCACCATTCGACGGCCGTTGTAGCGCGCAGTCTTGTCTGCGAACGTGCGGAATGCAGCACCGTTATACACGCGCCCCTGGCTCGATAATCTAATTAGCTCGCGAACGTTGTCTGGGCTCTGGTGCTTTCGAATGAACACATGTAGTTCTATGAGAATGTGTCCAAGTATATTCTGTCCTGGCTGTCCAGTATAAGTGAGCGTACCCCAGTGGCGATTCATTCTGACTTTATGTTGTTAAAATATCCACGAACTACATCATATACGGCTTTATGGAACGCTCACTGAGTATCTACCGACTTTGCTTTTTCTGAATGACGGATGTCTTGATGTTTCACCAACGGTTTTCTGACAGTTTTCTGACACGATTATCGCATTGCTTTTAATTATGACGGGTGTGTTATTGTTTTGTATGATAGACGAGGACGACGGATAACATGTATATACATACCACCACGTGACAATAACAATGCAGTACAGACATCTGCGATGTCTGACCGTCCGCAAATAGCACACTAGATCAGTGCACAAAGACGATGACTCTTCTCAGTTTGGTGGTCTCGTATATATTCAGTGCCTGTTTACGCAAAAATGCGTGACTTTTAATTTAAAATATTACATATAGGATTACTGCAACGTATGATATTTACTTTTTAAATAACTTTTAAAAATATTTAAAATAAATATTTCATGATATGTTAAAATGTTTATATAATAAAAATACGTTTGCACTCGTACAATATCATATTTTGTTCCTTTCTCGTTTCCACGTCAGGTCATTTGATCCCTGTTCATGACCCTGTTAACGAACCCTGTTCATGAACGATTATGTTAGGTCCTTTGAGGTATTTTCGTGAACGCTGTGTTGGCCGCTGCCGCCGCCGCCGCCTCCGCCGCCGCTGCTCCTCCTTACGTAGGATGACCTCTGACCCTAGGACAAGACTCCTTGACCACTCCTTCACCATTTCTTTAGTCGCTAGGTGGCGCTGATGTTGTCCTAGTGTAGTACTATGACCGATGGGGCGCTGATGTCCTGTGAGCGATATCAGACCTCTTTCCCTATACTCTCACACCGAGGATTTGCCCCAAAATCTATTTTTAGTAGCCTGCGAATTCATGGTCCCCTTCCTTGAGGATTGAGATTCACTAAGATACTACTGTTAGGCTCTGCATCTTAGCTGCGAATATTAAGTCAGGGATTCTAAGTTACCAAGCAACGTTTTGACTTGTAGAGTTCGCGTGTAAAGAAAGAAAATATAATGGATTTCAGTATTTAGGTACCATAGAAAGGTGATATATCGTGAATATGTAACTGCTGACTTCCAGAGGTATTTACACCAATATATAAAAAACATCTGAAAATAAAACATAACTTCCGTGACGGATAATCTCTGCAATTTAAATGCACACAGATTTATATTGGATTAGTACTGGCTGTTATTTGTTATGTTACAGCACACTTGGATACTAATTTATGGCGTTTAAAAATCATACAGATGTCAATAATGCGTACTTTGGACGTTCTTACGATATCGAGGTATATGTCCGTTCCGGTATATCCAAGATAGCAAAAAGTAAAATAATTATCAATCAAAACCCGTAAATTACATGTTATCTTGTTATTCTAGAATCTTATTTAAGATCAAACAATTATATAATATAATATGTAACTATTTTCATAAGATGTATATAAAAAAATCCAAATAACAATGGCGTGTCACCCAACTGCACGTATTATATGGAAATGATTAGCCTACTACTGCCAGTTCATCAAAGCAGAACGGACAGGAGGCTGGAGTCTTCATCTATAGTCACTCCCTCAAATGTTGCTGCTTTGTTAACTACTTGCCGGCCATTTTGAAAATTATTATTATTATTATATGGAAATGATTAGCCTACTACTGCCAGTTCATCAAAGCAGAACGGACAGGAGGCTGGAGCCTTCATCTATAGTCACTCCCTCAAATGTTGCTGCTTTGTTAACTACTTGCCGGCCATTTTGAAAATTATTATTATTATTATATGGAAATGATTAGCCTACTACTGCCAGTTCATCAAAGCAGAACGGACAGGAGGCTGGAGCCTTCATCTATAGTCACTCCCTCAAATGTTGCTGCTTTGTTAACTACTTGCCGGCCATTTTGAAAATTATTATTATTATTATATGGAAATGATTAGCCTACTACTGCCAGTTCATCAAAGCAGAACGGACAGGAGGCTGGAGCCTTCATCTATAGTCACTCCCTCAAATGTTGCTGCTTTGTTAACTACTTGCCGGCCATTTTGAAAATTACAGCCATCTTGGATTAAAATCCTTTCTAGAATAAATCATTAGTGACACCTATGTGATATGTGCATCTCATATTTATATTATTTAACAAGTTCACCATTACATACACAATAACTGTGACAGAAAATAATATTTTTATTAGCCACTTTTTCAATTTTGTCTAGGTCAAACCACACATTGACTGGTCTATACGCACGTATACAATGGTTCATAAGCGTGGTGCGTTTGGCCTCAGACACCAACTTTATGATCATAATTTTCAGGTTCCCTTGCCACTTTGGGAAGAAGACAACATTCAAATAATGGTAGAGACAGAGCTCTATCATATACGAACATGACCGACATCGCGTTGGCGATATTGAATCAAAACAGCCACACAATTCGTCTATATATCCAGCACCATCGCGTGCTTGGTCTTGTATCTTTCTGGTGGCAATGTCCCTAGTTTACATGTTAGAAATGTCCGCATCTGAGGAACACGTCCGGGAGGGCGCCACCTCGCGATGTATCGACAAGTTATTAAATTAGTCTGACTTGATAAACAAAATCCACCCACAATAAAGGGGCGGGGTGCCCAGGCACTTGATGATCACCCCTGGATCCGCTCATAGACTGTGCCAATAAATGTCACATTCAACGCATACCTTGCGTGAGTTGGGACATATGGGGTTTAAAAAAAAATACTTATTGTCAAAACACTTTTTTATTATACGTAAAATGCACGTATACGCGTATGTGCAATTTTAAAACTGATCTCAACACTAATCGTGTGTAACATTCACCGACCATGGTTGTCTATGTGTCTAACATGCTTGTCTCACCAAATGATAAGCGTTTAATGTTGTTATGATTGGCACGTGTATACTACACTGGATATGGCAATACTCAGTGGTGTAATCGCACACCAGAAGTAGTATGCCATATACCACTTTGAAGTGGACGTTACCTGGGCACTGGGCAGTGGGTAGGTAATTCATGTAGGCAAGATTTGGAGGGAAGACCTAGACAATATAATGTCCACTGTTAGCGTCAAAGTGTGATAAGTTGATGGTTAATAATGGCTTGATTGCCTCTTCAAATATGTCTAAAGTAAACATTTGGGGCTGGCTGCTTCCAGCCAATTAAGTGAACTTAAGTGGCCTGATATGGGGTCATTAGATCTATGCAAAAAGCTACATTCATGCAAAAAATATGCACCTGCAACATCTGTATTCTGTATGTACTATGTAGTAATAACATGAGCTGTGTAATGTGTATATTGTGAATGCAATACTATGCATTGCTATTATATGAAATGTCTCCATTAAAAGAATGCACATTATTAAAATTGTGTCATTCATAATTCCATGCAAGGTCTCAATTTGTAACTATGTAATACTAAAGACATAATTTTAAACATTCATTAACTGGAAACACAATTCAGAATCAGTTTTTGTTGATTATAAAATAAAAATCTGGGTTTTGTATGAATATTTTTATTAGATCCAGCCCTGTCCGCTCACACTAGGCCCAGGCCCGGCCCAAGCCATGTGTTTAATATTTTTTCAGCCCAGGGCCAGCCCGTCATTTTGAGGGGAAGGGAAATTATATTTTTACGTTAGTCCCCTCAATAAACCCTGTTTCCGCAATTCCTACCTATTCATGTTTTTTTTAACATAAAATAACATTAACACAGGTGAGCAACTGTCCGCTTTTTCATTTCATTGGTGAGCATTTGTCCGGTGAGCAACTGTCCGATGAGCAACTGTCCGATGACCAACTGTCCAGTGAGCAACTCTTCGTGATTCGCAAACGTCTCGGCCCGCGAGCTGCCCTGCACGGGCCAGGCTTGGGTCCAAAGCCCGGCCCGTGCAGGGAACTAGTAGCACTCAAAACTTACAATAAATAAGTCGGGAAATGTCACTTGTAAGCTTTGTCTATGCAACAATGTATTATTTGTAACAGTTGAGTTGATGGACTGAGTCCCTGTTCATTTCCCAGTTCATTTCCACCGAATGCAGTGTCCAGTTCCTTTTAGGGTTTGTTGTGAGGTTTACCGCCCATCACGGCAGTCTGCAAATATTGCATAACTTGTCTTGTAGCTCCCTCGTCTGACAACAAACACGCTTCTTGGGTGGTTCCCCTCTTTCATCCAGCAGCATGAGGGTGGCAGCACAGTCCTTGTGTAGACTATCTATGGCCCCCCAGATGGTAGGGTGGGCATGACCTACCAGGCATTGTTCCACCCTCGCACATGTTGTTTGTCAGCGACTCTCCCCGTAGTGTCAACCTGACGTAACAATGTAATTTCCCTTCCTGCAAAATAACAATAAATAAAAAAATAACAATAAATAAGTGAGAGTATAAACAACTTAATTCAACGATCCTTCCGTTTCTGTTACTATTAAAACGACCCCAAAGAGGCGCCAATTTTCCCATCATATACCTACATATATATCCTGTGGTAACTATATATGTATATCCTCTGGTATAATTTTAAAAGGACACTTCCAGTTCCAGTTCCATCAACATTTAAAAATGCAAACGTATTAGCTGCACAGAAAGTCCGTTTGGCGTCACAATCGGCGTTGCTACTACACTTGTCATTAATTAACTTTTCGTTTTGTCAGATTTGATTTTTTATATTACACACACACACACACACACACACACACACACACACACACACACACACACACACACACACACACACACACACACACACACACACACACACACACACACACACACACACACACACACACACACACACACACACACACACACACACACACACACACACACACACACACACACACACACACACACACACACACACACACACACACACACACACACACACACACACACACACACACACACACACACACACACACACACACACACACACACACACACACACACACACACACACACACACACACACACACACACACACACACACACACACACACACACACACATCATTGATTACAAGTTTTACACCCAAATCAAGACGTTGAGCCAGCTGAATCCACCAGCCAGCCAGCCAGCCAGCCACCAGTATCCAAACGAAGCCATTCCTACCATAGGCAGACAGCTGACACAAGACCAGTTTACCAGTTTAGGGAAACCATTGCATTCGTTAAATGCAAGAGTATACACACTGGTTTTCACGACCTGGTTTGCAAGATAATACATACTATATTTATGAAAATAAACTCTTCATATTAACTAAAACAATCAAGTTTAACTATATTAACTTATATAGTTTAACTATATAACAAAGCGTAACCGGAAGGAAATTACTGGTGATGCGTGGGCATAGGTCGTAACAGAAAACCAGAATTAAGAGTTTTGCGGCTTAAATCACATTTCCAGATCGCAGAAATAATTTATAATTCTTCCGCGACGCCAAACGGACTTTCTGTGAACCTCATATATTGCGTTGAAAAAATAAAATAAATGTTATAACAAATTTAAAATGAAATTCGTAAGGGTGAGCTGTTGCATTTTTCAATGAAATTCGAATTTTCGTAAGGGTGAGCAACTGTCCGCTGTTTCATTTCCTTGGTGAGCAACTGTCCGAGCACCTCTGGTGTGACTGTTTAATGGCAGCAGGTACATCATTTACGGGCAGGAAAGTCAATCCATCCAACATACCACAGAATAGTTTGACATTCTCCTCGTCGCGATAGATATTGACAAGTTCTGAAGTTGCCAGACAGCCAGAGAGACTGGATATTATATATATATATATATATATATATATATATATATATATATATATATATATATATATATATATATTATAAAAATAGCAATAATATATATATATATATATATATATATATATATATATATATATATGTATGTATGTATACATACATACATACATAGTATTACATACATAGTATTACATACATAGTATTACATACATAGTATTACATATTTACATAGTATTACATACTTACATATATAAATTATATATATATATATAATATATATATATATATATATATATATATATATATATATATATATATATATATATATATATATATATATATATATATATATATATATATACGAAATAGCATATATATATATATATGTAATATATATATATATATATATATATATATATATAT
This sequence comes from Lamellibrachia columna, assembly GCA_963662155.1. NCBI lineage: Eukaryota > Metazoa > Annelida > Polychaeta > Sabellida > Siboglinidae > Lamellibrachia > Lamellibrachia columna. The sequence goes on along the minus strand of OY759273.1, from coordinate 31,667,578 downwards.
ATATATATATATATATATATATATATATATATACGAAATAGCAGTAATACATATCTAGATTGAGAGTTTTTTGTCCGTGGGGCTTATATCCGTGGGGCTTATGTCCGAGGGGGCTTTTGTCCGAGGGAGCTTTTGTCCGAGGGGGCTTTTGTCCGCGCTCTGAGTGATTGAGGCTGTACTTGTATATATTGCAGCTCCCTGTATTATATTATCATTTGTCACCTATGTGACATACAAATGTCATGTAGTGTTGCTAAAATAAGAAATTGATTTCATGCAGGTGTCCACACCATGTAAATGATTCCCATCTTCATCTGTCTAGTTGGTAACGGTCACAAAGGTGTCATGTAGATGACACAAAGGTCAACAAGCATATACGCATAGAATGCATTGTGCTAGATCAATATCACAATAACATTGTACAATTTACTCAACATAATGACAATTAACTGTTGTAAAGCTTCTTTCCCCTATTCTCCCACCTGGCTATATGCATTTGTAATGTGTCATGCTAATGAATTAAAACCTTATGATTATGGTTAATTAGGGTAAACATGTACACATTCAGCTGTGCTGGTGTAGTTATAGAGAGAGGAGGGAGGGAGAGCGAGAGCGAGAGCGAGAGTGAGACTTATCTCAATATGTAACATCACTGTAGAACAAAAGAAGAAATTGTGAGAAATTACAAACGAAAGATTGCGAAACAGACATGGCCAGAACATATAATGAGTATTGCTTCACGTGTGTGACGCGGTTGTTTCTGGTAATACGTTCGAGCGTATTGATGGCATATTGGCCTGAGGTATTTGGTAAACATTGCTATCATGACTGTCACGTAATCCCGTCATGGGGACGGGCATTTTTCCTAATATACATATATAGGGGAGAGTTGCCGGGATTGGGACCCCTAACAATATAAACTTGGATATAGACGCGAAAACAAATGGAATTGATGTAAACAATATAATAACATAGAGTTTATATTTTATTTTCAACAACAAGCTATTAATCACCAGAAAATTATTGATGAATTTTTTTTTAAATTAATTAATTTTTTTTTTAAACGGTGCAATCGTGGCCACGATTTTCTAGATTGTACCATATAGTGTGCATATATAGGACTAAGCATAATTATGAATTGATACACAAGTAACACATAGTGTTCATTATAACAATAATAGTTATTATTAGTTAAACACAATATACTTATAAATACCAGTGTATATAATCTTTGTAGCTCCATCCACCCTACACAATCTCCCATGTCTTCTTCGACTGGACAAACAAATTATGTAGACCAAACTTTGAATTAATACGTGAATAAAATATAGTGTTCATTAGAAACATAAAATTAATCAATAGTCAAATGAAATGTTAACAGGGCTTAATGTTCATAGTCTTCTGTCAATATGGCTCCGGAATAAGCTAGCGGAAATGATCGACATGCTTTAGAGCCCACCACAACATGTTCTGTCTTACAATTTCCTGCACTGGCACCATAGAGTCTTTCATCACATCCATTACTCGTCGCACTATGCCTGCGTAGTGTCAACTGCAATTCGTATACGGCTGTGTCATCCTTCAGAGGCTACCTGTTCTGTCCCAGTGGATGATTAAAAATACAATGAATTCTCCCTATTGATATCGCTTCGGCTACGGCTTGGCAACATTTCTTGCAATGTCAAACGTGTCACAAACACACGATGTATGGGTAACATATAGCAAGGACAACACTTCTGAGATGTTTATTAACATTCCGATTATTTTTGTTGGGTCTAAAATATTGCAGCTCCGTAAATATTTCAAGTCGCCAGTCAAAAATTTAAGTCGCCCGAAGCCATTTTTGGGCGCCATTGGCGACCGGGCGACCGCTAAATCTCACCTCTGCACACACACGCACACACCCGCACCCGCACCCGCACACTCACACGCACACGCATATCCCGCCTTCCTCTTCGTATCTACTGGTGTTAGATGAATGAGTCTACATGAAGGTCCCACGCTGGTAATACTATACGGGTAGCACGTGGCACACACCGCCTTCAGCAAGATGTACGACATACGAACCAAAGGTGGTTTGTTGGAGCAGGTCGAAGGTGCGAGGTTCATCAACACACAGTCGGTCACCAAGATTGCATTGACCAGCAATACAGGTAAGGCAATGCTGAATAAAACTGCGCAAGCTTATGTGTTGGGCATAATTTATGAAAAGTGCAAAATGTGATGTTATAGTAAAATCGTTTTGTATAAACTATACGTATTCCAAAATATAGACCGCCAAGTTGTTTTAAAAAACCACGATTTTGTTATATAAATCGGTCGTTAGTTTGAATATTTCTACTTGAATATCATGTTTTCATTGCATGCTGAATGGCAAAGTTGAAATTCATAAATATATAGCGGCCAAATTATATTTAACAATTGTGACACATTAAAACACATTTCGGCGGTCCAGTGGTTCGAATAGAAATAATAGTTTACACCATAATTTATAGTGCTAGAAATATTTCCAAACATTTGTTGCGAGTCGCGCGTTTGTGCAATCAACACGCGATCCGAGTTTTGTTGAGTTGCGGATCAGCGTACGCAAGCACGCACGCACGCAGGCACGCACGCACGCACGCACGCACACACTCACACACACACACACGAATAGAAATGATAGTTTACGCCATAATTTATAGTGCTAGACATATTGTCAAACATTTGTTGCGAGTCGTGCGTTTGTGCTATAAACACGCGATCCGAGTTTTGTTGAGTTGTGGATCAGCGTACGCACGCACGCACGCACGCACGCACGCACGCACGCACGCACGCACGCACGCACGCACGCACGCACGCACGCACGCACGCAAGCACGCACGCACGCACGCACGCACAATTAACACTCAATTAAGTGTTCATTTAACAGTTGATATTACTGGATAATTCACAGCCCTGTTATCCAGCCGTTTCCAGAAGGCATGCAGTCATTATTCCTGTCACTAGCCTGATAGAGATCAAGTTCAGGCATGTGTGAATAGGAGGGAGAACATCACAGAGCACAAAGACATTATACCAACAATGGGGAGGGGGGAAGGTCATTCAGGCACCTGTGAATTGGAGGGAAGGCCTAGACAATAGAATATCCTCTTGTAGGGTGATAAGTTGAGGCTAATGATAGCTTCTGCAAATCTCTGTTTAAAGTAAACATTTGGGGCTGGCAACTTGCAGCCAAGTGGATCTATGGGGCCATTAGACCTATGCATCTATAATTTTTTGTGTATTCATATAACTGTTAATGGGGATGTGTAGAGAAAGGTAATATAGTTTCAGTTTGGGATATTTTAACAGTTTCAACTGAAAAAAAAGCATGCCAATTCTAATGGTGCATAAAAATAGTGTATACATATTTAAATGCTAGTGTGTAAAGGGGAAACCTAATGATTTAGTATAAAACATTGCATAAATAATAAATAACAACTTTGGTGGTGCATATAAATTATGTATGTAGTTGTACGGTTTTGTTAATTTGCTGGTTAAATATAGGAGGAAACCCCCTGTGAAATATATATATATATATATATATATATATATATATATATATATATATATATATATTCACATGTACATGTATATGTATATGTATATATGTATGTATGTTTCCAATACTGGGGAGATTTTAGCGGTCCAGTTTATAATTGACCTGTCGGATTAAAGGACAATTATGTTATCGTTTGATAGAGCATATATGTTAGATATAGTTGAGCTAAATTGTTCATATCAACGCAATATTCCCTTTGTGAAGATTAAATTAAATTAAGTGTAATTTACATAAACGACGGACATCAAAAATGGAAATTCAAAAGTGCACCACATGGGAATTAGACTAATCCGTTGGGAGACAGATGAAACAAGCAACTTTTCATAGAGACTATTTGGTAAGAGTGTAGCCAATGACTAGGTGAAAAGGTTTGGATATGTCACAATGGACTGGCAAGAAACAAGAGTAGTAAAACCATGGTAACGGTCGTTACGTCTGGTGTCCTTGAGAACAGTGACCGTTACCGGGTCCGGCTGGACGTGAAAGTGAATTCATGACTGTTCCTATTAATGTTTCTTTTGAAGTAAACTGCGTGGTCATCCTTTCGATACCATTTTTATTGAGATGCCTCTAATGGGTTAGGAGTTAATTTAATTTAATTTCTGTTTTGAAAACAGATTCCCCCGTGAATATCAGCGCATACACTTATTGAGGCGTGCAATGAACTTTGGTGGCCACCATTTTGCTGTAACGAAGATAAGAAAGATGTCGACAAAAGCTGTTACGATGCTTATGCGAATATTGTAAAATCGTGTAATTACTTCTTCAAACTCACGACACTTTTTCAATGATATAAACAAATTTCAACTGAAAAAACTTGTTCGGAAGCCGTCCTTTGAAAGGCCCGTGTGATGTCGAAATTGGCGTTGTAACAAGGAATGCCCTGGCAGTTGTCAAGACCACACAGGTCATTGTCGGCAATGCGCAAGACTTTTATACGTACACTAAATATACCTTAGCCACAAGACAAACACACACAACAACATAACAATTTTATCGTTGAGGAAGGGACAACTCCCAGAGAAATGAGAGGAAGAACACTCAACCTGAGGGCAATCAATGACACGAGAAGGGAGTAGTTTCAACTGTACGGAATCATTCATTGCCTGGTCAAGAATGCAAAGCTGCTTCTGTGCATCCCTTATTACAGGAATAAAAGAAGGTCCCAACTTTTTTCGCAGAATTTAAGAGAATTGCACTTATTTGCAAGTTTTGGTGTCCATGCGACGAACGTTACATGTAAAACATAAAGTTTGAATTTGGAGATGTTTAACAGTTGGTGATTTTTATCTTCTTAAATACAGAGATAAAGAAAGGTCTTTGGAATGTAAGAAATGATTGTTTCCATTAAATGAAAACAAAATAGTTAGATACTTGATGTCTCCATCACTTGGTTAACGCGTGTCGCCGTGTCCTTTTTTAGATGTTGTTTTAACATGTTAAAATTATATGAAGGAAGCAGCCACTTTGCTTTTTAAGCTGGGTTCCAAGCGCTGGCTCGCGTTTGTCACAATTTTACTAATCTCGGCACAAAGTAATTATGCTTTTGTGCAATTGGGTCAGCGTACATTATACAACATATAACGCCACACACACACACACACACACACACACACACACACACACACACACACACACACACACACACACACACACACACACACACACACACACACACACACACACACACACACACACACACACACACACACACACACACACACACACAACACACACACACACACACACACACACACACACACACACACACAAACACACACACACACACACACACACACACACACACACATAAACACACACACACACACACACACACACACACACACACACACACACACACACACACACACACACACACACACACACACACACACACACACACACACACACACACACACACACACACACACACACACACACACACACACACACACACACGCGCGCGCTCCTTTGTCACAATTTTGGGTCAGCGTACATTATACAACATTTGACGCCACGATTCAATTGTCGAATCGGGTCAACAATAGTTGCGCTGGCCAAATCAACATGCGACTCGAGTTTTGTTGAGTTGCAGATCAGCGTACATTGTACGACTGATCTGTTTTAAGTCAAATAATCACATGATTCGCAAAAAGTAATAATATTGAATACCATATCGAATATAATAAAGCTCGATTCTAATTAGTAGTTTCTATTTTATCTATATTAACCGTATAACTCAGCAGTGACTTTACAGAATGTATACAAACCAAGTCGTCGACGTGTTTACTTACCTACACAATTGCAAAACGTGATTCCAATGATGCCTTAGTAGGCTCTGTACGTTTATTTCCAGATTCACAACACCGAGGGTCGACCTGAAATTGAAAACCATCACCCAAACAACAGCGTTGTCGTTCGAGACTTCAGATTACAGATGACAACAGCATTGTCGTACAAGCGCTAGCATCAGCAGTTCACAATGTTCTGTAGACGCTGTTTCGGACTACGTCGCCTTCTCACATCCAAAGCAAGTCAAACTATCGCAGTATGTCGAATATGTGTGGTGATAATCACCATCAGTTTGCTATATCGTAATTATCAAGTTGCCAACACAATGTTGCTTTACGACACTGATACTTCATGTCAGCTCGTGGAACCAGGATTATCTTTCAACGCTATATCTAACGACATCGACGTCGGCCAAACAGAACTAGAGCAGTATCACCGATACACTCAAATCAAGGAGAAACACACTAACTTCGCGACCTACTCACAGTACTCCTACAAAACTACAATAATCGAAAATCGGTCGACAACCGATGGCATCTACCTTCGTATAGAAGAGCGCTTCAGGGGCAAGTTTACGCACGGAGGCAGTTCCTTTATCATTACAGCACATCACGTAGCCAAGGAACAATGCCCCTATCGCGACATGTTCAACGGTACGTATCTCGTCTGGTGCCCGCCGATGATCGTTCGCGAAAGACGGGAGATCGTCGTGACACTCGAGTACGTCAACTTCGCTGCGTTCGACAGTGCGCGTCCAGCCAGTTTCAGAGTCGTCAAATACACCACGGCTTTGAGACTGGACAAGAGCAACTTGTATCCGAAGGCAAAAGTCGATGCTCCCGTTCCACTTCGTTCACTGGCAGTTGCAGCGGCCTTGAAAACATACGCTCGGAAACAGGACGTGGTTCTGTGGTACAAAGACACCGACAATTGGAAGGTGAAACTCGCCAACGGAGAACACTTCTTGTCGCTGAGCCCGAAGCGAATGTGCGACTGCATTAAGAAAATGCGACGTCTCATCATGATGGGCTCATCTCATATGCGGTACAAGTTTGCCTACATAGCACAGGTATGCTACGACCGTAGAGGCATTGGGTTCACTGGGCATAACAAACCGGTCGAAAATGTCCAGTTTGTCGAGTTTTTCCTCGCGGAAAATTATACAACGTCTTTCCGCCGTCACCTGCGTGACATTCAGCTCGGAGACAACGACGTGGTGCTCGTGCAGACAGGAGCGCACGATCTCGCCAAGAAGGGACTGTCATACTTCATGGACTCGATGGTCAAGTACGTGGATACGTTGGCTGCCGTCAGAAACCAAACGAAAGTTCTTCGACACAACTTTGTCGTCCTGACCCCGCCGCCTTTCCCCATGTACGCGACGGCCACGCGAAAAACCGGAGACAGGAACAGCTTTTGTATCGCCGCATCGGCACGCAGGCTCAAACAGCTGTTGGCCAAACACGACTTCGAAGTGTTCGACGAATTCAGCATCCTTCGGCCGGTGGCGGAGCGCGACACAGCCATCACAGCCCACTACATCAGCCCCCTGTTCAACGGAAAGACGTTTGGCGTATATGGGGACGTAGGATTCATGGCCGCCCGTGTGATGATGTCTCAAATTTGTGAAGCCAACAAACGGTGGCTTTCTCCTTAGTTTGTATAAGCAGCAGCAGCAGCAGCAGTAGCAGTAGCAGCAGCAGCAGCAGCAGCAGCAGCAACAGCAGCAGCAGCAGCAGAAGCAGCAGCAGCAGCAGCTGCAGCTATTGTAAATATAAGTGAAACTAATCAAAGCCATTTATGCGACAATTAACGTATTTACATCAAATATTTAAGAATTTCTGTATTTTAGGCCAAATGATTTCTGTGCCTATGTATTTAATTAATGCGTGGTTATGATAATATGTACCGGCGACCAATAAGAGCCTGGCAGTTATAAGAAATCGATGCAGCCAGACTTCTGCTGTGAGTGTTGTCGATCTATGGCCGACGGGTAAACACGGAAGCAACGAAAAAACTCTCAATCAAGCGAGCTGCTGCATGTGCATATTTATTGCCTATTTACTGCCTATTTGTTGCCTATTTACTGCCTATTTATTGCCTATTGATTGACTATTTACTGCAATTTATTCAAGTGCAGCGTGGCATGGTTATGATGATAATATACAAATTATATTATCTATCGTTCATATTCACTTCAATACACTACCGTAATGGCAACATGTGAAGACATTTGAATAAAACACAATATTTCCTGCAGTTGACTCTGGCATTGGTTTTGAAAGATTGTAAAAAGAATTGTCAAAAAGAGTGACTTTTAAATAGAACAGATTTTATTAAGTGTTTTTATTGAGTTGAATTTTTTAGAACGTCCGTGACTATTTATTTTACACCTCTACAAACCGAGCAAGATCAACTCCACATATATAATATAAGTTCTAAAATATAAAAGAAACATATCTCACTCAGTGTGGAAGGTTTTTTTCCCAAAACAAGTTATCTATTTTTTTTTCTCAAGAAAATCGGTATGATATATCAGAAAAATATATTCTGCGGATCGTCCGTGACTATTTCTATACTTATGTACCGCGTAAGTAATGCACAGAAGCTTCTAACCTAGTCCAAGTTAGGCCAACACACTGCTGCGGGTACCAGCATCCGAAACACGCTTTGTTTTGTAAGAAATTATTGTAAGTATAATTTTTCTACACGCAAATAGTACACTTCTGCATAATCAGAAATTGTCTGGCAACACACAAGAAGGCCATTCGCACGGAGAACAAGAAGACTAACTTCGCAGCCAAGAAAAAATACCAGCGTAGCCTTCGGAAGGGGCAGAGTCAACGGGCCCGCGACAAGAAGAAGCTGGTGAAGATGAACGAACGGAGGCGGATGGATCGCCAGCCTCCGATCACCCCAAGGATTTAACAGGGCTGTGATAAGCTCGTGCAGTCCCAGTATCGACTCCATCTTCAGTAGTATGGCAGTGGCCATGCTAGCGTTTTGTCCGATTTTAAGAAAAATGAACAATCGAAAATTCTTAAAAATAGTCGCAGCAACTGCCATCACCTCGTGTACATGCTGACAATTTTTTTCAAAGTCACATACTTCCAGCTGTTTTTAAACGACCCCACATACGATGCTCTTCAATGTTTACAAAATATCCATGGCCCATAATAGAACAATTCCTATGAATCCCTCTGTGTGAATATGCCTGCTTAATTTCACATATCGCAATTTAATACACCCTACATTCGTTCAAGGAAGTTCAACTATGGTCTGACCTCTATAGTGGACCTGGCCTTCCACAAGAAGGTCATGAAGAAAAACAGAAGATAAACTGCAGCAGGCGAAGCAGGAGCTTCATCAGATGCATGTAGCGGAAAGACTCGGATTCCTGCACCACAAGCAACTGGAGGACGTAACCGCGTCCAGTACGTGCTGCAGGAAGGTCTTTGTGGGAATATCGTCGCTGCCCACCACAAGTTTCTCAAGCGTTAGCCTTCGACCATATCCATGGTATATGCCTACGTCAACTATTATCTTCTGCGGCTCTAAGTGCTGGGTTGTTTTGTTAGGAGTAGTATCTTAGTGGATATCAATCCTCAAGGAAGGGGACCGTTCGGAAAGAAGTCTAACAGCGCTCACATCAGTCACATGACATCAGCGCCCCATCGGTCATAGTATTACACTAGGACAACATCAGCGCTCCCTGCCGACTAAAGGACTGGTGAAGAAATGGTCAAGGAGTCTTGTTCTAGGGTCAGTGGTCATCCTACGGAAGGAGCAGCAGCGGCGGCGGCGGCGGCGGCGGCGGCGGCGGCGGCGGCGGCGGCGGCGGCGGCGGCGGCGGCGGCGGCGGCGGCGGCGGCGGCGGCGGCGGCGGCGGCGGCGGCGGCGGCGGCGGCGGCGGCGGCGGCGGCGGCGGGGCCAACACGGCGTTCATAAACAGGTAATTGATTAACAGGGTCATTAACAGAGATCAAAGGACCTAACGAGGAAACGAGAAACGAACAAAACACGGTATCGTACGAGTGCACACGTATTTTATTGAACAACACAAGCATGATACAACAAGGGTAGCGTGTAATATCACTACGACTACAGCTATGACGAGTACGCTGATGACGTGACTTGCGAGTGTTGACAACTACGCCAGAGATCGTGTCTCCACCTCGCCAGAGGATCAATGGTGATGATGAGGTGACTTGCAGGTGTTCACCACCACTCCAGAGGTCGTGAGTTTAAGGGCGTCTCCTCCTCGCTATAGGCTCAGTGGTGATGATGAGGTGACTTGCGGGTGTTTACCACCACCCCAGAGGTCGTGAGCTTAGGGGTGTGTCCACCTTGCCAGAGGCTCAATCGATGTACGATGTACGATAGTACAGTCTACCCTGTCGCAGCTGTTTAAGCCAATCATATACACGGCAATCGTTAGCTAACAAATAGGTGCCGAATATATTGATAAAAGTTCTCATCGGAAAGCCATTATAGCGAAGCAATAAATAAGCTACACAATATTGTCCACAAACCTTAGACAAAGGACTCTGAAGTCTCTTGCTGTTATGAATCTACTCGGAACAATGGTCGTTCATGAAGGTGCGGAACGCAGCGTGTCGTGGCGGCAGACCGTACGAGCAGAAAGTAATCGCCGCGTCCATCGGCATCCAGGTACAGCGCTATCCGGTTCGTCACCGTCGTCGGTGTTGCACAGGAAGGCGACCGGCTAAGCGTATATCGTCGTAGGCAGTCCGTCTTTGGGCACAACACCGCGAAATATCGATCTGGTGCGCCATCGCTAGTAGTCTGGCGATCTGCAGGGTGTCCGTCTCAGTAATCGTAGATGATGTTGCGGCTCTTGTCTAATTCCATCACGGACTCGAACTCGGTTCACAGTGGTCGGCAACGCGTCACAGAAACGCATCTCGATGCCCTTTTGTACCAGATGGAAGCAGGCGCCATCGCACTCGTCGGGGGTCAAGTCAAAACGGAAGAAAGTGTAGCCGTGCCGGAAGTCGCTGCGAGACAGTCCGTTCCCCTCGTCCTGCCACACCTTAACGGTCGAGGAGAACAGGTTCATGTAGCTCCTGATGAAGAGGTCGTCGTCGAAATTCGGCTGGAAAGGTTTGAAGGGTATCTGTCGGTCGTCCACGTACACTGCGAGGAAGTTGATGTCGTTGTTCTTGGCGTCCAACTGAGTGATCTTCGCGCACTACAAACACGAGGAGTAGCTATGCTGCTTCTGCTCGACGAGAAGGAATGGCCGTCGCCTGACGTATGTACGATCTCCTGGCAACGTTAATGACCAACTCCATGGACAGATTGATGACTCAGAGTCGGATCGGTCTTTCTCTTACGCAACATATCATTCACGAGATCCACCACGTTACTTCCGGCAACCGGCACACCCTCGTGTATCAGTTCGTCACGAGTGGTCCACGCGATATCTCTTTTAAGATGCTCCATCAAACGTCTGGCTTTGGCCTGCATTGTCTTGGGAACGGTGTCCACGACGTCGGCCTCTATGCCGCTCCTAGGAGCTCCTACTGCTCCCTCCGCCGCCCCGCGCCCGCCCACGTCCCCACCCCAGAAAGCCCCATCTCTGACCCTCAACGACCTGCTGTTGCAGTAAGATGCGTCTCCTCCTGGCGGCGGGCGCTTGTCTCTGAGACAAGTCGCGTAATTACGTTCTGCATTTGCTCAAACGCTGCTGGCCAGTGCACAAAGGAGATCGGTTAATATTAAAACGAATCCAAAGACGCGCCAATTTCACATTCATATATCTACATATATATCCTGTGGTAAATATATATATATATATATATATATATATATATATATATATATATATATATATATATATATATATATATATATATATATATATATATATATATATATATATATATATATATCCTGTGGTATAATTTTAAAAGGACACCTCCAGTTCCATCAACATTTAAAAATACAAATGTATCAGCTTCACAGAAAGTCAGTTTGGCGTCACAGTAATCGGCGTTGCTACTACACTTGTCATTAATTAATTTTAGCATTATATAATGGTAAACTTGACGGTTTGTCAGATTAAATATATATATATATAAATATATATTATATATATAAAAGTTTTATATATATATAATATATTTATATATATATATATTATATATATATATATATATATATATATATATATATATATATATATATATATATATATATATATATATATATATATATATATATATATATATATATATACAGGGTATATATATATATATATATATATATATATATATATATACAGGGTATATATATATATATATATATATATACAACTCCTGTGACTATTTTCAATCTAAATACATGCTAAATATCTTTTTCACAGTAACAGACATAAAGCAGGTTAATCTCCAATATATTAATGTATTACTGCTATTTTGTATATATATATATATATATATATATATATATATATATATATATATACAAATATATATATATATATATTATGTATAATAATATAATAAAAGTAGCAGTAATATATATATATATATATATATATATATATATATATATACATACATACATACATAGTATTACATACATACATACATACATACATACATACATACATACATACATACATACATACATACATATTTACATACATACATACTTACATATATAAATTATATTCTCATTTGTCATTTACGCGACATACAGATGTCATGTAGTGTTGCTAAAATAAGAAATTGATTTCATGCAGGTGTCCACACCATGTAAATGATCCCCATCTTCATCTGTCTAGTTGGTAACGGTCAAAAAGGTGTCATGTAGATGACACAAAGGTCAACAAGCATATACGCATAGAATGCATTGTGCTAGATCAATATCACAATAACATTGTACAAGTTATTCACCATAATAACAATTAATTTAATTTAATTGTTGTAAAGCCTCTTTTCCCCATTCTCCCACCTGGCTATAGGCATTTGTAATGTGTTATGCTAATGAATTAAATCCTTATGACTATGATTAATTAGAGTAAACATGCAAAAACTCAGCTGTGCTGGTGTAGTTATATAGAGAGAGGGAGGGAAATAGAGAGGGAGTGAGGGAGGGAGAGAGGGAGGGAAGGAGGGAGGGAGAGAGAGAGAGAGAGAGAGAGAGAGAGGGAGGGAGGGAGGGAGGGAGGGAGGAAGGGAGGGAGGGAGGGAAGGAGGGAGGACGGGCGAGAGTGAGAGCGAGAGCGAGAGCGAGAGCGAGAGCGAGAGCGAGAGCGAGAGCGAGAGCGAGAGCGAGAGCGAGAGCGAGATTTATCTCAATATGTAATATCATTGTAGAACAAAATAAGAAATTGGAAGAAATTACAAACGAAAGATTGCGAAACAGACATGGCCTGAAGAGAGTAGGCAAAGAGCAATTAGTACGTGGGGCATCATAAAATCAAACGATTTGTAATCGAGAGACTTATATAATTATATATATATATATATATATATATATATATATATATATATATATATATATATATATATATATATATATATATATATATATATATATATATATATATATATACACATGAGTGCATATTATCAGATTACTTTCTGAGCCGGTCTCTCGATGACATATCATTTGGTTTGATGATGCCCCACGTACTAATAGCTCTTTGCCTACTCTCTTCATATTGGATCAAGTGTGTGACACGGTTGTTTCTGGTAATACGTTCGAGCGTGTTGATGGCATGTTGGCCGGAGACATTTGGTAAATATTGCTACCATGACTGTCACGTATAAACTACCACGTTATCCCCTCCTGTGGAGGGGCATTTTTGCTAGTATATATAACAGTGCCGCCACGCCGGACCAAGAGTATTAACATGACCGGTTATTATTTCAATGTAGAATGACCGTTCAGTTACATGTTGAGCGTCGATGTGGTTGAATAAAAATACAATGAATTCTCCCTATTGATACCGCTTCTGCTACGGTTTGGCAACATTTCTTGCAATGTCAAACGTGTCACAAACACACGATGTATGGTTAATATATACCCAGGAAAACACTTATGAGATGTTTATTAACATTCCGTTTATTTTTCCTCGGTCTAAAATATTGCAGCTCCGTAAATATTTCAAGTCGACATGCGGGCTACTATAGTCAAAAATTTAAGTCGCCCGAAGCCATTGTTGGGCGCCATTGGCAAGGGGCGACCGCTAAATCTCACCCCTGCACACACACACACGCACACACACACACACACACACACGCACGCACGCACGCACGCACGCACGCACGCACACGCACGCACGCACGCACGCACAAACACACACACACACACACACACACACACACACACACACACACACACACACACACACACAACACACACACACACACACACACACACACACACACACACACACACAACACACACACGCAGCGAAGTTGACGATCGCTCGTCTTTCGCGAACGATCATCGGCGGGCACCCAGACGAGATACGTACCATAAAAAGGCGACGTAGTCGGAAACAGCGGCTAGAGAACATTGTGAACTGCTGAAGCTAACGCTTGTACGACAGTGCTGTTGTCATCTGTAATCTGAAGTTTCGTACGTCAACGCTGTTGTTCTGGTGATGTTTTTCAATGTCCGGTCGACTCTCGGAGTTGTGAGTCTGGAAATAAACGTACAGACCCTTCTAAGGCATCATTGGAATCACGTTTTGCAATTTGATAGCGACCATAAAAGTAAACATGTCTACTACTTCGTATGTGTACATTTTGTAAAGTCATTGCTGCGTGATGCGGTTAATGTAGATAAAACAGAGACTATTAATTAGAATCGAGTTTTAGTATATTCGATATTAAATTCAATATTATTACTTTTTGCGAATCCTGTGATTATTTGACTTAAAACAGATCAGTCGTACAATGTACGCTGATCTGCAACTCAACAAAACTCGAGTCGCATGTTGATTTGGCCAGCGCAACTATTGTTGACCTGATTGGACAGTTGAATCGTGGCGTCAAATGTTGTATAATGTGCGCTGACCCAATTGGACAAACGCGGGACTCGGAGTTATGTGTGTGTGTGTGTGTGTGTGTGTGTGTGTGTGTGTGTGTGTGTGTGTGTGTGTGTGTGTGTGTGTGTGTGTGTGTGTGTGTGTGTGTGTGTGTGTGTGTGTGTGTGTGTGTGTGTGTGTGTGTGTGTGTGTGTGTGTGTGTGTGTGTGTGTGTGTGTGTGTGTGTGTGTGTGTGTGTGTGTGTGTGTGTGTGTGTGTGTGTGTGTGTGTGTGTGTGTGTGTGTGTGTGTGTGTGTGTGTGTGTGTGTGTGTGTGTGTGTGTGTGTGTGTGTGTGTGTGTGTGTGTGTGTGTGTGTGTGTGTGTGTGTGTGTGTGTGTGTGTGTGTTTGTGTGTGTGTGTGTGTGTGTTTTTGACAACACCCGTTACCCCAGTGATAGTAATAGATTCATTTATTCAAACATTGGCAACATGATACAAGACAACCATGTTTGGTAATTGGTAATAACAACCTACTTCAGATTAACAAGGCGAAATGGTACCCTTCTGGTATAAACAGTTCACTAGTTACGGCATATTAGACCTTATGTGTGCTGATATGATCCGCCTTCCTCTACGTATCTACTGGTGTTAGATGAATGAGTCTACATGAAGGTCCTACGCTGGTAATACGATACTGGCACGCACGTAGCACACACCGCCTTCAGCAAGATGTACGACATACGAACCAAAGGTGGTTTGTTGGAGCAGGTCTAAGGTGCGAGGTTCGTCAACACACAGTCGGTCATCAAGATTGCATTGACCAGCAATACAGGTAAGGCAATGCTGGACAAAACTGCGTAAGCTTATGTGTTGGACATAATTTATTAATAGTGCAAAATGTGATGTTATAGTAAAATCGTTTTGTATAAACTATACGTATTTCAACGTATAGACCGCCAAGTTGTTTTAAAAACCACGATTTTGTTATATAAATCGGTCGTTATTTCTTTAGTTTGAATATTTCTACATGAATATTATGTTTACATTGCATGCTGAATGGCAAAGTTGAAACTCCTAAATATATAGCGGCCACATTATATTTAACAATTGTAACACATTAAAACAAATTTAGGCTGTCCAGTTGTTCGAATAGAAATGATAGTTTACGCCATAATTTATAGTACTAGACATATTTCCAAACATTTGTTGCGAGTCGAGCGTTTGTGCAATAAACACGCGACCCGAGTTTTGTTGAGTTGCGGATCAGCGTACGCACGCTCGCACGCACGCACGCACGCACGCACGCACGCACACACGCACAGTTAACACTCAATTAAGTGTTCATTTAACAGTTGATATTACTGGATAATTCACAGCCCTGTTATCCAGCCGTTTCCAGAAGGCCTGCAGTCACTATTCCTGTCACTAGCCTGAGAGGGATCAAGTTCAGGCATGTGTGAATAGGAGGGAGAACATCACAGAGCATAAAGACATTATACCAACAATGGGGGGCAGGTCATTCAGGCACCTGTGAATTGTAGGGAAGGCCTAGACAATAGAATATCCTCTGGTAGGATAGTAAGTTGAGGCTAATGATGGCTTCTGCAAATCTCTGTTTAAAGTAAACATTTGGGGCTGGCAACTTGCAGCCAAGTGGATCTATGGGGCCATTAGACCTATGCATCTATAATTTTTTTGTATATTCATATACATGTTAATAGGGTTGTGTAGAGAAAGTAATATAGCTTCACTTTGGGATATTTTAACAGTGTCAACTTAAAACAAAAGCATGCCAATTCTAATGATGCATAAAAATAGTGTATACATATTTAAATGCTAGTGTGTAAAGGGGAAACGTAATGATTTAGTATAAAACACTGCATAAATAACAACTTTGGTGCATAGAAATTATGTATGTATGTATGTATGTATGTATGCATGTATATATATATATAGATATATATATATATATATATATATATATATATATATATATATATATATATATATATATATATATATATATATATATATATATATATATATATATATATATATATATATACATATATGTATGTATGTGTGATGTGTGTGTATGTGCGTTTGTATGTATGTTTTCAATACTGGAGAGATTTTGGCGGTCCAGTTTATAATTGATCTGTCGGAATAAAGGACAATTATATTATCGTTTGATACAGCATATATTTTTGGACATAGTTGAGTTAAATTGTGCACATCAACGCAATATTCTCTTTGTGAAGATTAAATTAAATTTAGTATAATTTATAGAAAAGATGGACATCAAAACGGGACATTCAAAAGTGCACCACATGGGAATTAGACTAATCCGTTGGGAGGCAGACGAAACAAGCTTCGTTTCGGAGACTATTTGGTAAGAGTATAGCCAATGACTAGGTGAAAAGGTTTGGATAAGCCACAGTGGACTGGCAGGAAACAATAGTAGTAAAACCATGGTAACGGTAGTTACGGCTGGTGTCCTTGAGAATAATGACCGTTACCGGGTCCGGCTGGACGTGAAAGTTAATTCATGACTGTTCCTATTAATTTTTCTTTTGAAGTACACTGTGTGGTCATCCTTTCGATACCATTTTTATTCAGATGCCTGTAATGGGATATGAGTTAATTTCATTTCCATTTTTGTCAAACCAAATTCCCCCGTGAATATCAGCGCATACACTAATTGCGGTGTGCAATGAAATTTGGTGTCCACCATTTTGCGGTAACGAATATAAGAAAGATGTCGACCAAAAGCTGTTACGATGCTTATGCGAATATTGTAAAATCGTGCAATTTCTTCTTCAAACTCACGACACTTTGTCAATGATATTAAAAAAATATTTGGTGATTTTATCTTCTTAAATACAGAGATAAAGAAAGGTCTTTGGGATGTAAGAAATGATTGTTCCCATTAAATGAACATATAATAGTTACATACTTAATGTTTCCATTAAAAGTCAACGATTTACTGTTTACCCCCTTCAAACATTGTATACACATTTACAGGTGTTGTTCTGCAGATATTTAAAATCAGATCGCATTCATGTGTGTGCGTGTGCGTGCGTGTGTGCGTGCGTGTGTGTGTGTTTGTGTTTGTGCGTGTGTGTGTTTGTGTTTGTGTGTATATATATATATATATATATATATATATATATATATATATATAAATGGTTGTCTTGTATCATGTTGCCAATGAACAAATAAATATATTACTATCACTGGGTCGTCGAAAACACACGCACACTCACAAACCCACACGCACGCACGCACGCACGCACGCACGCACGCACGCACACACACATATATCCTGTATAAATTTGGTTAACTTGAAATTCAGGCACTTTGTTTTTAAGTTGGGTTCCAGGCGCTCGCGCTCCTTTGTCACAATGTTTTGCTAATCTCGGCACAAAAGTAACTCAATACACGGAGCAATTACGCTAGGCGTACATTGATAACACCGAGTCCCGCATTTGTGCAATTGGGTCAGCGCACATTATACAACATTTGACGCCACGATTCAACTGTCGAATCGGGTCAACAATAGTTGTGCCGGTCAAATCAACATGCGACTCGAGTTTTGTTGAGTTGCAGATCAGCGTACATTGTACGACTGATCTGTTTTAAGTCAAATAATCACATGATTCGCAAAAAGCAATAATATTGAATATAATATCGAATGTAGTAAAACTCGATTTTAATTAATAGTATCTATTTTATCTATATTAACCGCGTAACGCAGCAATGACTTTACAGTATGTGCACAAACCAAGTCGTAGACATGTTTACTTTTATGGTCGCTATCAAATTGCAAAACGTGATTCCAATGATGCCTTAGAAGGCTCTGTACGTTTATTTCCAGATTCACAACTATACTCCGAGGGTCGACCTGAAATTGGAAAATATCACCAGAACAACAGCGTTGTCGTACGAGACTTCATATTACAGATGACAACAGCATTGTCGTACAAGCGTTAGCCTCAGCAGTTCACAATGTTCTCTAGACGCTGTTTCCGACTATGTCGCCTTTTTATGTCCAAAGCAAGTCAAACTATCGCAGTAGGTCTAATATGTGTTGTGATATTCATCATCAGTTTGCTATATTGTAACTATCAAGTTGCCAACACACCGTTGCTTTACGACACTGATACTTCATGTCAGCTCGTGGAACCAGGATTATCTTTCAACGCTATATCTAGCAACATCAACGTCGGCCAAACAGAACTAGAGCAGTATTACCGATACACTCAAATCAAGAAGAACCACACTGACTTCGCGAGCTACTCAGAGTACGCCTACAAAACTACAATAATCGAAAATCGGTCGACAACCGATGGAATCTTCCTTCGTTTAGAAGAACGCTTCAGAGGCAAGTTTACGCACGGAGGCAGTTCTTTTATCATTACAGCCCATCACGTAGCCAAGGAACAATGCCCCTATCGCGACATGTTCAACGGTACGTATCTCATCTGGTGCCCGCCGATGATCGTTCGCGAAAGACGGGAGATCGTCCTAACACTCGAGTACGTCAACTTCGCTGCGTTCGACAGTGCGCGTCTAGCCAGTTTCAGAGTGGTCATATACCACGCGGGTTTGAGACTGGACAAGAACAACTTGAATCCGAAGGCAAAAGTCGATGCTCCCGTTCCATTTCGTTCACTGGCAGTTGCAGCGGCCTTGAAAACATACGCTCGGAAACAGGACGTGGTTCAGTGGTACAAAGACACCGACATTTGGAAGGTGAAACTCGCCAACGGAGAACACTTCTTGTCACTGAGCACGAAGCGAATGTGCGACTGTATTAAGAAAATGCGACGTCTCATCATGATGGGCTCGTCTCATATGCGGTACAAGTTTACCTACATAGCACAGGTATGCTACGACCGTACAGGCGTTGGGTTCTCTGGACAAACCAAGCCGATCAAAAATGTCCAGTTTGTCGAGTTTTTCCTCGCGGAAAATTATACGACGTCTTTCCGCCGTCACTTGCGTGACATTCAGCTCGGAGACAACGACGTGGTGCTCGTGCAGACAGGAGCGCACGATCTCGCCAAGAAGGGCCTGTCGTACTTTATGGACTCGATGGTCAAGTACGTGGATACGTTGGCTGCCGTCAGAAACCAAACGAAAGTTCGTCGACACAACTTTGTCGTCCTGACCCCGCCGCCTTTCCCCATGTACGCGACGGCCACGCGAAAAACCGGAGACAGAAACAGCTTTTGTATCGCCGCATCGGCACGCAGACTCAAACAGCTGTTGGCCAAACACGACTTCGAAGTGTTTGACGAATTCAGCATTCTTCGGCCGGTGGCGGAGCGCGACACAGCCATCACTTCCCACTACATCAGCCCCCTGTTCAACGGAAAGACGTTTGGCGTATATGGGGACGTAGGATTCACGGCCGCCCGTTTGATGATGTCTCAAATTTGTGAAGCCAACAAACGGTGGCTTTCTCTTTAGTGTGTATAAGCAGCAGCGGCAGCGGCAGCGGCAGCGGCAGCGGCAGCGGCAGCAGCAGCAGCAGCAGCAGCTGCAGCTATTGTAATTATAAGTGAAACTAAACAAAGCCATTTATACGACAATTAACGTATTTACATTAAATATTTAAGCATTTCTATGTTTTATGCCAAATGCTTTCTGTGCCTATTTGTTGCCTATTTAGTGCCATTTCAAATGCAGTGTGGCATAGTTCTGATAATATGCACCGGCGGCCAACTAGAGCCTGGCAGTTATATATGAGACGAGCCCATCGATGCAGCCAGACTTCTGATGTGAGTGTTATCGATCGATATCGAAAGGCCGACGGATATACACGGATGCAACGCAAACTCTCAATCAAGCGAGCTGCTGCATGTGCCTATTTATTGACTGTTTAATGCAATTTAACGAATATTCAAATGCAGCGTGGCATGGTTATGATTATAATATATAAATATATAAATTAGATTACCCAACGTTCATATTAACATAATTTTTCTATGGTATTGGCACCATGTGAAGGCATTTGTATAAAACACATTATTTCCGGCAATTGACTCTCGCATTGGTTTTGTAAGATTACAGAAACAATTGTCCAGCTGCTTTTAAACGACCCCACGTGCGATGCTCGTCATTACTTACAAAATACCCATGCATTTATGCGCCCACGTGGCCCATGGTAGAAACATTCCTGTGAATCTCTCTGTGTGAATATGAATGCTTAATTTTACATATCTCAATTTAATACACCCTACATTCGTTCAAGAAAGTTCAATTATGGTCTGACCTTCCACAAGAAGGTAATGAAGAAAAAATAGAAGATAAACTGCAGCAGGCGAAGTAGGAGCTTCATCAGATGCATGTAGCGGAAAGACTCGGATTCCTGCACCACAAGCAGCTAGAGGACGTAACCGCGTCCAGTACGTGCTGCAGGAAGGTCTTTGTGAGAATATCGTCGCTGCCCACCACAAGTTTCTCAAGCGTTAGCGTTCGACCATATCCATGGTATGTGCCTACCTCAACTAATATCTTCTGCATCTCTAGGTGCTGGGTTGTTTTGTTAGGCACTGCGTCTTAGTTGCGCGTATTAAGTCCGGGATTCTAAGTTACCAAGCAACGTTTTGACCTGTAGTGTTTGCGTGTAAAAAAAAGAAAATATAATGGATTTCGGTACTTCGGTACCATAGAAAGGTGACATATAGTGAATATGTAACAGCTGACTACCAGAGGTATTTACACCAATACATAAAAAGCATGTAAGACAGTCACATAATTGTTTATTTATTGAAATTTAGAACATCTGAAAATAAAACATAACTTCCGTGACTGAGAATCCCTTCATTTTAAATGCACACAGGTATATATTGGATTAGTATTGACTGTTATCTGGTATGTTACAGTACAATTGGATACTATTTCATGGTGTTTTAAAATCATAAAGATGTCAATACTTTGGACGTTCTTACGATATCGAGGTATATGTCCGTTCCGGTATATCCAAGATAGCCAAAAGAAAAACAATTATCAACCAAAACCCGTAAATTACATGTTATCTTGTTATTCTAGAATCTTATTTAAGATCAAACAATTATATAATATAATATGTGTTTTCATTTGATGTATATAAAAAAATCCAAATAACAATGGCGTGTCACCCAACTGCACGTATTATATGGAAATGATTAGCCTACTACTGCCAGTTCATAAAAGCAGAACGGACAGGAGGTTGGAGTCTTCATCTATAGTCACTCCCTGAAATGTTGCTGCTGTGGTAACTACTTGCCGGCCATTTTGAAAATTACAGCCATCTCGGATTTCCAATTTATTAAAATCCTTTCTATAATAAATCATTAGTGACATCTGTGTGATATTTGCGTCTCATATTTATATCATTTAACAAGTTCACCTTTAGATACACAATAACTGTGACAGAAAACAATGCTTTTAGCGGCCATTCTTGCAATTTTTTCAACCACATATTGACTGGTCTATACGCACGTAAACAATAGTCCATAAACGTGGTGCGACTGGCCTCAGACACCAACTTTATGATCATTATTTTCAGGTTCCCTTGCCACTAAGGGAAGAAGACAAACTTCAAATAATGACAGAGACATAGCTCTATCATATACGAACATGACCGACACCGCGTTTGCGATATTACATTAAAGCAGCCACACCATTCGTCTATATATCCAGCACCATCGCGTGCTTAGTCTTGTATCTTTCTGATGGCAATGTCCCTAGTTTACATGTTAGAAATGTCCTCATGGGACTGTTTTAGATAGTTTAACACTTTTAACAGAATTGGTAGAAGACCATATTAAACGACAGGTGGTATATCTATATAAACTCATAAAGGAAACAATCATATACCGTTTCTTTACTCGTGGTAGATTTGCATGTTAAAGTCGGTGTCCCTGGTCACTTGACATAGACTGTATCGTAACACATCGTAAACGTTTCATGCGACTTGGGGTGCGTTGGGACGTATGGGTGTGTTTAAAAAATACCTATTGTCAAATAATTTGTTATCATATGTAAAATGCACGTACACGCGTATATGCAATTTTCAAACTGATCTCAGCACTATTCGTTCGTTAAAGTAACATTCACCGACTATGATTGTCTCTTGTGTTTAGCATACTTGTTTCACCAATGGTATGCGTCTAGTATGTCATGATTGGCACGTGTATACACTACACTGGATATGGCAATACTCAGTGGTGTACTCGCACACCAGAAATAGCATGCCATATGCCACTTTCAAATGGACCCCCACCTGGGAAAAAGAGCAGAGGCAGACCCCGGGGCAACTGGAGAACAACTGTGAAAGAAGTGAAGTCTGCTGTTAAGGCCAGGAATAAACTCAGCTGGCTCAACCAAGACTGTGCTGGCGGGAAGCGCCTTGGGGGGCCGTTCACAACAATCACATTTAAATATTCGTGCAAAGCGTACGGTGGGGGGGGGGGTCATAGCCGGCGTACTAATTGTTTTAATGTCGGTCGCATGCGAAATATGACCCCCGTTGCGCCACGCAGCGCCGCGCGGTGAACTGTTACGGAACTACTGTTGTTTTAATGTACGTAACCGTTCACCCAATACAACAACGCGTAAATTCACACCCTCGTGGAAAGCTACAGATCTACAGATATATCAGATAATGTACGTAACCGTTCACCCAATACGACAACGCGTAAATTCACACCCTCGTGGAAAGCTACAGATCTACAGATATATCAGATAATGTACGTAACCGTTCACCCAATACAACAACGCGTAAATTCACACCCTCGTGGAAAGCTACAGATCTACAGATATATCAGATAATGTACGTAACCGTTCACCCAATACGACAACGCGTAAATTCACACCCTCGTGGAAAGCTACAGATCTACAGATATATCAGATAATGTACGTAACCGTTCACCCAATACGACAACGCGTAAATTCACACCCTCGTGGAAAGCTACAGATCTACAGATATATCAGATAATGTACGTAACCGTTCACCCAATACAACAACGCGTAAATTCACACCCTCGTGGAAAGCTACAGATCTACAGATATATCAGATAATGTACGTAACCGTTCACCCAATACGACAACGCGTAAATTCACACCCTCGTGGAAAGCTACAGATCTACAGATATATCAGATAATGTACGTAACCGTTCACCCAATACAACAACGCGTAAATTCACACCCTCGTGGAAAGCTACAGATCTACAGATATATCAGATAATGTACGTAACCGTTCACCCAATACAACAACGCGTAAATTCACACCCTCGTGGAAAGCTACAGATCTACAGATATATCAGATAATGTACGTAACCGTTCACCCAATACAACAACGCGTAAATTCACACCCTCGTGGAAAGCTACAGATCTACAGATATATCAGATAATGTACGTAACCGTTCACCCAATACAACAACGCGTAAATTCACACCCTCGTGGAAAGCTACAGATCTACAGATATATCAGATAATGTACGTAACCGTTCACCCAATACGACAACGCGTAAATTCACACCCTCGTGGAAAGCTACAGATCTACAGATATATCAGATAATGTACGTAACCGTTCACCCAATACAACAACGCGTAAATTCACACCCTCGTGGAAAGCTACAGATCTACAGATATATCAGATAATGTACGTAACCGTTCACCCAATACAACAACGCGTAAATTCACACCCTCGTGGAAAGCTACAGATCTACAGATATATCAGATAATGTACGTAACCGTTCACCCAATACAACAACGCGTAAATTCACACCCTCGTGGAAAGCTACAGATCTACAGATATATCAGATAATGTACGTAACCGTTCACCCAATACAACAACGCGTAAATTCACACCCTCGTGGAAAGCTACAGATCTACAGATATATCAGATAATGCACCTCGTGTTTCTGTCAAGACTGCGTACTATTTTTATTAATGTCGGTCGCACGCGAAATGTTACCATCGTTGCGTTATGCAGCGCCCCGCAGTGAACTGTTACGGAACTACTATTGTTTTCAATCGCATAACCGGTCGCGGTGCGGTCCGACATCTTGGAAATTCACAACTTTGTGGTAAACAATTATCAATACGACACCATGGAGTTGTTAGTAAAACATAACACTTGAACATAATTATTAGAGAAAATACAATGTTTGTAAACGTATTCTGAAGGTTACTAGTGGATGCCCTATATGCATGCATTGTATCATAATATTGTTACATTAATATATTTTTCAACCTGGAAAATTATCAAAGTCTAGGAGGGGCATGAGAATTAGTACGCATTGTAGGAATAGGTAAATGTCCACAGTTGCCAGTCAGGTCCCTGACTGTATCATATATGTCACTCAAACACAACAGTTCACAGACACCGTTAATGCTGAAAGTTATTTAATAAATACACAGTCATCTGGCAAATGGTTATACAAAACAATCAATGGCATACAATCATTACCTGGCTGCTACGAGCTACACATATTCTCAACAGATTACAAGAAAGTCCCACAGCTTATCGCTACTCCTCTTCTGCTTCCAAGTTGATGCTGCTGCCAAACTTGGCATACAGTTTCACCTTGAGGTCATTCAACACCTGCTTGTGTTGTTCAGCTTTCTTCTCGAGACCCGCGATCTCTGAATGCTGCACTTCCTTTGCTTCGTCCAGCATCTTGTTCGTGTCGTCGAGATTGCTGTTGATGAACACCTCCCCGACCTGGTAGCTAGGACGCTGTTAAAGATTGACACTCTTCTTGTAACATTCATGTTTTATATAGTCACCGCATTCACGTTGTATATATAGTCACCACATTTACATTGTATTTGTACATATAGTCACCACACTCACATTGTATTTGTATATATAGTCACCACACTCACATTGTATATAATAGTCACCACATTCACGTTGTATATAGTTACCACATTCACGTTGTATATAGTTACCACATTCACGTTGTACAGCGTCACCATGAGACTTGGGGTCAATTACATTATATATATATCTCAATTCTACACCAATTAGGCACCAATTCCACCACAAAAATAACAATTACTAATTTTTACGTCACACGTCTATGTTTTATATCCATGAAACCTGGGCCAGTACTTTTTGTTGGAGGCCAGTAACTTTTCAAATGTACTGGCCCACTTGGCCACAAAAGTTTAACGTCAATGCTTGATTATGACACTTAACCTAACTGAAAAGTAGCCAAAGTTTGTGTGGTATTGTTGTTGACTAGTGACAACATGATGGTGCTTGTTGACTAGTGACAACATAATGGTGCTTGGCCCATGAACCTTGGAATAGGACGCTTTTTTACTCCCATTAAAATTGACCATCAGTGGAGTTGGGTTACTGAAGTCAGGTTTTAAATAGTAATTGAACCCAACCATGGCATCCAGTCACTAAAAAGGATACGGAATGGCTGCATCTTCATCCTCCAGCATCAACAGTTCATCTGCAGCGTCTTCCAGATTTTGCAGCTCTTTCTACCAGAAACAAGACATTCCTAGTTTAGGATAACTAAAACATTAACAGGTGTCAGTTCTAAATACAAATCCAAGGCTGGGGTGAATAAAAAATGAATTTGAATTATTCATTCAATTCAATTCCTGAATTTGAATTGAAAGATTTTTAGTAAGTTGAATTGGAATTGGAATTGAAAGAAAATTAACTGAACCTCATTTTCTAGTGCTGTTGCGATCTGGTTTTATTTCCAATGTGATCCTCAATCCAACCCTAGCCTAGAAATGTACACAGGGGTGAGATTTAGCAAGTCATGGAAAGTAGCCAGTCACCAGGGGGTGAAGGGTAAAGCTCTTTGAGCAGTCCTAAGGACTAGATACAGCGCTATGTAAGAACTTACCTTTTTTTTAAAGGCAGGATCAATACTGCTGATTTTTATAGGACCTGCTTTTACCTCCAAATATTACTAAAATGGTGTCAGGCGCACCACATGGATATATATATATATATATATATATATATATATAGTCAGCCTAGTGAAACTTTAACCCCGTTCCCGATTAATTCACGAAGTGCTTCGTGTACAATGTGGATATAAATATATATATATAAAAGTGGTGCCACACGGCGCCAAGACTATTAACATGACCGGTTATTATTTCCGTGTAGAATGACCGTTCAGTTATATGTTGAGCGCTGATGTGGTTGAGTAAAAATACAATGAATGCTCCCTATTGATAATTATATCACTTCGGCTACAGTTTGGCAACATTTCTTGGAATGTCAAATGTGTTACAAACACATGATTTATGGTTAACATAAATGCAGTATAGCCAGGACAACACTTCTGAGATGTTTATTAACATTCCATTTATTTTGCTGCCTCTAAAATATTGCATCTCTGTAAATATTTCAAGTCACCACGCGGGCCACTGTAGTAAAAAAATTGAAGTCGCCTGAAGCCATTTTTGGGCG
Source organism: Lamellibrachia columna (assembly GCA_963662155.1). Classification (NCBI taxonomy): domain Eukaryota; kingdom Metazoa; phylum Annelida; class Polychaeta; order Sabellida; family Siboglinidae; genus Lamellibrachia; species Lamellibrachia columna. Next base: position 31,640,248 of record OY759273.1, on the reverse strand, counting down.
CCACTGGCGACTGCTAAATCTCACCTCTGAGTATACGAACTCACAATCTTTGTAGCAGCCAAACATACATTTGTACACCATTTGAAGATCTGTGAGTATTTGTACAAAGGGTATGCCATGTGGCAACTGGAAAAAAGAACTCAGAAGTTCATAGAAGTTGCAGCTAAGATAACATTTGTTGTCTGCTTGTACATATCTGAACCCATGCCCTTTGTGTGTGCTAGGAACGTGTGAAGCTATAGCCACCCCAATGGGGCATCCCAAAAATTAGTAATTGGCTTTCTACTCCTGCACTGTTTCATTGAGCAGATATTTCTGAAACCATAAAATTATCAGCCTGCTGGTCTTTTCATGTTGTTTGAATAACGGCTCAGCCATTGTCTGTACATTGTTTACAATTACTAGCAGTTGGAATAACATGCAAACAAACCTGATATTTTGCAAGTTTGCAGCAATAGATGTAATAAAAAAGTAATAGACTATTATCTATTACTTTAGGATCTACTATTACTTTTGATAAAAGTTCCTCTATTACTATTAAAAAAAAATGTGTATTACAATTAAATATTACTATGCAGTGCCTGCTTTGGAAAAACTCCTATAGAATTTGGAATGAGTTGGATTTGAATTAAAATTGAAAGATTTGAGTTGGAATTTGAATTGAACTACATGAATTGAAAACAATTAATTTAATTTGAATTGATTAAATTTAATTGAAAGGAATTTGAAAGAGTAAAAAAACCCATTTTGAAACGTTTATTAAAATAACGTCTATTAAAATTACTCTACATTGCATAATTAACAAAATTGTCTAAGTGTTATTTTTCTTTGTTATGGCATTTCTATAATTTTAACTCTTGTTAAGACTGTTTTACAATCAAACCCATGGTGAAATATATAATTAATTATATTATATTAAAGTGAAATATATAATTAATTATATTATATTAAACTTTATTAGTTTCAGTTCCTCCTTGATCAACTCACTGCCATCCTACCTGTTTAGCTGTCAGTTCCTCTTTGACCAAGTTATTATCAACCTACCTGTTTAGCTGTCAGTTCCTCTTTGACCAAGTCATTATCAACCTACCTGTTTAGCTGCCAGTTCCTCTTTGATCAACTTATGGCCATCCTACCTGTTTAGGTATCAGCTCCTCTTTGACCAAGTCATTATCAACCTACCTGATTAGCTGTCAGTTCCTCTTTGATCAACTTATTGCCATCCAACCTGTTTAGCTGTCAGCTCCTCTTTGACCAAGTCATTATCAACCTACCTGTTTAGCTGTCAGCTCCACTTTGACCAACCCATTATCAACCTACCTGCTTAACTGTCAGTTCCTCCCTGATCATCTCATTGCTAGCATACTGGTTTAACTGTCAGTTCCTCCATGATCAACTAATTGCTAGCCTACCTGTTTATCTGTGAGTTCCTCCTAGATCAATTCATTGCCAGTCTATCTGTTTAAAAGTCAGTTTCTCATTGATCAGCTCACTGCCAGCCTACCTGTTCAGATGTCAGTTCCTCATTCAGCCGTCAGTTCCTCATTGATCAACTCATTGCCAGCCTACCTGTGCAGCTGTCAGTTCCTCATTGATCAACTCATTGCCAGCCTACCTGTTCAGCCATCAGTTCTTCATTGATTAACTGTCTACCTGTTCAGCTGTCAGTTCCTCATTCAGCTGTCAGTTCCTCATTGATCAACTCATTGCCAGCCTACGTGTTTTGCCGTCAGTTCTTCCACAATCAACTCATTACCAGCCTACCTGTTCAGCTGTCAGTTCCTTCCTCATAGATCAACTCATTACCAGCCTACCTGTTCAGCTGTCAGTTCCTCATAGATCAACTCATTGCCAGCCTACCTGTTCAGCTGTCAGTTCCTCATAGATCAACTCACTGCCAGCCTACCTGTTTAGCTGTCAGTTCTTCCTTGATGTCCTGCAGACGTGCATTATGACGAGCGAAGGTGTTGATCTGCTGCTGGTCTTCAAATGTTATGTGCACTTCACTGTCCTGTAATAAAAATAATTATTTAGCAAAGATGCAACAAACCAGAATCGTCAAAACATTATATCTTGAAGAGGTATGCACAAACAACATCTTCTGTGTGAGGACCACCAAGAATTTAGGGTGGAAATGCAATTTCGAAATATGTCATCAGTTTGCCAGGGAAAGTAAGCTTCACAGGAGGTAAACGTAACCTGTTTTGAACTTATTAACTCTAACATGTAATAATCTCACTCCAGCTTAGATCAGCTATTACATTAATTACAATGATCACGACATCAAGCAACCAGCAAAATGTCATGGTTTAACTATAAATATGCATATTTTATATATTTTTCTGGAATAAAAATTTACTGATGCAGAGCATAACTAATTTTTTTGTAGGCAATATGTTATTTCATTTGATATAAATGACAACAGCAATGTGAAAAATGGTGTTTGAAGAGAGTAAAATTTGCACATTCGTGCCGAATCGAGTGGCAGAAAAGTTGATGAGATGTTTTTGTTTTACAATTTAAACAAACTTCCACATTCCACAGATTATTATGACTGTCACTATGCACTGAATAACGGCATTAGCATTACTGGTGCATTGCCATTGTTGTTGACGTTGTATACTTGCACCAGTCGCTATTCAAGGCTGGCTACGACGTGATAGTCACATGACAGGATGGGCAAACCCCCAAAACGGTAATTGATTGGATACTCGAAGGTCGCGAATGGTAAATAGCAACGATTGTTGCCTACGCTACGCCTACGGCTACGTACGACGTACGCCGCTATACATATTATTATTATTATTATGGCGAAAATTAGGACCTAGCCTTAGTTTAGGTGGGCACGGATTGTAGACAAGTGTCGTATTATCATTTGCTATTACAAAGAAAAGGCAAGAAGCGCTACATAATGGTTACTAATATCAAACTAATTATTCCGATCTCACTCAATCATAGCATAGGCATGCAACTGCTAAAAACAATCCCTCATATTATCGCTCAGGTGAACGGCCGCACTTATAGTAAACTGTTTAAATATCGCCATATTAGCAAACAAACGTTCGCAGCTGGCTATGCTTTTCTTAACAATAAGATGGAATGCACATGTCGATTGCGGTACCCATCGATTGTGTTAATACCTTCGATATTTTCGACGCCATCGTGGTATGTGGTAGAACGGATTGTAGAATCGATTATCCCAGCTCCGTGATGTGGCGCCACTGTTTAGGGACAGCCTAAAAGGCGGACCGTGGAAAGTCGAACCAGGAGACCGAGATAGCCATGTTGTTCGAGAACAACATGGCTATCTCGGTCCTGAAAAATGGCTGAAGTGAAATCACTTACGCCATTTTTTTAATTCTAAATTGTGCCTACAGTACGCTTTTTTATGTTTATTATTTACTTTTTATAATGGTTGCAGCTAAACGATTCCTCCGAGTTCTGTATGGACGGAATGAAAATAACAGACGACGCATTTAAAGCTGAATTAATGCTCTCAACGACTTCTTCACAAGTGTTTTCACAGAGGAGAACACGAACAACATACCTCACGTAAAAGCAAAATTTACAAATATCTCAGAAGGGCGGGTCACACATAGAACAACTGTTGGATTCTTAATAGGCCAATGACTTCCCTAGCTGTCCACCTGCTATCTGTTTTTTGTTTGTTTTGGGTGGCAAGAATAACACGCTAGTGGTGTTCTCAGAACTTGTTCTCAAATTGGGATCCCAGCAAGCACACCACGTAACTATTACGTGGCACGAAAGAAACGACGTCCATTTTACAAAATAACAAATATAACACAAAATCAAGCCCAATCACGGGCTTCAGGGATCAGGTTCAAATGAGGGAAAGGATGTTATGTTAATATCATACTAATATAACAGGCGGCGCCACTGGCCTGCTGTTGTGCCGACACGAGTGGCGAGTCTCGTGTGACTATCTAATGGGCACGGACCACGGTCACTTTTCCCATACACGACCATTATATAACGTTCTTGCGTAAAAAATTTTTATTTCGCAGTACATGACAGACCCATTAAGTAAGACACCTGGTGTGTGAAATTCGTGAAAATTATATACCTCCTTTTCGCACAAATTGTTTCGATGCATGAAACCCCTGCATTTCTGCCATGAAATTCCCCGTTTTCGAAAATATGAGTACATCGTGCCCAATGGCCACTGTGTCCTTACGCAACAGGTATACAAACTGACAAATGGCAGCATTTCAAAGTTCAGATGCTACTGTGCACAAAAACATAATTTACATTCGCTCATTCACACAATTTCTGCTCGCACTAATACACTTAAACTGCACAATACATTTTTTCCTAGGGACTCTTTATTGTTGTAATGGCGGATGCATTCTCACTGTGGTCCGTGTCCTAGTCTAGTGACTATCGCGTTGACTGGCATGGCATATGTGCTTTTTAATCAAGTGTGTTTCTCTGACACTTCGTACAATTATTGATAAACGAAACATACACACAGAGGCAGGTTGAGTCGGTAAAGTTGAAAATAAAGGCAGCGGGTGACGACGGAGAAGACCTGTGATGTGGCCGGCATACAATATGAAGTTCGAAGATCCGTCAACCAGGGGACTAGATCCAGTGACACCAGTGCATCGAACGGTGGCATGAAAGTTGCTCTAATTACGATGGACACATATATGTTAATATACATAATTTAAAATAACTTGATAACTGATCTAGGCTTGCAGCTTTCTATCACCAACTTGCCCCGGGTGTGGGGTTAGATGTGAAATGTTGGATAATTAATTGATAAAGTATTTTCTAGATCTCCTTTAATTGCATATTAATTGTTATTACGTTGAAAGAAGGTACACGTGTTTCAGTTTAAATTATATTGTTACCACATTGCTGATGTTAATAAAAATCGCACATATTAGCGATTGATGCTTCACGTCATCAACATGTCCTAGTTTCCCTTACATGTTATCAGAGAAACGTACGCATATTATGAATAATATGATTGCTTTTTATTTTGGGCAAAAACGTACACATATTCGGCTTAATGCATGTGTACAATGATCAGCTGAATGACGCTTCTTCAACCCAAACTGATTTTCAGTTGTATCTAGGTAAGGTTCCATTAGCTCAAGCAATATCATTTCAAAGATTATGGAAGCTACTGTGACCAATGATTATGGAAGCTACTGTGACCAATGATTATGGAAGCTACTGTGACCAATGATTATGGAAGCTACTGTGACCAATGATTATGGAAGCTACTGTGACCAATGATTATGGAAGCTACTGTGACCAATGATTATGGAAGCTACTGTGACCAATGCAAGTGGTCTTTAGTTGTTAGCATCGCTAGTATCCAGGGTATAATAACCGTTTTCATAAAGTTATCAGGTAGATAACCAGGTACAAACGCACAACTAAGAAAAGATTGACAGCAGAACATACATAGGTAGGCATGTTTAAATTGTTCAGCACCAATACAATCATTTCTGTGCGATTTGCCGGCCTCAATTTGGTAATGGCTTTCTGTGCTGCGTATACACAGACAAATATCAGTACAGCCATGGTTCGTTCAATGGCACTCAACTGCCTGTTTATTTAGAAAACAAGTATCAATACGCGGTTAACTCATACAGTAAGCAAGTATCTTTCCGCACGTAGTGCACAACATAAACATTATTATGTATTTAACATTCTGCACTAGAATCAGTGTGGTGGGGACCTTAGTGTTGATTAGGATCTTCAACAGAGCATTGTTATGACAACATGTTTATTAGTTTCAGAGGTTATATAATAAAAAAATACTGTAATTGTTGTTTCCACATATCACACATAGCAGACGGATCACTGATACCGTTCATCGGGGTGGCAAGAGGTACAGGGATCACTGACACTGTTCATCATGGTGGCAAGAGGTACAGAGATCACTGACATTGTTCATCGGGGTGGCAAGAGGTACCGGGATCGCCGACACCGTTCCTCGTGGTGGGAAGAGGTACAGGGATCACCGACACCGTTCATCGAGGTGGCAAGAGGTACATGGATCACCGACACCGTTCATCGAGGTGGCAAGAGGTACATGGATCACAGACACCGTTCATCGAGGTGGCAAGAGGTACATGGATCACCGACACCGTTCATCGAGGTGGCAAGAGGTACATGGATCACAGACACTGTTCATCGTGGTGGCAAGAGGTACATGGATCACCGACACCGTTCATCGTGGTGGCAAGAGATACAGGGATCACCGACACCGTTCATCGAGGTGGCAAGAGGTACATGGATCATCGACACCGTTCATCGAGGTGGCAAGAGTTACACGGATCACTGACACTGTTCATCGTGGTGGCAAGAGGTACATGGATCACCGACACTGTTCATCGTGGTGGCAAGAGGTACAGGGATCACCGACACCGTTCATCATGGTGGCAAGAGGTACATGGATCACTGACACTGTTCATCGTGGTGGCAAGAGGTACATGGATCACCGACACCGTTCATCGTGGTGGCAAGAGGTACAGGGATCACCGACACCGTTCATCATGGTGGCAAGAGGTACAGGGATCACCGACACTGTTCATCAAGGTGGCAAGAGGTACATGGATCACCGACACCGTTCATCGTGGTGGCAAGAGGTACAGGGATCACCGACACCGTTCATCATGGTGGCAAGAGATACAGGGATCACCGACACCGTTCATCGTGGTGGCAAGAGGTACATGGATCACCGATACCGTTCATCGTGGTGGCAAGAGGTACAGGGATCACCGACACCGTTCATCGTGGTGGCAAGAGGTACAGGGATCACCGACACCGTTCATCGTAGTGGCAAGAGGTACGGGGATCACAGACACCGTTTATCGTGGTGGCAAGAGGTACAGGGATCACCGACACCGTTCATCGTGGTGGCAAGAGGAACCGGGATAACCTTTTCTGGCGGAGAGTTGTACTCGCTATAATTATATAGCACAGATCAATAGCTGCGATATCATTGGTCGTCTGAATCGAGGCTGAGATTCAGATTCAAACGAATCTTCCGGAAAGTCGAGAATTTTCGCTCACCAGTGCCGATTTTACCGATAAAATGAAAAAAAAAATGATTTCCCCCAAAATCGCACAAACCGGTAGAAATGTTCTACCGACCGGTAGACCGGTAGAAGAAATGAAAAACCGGTAGTCTACCGGGAAAACTGGTAGACTTGGCATGTCTGGTGCCAACTGTTACGTAATGTACGCAGATAAGACAACGAGCAGCCAATGCGCTCACTGGCCGGTGGCGACGGCTTAAGCTTAATAAAGGCCAGCGTCTAGCCGTAATGTGGCTTGAAAATTTTGAATTCTGGCCTTGTCAGAATTCAAGGTTTCTCAAGGCTGCAAGCCAAAATTCAAGGATTTCAAGGCCTTGAATTGGGGTTGATGAAATTCAAGGTTTTCAATGCCCCGTACGGACCCTGTATTGTTAAAGTGAAACCAAAGGCATTTTGGGGCCTATGCACCTATAAGAGCACTTGAAAACTAACCAATTGCAAATATAATCAAGACTATCACGCAAGTGGTTAACCCATTAGGCCCCAGGATTTTATTAAAACATGCCACCATGTTCCCAGGATTTCTGGCAAATTTCGAGCGATTTTACCTCCTTGTGTTAAAAAATCTGTAGACAAAAAACTATTCAATATTGAAAATTACAAGTTGTGTTTATTTTGAAGAGTAGTAATTTCTCCACATGCATGTATACATAGAAATAGGATATATTAATAAAATGTTGCCATTTGATAACAATTTGCAAAGACAAAATAGTACATTTGTTAAAACTTTGAAAGTTGCGACTGACATTTGACAATGATCCCATGCTATAACCCTATGCAACTCAGCGAAGAAAATGTAGTTATATGTGTTAGCTTTGCACCACTGAAAACACTATCAAATTCTGACGGTTATTTTTTAAAGTTACACCATATTTTATCATGACAAATATAGATATAAAAAATTTCGAGATAGCCTGAACAAAACTGATGAAAATCAAGATTTCCGAAAGGGCAACACATGCACGTAACGAGCTGTTGTTGTTGCAAAATGTATCCGCTAGGGTGTGGCAAAATTTTGTAGCGTTTAGTTCAGTAGGTATTCGCCAGGATTTTTTTTATAGAGGGTCCTGTATGCGGCCGGCGGCGGCCGTTCCAGGACTGCACAGAGCGGCCGGCCGCGGCCGTTGTGGGGTCTAATCAGATATCTAAATATACCTCGTTGAACACCGGAAAGTCAGCCTCCATGAAAAATTACATTAGACCAGAATTTCGCACTTTTAGAACAAATTCCCGCAAACCACTTGCGCGATATTCTTGATTATAGTTGCAAATGGTTAGTTTTTAGGCACTCTTATATGTGCAAAAGCACAAACCAATGCCTTTAGTTTCACTTTAATGTTCACTTCTTGGAAATTGTGTTACACCAAATTACTTTCTCACAATCTGCTTCACCTTTCAGTGTTATTTCATATGCTTGGATAGACTCCCCCTCCCCTTCTATTTCGCCTGTCTTTCCTAAACATTACATAACCTTTCATGCAGCGTTAACTCAGCATCTACTATATCGTTATTTGCCCATGCTTTTACGGTCCCAAGCCCGGATGTGAAAAGAGGAGGGTTGGACAAAGGGGTAACAACCCTTTCCCGTAAAAAACATATTGTTATGAAAACTTCGACCAAAGGAACTCTACTGAACTTGGGAGAGGGGTGGCCTCCCATGGAGAGTATTACGTCATGTAGAGAAAGCCGGAAGGAAGTTACATCGTCGATGCCCTTTCTTGTCTTCCAAAAAAATTTCAAAAATCGGAACATGCAATGTGAAAACTGTGTACGAAGCAAACAAACAGCACAAATAGCGAGGGAACAACGTGTCTACCACATCACGGTACTAGGACTATGCGAAACAAGGTGGATACAGACAGGACAAGTCAGACTGAATAGAGGAGAGATGATAGTGTACTCAGGACATGACGAGGAATAGGCCCATCATACAGAAACGGTGGCACTCGTGTTGACATAAGAGGCAAAGAGCGCCATCATCAGCTGGGAGGCAGTATGACCAAGTGGCACAGAGCGCCATCATCAGCTGGGAGGCAGTAGGACCAAGTGGCACAGAGCGCCATCATCAGCTGGGAGGCAGTAGGACCAAGTGGAACAGAGCGCCATCATCAGCTGGGAGGCAGTAGGACTAAGTGGCACAGAGCGCCATCATCAGCTGGGAGGCAGTAGGACCAATTGGCACAGAGCGCCCTCGTCAGCTAGGAGGGAGTAGGACCAAGTGGCACAGAGCGCCATCATCAGCTGGGAGGCAGTATGACCAAGTGGCACAGAGCGCCATCATCAGCTGGGAGGCAGTAGGACCAAGTGGCACAGAGCGCCATCATCAGCTGGGAGGCAGTAGGACCAAGTGGCACAGAGCGCCATCATCAGCTGGGAGGCAGTAGGACTAAGTGGCACAGAGCGTCATCATCAGCTGGGAGGCAGTAGGACCAATGGGCACAGAGCGCCCTCATCAGCTAGGAGGGAGTAGGAACAAGTGGCACAGAGCGCCATCATCAGCTGGGAGGCAGTATGACCAAGTGGCACAGAGCGCCATCATCAGCTGGGAGGCAGTAGAACCAAGTGGCACAGAGCGCCATCATCAGCTGGGAGGCAGTAGGACCAAGTGGCACAGAGCGCCATCATCAGCTGGGAGGCAGTAGGACCAAGTGGCACAGAGCGCCATCATCAGCTGGGAGGCAGTAGGACTAAGTGGCACAGAGCGCCATCATCAGCTGGGAGGCAGTAGGACCAATTGGCACAGAGCGCCCTCATCAGCTAGGAGGGAGTAGGACCAAGTGGCACAGAGCGCCATCATCAGCTGGGAGGCAGTAGGACCAAGTGGCACAGAGCGCCATCATCAGCTGGGAGGCAGTAGGACCAACTGGCAAAGAGCGCCCTCATCAGCTGGGAGGCAGTAGGACCAAGTGGCAAAGAGCGCCCTCATCAGCTGGGAGGCAGTAGGACCAAGTGGCACAGAGCGCCATCATCAGCTGGGAGGCAGTAGGACCAATTGGCAAAGAGCGTCCTCATCAGCTGGGAGGCAGTATGACCATGTAGCACAGAGCGCCATCATCAGCTGGGAGGCAGTAGGACCAAGTGGCACAGAGCGCCATCATCAGCTGGGAGGCAGTAGGACCAACTGGCAAAGAGCGCCATCATCAGCAGGGAGGCAGTAGGACCAAGTGGCAAAGAGCGCCATCATCAGCTGGGAGGCAGTATGACCAAGTGGCACAGAGCGCCCTCATCAGCTGGGAGGCAGTAGGACCAAGTGGCAAAGAGCGCCATCATCAGCTGGGAGGCAGTAGGACCAATTGGCACAGAGCGCCCTCATCAGCTAGGAGGGAGTAGGACCAAGTGGCACAGAGCGCCATCATCAGCTGGGAGGCAGTAGGACCAAGTGGCACAGAGCGCCATCATCAGCTGGGAGGCAGTAGGACCAACTGGCAAAGAGCCCCCTCATCAGCTGGGAGGCAGTAGGACCAAGTGGCAGAGAGTGCCCTCATCAGCTGGGAAGCAGTAGGACCAAGTGGCACAGAGCGCCCTCATCAGCTGGGAGGCAGTAGGACCAAGGATCATCTATGCCTCATTCAAAACAAAGAAGAAACGTCCAAGCTAAACATCATACATTGCTATGCACCAACAAATGAGAATGATGAAGAAACAAAGGAGATCTTTTACAACAGATGCAGACAGTGCTCGACAAACTAAAGGAGAAGGACTCGGCACGATGAATAAGAATGGCGAGATGTTTGCAGACCTTTGCGCATTCAACAGATTGATAATCGGAGGTATTGTATTTCCTCACAGCAGGATCCACAAGGCAACATGGATATCACCAGACCATAGATCCGAAAATCAGATCGATAATATCTGTATAGGACAGAAAGTCAAGATATCAATGCAGGACGTAAGAGTACAGAAAGGAACATACACAACCTCAGACCACCATCTGTTGCTAGCTAGAATGAAGATGAAACTGATTTCCTAAAGGACAGAGAAGTATCAGAGACAGTCCGACTTACAATCAGAAACAAGTATGAATACCTTCTCGGGGACGAAAACATGGACTTCGACACCCAGTGGCAACATATAAAGGAGAGCGCCAGCATCAGCACATGTAAGGAAATCCTGGGAAAGAAAAGTGACAAAATAAGGAGTGAATCTCTGCTGACACTATCAGTAAAGTGCAAGTGAGGGAGGAAAATAAAGGTGTAATTAACAAATGTCGATCTAGAGCAGCTAAAGCAGCAGCCCAGAAACAGTGAGCAGAGGCAAACAGGGCCGTCAAGGAAAGCGTAAAAACAGACAAAAGAAAACTTCATAGACAGCCTTGCCAAGGAAGCCGAGGATGCCGCAGCCCAATGAAACATGAAACAACACAGCGAGAAAGATAGCGGGAAAGTACAAACAGGCAGACAGGCCTATCAAAGACAAGAAAGGAGACGTCCTTACCAGTGATGGAAATCAGTTGAAGAGATGGAAAGAACATTTTGAAGAACTGCTGAACCGACCAGCACCAGAGAACCCACCATACATCCAACCAGCAGAATAAGTACCCCAGGTCAACTGTGAAAGACCAAGCAAGGCAGAGATCGAGAAAGCCATTCATCACCCGAAGATAGGGAAAGCTGCCGGCCCGGACGAAATTCCTGTCGAGGCAATCAAGGCAGACGTGGAGACCTCCACAGAGAGGCCGCATGATATGACTGGGAATATATGGGACAAAGAAGAAATACCGACGGGATGGAAAGAAGGGTACCAAAGAAAAGAGATCTGCAGGAATGTAAGAACTACAGAGGGATAATACTCCTGTCAGTGCCCGGAAAGATCCTCAACAGAATCATCTTGGACAGACTGAAAACAGTGTTGGACGCCAGACTCAGAGACTACCAGGCAGACTTCCGTAAAGATAAATTATGCACCGACCAAATAGCTACGCTCCGCACCATAGTTGAACAGTCCATGGAATGGGACTCATTCTTGTACATCAACTTTTTAAACTCTGAGAAGGCATTCGATAACATCGACTGGGAGACACAATGGAAGCTTCTACGACACTATGGGATACCAGAAAAAAATTATCCGAAGTACCTACGAAGGCATGGCATGCAAGGTTATTCATGCAGGACAAACGACAGTCTCGTTTATGGTGAAGACAGGAGTGATGCCTTATATCACCTTTCCTCGTCCTGCTGGCCATAGATGACGAGGACCACAAAAAATAGTACCCAATGGACGCCTTGGAGCAGTTGGAGGACCTGGATTTTGCAGATGACCTCGCTCTCCTGTCCCAAAATCACCAACAGATGACCTCGCTCTCCTGTCCCACTGTCACCAACAGATGACCTCGCTCTCCTGTCCCAAAATCACCAACAGATGCAGGAAAAAACAGAGCTTCTAAGCACAGTGTCAACACAGATAGGACTCAACATCAACATGAGCAAGACAAAGATCAAGAGAGCCAACACGAAGAACAACAACCCAGTCACACTGAGAGGGGAACCACTGGAAGAAACTGACTCCTTCACGTATTTAATAAGAGTGGAGGCACAGAAGAAGATGTCAAAGCACAAATACAAAAAGCCAGAGTTGCATTCCTCATTTTGAGAAAAAAGTCGATTAACGTAAACTACAACAAAGATAACGTTGTCCGAAATTAGCCAATATTCACTACGTAAACCACTCACTTAAAACGCAGAAATTCAACGGATCGCAGTTCCCTTAAAACTACGAACACGAAGCTCATAGAATAAATTCCCGGGGATGCCCATGTTTAACCTCGATTACCTAGGTTCCGTACTGTGGCGCCAGCGTTTGTCGCCTTGATGCAATGTGTACTTTTCATTGTGACGGAAATTATCTATACACCCAGTTTCTGGAGCTAATTACGATGTCATCCGGGCATTTGGCTAATTAATAAAATAAGAACTTTCATCAGCTTATACGATGCAATTTTAATTAACCTTAAACTTTGATTATAAAGACAAAACTGTCAGACTGAAAAGTTAAATCAGTCAACAAAAGTTTTAGTGTAGCATCTCGATAGTGACGCTGATTGGCTGCTGGCGCTTCACGGGAACCCCTGTACAAGATGGAGTGGTGACAGTGGATAACAGCGAGACCACGCCTCTGAGGCCAGACTCTCTTCTCGGTGAGATGACGAAGGCGATTGATAGTCGAATAAGTGAGACTAACCCATGTTGAGCCGTGGACCCTAGCGAGTACAGTCGGTAACTTACCTAGCAACGCCTCCAGACGGATTGTCAATGATGGCGAAACGTTTTGTAAACGTGTCACAAAGTCACGATTAATGCTTAAAATTAATGCGATATAGCCGCGACAGGAACTTCTGAGATGCTTACTAACATTCCGTTCATTAACCACCACCGTAAGTTCACCGAACAGCTGTTCCGAAGTTCTCAAAAATCCTCCGGACCTGCCAAAAATTCACCGATCTGGGCCGACGTCCTCTGACTTGTCGCGAAGACGGTCAGATTAGACATTTTACAAATAGTAAATAAATTCAGCATGTAGCTGTGTGCACGTTATTGTAAAAACCTACCGTGTGGGCGGAGCTTACTTAACAAGTGCGACTGAGAGCCCAAAGCGAGGGATATCGGGACATCAAATTAGCGTCGGCACAGCTAACGACGAGATCGCCTCAGGGTTAATGCAACTTAAAAAAACAAATGCAGTATTCAACAGCGTTCAGTTGATTGCACACTGTGTGCGTCGGGTAATGACTCCAAGTTTTGTTTAGGCATTGTATGCCTACGTCACACGACATTGTATGCCTACGTCACACGACATTGTATGCCTACGTCACACGACATTGTAGGCCTACGTCACACGACATTGCTACCACTTCTGAGCGAGCTGTCAGACGGGCGTTGGCACTTGTGGCGTGAGTTGTGTGTTTTAAGATTTGAGCTGTAATGAGGTAAGTCATTAGACGTTGATTATATGTGCTATTCCGCCTGTAAATCTGGGAATGCCCGTCCTCAGGAGGGTCGGTAGGGGGGCGGGGAGGGGAGGGGGTGGGGCAAACGAACCGCTCTTTTTGAAAGAATTTGTTTAACTGTAAACTTGTTCAGTAATGATCCCAGAGATCCTAGGCTGATTGTGTAAGCCCAAATCCTACTTTCAAAAACACAGAGGCTTCCTGATCCCCCCCCTTCACTGTTGTAAGGCCATCGCGCAACATTGCAGAAGGCATGGCCTTAAAAAACGTGACTGTGTATTTTGAAACTCGTTTTATTTATCCACAACGATTTACATGCAGGTGGTAGCGTACATATCTCTGCCATATTCAGAGCTAATAACCGAATTTGTATGTTTCCGTATGTCCGAGATATAACGACTTTAATGAGCACCCTCGCCTGTTTCAACTGTATACCGGGTTAGTTGAAACACGCGAAAGGGTTATTTGAAACACGTGTATTATATAACTGACATTCTCCAGTTGTGTCGATATACACATTTGTATTATCGACACATGTATGGCTCCATTTTGTACATATAAAATAATGTAGAAACGAACACAAATATAAATATTTATCCATGATAACATTATTGCTAATAATATATAGCTAACACTGTACATTTTGTTTTTAAACATATTTACACTGCTAGCATTTACACAATCTGTAGACAATGTGTTCCATTCATTTGTTGTCCTCTGGGAGAATGAATACTTTCTGAAATCCAATCTAAACAATTACTGATCCTTCACTTTAGTTCTACTATCTTACTATCATATTTAGTTGTTTTGTTTTCTATCTGCTCAACTTACATGATATCTAAGGAGTTTGTTTCCTGTGAACGTATTAAGTATACGTATGTAAACAAACCCTATTATCACTCAACATTCCTGCCAAGATTCTCCAATAGTTGTGTCATATGAAATGTATCTCAACAATTAAAGTATACGTCTTACACGGTACACGCAATTTGCGCCCACTAATGGCATAGTGTACGCTAGTGGCATCGTGTACACTAGTGGCATAATGTACACATGAGTCAACTAACCCCGGTGAAGCAGTCTCAACTAACTGCGCCATGATCAAAATAGCACCACGTCAAATTGTGTAATGCTACTCAATTTCGGTTACCACGCGTGTGTGCCGGAATACAAGTACCTTATATATTAACCAAGGTTCAGCATAGTGCAGCATTTCCAATGAACAATGATGCATTATTCGGAGGGAGCTCTTAAAGTGATATATTCAATTAGATAAGTGTAGCGTCCAATGTTCAACTAGTCCCAATCTCCAGGGATAGTTGAAAAAGAGGTTATGTATATATATATATATATATATATATATATATATATATATATATATATATATATATATATATATATATATATATATATATATCCTGTATAACATTCTTGGTTAACTAGAAATTCAGTCTTTTACAGGGCCTCCAGTCGACCATGTACCGACAAAACCGGTTCTCTGTCAGAACTATCCCAGGCGTTCTCGCGCAAAAGTAACCCAGTACACGGGGTAATTATGCTAGGCGCACATTGTTAAATCTGAGTCCAGCCTTTGTGCCATTGGGTCAGTGCACATTATACAACATGTGTCACCGCGATTCAATTGTTAAATCGAGTGTTACAACCAGTATAATATATGTATAGTAATGGACCGGTAATGTAATAATCGACGTGTAATGTAATAAATCGACTGGTAATGTAATAATCGACGTGTAATGTAATAAATCGACTGGTAATGTAATAATCGACGTGTAATGTAATAAATCGACTGGTAATGTAATAATCAACGTGTAATGTAATGAATTGACTGGTAATGTAATAAGTCGACCGATAATGTAATAATCGACGTGTAATGTAATACATCGACTGGTAATGTAATAATCGACCGATAATTTAATAATCGACGTGTAATGTAATACATCGACTGGTAATGTAATACTCGACCGGTAATGTAATAATCGACCAGTAATATAAAAAACGACGTGTAAATGTAATAAATCGACTGGTAATGTAATAAATCGACCGGTAATGTAATAATCGACCAGTAATGTAATAATCGACCGGTAATGTAATAAAAACAGAAGAAAGATGAAGAACCTAGGTCATCCTCATCAGCCTCATCGTCCTGCTCCTCCTCCTCTTCAACATCCTCATGTTCACCCTTATTATCGCTAGCCATGCTGACACCCACTCGATATTCACAAAAGTACACTTAAAGGTGCTTAATCAATTCGATTTTTTGCTAGTCTCATTTCAAATTAAGTTTGCTAAAAACCAAACCTACCGAGTATCCACTATGCCAGGCAAGCTCGTTTGTGCAACTTTTGTATGTAGGTTTTGTGAAATCATCAGACAAACTATTAAATTAGTTAATGCTTGTTCAAGCATTTACTGAATTGAAAATCGAAATGGTAAAAAAATCACGATTTTGTTCCTTGGGGAAATTTCGTAACGTTGTCATGTGATCGGCGAGAGGATGGAGGTCACGCACATGATCAGCATTGACCCACACTATGTTTACCAATTTGGATATCCATTATTTTGATCCTTACCAGACCTAACGACTCAAGTAAATTATTTCGATGATTTGAAAAAAATAGGCATTTTTATTAAATCGACTGCTGATATTACATAAACTATTCACACACTACATATCTGGACACCAATGAACCAGATTTGCAATAGGCTAAATCAGTTGAGGAAGCAGTTTTAAAATACTATTCTCAGAACGATTCAGCGGCTTGTTTTCGGGGAGGACACATGGACTGCCGTTTATACATCCTCCCAGATAGCATACAGCATTAATAATAGTAATAATTAATGTGGGCAAACGATGGGTTCGAATCAGGCAGGGTAACAGGGAAAACGAAAAGGAAGGGGTCATTGAAAAAATAAACGTTCATTTCAAATGTAAAGTATCATTTAAACAAAATAACTAGCTGATCGTCTCAAACAAATTAAGGTGTCACATCGCAAAATAAATAAACGTTCATTTCAAATGTAAAGTATCATTTAAACAAAATAACTAGCTGATCGTCTCAAACAAATTAAGGTGTCACATCGCAAAATTAAGGTCTTCCAAAAAAGTGAAGGGAACATTTTCAAAAAAATGTAAGAGGTCATTAAAATAACCTATAACAGTTACTAAAACATAACCATGTGCCACAGTGCTCCTACAATCAAGAATATCACACTAGTGGTTTACTAGGAAAACCATGTTGAACGCACATCTTAATTTCATGGGTCACGCCACGCTGTTAGATATTAGATATTGTGTTTCAGGTAACGGGCCCAAAAAAGTTAGGTAGGGTAGGTAGGGAAATATTTTTTTTTATTATATTTTTTGTAACACTACAGCAAGCTTACAACACGACATCGTTTATGTACACAATTTGTTACACCAAAATAAAAACAAAGCGTCTGCACCAATGACAATAGTCAGTGTTCAATGTAGATATTACATAATAAAGTCAGTTTAATTAAAACAAAGAATACTTTTAAACTAAATCTTAAAAAAATTACAATGTGACCCAACACCCCTTGGCCAGAAATGTTCCAACTGCCATTCATAAAAACGAAATAAAATTATATCAATGCACTTCGCTGGTTCCGATTGGTTACAATTAAATATGCATACTTAATTATTTAAAGGCATGCCTTTAACTTTACGTACACATACTTAATTAATTAGAAGCATGCCTTTAACTTTACATACGCGCGTTTAATTAATCAAAGGCAAGCTTTTAATATTACAACCGCGCCTTTAACTTAGTTTATTTAAATAGTAAAAAATTAAATAAATAAATATTAAAGGTGAACCTGATATGCTGTCGAAGACATAGTAATGATAATCTGCGTAACGTGTTGAATTCAACTTCTTCAAAAATATCCTATCTCGAAAATCTAACACCGATTTTGAAACAGTTTTCACATTTCAATTTCTCAACGCGTCAGCTATATCACAAAAAAATAATACTAAATGGATCTGCCAGCTCAAAATCTCATTTACATTTATAATCCAGACCAAAGTCAGTGACAGTGTCAGTGAAGACGAACTCACAAAGTTGACAAGTACCAGGACCAGGAGGTTTTGACATACAGCAGGGATTTTCGGGGCCTGGTACTTGAGCTGCCTGCCATCAGCACTTGACACGCATTCCTTGGTGCCTAAGCCTCAATGCTAGGGCCGGTATTGGCAGGATCCGGCGTTCATGATTATCATGATGAATTTACATCTATACGCCGTAACTACGTTTGTGACTGGCGTCTGCGAGGTAAACGCGTCCGTGTGCGACACGGTAGTCCACGGTCCTTCCTGCTGTTCCGCCATGGCGATTTCACACGATCCATCGCTGCAGCCATACTCTTTAGCAATGCTGTTAATCGTTTCGTTTCACAGCATAAAACATGTACGTATAGGATTTCCATTGTGGAATAAGCAATGGCGTTTTATTACGCAGTCTAGAGACGCAAGTGCCATCTTGCCATCCCTAGCCAACGTGATTCAGCATGTAACAAGATCGCTCATTGGGTGAAATATTTCCGATCCCGCAAATCACGCGTGCGGACCCAAACAAGTTCGGTAGTGCACACATTGTCATCGAATAAGCAGGTTGAATTACTCGCGGGTTGTTTGATTAGTTTTAACGAAAATGTAACGAAACAAACATTGATTGAAATATCAAATAAAAAGATTAGGGTCAGCCCGTTTTTCTAGGTAGGGTCGGGTTACCGGAAACACACAATTTTTTCGCCTACGCCTAACCCTACGTCACGAGTGCTTGTTATCTGGCAATATTCGCTCACCAAATGAAAAATTCATTGTAATCACCTGGTCCTATTCTTGCCAATATGATATGGCCATGATGTTTGCGTCTAAACTTATGCAACATAATTTGGCCTTTGTTTACTAAACTTCTCCCGTTCTGAACAAGCAGCTAGCGTGATTGAGAGTTTTCTTTGCTTCTGTATATACCGACGACTACTCGGTTTCGGTCGAAAGCACTTAAGGTGACTGATTGCCCTGAAATAAAAGTAATTTTAAAGGTTGTTTGAAATCCTTTAAACCTCAAGAGCCCACACAAGCAAAACAGTTGGGGGTCCCGTTCAAATTTTGAAATATCTGACATAGTAACAGCTGCGTCAGCAGCAAATTAGCAAAACTGTTATCGAAAGCCGAATTATGCCTACAAGGAATAATGTCATTTCAGTAAAAGTTGGTCGAAATGTTAATTTACTATTTATCTCAATATACATAGAAATACATATCTATACAAATGAAGCGCCTGGCAAAAAACTGGGTTTTCTATTTTAATGTCACACGAGTTCCAAATAAAATGTTCTGTAACGAATTTAAAACACACGTTGTCCGCCGGGGGGAGGGGGGTCTCCACTGGTTGTACATTAAATTTATACTGTTTTCGATTCTTACTTAATGTTCTTTTATAAAAGCGTGTACCATTTGTGTTTATTATTGGCACATAGGACTAGTTTCAATCGCCAGTATAACTTTTGTGTTGATTTCATGTTCCGACTGCGATGTGCAGACCGATACGCTGTTAAATTGATTTCAAGGTATCCGCCTACCCTAATGCGTCTCACCGGGAGTAATTTTCCAAGAAGTGCCCGGCGCTTATTGGTCGCCACGGTTAACATGTCAGCTGCAAGGAATATATAGAATTGACCATAATCTCCCAGTTTTAGAACACATTCCGAGAAAACCACTAACGTGATAATCTTGATTGTAGTTGCAAATGGTTAGTTTTTGTTAACTCTTTCAGGTACATTGCCCCCAAATCATGACTGTTGTTTCGCTTTAAAATGGTTAGTTTTTGTTAACTCTTTCAAGTACATTGCCCCCAAATCATGAATGTTGTTTCGCTTTAAAATGGTTAGTTTTTGTTAACTCTTTCAGGTACATTGCCCCCAAATCATGACTTGTTTCGCTTTAAAATGGTTAGTTTTTGTTAACACTTTCAGGTACATTGCCCCCAAATCACGACTGTTGTTTCGCTTTAAAATGGTTAGTTTTTGTTAACTCTTTCAGGTACATTGTCCAAAAATCATGACTGTTGTTTCGCGTTAAAATGGTTAGTTTTTATTAACTCTTTCAGGTACATTGCCCCCAAATCATGACTGTTGTTTCGCTTTAAAATTGTATTCCGAAGTTTACTGGACGCTTAACCCATAAAGCACAGTAGGCGAAGTGGGATTGGCGAAATTGTCACGAATGAATATAACACCACATTACAAAACGTGATTCCAGTAATGCCTTAGTCGGGTCTCTACGTTTATTTCCAGATTCACAACTGCGCTCCGAATATCGACCTGTATTCTAGAAACATCACCAGAGCAACAGCATTGTCGTACGAGAGTTCAGATTACAGTGAACAACACCATTGTCGTACGAGAGTTCAGATTACTGTGAACAATAACATTGTCGAATGAGAGTTCAGATTACAGTAAACAACATCATTGTCGTACGAGCGTTAACCGCAGCAGTTCACAAAGTTCTTTAGACAATGCTTGAGACTACGTCGCCTTTTCAAATCCAAAGCTAGACAAACTATCGCAGTAGGTCGATGTGTGGTGACATTCAACGTCATTTTGCTACGTCATTATTATGTATTTGCCAACACAACGTTGCTTTACGACACCGATACTTTATGTCAACCCGAGGAAACCGGATTGTCTTTCAACGCTATATCCAGCAACATCGACGTCGGCCAAACGGAACTAGAGCAGTATTATCGATACACTAAAATCAGGGAAAAAAACACTGACTTCGCGAGCTACTCAAAGTACTCCTACAAAACTACAATAATAAAAAATCGGTCGACAACCGATGGCATATTCTTTCGTATAGAAGAGCATTTCAGGGGCAAGTTTACCCACGGGGGAAGTTCCTTTATCATTACAGCCCATCACGCAGCCAAGGAACAATGCCCCTATCGCGACATGTTCAACGGTACGTATCTCGTCTGGTGCCCGCCGATGATCGTTCGCGAAAGACGGGCGATCGTCCTAACACTCGAGTACGTCAACTTCGCTGCGTTCGCCAGTGAGCGTCCAGCCAGTTTCAGAGCGGTCAGATATCACACGGCTTTGGGATTGGACAGGAGCAATATCAATCCGAAGGCCAAAGACGATGCTCCCGTTCCACTTCGTTCACTGGCAGTTGCAGCGGCCTTGAAAACATACGCTCGGAAACAGGACATGGTTCAGTGGTACAAAGACACCGACATTTGGAAGGTGAAACTGGCCAACGGAGAACACTTCTTGTCGCTAAGCACGAAGCGAATGTGCGACTGCATTAAAAAAATGCGACGTCTCATCATGATGGGCTCGTCTCATATGCGGTACAAGTTTGCCTACATAGCACAGGTGTGCTACAACCGTACAGGCGTTGGGTTCACTGGGAATAACAAACCGGTCAATAATGTTCAGTTTGTTGAGTTTTTCCTCGCGGAAGATTATACGACGTCTTTCAGCCTTCACCTGCGTGACATTCAGCTCGGAGACAACAACATAGTTCTCGTGCAGACAGGAGCGCACGATCTCGCCAAGAAGGGCCTGTCAAGTACGTGGATACGTTGGCTGCCGTCAGGAACCAAACGAAAGTTCGTCGACACAACTTTGTCGTCCTGACCCCGCCGCCTTTCCCCGTGTACACGCGAAAAACCAGAGACAGAAACAGCTTTTGTATCGCCGCATCGGCACGCAGGCTCAAACAGCTGTTGGCCAAACACGACTTCGAAGTTTGATACCACCGTTTACCAATCAGGTTCCAATACAGATCATTTAGCTAACAATATGAATTAAGAATTAAAACAATTATACGATTGGTTATATGCTAACAAATTATGTTTGAATGTTAAAAAGAATTTGTTGTGTGTTTTGGCCCTGTAAACTCCAACTGCAAGGCAAACAATGGTATAAAAACAAACAATGAAATTACTAACATAATTGGCTCCAAAATAGCTAGCTAAATAGCCATTTTTGCAATTAATAGAGTAAAACGTTTTATACCACATAAAGCATTAAAATCATTATATTATTCTTTAATTCACACTCACGTAACATATGATATACAATCATGGGACAATGGATACACCAGGAAGTTAAACATTAAAAAAATGCACTTTAAGAATAATTAACAATGAAGGATACATGAGTCATTCTGATCCTATATTTAAGTCTGAAAAAAAAATCATAGATGTATATAATCTACATGTATAGGGTAGAGTCGGGTATTACGTGTGTAGTTTTGTTTTTGGCCAATATTTTGTGAAGTACAAGTCCCTAATGCCTCATTTCGTGTGTTTTCCGCAGCTCGATACCCCGTCGACTCCCGGTGTATTTATATGTAATCTAATTAGTTGTCTGACACTGGTTATTGCATTTGCATTTACTATACAAACGGCCTAACTAAGATGAAATATAGTCTTTAGCCCAGTGTTTATCTAAATGACTGTTGAAATAGTACAGTGATGGGCAGGTGATGACTATTTTGGTTTGGATGGTGTGTCACTGGAAGACGGTCTTAAGCCAAGTGACAACCATACAACATAACATATTGAAAGTATTCAGAGATACTGTATATTTATTTTTTTGCACGTGTGATGTTGTAACAATAAACATACTTACTTACTTACTTACTTACTTTCTTAGTTAGTTACGTTTTTCCACTTTGTTGTTGCCGCTTGCTGGGCAGTCAGTTAACGGAGAGTCATTGCATGTCGTCAGGCAAGACGATGCCGATCTGAGCTGCCAATCCTCCACCGCAGTGCCTGTGACAACAGAGAAAGTCGGTTTCGGTAAAGGCTGTATTCACATGACGTCACCAACCTTGTGCGCCGCCATTGTGGCGATACCAACCACAATGACAAGCCGCTGGCAGTGCCTTTGTCCGTGATTACTCATCCGAAAAATTAGCATTAAGCGCGATGGTGAATTACTGTCACGTCTACGGTTGTAGTAACGTAGGAGACAGATAAGTTGATCGTTCTTTCTTTAGGATACCCGCGGTAATTCGGAACCAGGGCGATATTTGTGAATCATTGTCGAGCCGACGCAGGAGACAGTTAGTGTAGTGGTTGGTAAATCTAAATCAAGATTTTACTGGCAAAAACCTTGGCAGTGTCAGAGTGTGTTCTGATAGTTTCCTCTCAGGTACGGAAATCAGTAACTTTACTTGTATTTCCATATGCCAGCATATGTTTTGTGTTTCATCTCTTTGTCAAGTTTGGATGTTTACGGTTACCCACTCCATCACCCGCAGCTAGAGCTTATGCCAAGGCATGCTGTCTCGACTCAACTCAAGCAATCTACACCCATCTACATACAGTGTAATACGATATTTGGTCACACTTGACTTGTATTGATGAAAATATGCAGAAAATAGGCAGCAAGAAATACAAAAGTACTAGGGCGGCCTAATAATTTACAAAGTCAAATAAAATAAAATAGAAGTTACCTAATAAACATAAAAGCTAAGTAGACCACCAATGTTGATACTAATCATGACAACTACAATATCCAATTTTTATTTTCCAAGTCGATCTTAATAATTATGTTCTACATGGAAACCATCTTCTCTGTACGATGACACAAACTCAGACTGGGCTCCCACTGTTGGGATAGGTCACGAGAACTTGAAATCGCCAGAAACTCGGTAGAAGCGACATCGCAAGCCTGACAAGCGTGAAGCTACGAAGAAAGCAGGTGCTGCAGCCGAGTCATTGCACCTGCTGCAAGCTGTGGATGAAGATGCTTCACTAGCCATCCCGGAGGACGAAGATTTATGTGTGGGAACACAGACCGAAGTGGACATCATCGTGATTGAGGGTATGACAAGCGAGCTGCAAGAATTAAGATTGGAAACATCAAGTTGCTGTGTCAAAACGGTTTCTGGAAGATTTGGAAGGGAAAGTCAGATAAAGTTAGATATTTGACAGGTCTCTCATCCTTTATTGCGCTTTCTACACTATACACATATATTCTACCTTTCCTACCACAGAAGAAATCTATGCCATCATTTCAGATGCTCCTCGTGACACTCATTTACGACTCAACATGTCAGAACAGTTTTTAGCCTATGAATTTTCTGTTTCAAATACCACAGCGAGTAGAATTTTTAGCAATGTCATTGTTGTTCTATACCTTATAATAAAACCATTTGTGTCCTGGCCTGAGCGGCGAGATAATCTTCACAAAACTATGCCAATGCTATTTCGTAAACATTTTGGGAAAACAATTGCTATAATTATAGACTGTTTTGAAATGTGTATAGAGCGACCCTCAAACCTCATGGCCAGAGCCCAGACATGTATGTCACGTACGGCCCACACCACAAACCTCATAGCCATGGTGCAGACATGTATGTTGTTCCAACACATTGGTGCTGTTCACAATAGAGTATGTAAATACGTTATACTTTAAAATATATTATCTTATTTATTATTAATATATAATAATATTATTGTTTATCCTTAAATTCCCTAGCATATAATTAGGTATTAATGTAAAACTAGTACTATACATGTATAATCCCCTAATAGCATAAACGTTCCGCTGTTGCTTACAAACAAGTCTTGGACACTGCTCAATGCACGGGCCTGTATAATAGCCGGAACGAGCCCGGAACGAGGCAGGAACGAGATTGAATTGCTAATAGCGTGGATTGCGTGATCTATATAATGATTTCACTAGAATGTGTAGTTAGATAACGTAATATTGCAACTTTCCACCAAGTGGGAAATAATTACACGTACATTAAGATATGTTTTGGGCTCTCGGAACGATGACTTATTGACGATCGGCGGCCGTGTTTTGGCTGTTCCATCTATTGAACATCACCTAGTGGGCGGCCTTACATTAGTGGGTTACTGTTCATACACCATCTACTGCAATAATACTGGTAATCACTGATTGGGATGTGTAGTGGTCTATGAAATAATTTATATCTAAATAAAATGGAGTAAATATGAAATTATACAGTTTAACTACACCCTTCTATACAACATCATTTTGTATAATATGTCTGACTATGTATTATAATTTACTTTATATATTTATTACAAGTAACTATATTACACTTCTTCTGTTAACCCTTTTTCCAATACACTATTGGTCAATAAAACTTTCATTCCACGTATTGAATATTGGTGTTATATTACATTATTATGTAACGCAATTTTTTTTATAGAAAATTAAATATTTATTATTGTATGCTACATGGCAGTTTTTAATTCTTTAGTGTTACACAATGAACACTACAACTAAATGCTTTTTAGGAGCGGCCTTTCGTTGTTGTGCTAAATGCAATTTTTGAGTGAATTTAAAAGAATAAATTATGGAATAATTATTTATGTTAGATTCTGAACTTGATACACAATTTTATATTGGGCCTCTCTCATGTTGTGTACCTAACGCGCCCGTGTAACTATGCATACTTGTTATTTATCGTTAAGGAAATCTACTTCACAACATGTTCTTTGTAATGTGCTTTGTAATGGTCAGATTATTGAATCATTGTCTGACTTGTGAATCCACTTTCACAAAATGTTCTTTGTAACTGTGCATACTAGTACTTTCATTTCTTACTTATTGTTTAATGGACCCCTTGTTTATTCAGGGTTCAGTACCTACTGCAATTACAACTCAGGCAATAATAATAATAATAAAAAGACTTCTTTGGCGCCAATATCCTTGGAAAATCCGAGCTCAGTGGCGCAACAATAAACAACATTGTATCTCACTCTGCAATGAGCTGCCTTATTTAGTGAATAGGGGTGTGAATCTAAAAGTAATTGCAATTATACTTTACTATGGAATCACTACCCAGCAAACACATAACATTTTTATAACATTTGATAAAGGTCATATACATGTTATAACGAAAAAAATGTCAATAACATTTTGTAGATGTAACTAAAATATTATGTAAAATTTCAGAAACATCATGCAGATGTTTTTATGATAACGTAATTTCACATTTGTCAGTGATGTTTTTAAAACATCATTAAAACATTCCCAGCAAACACAATAATGTTTTAGAAACATAAGAATTTTTTTTCCTCAAATGTCATAATAAAGTTTTTGAAAATGCTATAATGATATCAAAATGTGCCATCTTTGAAAAACATTGTTGAACAATGTTTTATTAAAACATAATTATATATAACATCATAAAATATTTTTGGCTAGATTCCATTAATGACTTGAATAAAGCAATTAATGAGGGCGTGGAATTTGAAGGGAAAAGGTTTAATGTAAGTTTAACATGCATAATATGTGATGCCCAAGCAAGATCAATGGTCAAGTTCACCAAACTCTATAGTGGATATTATGGATGTGATAAGTGCTGTCAAAGAGGAAAATGTGTTGGAAGGAAGACATATCTAATGATACAAAATCTATCACTGAGAACAGATACAGCTTTAATGAAACACAAGAAGGACATCACAGGGGTGTATCACCTTTCCTTCAGCTACATAATCTGGACATAATACGTGACTTTCCACTGTACTACCTCCACCAGGTTTGTTTGGGTGTCACGAAAAAGCTACTGTTTACTTGGAATAGAGGACCAAGAACAATGTGTAGAATTTCAGCTACTCAAAATGAATAAGTTAGTGCCAACCTAATCAATATTCGTAAGGATATTCCAAGGAAAGCCCAGAGGACTGGATGAAGTTGAACAGTGGAAGAGAACTGAATTTCGACGATTTTTATTGTACACTGGAATATTTGTCGTTAAATGTATACTTCCCCAACACAACAATGACTACTTCATGGCATTAAGCGTGGCCATGTGCATTTTAGTCAATTCCAAATTGACTACACAGTATGTCAACTATGCTCACTAATTACTGCAACATTTTGTCAGCAAATGTGCAGAGCTGTATGGAAGAGAGTTCTTAGTTTATAATGTGCACACACTTGCACACATTGCAAGAGAAGCACAATACTTTGGAGATCTAGATAGTGGCGCATCAGAAATATGAAAACTATATGCAACATATTAAAAGAAAGGTGAGGTCTGGCCGAAATCCTGCTGCCCAAATTGTGAAAAGAATCTTCGAAGAAACACAATATGAAGAGGAATATCCAACTCTACAATATTTTATGGAAATGTTTTATGATGTTATATATATATATATATATATATATATATATATATATATATACATATATATATATATATATATATATATATATATATATATATATATATATATATATATATATATATATATATATATATATATATATATATATATATATATATATATATATATATATATATATATGTTATAATAAAAGATATTTCAAAAACGTTTTTACAATGTTTCCAAGAGCCAATATTTTGATATCATTTTATAACATTTTCATGATATTTCAGGGAAATGTTTTTATGATGTTATATAATTATATGTTTTAATAAAACATTTTTCAATAACGTTTATACAATGTTTCTAAGAGTCAACATTTTAACATCAATATAACATTTTCAAAAACATCATGGATATATGATTTTGTGTTATAAAATTGTCATAATTGTACGAATTAATACATGTATGCATGCTTTATAAAAAATAAACATTCGGATTTCTGTTCACATTCTTGCTTTGTGTCGTTTTGATAAGTTAGGTTGTGTTTAAATAGTCACATTTAAATTGTTCTTAATTTAAACTGCATTAAGTTATGCAGTCATTAAATATTATTCAGGAAATGTCAAATAAACAAGGAAATTACTAAAATGTAATAATGGCTATTGACGACCACACACACCCATACTATCAATAAACCCCCACCCCAATGGAGCAACCATTACATCTCCCAAAGACGGGTTTATAAGTTAACTAAGGCCGAGATCATCATGAGTAACCCACTAATTAATGGAAGGCCGCCCACTCGGTGATGTTCAATAGACGGAACAGCCAAAATATGGCCGCCGATCGTCAATAAGTCATCGTTCCGGGAGCCCAAAACATATCTTAATGTACGTGTAATTAATTCCCACTTGGTGGAAAGTTGCGTTATTACGTTATCTAACTACACATTCCAGTGAAATCAGTATATAGATCACGCAATCCACGCTATTAGCAATTCAATCTCGTTCCGGGCTCGTTCCGGCCTCGTTCAGGCTAATATACAGGTCCTCAATGCACAGGTCTCTAGGAAATGGTTAAGAACAGCCCTCTCTCTCCCAGCCACCTCCTAGTTTCCCATTGGCGGCCATGTTAACGTTTTGCACGATTATAAGAAAACGGAACCATAAAAAATGATAAAACTTCTTACCTGCCGTTGTCATCGTCTCATTGAAAAGCTGTTCGAATTTAGTCAAAGTCTCATGCTTCTAACTCTTTTAAAATGCCTGAACGTGCCATACCCGTCAATGTTTACACATTTCTGCATGAATTACTACGCACACGTGCCTTGTGGCGAACAAAATGCAAAAAATCCTTCCGCCTATTGAAATCATCTAAAAATCCCCAATTGCACTGTTAACATGTTCTACCAACAAACTTGCCAATATATCATCAAATGCAGTTATGTCAGATGATATGATTTTTGAAAATTACACATACCTAAAATTACTGTGCCCTACATTCGTAACACACCAGGAAGTCTAACTGAGGCATGACCCCCTATGGCCGTGGCTGGAACTGTTTCTGCCATACAATGAGATGCCGGCCGGTGGTCCATGCCTGCTTCCGTGCAGCTAGCTGGCTTTTCGAACTAGTCTACAAGGGAATGATTAATGGTGTAACTCTATGAGTGAGAGCGACAAAGGTGGTGCCACATCACGGAATCTGTATAACCGAAGCACATACATAATTATAACTCAACCGTCAGATGGCGGCACGTTCGATTAATAATCCCAATCGGTTTTCCGCCAGGTTGTTTTTGGGCGACCCACTTTCTGTTTCCCTTCCGGTGTCCATCCCAAAGCCACCAGGCATTGGCTGTCTTCTTTCTTTCTAAGTATATGTCCTATCCACTTCCATCTTCTCAGGCTAAACACAGATGAGTAATTGATGGACTCTCGATACGTCAATGCCTTCCTTGTTCACTTTCCATCTGGAGAGTGTAAGCTAGGCATGACAGTCTTGGCAAGATGGGTACATCAGCCATGTTTTGAAACAGTGGTCTCTTTCTAAACACTTTTGTGTCATCCACAAATGTCAGTACCTTGCTTGTTTTAGTACCGCCCATTTCGTTTATATATATATATATATATATATATATATATATATATATATATATATATATATATATATATATATATATATATATATATATATATATATATATATATATATATATATATATATATATATATATATATATATATGGCTTGAATTTATTGGCTTATGATTAGGTAGGAGATTTGTTTATCTAATCCTAACTTAACCCTAATGCAAACCATAACCCTAAATTAAGTTGTTAATTGAATAAGCTGAGCTAAGTTAGCTTAATTTAAATAATTAATGTTACCAGTAAGGGCAGTTAATTTGGTATTCATTTATATTTCAATTAAATGTTACCCACTGGCATTGACACCCAGTGTCATTTCCAGCAAGCCTGAGACAGATCAGGTTGAGACATGTGTGAATTAGTACAATTGTAAATTAATCAGTACTAGGGAAATTGTACTAAAATTACTGCACTAAACTGTGGGCAGGTCATTCAGGCAGGCAAGATTTGGAGGGAAGACCTAGACAATAGAATGTCCACTGTAGGGTCAAAGGGTGATAAGTTGATGGTTAATCATGGCTTGATTGCCTCTGCAAATATGTCTAAAGTAAACTTTTGGGGCTGGCTGCTTCCAGCCAAGTGAACTTCAGTGGCCTGGTATAATACCCTCAGATCTGTACGAAAGGCTACTGTGCATGCAATACTGTGCATTACTATGCAATGCATTAACAATAATGCATTATGCAGGTGTACAAAGTCAAACACATAGTATACTACAAACCCAGAGAATCCAACACCCCGTTTATCATCAGCAATAACGATACAATACAAGTTTGAGCTGAAGAAGAATGAAGATAAACATGCATTAACTGTGATGCAGCCAGTGAAACAAGTGCCACTACTCCAGTCACAGTGTTTTGGAAAGCCAGTACATGTTTCAAGAATTAAAACACAAAGGCATCGATATGAGATTATGAGTATATTTTATATAAAGTGTCTCTATTAAAGGAATGCACATTATTAAAATTATACCATTGAAAGTCCCATTGTTGAATAGAGGTTAAACTGCATTCCAAAATATAAAGCACTTGTGTCATTCATAATTCCATGCAAGGTCTCAATTTGCAACTATGTAATACTAAGGAAATAATTTTAAACATTCATTAACCGAAAATACAATTTATAATAAGTTTTATTAATATTAAAATTAATAATCTGGGTGTTTGTATTAATATTTTTATTAGGTCCAGGCCCAGGCCAGGCCAGGCCAGGCCCGACCCGCTCACACGAAATTTAGTAGGCTCGGCCGGGCTTGGGCCCAAAGCCCGACACTATGCTAGTTAACCCTGAACGTTGGATGGCAGTACAACCACTAGCACCAAGAAGTGAGGTTACAACGGGTATATATGGATACTTACGAACCTCGTCATGTAGTGCAATAAACCTCCATGTCGTTAGAGTCTACTACTACACAGTGGTCCTCGCAAGTCAAACTTCAAACACAGCCATCCATGAACACTTGATATGCCAAGGACAAGACGAAGGACTCCGAGGGACGCGCTTTGAAACTTAGGAACGTTTAACATCAGTTGTATGTAAATTACTCGAAACATTAATTAGAGACCACATGGTGGAATTCCTTGTGAAACATAAATTAATAAATACATCTCAACATGGGTTCCTAAAAAGCTAGGTCATGTCTAACCAATATCTTATGTATTTTGGAAGAAATTACAAAGCGGGTAGATGACAGGTCACCAGTGGATGTTGTCTACTTAGATTTTCAGAAAGCTTTCGATAAAGTGCCACATCAAAGATTATTACTTAAACTAAAAGCCCATGGTATATGTAATGATGTAATCAACTGGGTAGAAAAGTGGCTTGCATACAGAAGACAGAGAGTAATAGTAGATGGTGAGATTTTAAACTAGAAATCTGTTTTGTGTGGGGTACCACAGGGATCAGTATTAGGCCCTATACTGTTTTTAATTAATGTAAATGATTTTGAAGGTGGCATATCTAGCAAAGTACTGAAATTTGCAGATGACACAAAAGTATTCAGAAACGTTACTAATGATACAGATAAACAAAGTTTACAGGATGATCTAGATAAATTTGTTAAATGGTCAGAAAAATAGCAAATGTTATTCAATTTTGGGAAGTGTAAATGCATACACATAGGACATGGAAACATGGACGAAGAATATAAAATGGGGGATTCTGTACTAGGTAGAACCACACAAGAAAAGGACTTAGGAGTAACATTTAATGCTGACATGAAAGTTTCAAAGCAATGTCGAAAGGAAATCCAATTATATCATGTATAAGGAAAAACAACTAATTGTAACCCTGTACAAAGCAATAGTTAGACCACATTTGGAATATTATATACAAGCATGGAGACCGTATCGTAAAAAGGACATAGACAAGCTAGAAGAATACAACGAAAAGAGCAACTAAAATGATTTCAGAATTGAGAGACCTTAGTTACGAAAGCCGCTTATTACGATGTGGTTTGACAACACTAGAGACCAGGAGACTAAGAGGAGACCAAATAGAAGTGTTTAAAATAGTGAACGGTTATGAGGATGTTGATAGCAATATGTTCTTCAAACTTAAAGAAGGCAGTAGAACCAGAGGACACAAAGCAGCATTAGTTAAGGAGCAGTGTAGGTTGGACTAGAGAAAGTACTCTTTTTCACAGAGGGTGATAAATGAATGGAACAAACTGCCAAATGATTGTGTTTATGCTAGTAGTGTGAATATGTTTAAAAATAGAATTTACAGATATCTGATAAGGGCGGGCAACAAATAGATGAGAAAATTGTTGGACTATCGATAAGCCAATGGCTCCCTTGTCCACTTGCCATCTGGAACTTCTCCCAGAAACACTAAGCATTAGAATTGTCAATGTTGGTAAAAACCAACATAGAGATTCGTTGTTTTAGCATCGCACAGAACTAATTCAACAATTCCCATAATTTTAATTGTTTTATCCTATCATAATAATGTTATCGTATTATTTGGTTTCATTTGTGTACAATTGTGTACAACACGATAAAATATCATTGCATGGATTTTGTACAGTTCAATATTTTCACAATTATATGAAATGATGACACAGCATTATCATATCATAATAATTTGCATCATGTTACATGTATTTGTTTTACTGTATTCAGTACCATAGAATGACATTGTATCGATTTAAATGCTATACAATCAAACACCAGCGATTACCAACGAAATAGGCCTATGGCGATTTCCATCATCTCCCACACCCAGAAAGCAGAAGGACAACTACTAACCAGAGGAAGAATCCAAACAAACACACCTTTTGTGCGTATTACTTACACAGTGGGGGGGGGAGGTGGGGTGCCTGCTGTGGGATGTATTCACATCGTAACAGCGAACTAATATGCATCACGGTGCACGTCGAGACGCTGCACTGCCAATATGCCTCTCCACTGATGGGAGCTGTAGAATAGGGCAAACTGATGGACCCGCGGACATGTTTGTCAAGTAGTGATGTCCTCGTGTAAATGTCACATACATCTTACGCCAGTGCTGTCACACTGCGGGTGTTGGGTGCCTTTAAAGAAGCAAGAAGTTCCAGCACCGTTTGGTTCCTCCTTAGTTGGAAGAAGGCTAAGTTAAGAAGAACATAGGTGGGGATTCAGAGGCAGACTGACTTCTCCCCTCCACCTTCTTTAACTCAATCGTCACGTAGGCATCCCACACCCCTTTCTTACCCAGCAACGCGACTCCGCCCGACCCAAACACGGACACTCCCCAACCTAGACACAGAGACTCCCCCCACCCAGACAGGCATACTGCCCTCACTCCCGACCTAGACAGGGAGACTTCCCACGGCCCAAACTCCGAGACTTGCCTTCCTCCGAACATAGACAAGGAGACGTCCCGACTCAGACACGGAGTCTTCCCTCGCTCCCTACCCAGATATGGAGACTTCCATCACTCCCAATGCACAAACGGAGACTTTCTCTCTCCCGGCCACAAAGACTTCCATTCCCCGTCCCTGACATGGAGACTTCCCTACCCTCGACCCAAACGCGGAGACTTTCCCGGACCTAAACACGGAGACTTCCCTCCCCAGACCCAGACTTCCCTCCCCCCACCCGACTCAGACATGGAGACTTCCCTACCCTCGACCCAAACGCGGAGACTTTCCCCGACCTAAACACGGAGACTTCCCTCCCCAGATCCAGACTTCCCTCCCGCCGACCCAGAATTGGAACCTTCCCTCCCCGACCCAGACATGGAGATTTCACGTCATTCCTGTGCCAGACACGTAGACTTCCCCCCCCCCACCGACCCAGCAGTCACGGAGACTTCCTCGCTCCAGATACGAAGACTTCCCTCCCCTGACCCAGACACGTAGACTTCCCGACCCCGACTCAGACAAGGAGACTTCCCTCCCCCCACCCGACTCAGATATGGAGACTTCCCTCCCCACCCGATCCAGACACGCAAGCTTCCCGCCGGTCTATTCACCTTCACTTTCCCCGACCTAAACACGGAGACTTCCCTCCCCAGACCCAGACTTCCCTCCCCACCCGATCCAGACACGCAAGCTTCCCGCCGGTCTATTCACCTTCACTTTCCCCGACCTAAACACGGAGACTTCCCTCCCCAGACCCAGACTTCCCTCCCCACCCGATCCA
This sequence comes from Lamellibrachia columna, assembly GCA_963662155.1. NCBI lineage: Eukaryota > Metazoa > Annelida > Polychaeta > Sabellida > Siboglinidae > Lamellibrachia > Lamellibrachia columna. The sequence goes on along the minus strand of OY759273.1, from coordinate 31,606,298 downwards.
GACACGCAAGCTTCCCGCCGGTCTATTCACCTTCACTTTCCCCGACCTAAACACGGAGACTTCCCTCCCCAGACCCAGACTTCCCTCCCCCCACCCGATCCAGACACGCAAGCTTCCCGCCGGTCTATTCACCTTCACTTTCCCCGACCTAAACACGGAGACTTCCCTCCCCAGACCCAGACTTCCCTCCCCACCCGATCCAGACACGCAAGCTTCCCGCCGGTCTATTCACCTTCAATCGCGTGATTCGCCCTCGAGAAATCAGCGAATAACGAGGCGGATAATTAACATGAATGCCGAGCGGCAGCCCCCGACGTGGCCGGCGAACCTCGCACGCCATCCCCTGACGCGCGCAGGAAATGAACGCCAATGACAAATAGCCCCGGCTCGATTCAAACAGGTCATCTGCTTTGAAGTGGATGTTTCGAAAGAACGAGAAAACAGGAAATTACCGTACGACAGAGCCACGGGTCCGCCGTGACAGCGGTGTCGTGGCAATCAACCTGTGTCCATTCGGCTCTGGACAAGACAATTAATGTCCAGTCGCCGCACGGGCTCGTCGACCAGTCGCACGCATTACTGCTGATGTCACGCTGTAGAATCATCTCAACACAAGATGTATCAATATCTAAGCAATGGCCAACTGGCCAGTGACGCAATCCTAGGCAATGTGTGCACGGAACAGCAACAACGCAAATAATTATCTTCGCTAATCTTATTATATTCCAAAGTGAGTTTGTATGTATGTTTACCTGTTGCCTCCTGGGCGCTTAGCATCTCGGGAATCAAACTTTCAGGGGTTCGTCTACGACTCCACGGTCGGGTCATCTACGACCCCACGGTCGGGTCATCTACGACTCCACGGTCGGGTCATCTACGACCCCACGGTCGGGTCATCTACGACCCCACGGTCGGGTCATCTACGACCCCACGGTCGGGTGTAAGTTCAAATATGTACAATAGGTGACAACGTCGTGCGTCGTTGTCCAAAGTTACGTAATACAAAGGTCAGGGGTCGTCATACGTTACTATTACAGCCAGTATTACGTCGCAATTTCGAAATATTGACTGGCAGCACCAAGTACCGAGGCCCAGATAGATATTTCTGTGATAACGTTGTGCACCCTGGAATTTGGGAAACACGAACTAGCATTTTTGCTAGTAATAATAATAACACAAGCCGTCGCCCTCCCTACCCAAACACGGAGGAGCTAATACTTCATGTGAGGACAGAAAAAACGTGCAGGTATAAACTGGTGCACGCGAGTGTGTGTGCATGCGTGCGTGTGCGCGCCCGCGTGTGTACGTGACCAGAAAACCTACGCTCAGCACACACTGTCGACTTGACCGTCATTGATGGGAAATGACTGCAGCATGGAATAAGTCGTTGGAACACCTGCCAAACAGATCGCTGTATCACCATCTCGTGTTGATCTTTGGCAGACTCGCCAAGTAAATCCTACCAAGTAGAGAGTCGAAATACTTACCAAGTATGATTAGCCCCGTAGTGGGTTGGGTACCCATGAACACGATGCCCAGTATAAATCCTACCAAGTAGAGAGTCGGAATACTTACCAAGTATGATTAGCCCCGTAGTGGGTTGGGTACCCGTGAACACGATGCCCAGTATAAATCCTACCAAGTAGAGAGTCGGAATACTTACCAAGTATGATTAGCCCCGTAGTGGGTTGGGTACCCGTGAACACGATGCCCAGTATAAATCCTACCAAGTAGAGAGTCGGAATACTTACCAAGTATGATTAGCCCCGTAGTGGGTTGGGTACCCGTGAACACGATGCCCAGTATAAATCCTACCAAGTAGAGAGTCGGAATACTTACCAAGTATGATTAGCCCCGTAGTGGGTTGGGTACCCGTGAACACGATGCCCAGTATAAATCCTACCAAGTAGAGAGTCGGAATACTTACCAAGTATGATTAGCCCCGTAGTGGGTTGGGTACCCGTGAACACGATGCCCATTATCATATATTGTCTCGCAAACCACATATAAAGCTCTTTGCACAAGCGTTCAACGGCGAGGAAGACTTCCTCTGATACTCCTTAAAGGTTATTGTAGTTATATTTGCATTAATGTCACTGGTCTCTGTATGCAATTATTTAGATATTATTTCTACTTAACTACCCTTACTTTCATAGTGTTATGGCAATGCTATCACTACTGTTTTGACGTTATTGTGACAGTAATACTTGTGTGCAACGACGCCGTGATTCATATGACAACGTCATAATGTCGTCAATTTGGTTTACGACGGCAGCAGGGCTGAAGCGTCGTTCATTGCGCCATACATACGGAATAAAGCAGGAGCGTAATTATACTCATATCTCTAAGCATTATCGATTGTTATAAAACGTGTATAATTAGTATAATCTTAAGATAATTCGAATACTACCGTGGAACACACTGTACATTGGCGCTAGTGTCGGGAACGTCATAAATCCGGTTCAAACGGTGCAGCAATAATACACGGTTTATGACGAGAGGCGGAGAAGTGAAGATAATAGTCGCTGGTTGACATCATGAGCGTCGTCGCGGTAGTCTGTTTCACGGCAAACGTCGACCGCAACGCGAAGATGCTGCATCGGTGATGGTCGTTAAAGCGCATCCCGAAGCCGGACGTAGAGAGCTACATAATGGCAGCCATTAGCGATACACGGCGAAATTAGCGCCGCTACCGATCACCAGGTTGCATGCATTGTCAACGTTGCTTGCGTCAAACTTCGTGACAAATCTGCGATTAAACATCTAAATTGTCCACCGCATCAGCTGAAATGTTCCACGGAGGACTGGCTAAGCCACTCTCGCCCGTACCCAGCGTGCAATTACGTCACTGCTACAACAGGACACTGACAACCGACGAGTCGGACTACCTGCTTCTAAACGCAGTACACTGTACTACACACAGTATGAAGATACCCTTATGGAATTATATCATCGTGTTTTGAAAAACAGGTCAGTTGTATACCATGGCACACCATGGTAAAATACCAATATATATATATATATATATATATATATATATATATATATATATATATATATATATATATATATATATATATATACCATGATAAACGATATATATATATATCGTTTATCATGGTATATATATATATATATATATATATATATATATATATATATATATATATATATATTATATATATATATATATATATGTATATATATATATATATATATATACATATTTATCATGGTATATATATATATATATATATATATATATATACCATGATAAACGATATATATATATATCGTTTATCATGGTATATATATATATATATATATATATATATATATATATATTATATATATATATATATATGTATATATATATATATATATATACATATTTATCATGGTATATATATATATATATATATATATATATATATATATATATACCATGGTGTGCCATGGTATACAACTGACCTGTTTTTCAAAACACGATGGTATAATTCCATAAGGGTATCTTCATATATATATATATATATATATATATATATATATATATATATATATATATATATATATATATATATATATATATATATATATATATATATATATATATGTATACCATGATAAACGATGGTATACAATACATTACCATACACACTATATGACAAAGCACGATACGCCATAGCTTACCAGGGTCTACCACGGTTTATTATAATATACCATGGTATATCATTGTATATTTTTACAAGGGAATTTACGGCCAATACAATAATTCAAAGAAATGCAACATCAAGTTTCAACCACACATGGGTAGGCAATATATCTCTAATCAATTAAAAGTCAATGAATCAAAAAGCAACCACTACATGTAAATTCCTGAGGAAACAGTCGCTATAGCTGTTCATTATTATTGTTGCGTACTCTCCTGTTAAACAGAAACTGTTAAACTATTCAAACAGCACAGCCGCGTGAAGCTAAGCACTCCGCTGCACTCCTGTCCACCTTTCCACGTACTTCACCTATGCACCGTGTTGCACATGCGCAAGGCCCCCCGGCACTTAGAGCTACCTGTCGAAGCAATATCCTCTCTACTTAGTCGCCGTCCGAGTGTAAAATCGCTAAAAGCCATGCACCGTCTTTAATTCTAACATATTACGATCAAGTGTCGGACGCGGTGCGCTGGAGTAATCCAGACGGACGCATTGACGCGTCGAGTTTGGTGCGCGCTCACTCGATACGTCTAAACAAATAATACAATTATATACAGCAGCGTTTCGCTGGAAATTTGTTGGCTGCGTAAATCGAACTTTGATTCTGGTTGATTATGTATGTATGTATGTATGTAAGTATGTATGTATGTATGTATGTATGTATGTATGTATGTATGTATGTATGTATGTATGTATGTATGTATGTATGTATGTATGTATGTATATATCAAAATGTATGTTTGATCATCCATAATCATAGTTCGTTTTACGCATATGTATACATGCATGCATGCATGCTTAAATACATACATACATACGTACGTATGAATGTACATACATACATTCATGCATAAAATAAAGAATATAATGTATATGCCTGTATATATGCTGATTGTAAATATTGTATGCACGTACGCATAAGGTATATACGAGCAGTAACAAATACGTTTCAACTTAACTCAGACCGTTGTATCGTTTCTCGCTAGAATCTAAATCAATATGTGCAAGCACTCGCTACAAAACGTAGACCACATTGACAAGTTCATCTAACAATCTGCTGAATAATGCACATTGTTCGTGGGAAAAGAATCTCGAATACGACTGATGGGAATATATTATTATTGGCATTTAGGTGTTATTAACAACACAACACCATCAAAGGTACACACTCTGATTGTTGTTATCATAACATTGTCTTATATAGCACACACTATATCTGTTTTAACACACTGACGGCCCAAATGTGTCAAATGAACCAAGATGTTTAAATATAATTTCATCGTTATCACAATCAGACTTTGTACCTTTCATTGGAATGGCGTCGCAGCACCTCGCATTTCAGCCGCTGAGTGGCGCTGACGGTCGCCGCTTTGACGACAATCGTCGGTGACACGTGCTAATTGGGAGACGCGACCATGGCGTCCAAGGAGATTTACGTCAGCGCGACCAGAACACTTAGTGGGCGCCGCCAATAACATCTTTCTCGGCTTTGCTGTTTTCGTTCGTTTACCGTTGCTGAAGTCGATGAAGACAAATAAATCGCGTCACCGTCAATTTGTGGCGGACGTCTTCGATTTCGCCAGTCTTCAGTGCACAACGGATGTGGCTTGATTGAATTAGACAAAGACCATAGTGCCAACAATCTCGTATGGCCGCCATTCGACGAAATGTGCTTACGCATTAAAAGTTAATCAGCGCTAAAAGGAGGCAACTTGTCGAGTTATTATTGGTTTACCAAAAGCGCGTTATGTCTGTCATACAATTTGGAAAGTAAGCGAAGAACTTGATAGCAATACTTTCGTCACGATCACACACAAAATCACATGCAATCGTGTTTCTCTGGGCGGCTTAAAATTCCATTCTCTATTGATTTAGCCCACCTTGAACCAGGTTCGTTAATGTTAAAATCTGCAGTTTGTGAATAGTTCAAGTTTAATTCGGTTTAATGAATATTAGAGGATATTAGTGGATAGTGTTGGATAGTGTTGGATAGTGGTGGGTAGTGGTGGGTAGTGGTGGGTAGTGGTGGGTAGTGGTGGGTAGTAGACGGCTTTTTTGCAAGAAATCTGAAAAGTTACGAATTGAGGAGGGACTTTTAAATGAAATAGCCACAACCTGTTGACAACACACGTTGACAACACACGTTGACAACACACGTGGACAACACACGTTGACAACACACGTTGACAACACACGTTGAAAACACACGTGGACAACACACGTTGACAACACACGTTGACAACGCACGTGGACAACACAAGTTGACAACACACGTTGAAAACACACGTTGACAACACACGTTGGCAACACACGTGCACAACACTCCTATTTGGCGCGGTCTGACCCAGGCATATATTTGGTGCGGTCTGATCCAGGCACGTACTTGTTGCGGTCTGACCCAGGCTTGTACTTGGTGCGGTCTGGTCCAGGCATATATTTGGTGCGGTCTGATCCAGGCATGTACTTAGTGCAGTCTGATCCAGGCATGTACTTGTTGCGATCTGGTCCAAGCATGTACTTGACTGGAACTGAACTGGAACAAGCTTACGAACTAGTGTGATTGTGAAACGATATAGTTCGCGGTGGTGACGATACGAGTGACGGTGATGACAACAACAGTCACGGTGATAAAAACGACAGTCACGGTGACGACAACGACAGTCACGGTGACGACAACGACAGTCGAAAAACCCTTTCATCATCGGTGAATCCGGAATATGTGCCTGGGTTAGTGGTGAGTTCGTCCAGTCGCCGTGTATCACGCAGACAGTAGTAGGCAATATACTGTGCAACCGGATTGATGCAACACATACGCACGCACGCACGCACGCACGCACGCACGCACGCACGCACGCACGCACGCACGCACGCACGCACGCACGCACGCACGAACGAACGAACGAACGAACGAACAAACTGTGGGGTGAGAGAGAATTGAGAGAACCAGGGTTCGAACCCTCTTGCTGCTGTTTCGAAGCTTGGGCAATTTCGTTCACACCACATTGCTCCAGTTCGCTCAGCTTTATAAATTAATACATATAGACAGTGATGGATATGTGTGAACGAATAGTCTTCGCGAAATAATTGCAGCATGGCTGAATGCTTCACATAGAATTTGAGTTAGTGTTGGAATAAGCATGCATGCCAGGTGGTTAAGTGTACAGCGCTTTGAGCTGCCCTTCGGACTGGATACCGCGTTATGCAAGAAAGTACCTTTACTTTACTTTTAATAGTTACTGTATCAGCGACGGTCATGGTGACGACAAGGACAGTGATGGCCAGGACGACTGATATGTTCAAGACAACGACACATATGATGACAATAGCGATAGTTATGTTCATAATGCCAGTGGTCGTCATGACAACAGCAATCGGGATGGTGAAATCTGCAGTCAGGGTCTCGACAACAACGACATTGTGTCTTCTCTGTAGTCATGTCAAGTGGTGTGCACAGTTTTTGTCATTATATGTCCTTGTCCGGCCCATCAACACTTCACTGGCAGTGCTGCTTGACCTGGGCGTCGGTCAGAATTGCTATCAGTCAAGTAGACAAATCACGTAGCCTAGTTACGTAGGCAGGTCAAGTAGGCAAATCTTGTATTTAAACACGGTAGTGCAGCGCCTAGTAGCCAACGTTTATAACTGTCGCCTGCGTCTGTCCGTCCGGCACGTGTAGTGTAAGTAAAGAAGTGCACTGTGTTGAACTTATACTTGTTCTCCTTATTTATCCACTATGAGTATATGAAATGCGTTCATCCTCTCTTCTCGTTTATTTACAGATACCGCAATGGCAAGACTGAGCGTTGTTTTTCTCCCTCTGGTCGTTCTTTGTTGTGCTGAAGCCTTCCTGTTTTCCAGCGATGATGGTAAGTCTGGTGAATAATATGGCGACAATCTACAAAATACACGGGATTTGTGTAGCGGTTACCAGGTGAAGTGCACGAGGTTCACCAACCATTTAAACAGTTTAGCTGTCAGGCCCGTCCTCGAGGTTTTGAATAGAGGGCTTCGAGCGTTTGCAATCAGCCAGGGATTTCTGGGATGGTCTGTGAAAATGTTTATACCAGTTAAACAATAGTCCTCAAAAAGTTCGTACCCCCAGAAACCCCCCACACACACACTCCCACACCCTGAGGACGGGCATGCCTTTTAAAGCTACACAAATAAATTAAACCTAGATCATAGAACACGAGCTATTATATTAATGCATATATAAATAAGCGATCAACAAACTCCACCATTGGCTATAGTTCGACAAGAGCGCGGCATTTTCTTTATTGTTTAGTCCACAGTTCGGTACTATGTCCAACACACTTAACCAGGTAATAATGACGATATGTTAAATTGAAAAACCTTTGCGACATTACAAACACACAATATGAGGCAAAATGGCGAACCACGAGAGCCAATCCTATTAAGCGAGGTTTATATCGAGCACCGAGCCAAATGTACGCTCAGCAATTAAGGCATGCCAAATGTTACTGAATACTAAACGCCGAATTACTAGCGATGGGCGTTACCGTCAACATGAAGTTATCACGGACACCACGTATCGACAAGGTATAGCATCCTCCCTAATAGTAGTACTACACTACCCGTGGCAGATCGATCTGTTGAAACGTGGATTTGTCAGTTTATCCTTGCCGAGTGTGGATGTGCGCTGAATCATTTGTATTTCGTCCCACTTCCTATTTTGGTCGACATGTTTCTGGGAACTTGATGCGCCCGCGCCCAAATTTCAAAATCTGTCAATCTGAGCGAGCAATTCTATTGGTTAACACAGCAACTAACCAATCAGCGTTTCAACAGGTCGATCCGCCAGGGGTACTGATGTAGTCAGAAGTCTCTGGTGGCATGGGTAGATCTGCCAGGGGTACTGATGTAGTCAGAAGTCTCTGGTGGCATGTGTAGATCTGCCAGGGGTACGGATGTAGTCAGAAGTCTCTGGCAGCGAGGGTAGATCTGCCAGGGGTACTGATGTAGTCAGAAGTCTCTGGTGGCATGGGTAGATCTGCCAGGGGTACTGATGTAGTCAGAAGTCTCTGGTGGCATGGGTAGATCTGCCAGGGGTACTGATGTAGTCAGAAGTTTCTGGTGGCATGGGTAGATCTGCCAGGGGTACTGGTGTAGTCAGAAGTCTCTGGTGGCATGGGTAGATCTGCCAGGGGTACGGATGTAGTCAGAAGTCTCTGGCAGCGAGGGTAGATCTGCCAGGGGTACTGATGTAGTCAGAAGTCTCTGGTGGCATGGGTAGATCTGCCAGGGGTACTGATGTAGTCAGAAGTCTCTGGTGGCATGGGTAGATCTGCCAGGGGTACTGATGTAGTCAGAAGTCTCTGGTGGCATGGGTAGATCTGCCAGGGGTACTGATGTAGTCAGAAGTCTCTGGTGGCATGGGTAGATCTGCCAGGGGTACGGATGTAGTCAGAAGTCTCTGGCAGCGAGGGTAGATCTGCCAGGGGTACTGATGTAGTCAGAAGTCTCTGGTGGCATGGGTAGACCTGCCAGGGGTACTGATGTAGTCAGAAGTCTCTGGTGGCATGGGTAGATCTGCCAGGGGTACTGATGTAGTCAGAAGTCTCTGGTGGCATGGGTAGATCTGCCAGGGGTACTGATGTAGTCAGAAGTCTCTGGTGGCATAATAATTTACTTCAGATCATTTAATCTGGTAAAGCCCAAAATAGTGGATTACCATCCAAAATGGTAAACACTGTTCGGGTTAATGCCGACCGTGGGCGTGACTTCCATTCTCACGCCGATCACATGCCAAAGTTACGAAATTTCACAAATTTTTTCACGTAAGCTACATAAACAAGTTGCTCAAACGAGCTAGCATGGTGAGTGGATATTGGGCAGGTTTGAATTTTCATCAAATTAATTTCAACTGAGACTGGCAAGACAATCGAACTGAGAAAGGACCTTTCATAAAGAGCACGCTTCATGCGGCGTCAACCCAAGTGCAGAAACGTCACACGAGGAGGAACTCGTCCGACCGACGCAGTAGAGTTCAGCCTACAGTTGATCTTCCCGTGGGTGGCCATGTTGACGTTTTACATGATTATAAGAAAACGTGGCCATAAAAAAATTCTGAAACGGTTTACCTGCCGTTGTCATCATCCCATTGACAGGCTGATCGAGTTTAGTTAAAAGTAGACATTTCTAGCTCTTGCAAAATGCCTGTATGTGCGATACCCATCAATGTTTACCAATATGCGCACGAATTACGGCGCACACGTGTCTAGTGGCCAAAACTCCGAAATATCCTTCCGGCTATTAAAATCATCTAAAATCCACCATTTCACTCTCAACCAGGAAACATGGCAATGTCCCTGCTCAAATGCATTTATGTAAGATGATATGATTTTTTTTTAATTTCCTGTATCCAAACTTATTATGTTCTACATTCGCCTGTAGCACCCCAGGAAGTTTATTATTACGTCCTACATTCGCCTTCCACAGGAAGTTTATTATTATGTCCTACATTCGTCTGTAGCACCCTATGAAATTTATTATTACGTCCCACATTCGTCTGTAGCACCCCAGGAAGTTTATTATTATGTCCTACATTCGTCTGTAGCACCCCAGGAAGTTTATTATTACGTCCTTCATTCATCTGTAGCACCCCAGGAAGTTTATTATTATGTCCTACATTCGTCTGTAGCACCCCGGGAAGTTTATTATTATGTCCTACATTCGACTGTAGCACCCCTGGAAGTTTATTATTATGTCCTACATTCGACTGTAGCACCCCGGGAAGTGTATTATTATGTTGTACATTCGTCTGTAGCACCCCAGGAAGTTTATTATTATGTCCTACGTTCGCCTGCAGCACCCCAGGAAGTTTATTATTATGTCCTATATTCTTCTGTAGCACCCCAGGAAGTTTATTATTACGTCCTACATTCGTCTGTAGCACCCCAGGAAGTTTATTATTACGTCGTACATTCGTCTGTAGCACCACAGAAAGTTTATTATTATGTCCTACATTCTTCTGTTGCACCCGGGGAAGTTTATTATTACGTCGTACATTCGTCTGTAGCACCACAGGAAGTTTATTATTATGTCCTACATTCGCCTGTTGCACCCCGGGAAGTTTATTATTATGTCCTACATTCGACTGTAGCACCCCGGGAAGTGTATTATTATGTTGTACATTCGTCTGTAGCACCCCAGCAAGTTTATTATAATGTCCTACGTTAGTCTGCAGCACCCCAGGAATTTTATTATGATGTCCTAAATTCGTCTGCAGCACCCCAGGAAGTTTATTATTATGTCCTACATTCGTCGGTAACACTCCGGTAAGCTTATTATTCTGTCCTACATTCGTCTGTAGCACCCCAAGGAAGTTTAGTATTACGTCCTTCATTCGTCTGTAGCACCCCAGGAAGTTTTTTATTATGTCCAACATTCGTCTGTAGCACCCAAGGAAGTTTATTATTACGTCCTACATTCGTCTTTAGCACCCCATAAAGTTTATTATTATGTCCTACATTCGTCTGTAGCACCCCAGGAAGTTTATTATTATTACGTCCTACATTCGTCTGTAGCACCCCATGAAGTTTATTATTATGTCCTACATTCGTCTGTAGCACCCCAGGAAGTTTATTATTACGTCCTACATTCGTCTGTAGCACCCCATGAAGTTTATTATTATGTCCTACATTCGTCTGTAGCACCCCATGAAGTTTATTATTATGTCCTACATTCGTCTGTAGCACCCCAGGAAGTTTATTATTACGTCCTACATTCGTCTGTAGCACCCCATGAAGTTTATTATTATGTCCTACATTCGTCTGTAGCACCCCAGGAAGTTTATTATTACGTCCTTCATTCATCTGTAGCACCCCAGATATTTATTATTATGTCCTACATTCGTCTGTAGCACCCCGGGAAGTTTATTATTATGTCCTACATTCGACTGTAGCACCCCGGGAAGTGTATTATTATGTTGTACATTCGTCTGTAGCACCCAAGCAAGGTTATTATTATGTCCTACATTCATCTGTAGCACCCCAGGAAGTTTATTATTATGTCCTACATTCGTCTGTTGCACCCCAGGAAGTTTAACTGAGGCGTGACACCTGCAGTGATGTTACGTGGATCTGGTCACCCCACCTCACACATAGACGTATATCCAGGAAGCGGGACAAGCGTTCCGGGATCTTTCTCCCGAAATGTGAGCCAGCTCATGTTGGAAAAGTCAAAAACTCTACCTTTTTTAATGTATTTTAAATATTATCGCACGGAAGTACACTATTTAAAGTTGCAGAACCCCCGAAAGTATTTCTTAATATACAGAATTCCACATAATCGAGTCTATTGACGTAAGGTGGGCTTTGGCTTCGCGGGTCTTGGGGCTCAGCCATGGGTCGTTTGGGGTCTGCAGCCTCAGTCGGTGGATCCCAGGATACATGTAGATGTTATTAAATTGTATTTACAAATGAGAGGAAATTGAAATATCTATGTGAAATTATGATATATATTAATAGCCAGATTTAAATACGCCTGTGGATCCCTTTATCTTTGGTTGTAGTCTTTTCAGAGATTTTGGCGTTAGTGGAAAACAAATTTTTGGGGTTCTTATCTGGGACACTATGGTAGTAATCTTGTTTTTAAGCAACATGTTTGAATAATAGGTACATGGAAACACATCAAGAAAAAATTATTTGTGAATATAAATATAAATTTTTGGTTGGTGAAAACATTAAGTATTTCGGGGAAAGACCATTTTCCCATTAATTAGGCGTATTCGTTGTTATATCATAATCAAATGTCAACAATAGTATGTTAGTGTATATGATTCCTAAAAAGTATTTTTGAGCGAAATCTGATGGTGTTTGCCTTAACTTAATTGGAGTTCATTTGACGATGTTATGGTAAGTGGGAAATGTTGGGACACTGGCTGACTTGTCATTCCTCCGCGGCTCGGTGTGTCGCTTTCGACCGATGAAGGACCTCTCGTGTCGCCGCTGTTTGTGCCCATCTCAAGTGTGACTTTGTCGCAGGAATTTGTGTCCACTTGAGATCATTCACGACTTGAACGTTGAGACACCAAGTTCACGGGAACGTTTTATAAACAAACAACGTACTCAAAGTGGTTTGCGGAATTCACGTTGTGCTTACCGTTGTTAACACTTATTAAAGAGAAACAAAAGCCACGGTTTTGGTCCTATGCAGTGTATGCAGTGTATGCAGTGTATGCAGTGTATGCAGTGTATGCAGTGTATGCAGTGTACGCACCTGTAAGGGTTAAACGTGGCTCCTCAATTCGATTTTTTCTTCGTCATCTCGTTTCCAATTCATTTTGCGAAAACTCAAACCTACCTAGTATACACTACGACATGCTAGCTCATTTGTGCAACTTTTGTATGTAATTTTTGTGTGAAATCATCAGACAAATTATTATATTATTTAATGCTTGATCCAGCATTTATTGACTTAAACATGGAAACGCTGAAAACTCACGAATATTGCCGTTAGTGAAATTTCATAACTTTGTCATGTGATCAGCGAGAGGATGGAATGAGAGGACGATCAGCCTTGACCCTCATAATGTGTTGACCGTCTTGGATACCGAGTATTTTGAGCCTTACTAGATATACCAACTTATGTAAATTTTTTCGATGAATTGAAAAAAATACGCACATTTTTATTAAACCAACTACGGCTATTCACACCGTACATATTTGGACATCAACAAACCGGATTTTCGATAGGTTAAGTCAGTTGATGATGGAGTTTTAATTGAACATAACCATGTACAATAACAATCAAGAATATCACATCAGTGGCTTACTAGGATAACCTTGCTGAACGCACAGCATCTTTATTTCATGGGCCGTGCCAGACTGTTGGATAACCTTGCCTGCAATTTGGCAATATTCGCTGACCAAATCATAATGTATTTGTAAGCACCTAATCCTATTCTTTCCACTAGAATATGACCATGCTGTTTGCCTCTAAACTTAACTTATACAAAATAGGTGTGGCCTTTGTCTACTAAACTTAGCCCGTTCTGACTTAGCAGCGTGTTTGATGGAGTGTTTGCGTTGCTTCGGCGTATACCCGTCGACCCTTTGGTCGAAGGCACTTAACGCATCGCAGAGAAAGTCTCAGCTGCACTGATTTCCAAGAACTAATTGAGGGCCTGTTCGCTTATTGGTCGCGTAGTCGTCAAGCGTCAGCGGCCTGGTCAACATGTCGGCCGCAATGAAAACTGAGATTTGATCGGAATTTATTGTAATGGCAAATGGTTGATTTTGTTAACTCTTTTAGATGCAGAGCCACACAACGTGACGTTTGTTTCTTTTTAACAACAGTGCATGCATTTGGTATGAATCTTGACCACAGGGCCGGTCATTGTACCGCCTCATCTGACCAGTTTGTGTTGTGCATTTGTAGGGAAATAAAATATGTTTGTACTGATTGTTCTAGTATGGAATGTAATTGCTCGGGGCGCTGCAGAAATGTTTAAAATATAGTTGTGATTGATGCAGTTCTATGATATACAAGTTCCGCCTACATCCATTTGATATACAATCTCCGCCTACATCCAGTTGGTATATAATCTCCGCCTACATCCAGTTGGTATACAAAATCCACCTACATCTAGTTGACATACAGGTTCCGCCTACATCCAGTTGACATACAAGCTCCACCTACACCCAGTTGGCATAGAAGCTCCGCCTATATCCAGTTGGTATACAAGCCCAGCCTATATCCAGTTGATATACAAGCTCCACTTACATCCAGTTGGTATACAAGCTCCACCTACATCCAATTGGTATACAAGCTCCACCTACATCCAGTTGGTATACAAGCTCCACCTACATCCAGTTGGTATACAAGCTCCGCCTACATCCATTTGATATACAATCTCCGCCTACATCCAGTGGGTATACAAACTCCACCTACATCTAGTTGACATACAGGTTCCGCCTACATCCAGTTGACATACAAGCTCCACCTACACCCAGTTGGCATAGAAGCTCCGCCTATATCCAATTGGTATACAAGCCCAGCCTATATCCAGTTGATATACAAGCTCCACTTACATCCAGTTGGTATACAAGCTCCACCTACATCCAGTTGGTATACAAGCTCCGCCTACATCCATTTGATATACAATCTCCGCCTACATCCAGTTGGTATACAAACTCCACCTACATCTAGTTGACATACAGGTTCCGCCTACATCCAGTTGACATACAAGCTCCACCTACACCCAGTTGGCATAGAAGCTCCGCCTATATCCAGTTGGTATACAAGCCCAGCCTATATCCAGTTGATATACAAGCTCCACTTACATCCAGTTGGTATACAAGCTCCACCTACATCCAGTTGGTATACAAGCTCCACCTACATCCAGTTGGTATACAAGCTCCACCTACATCCAGTTGGTATACAAGCTCCGCCTACATCCAATTGATATACCAGCTCCGCCTACATCCAGTTGATATGCAAGATCTGCCGACATCTAGTTAGTATACAAACTCCGCCTATATCCACTTGATATGCAAAGTCTACATCCTGTGTAGATACAAATTCCGCCTACATTCAGATGATGTATATTATACAAGCTCTGCCTACATCCTGTTTATATACATCATCCAAGCCCCGCCTACACCCAGTTGATATACAAGCCCCGCCTATATTCAGTTGAGATACAAGCCCCGCCTACACTCAGTTGATATACAAGCCCCGCCTACACCCAGTTGATATACAAGCCCCGCCTATATTCAGTTGCTACGACCACGTATCACTAATGTTATTCTCACCCCACAACCCTAGAAAAATGCGATTTACGTGCTACATATGAATTTTTCTGTATTGGTGAAGTGAAAGTAGTTAGTGTGTTTCTGAAATACGACACTGGAGCTGTCATGTGGTGGACCGGACAATCTCCGACCGCTCGCATGCCAACACAATAGCTGTCTGATCGGTCAAACTGTCCACAGACTGGGCTAGATAGATATTGACCGGTATGACATATGGAAGTCTTTTTTTCTGAAAAACACTTTTTACATGTTTCAAAAGAAATGAATTAATATTTCTAGAGAAATAAGACACTCTATGTTGTGGGCGTGTGTTCTAAAATTACAGAATGCGACGGAGAGGAATATAACAAGAACTTCTACGTGTGTTGCGGAGACAAGCTAATCCAAAAAGAGACGCACATGGTGTGTTGCGAAGGAGAAATGATAGACGACCGAAATCACACTTGCCACTTTGGAACGAAAGGGACACTGTACAGAAATTGTGCGTATGCTCATATATTGCCTCAGTTAAGTTGGTTCGTCGGCAAACTCGTCTGTTTCTTTTTCTCTAGGATAAATTTATTTTAATTTTATAATTACCATCATGATCATCATTATTATACGTTCAACCACCCGCCTGTCTGACTTACACTCAACCACCCGCCCGTCTGACTAAATGACCGTTCACACGAGCGATTTTTATCCGATTATGTCGTACGACACACGGACGACGTGTCAACATTCTAGACACTGCGAGTGCGACCTATTAACTCGCGCCAATTCCTAATTGAACTTTGATGAATGGTCATGACGAGTGAATCACCTGTCGGTCGAGGCGTTCGCTGATTGGCCACCGCATCAAAAACTGCAACCCACTGTTGTATAGAATTTGATCGTTCCAACTGAATGACACAATCATAGCCACAAATTGGCTTCGCTACTTTGTCTCGGCAGTATGTTTACACGAGTGATTTTCGCCGATTATGATATATGACACCGTGTCTTGCGAAATAATCGGGGTAAAATCAATCGTGTAAACGGGTCTTTACACTCAACCACCCAATTGCCCGCCATAAGACCGCCGACGACCTACAGACGACCGCCCGAAGACAACCCTACGACAGTCCGACCACCACCGATACCAACCACCACACCACCGATTATGTCATTTCTATCGCACAGATTGTAATAAGGAATATTATGACAACAGAATAAAGCCATGCAGCGGTGAGTTCGCCTATTATCACCAAAGCAAGCGATGCTATAACGTCCGAGAGCTGACACTAAGGAATACGAGTGTTTTTTTCTCTCCAGCAAACCCACTCGCTTCGAAACGAATAATTAAACATCGGACGACTGTTAGCTCCACGTGGACATAAATTATAATGCTATGTTTTCTCACATCAAGGTATTGATATATATTCTAGTTTTAATAACCATTATAATTTTTAGTCATTATGCCGTGCCACGGGTCTAACAGCGGTAGTCTCGTACAGAAAGTAAAACAGGCATCAAAGCTGCCCAATAGAAACCAAATGTTACAATACAGTTTGTAGATCATATCTATTAAATATATTATTGAAATGTAAAGAGGGAACATAAACACATACGTACGCACGCACGCACGCACGCACGCACGCACGCACGCACGCACGCACGCACGCACGCACGCACGCACGCACGCACGCACGCACGCACGCACGCACGCACGCACGCACGCACGCACGCACGCACGCACGCACGCACGCACGCACGCACGCACGCACGCACGCACGCACGCACGCACGCACGCATGGGTTAATTTCAATTGTTAATCGTTAATTTAAATCAAAAGCATGCCAGTTCATAACAAATAATGTATACATATTTAAATGCTAGTGTGTAAAGGGGAACTATTTAGTATAAAACACTGCATAAATAACAACTTGTTGCATATAAATGATGCAGTTGCCCGGTTTTGTTAATTTTATGGTTGTATATAGTATAAATCTTCAGCCAAAAGTTGTCAGTCCTTTCAGAAAAAAAATTGTTTTTTTAAGTTAATTGTTAATTTAGTACATATTACATATTACACTCAACCACCCGCCTGTTTGACTTATACACAAACACCCGCCTGTCTGACTTACACTCAACCACCCGCCTGTCTGACTTACACTCAACCGCCCGCCTGTTTGACTTACACTCAACCACCCGCCTGTTTGACTTACACTCAACCACCCGCCTGTTTGACTTACACTCAACCACCCGCCTGTTTGACTTACACTCAACCACCCGCCTGTTTGACTTACACTCAACCACCCGCCTGTTTGACTTACACTCAACCACCCGCCTGTTTGACTTACACTCAACCACCCGCCTGTTTGACTTACACTCAGCCACCCGCCTGTTTGACTTACACTCAACCACCCGCTTGTTTGACTTACACTCAACCATCCGCCTGTTTGAATTACACTCAACCACCCGCCTGTTTGACTTACACTCAACCACCCGCCTGTTTGATTTACGCTCAACCAACCGCGTGTTTGACTTACACTCAACCACATGCCTGTTTGACTTACACTCAACCACCTGCCTGTTTGACTTACACTCAACCACCCGCCTGTTTGACTTACACTCAACCACCCGCCTGTTTGACTTACACTCAACCACCCGCTTGTTTGACTTACACTCAACCACCCGCCTGTTTGATTTACGCTCAACCAACCGCGTGTTTGACTTACACTCAACCACATGCCTGTTTGACTTACACTCAACCACCTGCCTGTTTGACTTACACTCAACCACCCGCCTGTTTGACTTACACTCAACAACCTGCCTCTTTCACTTACACTCAACCACCCGTCTGTCTCACTTACACTCAACCACCCGCCTGTCTCACTTACACTCAACCACCCGCCTGTCTCACTTACATTCAACAACATGCCTATCTCACTTACACTCAACCATGGGCCAGTTTCACTTAAACTCAAACACCCGCCTGTTTGACTTACACTCAAATACCAGCCTGTCTCATTTAAACTCAACCACCCGCCTGTTTGACTTACACTCAACCATCCGCCTCTCTCACACTCAACCATACGCCTCCCCGATTTTTCGACAACCGCGTACTGCAAGTCTGACCCTTGTGTAACAGTATATTCCCCCATGGTAAGTCCCCCCCCCCCGAGGGGAGATGCCCTAGGATATCTTCCCCCACCTTGGATATCTTCCCTTCCCAATATCAAAATTGTCTTGACTTCAAACTATTTCCTCCTGCAACTAGACGGAAGAATACGGTGACATTTATTTAATATTTATTTTAAATTTCACCATGTAATGACTAACAATTACCACATAAATATATCACATGTTGTGTCTACATCCCATTTAGTTTCGCGATATTCATGAAAGCCATGGGGCATTTACAATAATTTTTATCATGTAGTGGCTTGTGATTATAGCATAAAAATAAAAAAAATTAATACAACAAGATCTTACTCCAAGGGGGCCATCCGTAACGTACGTCACGGTCACGGGGTGGGGATGTGTGGGTAAGCGTTACGCAGCGTTACGTGGAGGGGTGTCTTTACGATCGTTACGTTCGTTATTAAAAAAAGGTTTTCTTGCTCGACTAGCTGTCGATATCAGACTGCTAGCGTTGATTGCTATCAGTCGGAAGGAAAAGGAACGGAAAGGAACGGAAAAGGAACGGAAAGGAACGGGAAAGGAACGGAAAAGGAACGGAAAAGAAACGAAAAGGAACGGAAAAGGAACGGAATGGAACGGAAATGGAACAGAAAAGGAACGGAAAAGAGATGGAAAGGAACGGAAAGGAACGGAAAGGAACGGAAAAGGAACGGAAAGGAACGGAAAAGGAACGGAAATGAACGGAAAAGGGACGGAAATGAACGGAAAAGGAACGGAAAGGAACGGAAAAGGAACGGAAAAGGAAGGGAAAGGAACGGAAAGGAATGCAGACACTACCACGCATCAATGCAGAATGTAATGGCGCGCGAAAATTCAGCAAACTTGGTGAAAAATATATGTACGCATAATGGGTGTGGGGTCGTTCTCAAAACGAACATCGTTGTATGGGGGTTACAGGCACGCGTTACGAAGCGTGACAATGGCGTGGGTGGTCTCAAAACAGTAAAAAAAACCAGCGTGACTTACTTTATGGATGGCCCCCTAAATCATCTGAAACTATCCAAACGCTGCTTCGCTGCATCATTATTGGTAGTAACTGATGATACACTGTGTGTGACATGCCCTGGCCCAACACTTCTATTGGCAGTAACTGATGATACACTGTATGTGACATGCACTGGCCCAGCACTTCTATTGGCAGTCACTGACGATACACTGTGTGTGACATGCCATGGCCCAACACTTCTATTGGCAGTAACTGATGATACACTGTATGTGACATGCCCTGGCCCAACACTTATATTGGCAGTAACTGACGATACACTGTATGTGACATGCACTGACCCAACACTTCTATTGGCAGTAACTGATGATACACTGTGTGTGACATGCGCTGGCCCAACACTTCTATTGGCAGTAACTGGTGATACACTGTGTGTGACATGCGCTGGCCCAACACTTCTATTGGCAGTAACTGGTGATACACTGTAGGTGACATGCACTGGCCCAACACTTCTATTGGCAGTCACTGATGATACACTGTGTGTGACATGCACTGACCCAACACTTCTATTGGCAGTAACTGATGATACACTGTATGTGACATGCACTGAACCAACACTTCTATTGGCAGTAACTGATGATACACTGTGTGTGACATGCGCTGGCCCAACACTTCTATTGGCAGTAACTGATGATACACTGTGTGTGACATGCGCTGGCCCAACACTTCTATTGGCAGTAACTGGTGATACACTGTATGTGACATGCACTGGCCCAACACTTCTATTGGCAGTAACTGATGATACACTGTGTGTGACATGCACTGACCCAACACTTCTATTGGCAGTAACTGATGATACACTGTATGTGACATGCACTGGCCCAGCACTTCTATTGGCAGTAACTGATGATACACTGTATGTGACATGCACTGACCCAACACTTCTATTGGCAGTCACTGATGATACACTGTGTGTGACATGCACTGACCCAACACTTCTATTCGTAGTCAGTGATGTTACACTGTGTGTGACATGCGCTGGCCCCACACTTCTATTGGCAGTCACTGATGATACACTGTGTGTGACATGCACTGGCCCAGCACTTCTATTGGCAGTAACTGACGATACACTGTGTGTGACATGCACTGACCCAACACTTCTATTGGCAGTCACTGATGATACACTGTGTGTGACATGCACTGACCCAACACTTCTATTGGCAGTAACTGACGATACACTGTGTGTGACATGCACTGACCCAACACTTCTATTGGCAGTCACTGATGATACACTGTGTGTGACATGCGCTGGCCCAACACTTATATTGGTAGTCACTGATGATACACTGTGTGTGACATGCGCTGGCCCAACACTTATATTGCTGCAGCAGTGGCCGTCATCCCAGACTGTCCAGGGTGAGGGTAAGATGGTATCTCCCATAGGGTGTGAGATATCCAGAGGGAGAAACACTTCCACGCCGGCTAACCGCCTGCGCCACCGACTATCTTATGTAATTTTGTTTACAGATTGCAACGGGGAACCGTACGACTACATAATACAGTTTTGCTGCAACAAGAAGCTCTTCTCCTATCTCCAAGGCAAGCGATGCTGCAAAGGCATTTTGTACGACCCGAAGGATTACAACTGTGGCAATTTATCCGGACAACTAATGAAAAAACAGTAACTAATCATGGGGCGATTATTGTCTTCATATGGACACCGATTTTAAAGCAACATTCTGTCTCGTCAATGCATTGATAACAATGTATTCTATTGTTTTAATAATCATAAGTTCATAAGTAATTGTCTAATAGCGGTTGTCCTGTATGAAATACAATTTTAAGCAAAGTAGAAATGGCATAAAAAAGCCAGAAAAATACGAAATATTATAGTACATCATATCTATTAAATATTTATATGCTCCAATATTTAAATGTCAGGAGGGAGTGTACTGTAGAGTGCTTCTGAAAACTTTTATTTTCGAAGTATCAGTGTGTGCCGTACCTGATATAACGTAACGTCCATAGTTAATTTCTGGTGATACTCATTGTGAGGCACTGAGATGACATGGGTATATTTGGCTGTTGTTACTCTTGCTGCTGGTCATACTACTTAAAACTGCTTCCTCAACTGATCTAGCCTATCGCAAATCCGGTTCATTGGTGTCCAAATATGTAGTGTGTGAAAAGTTTATGTAACATCCGCAGTCGATTTAATAAATAAAATGCCTATTTTTTTTCAAATCATCGAAAGAATTGACTTTAGTCATTAGATCTGGTAAGGATCAAAATAGTGGATATCCAAAATTGTAAACACTGTGTGGGTCAATGCTGATCTTGGGCGTGACTTCCATCCTCTCACCGATCACATGACAAATTTACGAAATTTTACCAAGGGTTAAAATCGTGATTTTTCAGCATTTCGATTTTCACTTCAGTTAATGCATTAACTAATATAACAGTTTGTCAGATGATTTTACAAAAAATCTACAAACAAAAGCTGCACAAACGAGCCAACGTGTTGCAGTGGATACTAGATAGGTTTGGTTTTTCACAAAATTAACGTGAAATTAGACTAGCAAAAAATCGATTTGATTAAGCATCTTTAAATTAACCACGGAATGGTTGTTAAACACGGAATGCTTATTAAACAGCATGAAACGTATCCTTTCATATGTCATCATAGGCGTATCCAGAATCTGTGCAGCTGTCTCCCCACTAGCCGGGGATAGTGGTGATTTCATTCAGTCGTCGTCTATCACGCAGTCAGTAGTAGGCAATTTACTGCGAATCCGAATTGATAATACACTTGTAAACACGCACGCACGCACGCACGCACGCACGCACGCACGCACGCACGCACGCACGCACTCACGCACGCACGCACGCACGCACGCTCGTTCGTTCGTTCGTTCGTTCGTCGAGCTGTCGCCATAGGATGTAAGGTAATACAGTAACGACGTCATCACCGAGGTGCCGCCCTAGACACTGAGGTGACACACTTACGACATCATCACCGAGGTGCCGCCCTAAGAGTGAGGTAACACACTTACGACGTCATCACCGAGGTGCCACCCTAGACACTGAGGTGATACACATACGACGCCATCAACGAGGTGCCGCCCTAGACAGTGAGGTGATACACTTACGACGTCATCACCGAGGTGCCGCCCTAGACAGTGAGGTGATACACTTTCGACGTCATCACCGAGGTGCCGAACTAGACAGTGAGGTGATACACTTACGACGTCATCACCGAGGTGCCGCCCTAGAGAGTGAGGCGACACACTTACGACGTCATCACCGAGGTGCAGACCTAGACAGTGAGGTGATACACTTACGACGTCATCACCGAGGTGCCGCCCTAGGCAGTGAGGTGATACGGGTATGACGTGATCGTCGACCTATCGCCTATGACACCAGGTGAATAGGTCCATCACATGGCTCGCTAGCTCCACAATGGCGTCCCGCTAGGGGGTTGAGGGGGTCCGGGGGGTTCCGGGCGGAGTGTCGCGCGGACCGGGGTCTTGTTTCGGCGTCGCTGAACAATAATAAAACATCAGAGTAAATATTTGCAGGAATTCTTCCATCTCCTCGCGCCCGAACAAAGGGCGCGTGTAAACTAAGCCAGTTAACCCGTCGTCGAGCGGACCTGTCGCCCGATCATCAGCTCCGTCGGCCGCCGTCTCTGTCGTGCCGCTGCGCTCAAGTTGAACACGAAGGGCCGTTTCAAAGACTGACCGAACCTACCAAATCTGACTGGAGAGTGCTACACGTGTGAATGGTCCATTCTACCATCTCGTCGTTGGTCGACAATTAAAGCCAGCGCGGCAGTGCTCAGTCGAGTAATTAGCAACGTAATTATCCGTGTGATAACTGGCGGAGTGACCGGCGATTGAAGGCGCCGCGCTTTGTGCGGACTGCCGCAGCCGCGCGACCAACACCGACCCGCGACAGGGCTTCACGCGGCCGCCTAATGCTTCAGCCGCCGGACGAGCAGCGACATGAGTGAGGACTTCACGGGGCAGCCTGTGCTACAGACGCCCGACCAACAGCGACACAAGGCAGCGCTTCGTGAGACCGCCTAGAGCTTCGTGAAGTCGCCGACACGGCATCGCAGCTATACTGTCGACTGTCGACTGTAGCACCCCGGGAAGTGTATTATTATGTTGTACATTCGTCTGTAGCACCCCAGCAAGTTTATTATAATGTCCTACGTTAGTCTGCAGCACCCCAGGAATTTTATTATGATGTCCTAAATTCGTCTGCAGCACCCCAGGAAGTTTATTATTATGTCCAACATTCGTCGGTAACACTCCGGTAAGCTTATTATTCTGTCCTACATTCGTCTGTAGCACCCCAAGGAAGTTTAGTATTACGTCCTTCATTCGTCTGTAGCACCCCAGGAAGTTTTTTATTATGTCCAACATTCGTCTGTAGCACCCAAGGAAGTTTATTATTACGTCCTACATTCGTCTTTAGCACCCCATAAAGTTTATTATTATGTCCTACATTCGTCTGTAGCACCCCAGGAAGTTTATTATTATTACGTCCTACATTCGTCTGTAGCACCCCATGAAGTTTATTATTATGTCCTACATTCGTCTGTAGCACCCCAGGAAGTTTATTATTACGTCCTACATTCGTCTGTAGCACCCCATGAAGTTTATTATTATGTCCTACATTCGTCTGTAGCACCCCATGAAGTTTATTATTATGTCCTACATTCGTCTGTAGCACCCCAGGAAGTTTATTATTACGTCCTACATTCGTCTGTAGCACCCCATGAAGTTTATTATTATGTCCTACATTCGTCTGTAGCACCCCAGGAAGTTTATTATTACGTCCTTCATTCATCTGTAGCACCCCAGATATTTATTATTATGTCCTACATTCGTCTGTAGCACCCCGGGAAGTTTATTATTATGTCCTACATTCGACTGTAGCACCCCGGGAAGTGTATTATTATGTTGTACATTCGTCTGTAGCACCCAAGCAAGGTTATTATTATGTCCTACATTCATCTGTAGCACCCCAGGAAGTTTATTATTATGTCCTACATTCGTCTGTTGCACCCCAGGAAGTTTAACTGAGGCGTGACACCTGCAGTGATGTTACGTGGATCTGGTCACCCCACCTCACACATAGACGTATATCCAGGAAGCGGGACAAGCGTTCCGGGATCTTTCTCCCGAAATGTGAGCCAGCTCATGTTGGAAAAGTCAAAAACTCTACCTTTTTTAATGTATTTTAAATATTATCGCACGGAAGTACACTATTTAAAGTTGCAGAACCCCCGAAAGTATTTCTTAATATACAGAATTCCACATAATCGAGTCTATTGACGTAAGGTGGGCTTTGGCTTCGCGGGTCTTGGGGCTCAGCCATGGGTCGTTTGGGGTCTGCAGCCTCAGTCGGTGGATCCCAGGATACATGTAGATGTTATTAAATTGTATTTACAAATGAGAGGAAATTGAAATATCTATGTGAAATTATGATATATATTAATAGCCAGATTTAAATACGCCTGTGGATCCCTTTATCTTTGGTTGTAGTCTTTTCAGAGATTTTGGCGTTAGTGGAAAACAAATTTTTGGGGTTCTTATCTGGGACACTATGGTAGTAATCTTGTTTTTAAGCAACATGTTTGAATAATAGGTACATGGAAACACATCAAGAAAAAATTATTTGTGAATATAAATATAAATTTTTGGTTGGTGAAAACATTAAGTATTTCGGGGAAAGACCATTTTCCCATTAATTAGGCGTATTCGTTGTTATATCATAATCAAATGTCAACAATAGTATGTTAGTGTATATGATTCCTAAAAAGTATTTTTGAGCGAAATCTGATGGTGTTTGCCTTAACTTAATTGGAGTTCATTTGACGATGTTATGGTAAGTGGGAAATGTTGGGACACTGGCTGACTTGTCATTCCTCCGCGGCTCGGTGTGTCGCTTTCGACCGATGAAGGACCTCTCGTGTCGCCGCTGTTTGTGCCCATCTCAAGTGTGACTTTGTCGCAGGAATTTGTGTCCACTTGAGATCATTCACGACTTGAACGTTGAGACACCAAGTTCACGGGAACGTTTTATAAACAAACAACGTACTCAAAGTGGTTTGCGGAATTCACGTTGTGCTTACCGTTGTTAACACTTATTAAAGAGAAACAAAAGCCACGGTTTTGGTCCTATGCAGTGTATGCAGTGTATGCAGTGTATGCAGTGTATGCAGTGTATGCAGTGTATGCAGTGTACGCACCTGTAAGGGTTAAACGTGGCTCCTCAATTCGATTTTTTCTTCGTCATCTCGTTTCCAATTCATTTTGCGAAAACTCAAACCTACCTAGTATACACTACGACATGCTAGCTCATTTGTGCAACTTTTGTATGTAATTTTTGTGTGAAATCATCAGACAAATTATTATATTATTTAATGCTTGATCCAGCATTTATTGACTTAAACATGGAAAC
Organism: Lamellibrachia columna; assembly: GCA_963662155.1. NCBI lineage: Eukaryota > Metazoa > Annelida > Polychaeta > Sabellida > Siboglinidae > Lamellibrachia > Lamellibrachia columna. The sequence goes on along the minus strand of OY759273.1, from coordinate 31,580,229 downwards.
GCTGAAAACTCACGAATATTGCCGTTAGTGAAATTTCATAACTTTGTCATGTGATCAGCGAGAGGATGGAATGAGAGGACGATCAGCCTTGACCCTCATAATGTGTTGACCGTCTTGGATACCGAGTATTTTGAGCCTTACTAGATATACCAACTTATGTAAATTTTTTCGATGAATTGAAAAAAATACGCACATTTTTATTAAACCAACTACGGCTATTCACACCGTACATATTTGGACATCAACAAACCGGATTTTCGATAGGTTAAGTCAGTTGATGATGGAGTTTTAATTGAACATAACCATGTACAATAACAATCAAGAATATCACATCAGTGGCTTACTAGGATAACCTTGCTGAACGCACAGCATCTTTATTTCATGGGCCGTGCCAGACTGTTGGATAACCTTGCCTGCAATTTGGCAATATTCGCTGACCAAATCATAATGTATTTGTAAGCACCTAATCCTATTCTTTCCACTAGAATATGACCATGCTGTTTGCCTCTAAACTTAACTTATACAAAATAGGTGTGGCCTTTGTCTACTAAACTTAGCCCGTTCTGACTTAGCAGCGTGTTTGATGGAGTGTTTGCGTTGCTTCGGCGTATACCCGTCGACCCTTTGGTCGAAGGCACTTAACGCATCGCAGAGAAAGTCTCAGCTGCACTGATTTCCAAGAACTAATTGAGGGCCTGTTCGCTTATTGGTCGCGTAGTCGTCAAGCGTCAGCGGCCTGGTCAACATGTCGGCCGCAATGAAAACTGAGATTTGATCGGAATTTATTGTAATGGCAAATGGTTGATTTTGTTAACTCTTTTAGATGCAGAGCCACACAACGTGACGTTTGTTTCTTTTTAACAACAGTGCATGCATTTGGTATGAATCTTGACCACAGGGCCGGTCATTGTACCGCCTCATCTGACCAGTTTGTGTTGTGCATTTGTAGGGAAATAAAATATGTTTGTACTGATTGTTCTAGTATGGAATGTAATTGCTCGGGGCGCTGCAGAAATGTTTAAAATATAGTTGTGATTGATGCAGTTCTATGATATACAAGTTCCGCCTACATCCATTTGATATACAATCTCCGCCTACATCCAGTTGGTATATAATCTCCGCCTACATCCAGTTGGTATACAAAATCCACCTACATCTAGTTGACATACAGGTTCCGCCTACATCCAGTTGACATACAAGCTCCACCTACACCCAGTTGGCATAGAAGCTCCGCCTATATCCAGTTGGTATACAAGCCCAGCCTATATCCAGTTGATATACAAGCTCCACTTACATCCAGTTGGTATACAAGCTCCACCTACATCCAATTGGTATACAAGCTCCACCTACATCCAGTTGGTATACAAGCTCCACCTACATCCAGTTGGTATACAAGCTCCGCCTACATCCATTTGATATACAATCTCCGCCTACATCCAGTGGGTATACAAACTCCACCTACATCTAGTTGACATACAGGTTCCGCCTACATCCAGTTGACATACAAGCTCCACCTACACCCAGTTGGCATAGAAGCTCCGCCTATATCCAATTGGTATACAAGCCCAGCCTATATCCAGTTGATATACAAGCTCCACTTACATCCAGTTGGTATACAAGCTCCACCTACATCCAGTTGGTATACAAGCTCCGCCTACATCCATTTGATATACAATCTCCGCCTACATCCAGTTGGTATACAAACTCCACCTACATCTAGTTGACATACAGGTTCCGCCTACATCCAGTTGACATACAAGCTCCACCTACACCCAGTTGGCATAGAAGCTCCGCCTATATCCAGTTGGTATACAAGCCCAGCCTATATCCAGTTGATATACAAGCTCCACTTACATCCAGTTGGTATACAAGCTCCACCTACATCCAGTTGGTATACAAGCTCCACCTACATCCAGTTGGTATACAAGCTCCACCTACATCCAGTTGGTATACAAGCTCCGCCTACATCCAATTGATATACCAGCTCCGCCTACATCCAGTTGATATGCAAGATCTGCCGACATCTAGTTATATGCAAAGTCTACATCCTGTGTAGATACAAATTCCGCCTACATTCAGATGATGTATATTATACAAGCTCTGCCTACATCCTGTTTATATACATCATCCAAGCCCCGCCTACACCCAGTTGATATACAAGCCCCGCCTATATTCAGTTGAGATACAAGCCCCGCCTACACTCAGTTGATATACAAGCCCCGCCTACACCCAGTTGATATACAAGCCCCGCCTATATTCAGTTGCTACGACCACGTATCACTAATGTTATTCTCACCCCACAACCCTAGAAAAATGCGATTTACGTGCTACATATGAATTTTTCTGTATTGGTGAAGTGAAAGTAGTTAGTGTGTTTCTGAAATACGACACTGGAGCTGTCATGTGGTGGACCGGACAATCTCCGACCGCTCGCATGCCAACACAATAGCTGTCTGATCGGTCAAACTGTCCACAGACTGGGCTAGATAGATATTGACCGGTATGACATATGGAAGTCTTTTTTTCTGAAAAACACTTTTTACATGTTTCAAAAGAAATGAATTAATATTTCTAGAGAAATAAGACACTCTATGTTGTGGGCGTGTGTTCTAAAATTACAGAATGCGACGGAGAGGAATATAACAAGAACTTCTACGTGTGTTGCGGAGACAAGCTAATCCAAAAAGAGACGCACATGGTGTGTTGCGAAGGAGAAATGATAGACGACCGAAATCACACTTGCCACTTTGGAACGAAAGGGACACTGTACAGAAATTGTGCGTATGCTCATATATTGCCTCAGTTAAGTTGGTTCGTCGGCAAACTCGTCTGTTTCTTTTTCTCTAGGATAAATTTATTTTAATTTTATAATTACCATCATGATCATCATTATTATACGTTCAACCACCCGCCTGTCTGACTTACACTCAACCACCCGCCCGTCTGACTAAATGACCGTTCACACGAGCGATTTTTATCCAATTATGTCGTACGACACACGGACGACGTGTCAACATTCTAGACACTGCGAGTGCGACCTATTAACTCGCGCCAATTCCTAATTGAACTTTGATGAATGGTCATGACGAGTGAATCACCTGTCGGTCGAGGCGTTCGCTGATTGGCCACCGCATCAAAAACTGCAACCCACTGTTGTATAGAATTTGATCGTTCCAACTGAATGACACAATCATAGCCACAAATTGGCTTCGCTACTTTGTCTCGGCAGTATGTTTACACGAGTGATTTTCGCCGATTATGATATATGACACCGTGTCTTGCGAAATAATCGGGGTAAAATCAATCGTGTAAACGGGTCTTTACACTCAACCACCCAATTGCCCGCCATAAGACCGCCGACGACCTACAGACGACCGCCCGAAGACAACCCTACGACAGTCCGACCACCACCGATACCAACCACCACACCACCGATTATGTCATTTCTATCGCACAGATTGTAATAAGGAATATTATGACAACAGAATAAAGCCATGCAGCGGTGAGTTCGCCTATTATCACCAAAGCAAGCGATGCTATAACGTCCGAGAGCTGACACTAAGGAATACGAGTGTTTTTTTCTCTCCAGCAAACCCACTCGCTTCGAAACGAATAATTAAACATCGGACGACTGTTAGCTCCACGTGGACATAAATTATAATGCTATGTTTTCTCACATCAAGGTATTGATATATATTCTAGTTTTAATAACCATTATAATTTTTAGTCATTATGCCGTGCCACGGGTCTAACAGCGGTAGTCTCGTACAGAAAGTAAAACAGGCATCAAAGCTGCCCAATAGAAACCAAATGTTACAATACAGTTTGTAGATCATATCTATTAAATATATTATTGAAATGTAAAGAGGGAACATAAACACATACGTACGCACGCACGCACGCACGCACGCACGCACGCACGCACGCACGCACGCACGCACGCACGCACGCACGCACGCACGCAGGCACGCACGCACGCACGCACGCACGCACGCACGCACGCACGCATGGGTTAATTTCAATTGTTAATCGTTAATTTAAATCAAAAGCATGCCAGTTCATAACAAATAATGTATACATATTTAAATGCTAGTGTGTAAAGGGGAACTATTTAGTATAAAACACTGCATAAATAACAACTTGTTGCATATAAATGATGCAGTTGCCCGGTTTTGTTAATTTTATGGTTGTATATAGTATAAATCTTCAGCCAAAAGTTGTCAGTCCTTTCAGAAAAAAAATTGTTTTTTTAAGTTAATTGTTAATTTAGTACATATTACATATTACACTCAACCACCCGCCTGTTTGACTTATACACAAACACCCGCCTGTCTGACTTACACTCAACCACCCGCCTGTCTGACTTACACTCAACCGCCCGCCTGTTTGACTTACACTCAACCACCCGCCTGTTTGACTTACACTCAACCACCCGCCTGTTTGACTTACACTCAACCACCCGCCTGTTTGACTTACACTCAACCACCCGCCTGTTTGACTTACACTCAACCACCCGCCTGTTTGACTTACACTCAACCACCCGCCTGTTTGACTTACACTCAACCACCCGCCTGTTTGACTTACACTCAGCCACCCGCCTGTTTGACTTACACTCAACCACCCGCTTGTTTGACTTACACTCAACCATCCGCCTGTTTGAATTACACTCAACCACCCGCCTGTTTGACTTACACTCAACCACCCGCCTGTTTGATTTACGCTCAACCAACCGCGTGTTTGACTTACACTCAACCACATGCCTGTTTGACTTACACTCAACCACCTGCCTGTTTGACTTACACTCAACCACCCGCCTGTTTGACTTACACTCAACCACCCGCCTGTTTGACTTACACTCAACCACCCGCTTGTTTGACTTACACTCAACCACCCGCCTGTTTGATTTACGCTCAACCAACCGCGTGTTTGACTTACACTCAACCACATGCCTGTTTGACTTACACTCAACCACCTGCCTGTTTGACTTACACTCAACCACCCGCCTGTTTGACTTACACTCAACAACCTGCCTCTTTCACTTACACTCAACCACCCGTCTGTCTCACTTACACTCAACCACCCGCCTGTCTCACTTACACTCAACCACCCGCCTGTCTCACTTACATTCAACAACATGCCTATCTCACTTACACTCAACCATGGGCCAGTTTCACTTAAACTCAAACACCCGCCTGTTTGACTTACACTCAAATACCAGCCTGTCTCATTTAAACTCAACCACCCGCCTGTTTGACTTACACTCAACCATCCGCCTCTCTCACACTCAACCATACGCCTCCCCGATTTTTCGACAACCGCGTACTGCAAGTCTGACCCTTGTGTAACAGTATATTCCCCCATGGTAAGTCCCCCCCCCCGAGGGGAGATGCCCTAGGATATCTTCCCCCACCTTGGATATCTTCCCTTCCCAATATCAAAATTGTCTTGACTTCAAACTATTTCCTCCTGCAACTAGACGGAAGAATACGGTGACATTTATTTAATATTTATTTTAAATTTCACCATGTAATGACTAACAATTACCACATAAATATATCACATGTTGTGTCTACATCCCATTTAGTTTCGCGATATTCATGAAAGCCATGGGGCATTTACAATAATTTTTATCATGTAGTGGCTTGTGATTATAGCATAAAAATAAAAAAAATTAATACAACAAGATCTTACTCCAAGGGGGCCATCCGTAACGTACGTCACGGTCACGGGGTGGGGATGTGTGGGTAAGCGTTACGCAGCGTTACGTGGAGGGGTGTCTTTACGATCGTTACGTTCGTTATTAAAAAAAGGTTTTCTTGCTCGACTAGCTGTCGATATCAGACTGCTAGCGTTGATTGCTATCAGTCGGAAGGAAAAGGAACGGAAAGGAACGGAAAAGGAACGGAAAGGAACGGGAAAGGAACGGAAAAGGAACGGAAAAGAAACGAAAAGGAACGGAAAAGGAACGGAATGGAACGGAAATGGAACAGAAAAGGAACGGAAAAGAGATGGAAAGGAACGGAAAGGAACGGAAAGGAACGGAAAAGGAACGGAAAGGAACGGAAAAGGAACGGAAATGAACGGAAAAGGGACGGAAATGAACGGAAAAGGAACGGAAAGGAACGGAAAAGGAACGGAAAAGGAAGGGAAAGGAACGGAAAGGAATGCAGACACTACCACGCATCAATGCAGAATGTAATGGCGCGCGAAAATTCAGCAAACTTGGTGAAAAATATATGTACGCATAATGGGTGTGGGGTCGTTCTCAAAACGAACATCGTTGTATGGGGGTTACAGGCACGCGTTACGAAGCGTGACAATGGCGTGGGTGGTCTCAAAACAGTAAAAAAAACCAGCGTGACTTACTTTATGGATGGCCCCCTAAATCATCTGAAACTATCCAAACGCTGCTTCGCTGCATCATTATTGGTAGTAACTGATGATACACTGTGTGTGACATGCCCTGGCCCAACACTTCTATTGGCAGTAACTGATGATACACTGTATGTGACATGCACTGGCCCAGCACTTCTATTGGCAGTCACTGACGATACACTGTGTGTGACATGCCATGGCCCAACACTTCTATTGGCAGTAACTGATGATACACTGTATGTGACATGCCCTGGCCCAACACTTATATTGGCAGTAACTGACGATACACTGTATGTGACATGCACTGACCCAACACTTCTATTGGCAGTAACTGATGATACACTGTGTGTGACATGCGCTGGCCCAACACTTCTATTGGCAGTAACTGGTGATACACTGTGTGTGACATGCGCTGGCCCAACACTTCTATTGGCAGTAACTGGTGATACACTGTAGGTGACATGCACTGGCCCAACACTTCTATTGGCAGTCACTGATGATACACTGTGTGTGACATGCACTGACCCAACACTTCTATTGGCAGTAACTGATGATACACTGTATGTGACATGCACTGAACCAACACTTCTATTGGCAGTAACTGATGATACACTGTGTGTGACATGCGCTGGCCCAACACTTCTATTGGCAGTAACTGATGATACACTGTGTGTGACATGCGCTGGCCCAACACTTCTATTGGCAGTAACTGGTGATACACTGTATGTGACATGCACTGGCCCAACACTTCTATTGGCAGTAACTGATGATACACTGTGTGTGACATGCACTGACCCAACACTTCTATTGGCAGTAACTGATGATACACTGTATGTGACATGCACTGGCCCAGCACTTCTATTGGCAGTAACTGATGATACACTGTATGTGACATGCACTGACCCAACACTTCTATTGGCAGTCACTGATGATACACTGTGTGTGACATGCACTGACCCAACACTTCTATTCGTAGTCAGTGATGTTACACTGTGTGTGACATGCGCTGGCCCCACACTTCTATTGGCAGTCACTGATGATACACTGTGTGTGACATGCACTGGCCCAGCACTTCTATTGGCAGTAACTGACGATACACTGTGTGTGACATGCACTGACCCAACACTTCTATTGGCAGTCACTGATGATACACTGTGTGTGACATGCACTGACCCAACACTTCTATTGGCAGTAACTGACGATACACTGTGTGTGACATGCACTGACCCAACACTTCTATTGGCAGTCACTGATGATACACTGTGTGTGACATGCGCTGGCCCAACACTTATATTGGTAGTCACTGATGATACACTGTGTGTGACATGCGCTGGCCCAACACTTATATTGCTGCAGCAGTGGCCGTCATCCCAGACTGTCCAGGGTGAGGGTAAGATGGTATCTCCCATAGGGTGTGAGATATCCAGAGGGAGAAACACTTCCACGCCGGCTAACCGCCTGCGCCACCGACTATCTTATGTAATTTTGTTTACAGATTGCAACGGGGAACCGTACGACTACATAATACAGTTTTGCTGCAACAAGAAGCTCTTCTCCTATCTCCAAGGCAAGCGATGCTGCAAAGGCATTTTGTACGACCCGAAGGATTACAACTGTGGCAATTTATCCGGACAACTAATGAAAAAACAGTAACTAATCATGGGGCGATTATTGTCTTCATATGGACACCGATTTTAAAGACTTACACTCAACCACCCGCCTGTTTGATTTACGCTCAACCAACCGCGTGTTTGACTTACACTCAACCACATGCCTGTTTGACTTACACTCAACCACCTGCCTGTTTGACTTACACTCAACCACCCGCCTGTTTGACTTACACTCAACCACCCGCCTGTTTGACTTACACTCAACCACCCGCTTGTTTGACTTACACTCAACCACCCGCCTGTTTGATTTACGCTCAACCAACCGCGTGTTTGACTTACACTCAACCACATGCCTGTTTGACTTACACTCAACCACCTGCCTGTTTGACTTACACTCAACCACCCGCCTGTTTGACTTACACTCAACAACCTGCCTCTTTCACTTACACTCAACCACCCGTCTGTCTCACTTACACTCAACCACCCGCCTGTCTCACTTACACTCAACCACCCGCCTGTCTCACTTACATTCAACAACATGCCTATCTCACTTACACTCAACCATGGGCCAGTTTCACTTAAACTCAAACACCCGCCTGTTTGACTTACACTCAAATACCAGCCTGTCTCATTTAAACTCAACCACCCGCCTGTTTGACTTACACTCAACCATCCGCCTCTCTCACACTCAACCATACGCCTCCCCGATTTTTCGACAACCGCGTACTGCAAGTCTGACCCTTGTGTAACAGTATATTCCCCCATGGTAAGTCCCCCCCCCCGAGGGGAGATGCCCTAGGATATCTTCCCCCACCTTGGATATCTTCCCTTCCCAATATCAAAATTGTCTTGACTTCAAACTATTTCCTCCTGCAACTAGACGGAAGAATACGGTGACATTTATTTAATATTTATTTTAAATTTCACCATGTAATGACTAACAATTACCACATAAATATATCACATGTTGTGTCTACATCCCATTTAGTTTCGCGATATTCATGAAAGCCATGGGGCATTTACAATAATTTTTATCATGTAGTGGCTTGTGATTATAGCATAAAAATAAAAAAAATTAATACAACAAGATCTTACTCCAAGGGGGCCATCCGTAACGTACGTCACGGTCACGGGGTGGGGATGTGTGGGTAAGCGTTACGCAGCGTTACGTGGAGGGGTGTCTTTACGATCGTTACGTTCGTTATTAAAAAAAGGTTTTCTTGCTCGACTAGCTGTCGATATCAGACTGCTAGCGTTGATTGCTATCAGTCGGAAGGAAAAGGAACGGAAAGGAACGGAAAAGGAACGGAAAGGAACGGGAAAGGAACGGAAAAGGAACGGAAAAGAAACGAAAAGGAACGGAAAAGGAACGGAATGGAACGGAAATGGAACAGAAAAGGAACGGAAAAGAGATGGAAAGGAACGGAAAGGAACGGAAAGGAACGGAAAAGGAACGGAAAGGAACGGAAAAGGAACGGAAATGAACGGAAAAGGGACGGAAATGAACGGAAAAGGAACGGAAAGGAACGGAAAAGGAACGGAAAAGGAAGGGAAAGGAACGGAAAGGAATGCAGACACTACCACGCATCAATGCAGAATGTAATGGCGCGCGAAAATTCAGCAAACTTGGTGAAAAATATATGTACGCATAATGGGTGTGGGGTCGTTCTCAAAACGAACATCGTTGTATGGGGGTTACAGGCACGCGTTACGAAGCGTGACAATGGCGTGGGTGGTCTCAAAACAGTAAAAAAAACCAGCGTGACTTACTTTATGGATGGCCCCCTAAATCATCTGAAACTATCCAAACGCTGCTTCGCTGCATCATTATTGGTAGTAACTGATGATACACTGTGTGTGACATGCCCTGGCCCAACACTTCTATTGGCAGTAACTGATGATACACTGTATGTGACATGCACTGGCCCAGCACTTCTATTGGCAGTCACTGACGATACACTGTGTGTGACATGCCATGGCCCAACACTTCTATTGGCAGTAACTGATGATACACTGTATGTGACATGCCCTGGCCCAACACTTATATTGGCAGTAACTGACGATACACTGTATGTGACATGCACTGACCCAACACTTCTATTGGCAGTAACTGATGATACACTGTGTGTGACATGCGCTGGCCCAACACTTCTATTGGCAGTAACTGGTGATACACTGTGTGTGACATGCGCTGGCCCAACACTTCTATTGGCAGTAACTGGTGATACACTGTAGGTGACATGCACTGGCCCAACACTTCTATTGGCAGTCACTGATGATACACTGTGTGTGACATGCACTGACCCAACACTTCTATTGGCAGTAACTGATGATACACTGTATGTGACATGCACTGAACCAACACTTCTATTGGCAGTAACTGATGATACACTGTGTGTGACATGCGCTGGCCCAACACTTCTATTGGCAGTAACTGATGATACACTGTGTGTGACATGCGCTGGCCCAACACTTCTATTGGCAGTAACTGGTGATACACTGTATGTGACATGCACTGGCCCAACACTTCTATTGGCAGTAACTGATGATACACTGTGTGTGACATGCACTGACCCAACACTTCTATTGGCAGTAACTGATGATACACTGTATGTGACATGCACTGGCCCAGCACTTCTATTGGCAGTAACTGATGATACACTGTATGTGACATGCACTGACCCAACACTTCTATTGGCAGTCACTGATGATACACTGTGTGTGACATGCACTGACCCAACACTTCTATTCGTAGTCAGTGATGTTACACTGTGTGTGACATGCGCTGGCCCCACACTTCTATTGGCAGTCACTGATGATACACTGTGTGTGACATGCACTGGCCCAGCACTTCTATTGGCAGTAACTGACGATACACTGTGTGTGACATGCACTGACCCAACACTTCTATTGGCAGTCACTGATGATACACTGTGTGTGACATGCACTGACCCAACACTTCTATTGGCAGTAACTGACGATACACTGTGTGTGACATGCACTGACCCAACACTTCTATTGGCAGTCACTGATGATACACTGTGTGTGACATGCGCTGGCCCAACACTTATATTGGTAGTCACTGATGATACACTGTGTGTGACATGCGCTGGCCCAACACTTATATTGCTGCAGCAGTGGCCGTCATCCCAGACTGTCCAGGGTGAGGGTAAGATGGTATCTCCCATAGGGTGTGAGATATCCAGAGGGAGAAACACTTCCACGCCGGCTAACCGCCTGCGCCACCGACTATCTTATGTAATTTTGTTTACAGATTGCAACGGGGAACCGTACGACTACATAATACAGTTTTGCTGCAACAAGAAGCTCTTCTCCTATCTCCAAGGCAAGCGATGCTGCAAAGGCATTTTGTACGACCCGAAGGATTACAACTGTGGCAATTTATCCGGACAACTAATGAAAAAACAGTAACTAATCATGGGGCGATTATTGTCTTCATATGGACACCGATTTTAAAGCAACATTCTGTCTCGTCAATGCATTGATAACAATGTATTCTATTGTTTTAATAATCATAAGTTCATAAGTAATTGTCTAATAGCGGTTGTCCTGTATGAAATACAATTTTAAGCAAAGTAGAAATGGCATAAAAAAGCCAGAAAAATACGAAATATTATAGTACATCATATCTATTAAATATTTATATGCTCCAATATTTAAATGTCAGGAGGGAGTGTACTGTAGAGTGCTTCTGAAAACTTTTATTTTCGAAGTATCAGTGTGTGCCGTACCTGATATAACGTAACGTCCATAGTTAATTTCTGGTGATACTCATTGTGAGGCACTGAGATGACATGGGTATATTTGGCTGTTGTTACTCTTGCTGCTGGTCATACTACTTAAAACTGCTTCCTCAACTGATCTAGCCTATCGCAAATCCGGTTCATTGGTGTCCAAATATGTAGTGTGTGAAAAGTTTATGTAACATCCGCAGTCGATTTAATAAATAAAATGCCTATTTTTTTTCAAATCATCGAAAGAATTGACTTTAGTCATTAGATCTGGTAAGGATCAAAATAGTGGATATCCAAAATTGTAAACACTGTGTGGGTCAATGCTGATCTTGGGCGTGACTTCCATCCTCTCACCGATCACATGACAAATTTACGAAATTTTACCAAGGGTTAAAATCGTGATTTTTCAGCATTTCGATTTTCACTTCAGTTAATGCATTAACTAATATAACAGTTTGTCAGATGATTTTACAAAAAATCTACAAACAAAAGCTGCACAAACGAGCCAACGTGTTGCAGTGGATACTAGATAGGTTTGGTTTTTCACAAAATTAACGTGAAATTAGACTAGCAAAAAATCGATTTGATTAAGCATCTTTAAATTAACCACGGAATGGTTGTTAAACACGGAATGCTTATTAAACAGCATGAAACGTATCCTTTCATATGTCATCATAGGCGTATCCAGAATCTGTGCAGCTGTCTCCCCACTAGCCGGGGATAGTGGTGATTTCATTCAGTCGTCGTCTATCACGCAGTCAGTAGTAGGCAATTTACTGCGAATCCGAATTGATAATACACTTGTAAACACGCACGCACGCACGCACGCACGCACGCACGCACGCACGCACGCACGCACGCACGCACGCACGCACTCACGCACGCACGCACGCACGCACGCACGCTCGTTCGTTCGTTCGTTCGTTCGTCGAGCTGTCGCCATAGGATGTAAGGTAATACAGTAACGACGTCATCACCGAGGTGCCGCCCTAGACACTGAGGTGACACACTTACGACATCATCACCGAGGTGCCGCCCTAAGAGTGAGGTAACACACTTACGACGTCATCACCGAGGTGCCACCCTAGACACTGAGGTGATACACATACGACGCCATCAACGAGGTGCCGCCCTAGACAGTGAGGTGATACACTTACGACGTCATCACCGAGGTGCCGCCCTAGACAGTGAGGTGATACACTTTCGACGTCATCACCGAGGTGCCGAACTAGACAGTGAGGTGATACACTTACGACGTCATCACCGAGGTGCCGCCCTAGAGAGTGAGGCGACACACTTACGACGTCATCACCGAGGTGCAGACCTAGACAGTGAGGTGATACACTTACGACGTCATCACCGAGGTGCCGCCCTAGGCAGTGAGGTGATACGGGTATGACGTGATCGTCGACCTATCGCCTATGACACCAGGTGAATAGGTCCATCACATGGCTCGCTAGCTCCACAATGGCGTCCCGCTAGGGGGTTGAGGGGGTCCGGGGGGTTCCGGGCGGAGTGTCGCGCGGACCGGGGTCTTGTTTCGGCGTCGCTGAACAATAATAAAACATCAGAGTAAATATTTGCAGGAATTCTTCCATCTCCTCGCGCCCGAACAAAGGGCGCGTGTAAACTAAGCCAGTTAACCCGTCGTCAAGCAGTTCCTCGCGGACCTGTCGCCCGATCATCAGCTCCGTCGGCCGCCGTCTCTGTCGTGCCGCTGCGCTCAAGTTGAACACGAAGGGCCGTTTCAAAGACTGACCGAACCTACCAAATCTGACTGGAGAGTGCTACACGTGTGAATGGTCCATTCTACCATCTCGTCGTTGGTCGACAATTAAAGCCAGCGCGGCAGTGCTCAGTCGAGTAATTAGCAACGTAATTATCCGTGTGATAACTGGCGGAGTGACCGGCGATTGAAGGCGCCGCGCTTTGTGCGGACTGCCGCAGCCGCGCGACCAACACCGACCCGCGACAGGGCTTCACGCGGCCGCCTAATGCTTCAGCCGCCGGACGAGCAGCGACATGAGTGAGGACTTCACGGGGCAGCCTGTGCTACAGACGCCCGACCAACAGCGACACAAGGCAGCGCTTCGTGAGACCGCCTAGAGCTTCGTGAAGTCGCCGACACGGCATCGCAGCTATACTGAATGCGTTCATTTAAACGCGCTCATCGCTTTTCTTTCTTCCTTGCCATCTTAGATCAGTGTAGTGCCTGGATGCCGTTTAGATGCTATAGTCAGAGATATTTTTTTTTGGGGGGGGTAAGATTTCTATTACACGTGAACGTTGTTCTATATCTGAACTCCCTGAAATTCACCTCAAACCTCCTTTGCCTGTCAGTAACATTATATTGCACGGTCTTATATGACGTCATTCATCCGCTATGAAGAGTCCAGGGGGTCCTGAATCCGCCTCTCTGAGTACACTCATTTCTTATCCGGTGTATCCAACTGTGCAACAAATGAAACAATAATCAACAAACAAAAACGTTTTACAAGAACAAGATTGAAAATGTGGGACACGACCGCCTGCAAGAAAACATCCAGTGTAATCGACGGAGGAAACCGAAGTGCTTAGAGATGACTAACGTCTGTCTATGAACCTACTGTAACAACAACGACGACGACGACGACGACGACGACGACGACGACGACGACGACGACGACGACGACGACGACGACGACGACGACGACGACGACGACGACGACGACGACGACGACGACGACGACGACGACGACGACGACGACGACGACGACGACGACGACGACGACGACGACGACGACGACGACGACGACGACGACGACGACGACGACGACGACGACGACGACGACGACGACGACGACGACGACGACGACGACGACGACGACGACGACGACGACGACGACGACGACGACGACGACGACGACGACGACGACGACGACGACGACGACGACGACGACGACGACGACGACGACGACGACGACGACGACGACGACGACGACGACGACGACGACGACGACGACGACGACGACGACGACGACGACGACGACGACGACGACGACGACGACGACGACGACGACGACAACAACAACAACGACGGCGACAACAACAACGACGATGACAACAACAACAACGACAACAACAACAATAGCAATACTGTAACGGCAACAGGAGCGTTGCTGCAACACCGATATAAATGGACCATTCAAATTTGCGGATTATTTCTCAACCAGACCAAAGAACAAAACAAAGAGTAAAGAACAAAACAAAAATTGAAAAAAACAAAGAGTAAAGAACAAAACAAAGAGTAAAAAACAAAACAAAGATGCTGGTCTCGGTCGCAGGTCGTGCCGTAACCCCGCAGACAGCCCCTGTGGGAAGATTGCCGGGCGACCGCGCCGGAAGACAGACGAGCGCCGGCTGCCGGCACGTCACGGAGACGTCAACCAAACTTCCCGTCTCGGCCGCGACGACATTCGCTCGCCAATCTGCTTAATTATTCATTGTTTTCATCAACAGCGTTCGTCAATTGAATTATGCACACACAAATATGTCGGTTGTGTAGCCCCTCGAGATAGGAACGACACAGGCGCCTTCCTGGGCGCCTTCTCCGGCTGGTTGCGCTCATCCAACTTTGATGAGCGACGTGTTTGTGCGACTGGGTGGTATTTCAAAGCACACCTTGCGTGTCGACACGACAGTTCCAACTGGCTGCGTTTTGGGGCTATATTCGTGATGTGTTTTTGGGCTGTGCCTATGGTTAGACAGACGATAAATGCAATATTCAACATTCATGGCTTCTAAGCAAATCAACTTATTAATGTTGTTGTTATTATCATTATTATTACTTAGTAATTTTGCATGGCGTATTAGACACCACGTATTAGACACCACGTATTAGACACCGCGTATTAGACACCACGTATTAGACACAACGTATTATACACCACGTATTAGACACCACGTATTAGACACCACGTATTAGACACCACTTATTAGACACCGCGTATTAGACACCACGTATTAGACACAACGTATTAGACACCACGTATTAAACACCACGTACATTCAATCATTAACTCGTAATTAAGCGCAATCCCGGCATTAACATATGCACATTAACTGTTGCGGTCTCTATTTCTGGACTCGCATCATAAATCAAAGACATTTTCATACGGTGAGAAATGTGACACACAAAATAACACTTGCGAATAGTTATTCTTAGTTGTTTTATGAAGTAACTTCCTTAATAAATGTCAATGAGCTATATTTATATATATGCATGCACACACACACACACACACACACACACACACACACACACACACACACACACACACACACACACACACACACACACACACACACACACACACACACACACACACACACACACACACACACACACACACACACACACACACACACACACACACACACACACACACACACACACACACACACACACACACACACACACACACACACACACACACACACACACACACACACACACACACACACACACACACACACACACACACACACACACACACACACACACACACACACACACACACACACACACACACACACACACACACACACACACACACACACACACACACACACACACACACACACACACACACACACACACACACACACACACACACACACACTATAATGCAGCGCCCCCTATGGGTTTTGTAGATCGGAACCATTGGCTGTGTGAATACATCGGGCCGCGCCTTTCCATCGTCGCTAGTCTCTCGAGTTCCCACCGAAATGTCGCCTCGACGAATTAGACACTCGAGAGAAATCTCAAGAAGAAAACGACTGATTCTAGATTCGAAAAACAATTAGCGAACGGCCGACCGTAACAATCAGCGCTGCCGACAACGTAACTGCATTAGCTAAATGACAGCAAATGCATCAGGACAAATAATGAACAAATAATCACTCTTTGCCAGCCGCGACTTCGACGCCGATCGCGGGCTGATAGGTAGAGGTGGCCACCGCGCCGATTACAAAGCGCTAATTCTGGCGACAATTACTCTACTCGGCAGAGAGAACCACCGGTCCCCGTGGACTGTTCTCATCGCAATTTACTGGTGATTGGACAACCGGTCCATTGTCCAGTAACCCTCCCCGCGTCCCAGTTGCTCCGTCCCCGGCACGCCCGCAATAACTCAATTGTGGACTCGGTATTGGCCGCGTGCTCGCCATAAACTCACGGTCGTTTGTAAATATATGGAATACGTGAGACGTATTCACATTGATAAACAAGTTTGTTGTTTTGTTGATTTTTGTACACTACATGTAGTTGTATTCGTTGTCGTTAACTGGAATAATTATTTAGTTGTGGTTCGCTATGTTGTTTATACAGTAATTGCAGTATCGATGATGTACATATTTAATAATGTTTAACAATGTTTTACAATTGTTATAATATTATTATTATAATAAATGTGTAAAAAAATTTTTTACCATATATTTAACGATATTGAACACTATTTAACACGATTTCCATTGGAATACAAAGTAACACGTCAGACGATACGTGGACAAAGATGTCAATAACTTACCGAGATGGCAGGGAGGGAGGGAGGGAGGGAGGGAGGGAGGGAGGGAGGGAGGGAGGGAGGGAGGGAGGGAGATCCGGGGGATATCACCTGAGAACTCCTGTTAGGCATTGACTGCCTGTTAGGCATTGACTGCCTGTCCAGGAGCGTGCTCTATTTAAGGGCCTTATGTTCGTGCCCAGAGCTGTCAAAAACTGTGGGCCAGTGTGTCTTCGTGAAATTCGCTACACGTGCCTACCAGGTCACTTCGCTCCACGTGCCTACCAGGTCACTTCGCTCTGCTGGAAACCGTCTCTTTGCCAGACCAAGAACAAGGTGTAAGGTATAAGGTATAAGGTATAAGATGTAAGGTATAAGGTATAAGGTATAAGGTATAAGGTATAAGGTATAAGGTGTAAGGTGTAAGGTATAAGGTGTAAGGTGTAAGGTCGGGGACGCGAGTTTTGTGGCTGCAGCTCCAGTTCTCAGCGTCGCTGCGCAAAAAATCTAAAACACACTATTTTTTAAATAATTTTAATCTGTTAAAACACGTTTTTTTATGGACCGTCTTTGTGGCGTCTTTCTCACATGCAGTTAATTGGACACTAATCGCTTTTATTTTGTTGTGTGCTTTATATGGCATATAATGGTCTTTGTTTAAAATTCTAAGTTTAGTGTAAAGCGCCTCCAGTAGTTTTTAACTAGATTTATATATAAATAAATAAATAAATAAATATATATAAATATATATATATATATATATATATATATATATATATATATAAATTTTTATGTAATTTTTTATTATTGTTACTATTATTATTATTATTATAATTTGAGTATTTCCATTAATGAATTTTGTGACAGAGACAAAGTATCACAGAAAGAATAAACACAGTTAACGGAATATCGGTAATTGTAACAGAACTACCAGAACCTTTATTAGAAGTAGGTAATTGTAACAGAACTACCAGAACCTTTATTAGAAGTAGGTAATTGTAACAGAACTACCAGAACCTTTATTAGAAGTAGGTAATTGTAACAGAACTACCAGAACCTTTATTAGAAGTAGGTAATTGTAACAGAACTACCAGAACCTTTATTAGAAGTAGGTAATTGTAACAGAACTACCAGAACCTTTATTAGAAGTAGGTAATTGTAACAGAACTACCAGAACCTTTATTAGAAGTAGGTAATTGTAACAGAACTACCAGAACCTTTATTAGAAGTAGGTAATTGTAACAGAACTACCAGAACCTTTATTAGAAGTAGGTAATTGTAACAGAACTACCAGAACCTTTATTAGAAGTAGGTAATTGTAACAGAACTACCAGAACCTTTATTAGAAGTAGGTAATTGTAACAGAACTACCAGAACCTTTATTAGAAGTAGGTAATTGTAACAGAACTACCAGAACCTTTATTAGAAGTAGGTAATTGTAACAGAACTACCAGAACCTTTATTAGAAGTAGGTAATTGTAACAGAACTACCAGAACCTTTATTAGAAGTAGGTAATTGTAACAGAACTACCAGAACCTTTATTAGAAGTAGGTAATTGTAACAGAACTACCAGAACCTTTATTAGAAGTAGGTAATTGTAACAGAACTACCAGAACCTTTATTAGAAGTAGGTAATTGTAACAGAACTACCAGAACCTTTATTAGAAGTAGGTAATTGTAACAGAACTACCAGAACCTTTATTAGAAGTAGGTAATTGTAACAGAACTACCAGAACCTTTATTAGAAGTAGGTAATTGTAACAGAACTACCAGAACCTTTATTAGAAGTAGGTAATTGTAACAGAACTACCAGAACCTTTATTAGAAGTAGGTAATTGTAACAGAACTACCAGAACCTTTATTAGAAGTAGGTAATTGTAACAGAACTACCAGAACCTTTATTAGAAGTAGGTAATTGTAACAGAACTACCAGAACCTTTATTAGAAGTAGGTAATTGTAACAGAACTACCAGAACCTTTATTAGAAGTAGGTAATTGTAACAGAACTACCAGAACCTTTATTAGAAGTAGGTAATTGTAACAGAACTACCAGAACCTTTATTAGAAGTAGGTAATTGTAACAGAACTACCAGAACCTTTATTAGAAGTAGGTAATTGTAACAGAACTACCAGAACCTTTATTAGAAGTAGGTAATTGTAACAGAACTACCAGAACCTTTATTAGAAGTAGGTAATTGTAACAGAACTACCAGAACCTTTATTAGAAGTAGGTAATTGTAACAGAACTACCAGAACCTTTATTAGAAGTAGGTAATTGTAACAGAACTACCAGAACCTTTATTAGAAGTAGGTAATTGTAACAGAACTACCAGAACCTTTATTAGAAGTAGGTAATTGTAACAGAACTACCAGAACCTTTATTAGAAGTAGGTAATTGTAACAGAACTACCAGAACCTTTATTAGAAGTAGGTAATTGTAACAGAACTACCAGAACCTTTATTAGAAGTAGGTAATTGTAACAGAACTACCAGAACCTTTATTAGAAGTAGGTAATTGTAACAGAACTACCAGAACCTTTATTAGAAGTAGGTAATTGTAACAGAACTACCAGAACCTTTATTAGAAGTAGGTAATTGTAACAGAACTACCAGAACCTTTATTAGAAGTAGGTAATTGTAACAGAACTACCAGAACCTTTATTAGAAGTAGGTAATTGTAACAGAACTACCAGAACCTTTATTAGAAGTAGGTAATTGTAACAGAACTACCAGAACCTTTATTAGAAGTAGGTAATTGTAACAGAACTACCAGAACCTTTATTAGAAGTAGGTAATTGTAACAGAACTACCAGAACCTTTATTAGAAGTAGGTAATTGTAACAGAACTACCAGAACCTTTATTAGAAGTAGGTAATTGTAACAGAACTACCAGAACCTTTATTAGAAGTAGGTAATTGTAACAGAACTACCAGAACCTTTATTAGAAGTAGGTAATTGTAACAGAACTACCAGAACCTTTATTAGAAGTAGGTAATTGTAACAGAACTACCAGAACCTTTATTAGAAGTAGGTAATTGTAACAGAACTACCAGAACCTTTATTAGAAGTAGGTAATTGTAACAGAACTACCAGAACCTTTATTAGAAGTAGGTAATTGTAACAGAACTACCAGAACCTTTATTAGAAGTAGGTAATTGTAACAGAACTACCAGAACCTTTATTAGAAGTAGGTAATTGTAACAGAACTACCAGAACCTTTATTAGAAGTAGGTAATTGTAACAGAACTACCAGAACCTTTATTAGAAGTAGGTAATTGTAACAGAACTACCAGAACCTTTATTAGAAGTAGGTAATTGTAACAGAACTACCAGAACCTTTATTAGAAGTAGGTAATTGTAACAGAACTACCAGAACCTTTATTAGAAGTAGGTAATTGTAACAGAACTACCAGAACCTTTATTAGAAGTAGGTAATTGTAACAGAACTACCAGAACCTTTATTAGAAGTAGGTAATTGTAACAGAACTACCAGAACCTTTATTAGAAGTAGGTAATTGTAACAGAACTACCAGAACCTTTATTAGAAGTAGGTAATTGTAACAGAACTACCAGAACCTTTATTAGAAGTAGGTAATTGTAACAGAACTACCAGAACCTTTATTAGAAGTAGGTAATTGTAACAGAACTACCAGAACCTTTATTAGAAGTAGGTAATTGTAACAGAACTACCAGAACCTTTATTAGAAGTAGGTAATTGTAACAGAACTACCAGAACCTTTATTAGAAGTAGGTAATTGTAACAGAACTACCAGAACCTTTATTAGAAGTAGGTAATTGTAACAGAACTACCAGAACCTTTATTAGAAGTAGGTAATTGTAACAGAACTACCAGAACCTTTATTAGAAGTAGGTAATTGTAACAGAACTACCAGAACCTTTATTAGAAGTAGGTAATTGTAACAGAACTACCAGAACCTTTATTAGAAGTAGGTAATTGTAACAGAACTACCAGAACCTTTATTAGAAGTAGGTAATTGTAACAGAACTACCAGAACCTTTATTAGAAGTAGGTAATTGTAACAGAACTACCAGAACCTTTATTAGAAGTAGGTAATTGTAACAGAACTACCAGAACCTTTATTAGAAGTAGGTAATTGTAACAGAACTACCAGAACCTTTATTAGAAGTAGGTAATTGTAACAGAACTACCAGAACCTTTATTAGAAGTAGGTAATTGTAACAGAACTACCAGAACCTTTATTAGAAGTAGGTAATTGTAACAGAACTACCAGAACCTTTATTAGAAGTAGGTAATTGTAACAGAACTACCAGAACCTTTATTAGAAGTAGGTAATTGTAACAGAACTACCAGAACCTTTATTAGAAGTAGGTAATTGTAACAGAACTACCAGAACCTTTATTAGAAGTAGGTAATTGTAACAGAACTACCAGAACCTTTATTAGAAGTAGGTAATTGTAACAGAACTACCAGAACCTTTATTAGAAGTAGGTAATTGTAACAGAACTACCAGAACCTTTATTAGAAGTAGGTAATTGTAACAGAACTACCAGAACCTTTATTAGAAGTAGGCTATTTGACAAGCTTTTTCCGTAGACAAGTCGGTTATTTACAAAATTCACAGATGTGCTAAAATGTCACGACGCGAGTACACGTGGACCACGTGCACCACGTGCACCACGTGCACCACGTGCACCACGTGCACCACGTGCACCAAGTGCACCACGGGTGAATATCATTCACCGAACTATCGATGCATCGCAATAATCGACGTGACGATGCAATACTATCAATAGAAAATTGAACTATCGATAGTAGCGAAGCGATTCAACATGACCATGCACTTGTGTCACTGTATTCGTAGAAATAAACATATTTTTAAATATAAAATTGGATATTTCTATTTATTGTTCGACCTGACATCAACGATCGTCAATAAGAGCAGTGTAATTCACGGAATCAGCATTTTAATCAATTATTTCTAAGGCTACGCAATTGCCCCACTCACCAATTACGGTTTGGGACTTTTCCTGGCTATTATTCACTATTCCGTTATATTATCGCAATG
The DNA here is from genome assembly GCA_963662155.1 of Lamellibrachia columna. Taxonomy (NCBI): domain Eukaryota; kingdom Metazoa; phylum Annelida; class Polychaeta; order Sabellida; family Siboglinidae; genus Lamellibrachia; species Lamellibrachia columna. The sequence continues at coordinate 31,557,897 of OY759273.1, read as the reverse complement.
CATGGCGGTAGTTATGAAACTATCGCAATAATGTTTCAATACTTATACAACTATCACTGATATAGTCACCCCTATTGTGAATATGCTGTACTCTAAACGAACATAACTCTAGTCGTTTGTTTTATTCCCACGACCCTGTCCATATAGCTCACGACGGGACCGGCAGCCAAATGACGGTTGTCGTCTGCGTTGATTGACACGCGTCTTTTTGCGCGGGAAACTCGCGCCGCAGTTTTTGTGTTCGCCACTGAAAGCTGCGATCGACAATTCGGGTGACAGGCGGACAATGCCGCGACGGGGGGCGGCCACCGTACCCGGATTGCGGCCTCGGTGTCCGCTGTGACGGGCCGAGTCGTGGAGAGCGCCAGCCGGGCACCAACGTCGCGACAGGTCGAACTCACAACAAGCTCGGTAACTGAGAGGAAACGAGAGCGCTCACGTTGACAACTCAACAGACTCGAGATAAACACTGGCCGAATTAACGCGAGGGTAGAACTTCGTCACAGAGCAGCGCAGCTGTCGTAACTGAGACGGAATCAAACTATAGATGCTTGTTGATGTGTTTCGCAAAATACTCCGAATTGTTGTTTGTCAAAAGGAGAACATTTGTATGGCGCGGTTTACAAAGACCAACATTGTAATACAGGTGTAACGACAAGATTGGATGCAAGCAACGAATGTTCGTGTTGATGAATGGACATCGTTATGACGGGGTTAACCTATTTGCTACACGATTGGTTTTAAGTATGCCAGTAGAATCCTATTGACATTTAAAAAAACATATGCATAGAAAAATACGAACAACACCTGTGCATAAAAAACTCAAAGTAAATGTGAATTTTATTAATTATTTTAAATAGGACATGCTTATGGTATTAAACATGGAAAATAAAACCTAATGATATGACATTTCGCAAAACATCTGCGTAACAATTATAAGCAATCGTGTTGGCTAAACAAAAGCTTAGATGTAATGTACGTGTTAAGAATACTTTAAATAAACATAATATTTATATGCTGATATTTTATTGGTCGATGTTATCTTCAAATTGGTATTTTGTGACAATAATTGGTATTTTGCCAATGATTATGATTAATAATTAAATACTCAATGCCTCTCCCACACGCGCGCCGCAGTCACACACACGCGCGCACACACCCGAAAACACAAGCACACCAAACGCACGCACGAACACATTTTCCATATAAGCAAACCAATAAATACATCTAAAGAGGCATGTGACAAACGACGAGTTAGGGTATTTACTTTGATGTTTATGACATGGTTCATCAGTTTTATAAAAGTTTGAAAGTCCAACATGTGGGGACTAATTTCCGAGATAGATAATACAATCTACCAGAGAACTCTTTAGACAGACATACAATCCACCAGAAAGCTCTCTAGACAGACATACAATCTACCAGAGAACTTTTTAGAAGGACATGCAATCTACCAGAGTGCTCCCGAGACAGTCATACAATCTACCAGTGAGCTCTCTAGACAGACATACAATCTACCAGAGAATTTTTAGAAGGATATACAATCTACCAGAGTGCTCCCGAGACAGTCATACAATCTACCAGTGAGCTCTCTAGACAGACATACAATCTACCAGAGAACTTTTTAGAAGTACATGCAATCTACCAGTGAGCTCTCTAGACAGACATACAATCTACCAGATGACTTTTAGAAGGATATACAATCTACCAGAGTGCTCCCGAGACTGTCATACAATCTACCAGTGAGCTCTCTAGACAGACATACAATCTAAGAGAGAACTTTTTAGAAGGACATACAATCTACCAGAGTGCTCCCGAGACTGTCATACAATCTACCAGTGAGCTCTCTAGACAGACATACAATCTAAGAGAGAACTTTTTAGAAGGACATACAATCTACCAGAGTGCTCCCGAGACTGTCATACAATCTACCAGTGAGCTGTCTAGGCATATAGATACAATCTACCAGAGAGCTCCCTACGCATATAGATACAATCTACCAGAGAGCTCCCTAGGCATATAGATACAATCTACCAGAGAGCTCCCTAGGCATATAGATACAATCTACCAGAGAGCTCCCTAGGCATATAGATACAATCTACCAGAGAGCTCCCTAGGCATATATATACAATCTACCAGAGAGCTCCCTAGGCATATAGATACAATCTACCAGAGAGCTCCCGAAACACTCATACTATTTACCAGAGAGCTCCCGAGACAGGTCTGAGATGTACCAAACAGATCCCGAGACAGACATACAATCTATCAGAGAGCTCTCTAGACAGATATACAATCTACACGAGAACTCCCGAGACAGTCATGCTATTTACCAGAGAGCTCCCGAGACATGCATGCAATCTACAGAGAGCTCCCGAGACATACATACAATCTACCGAGAGCTCCCGAGACAGACATACATTCTATTACAGAGCTCCCGATGCAGACATACACGAGAACTCCCGAGACAGTCATACTATTTACCAGAGAGCTCCCGAGACAGACATACAATTTACCGAGAGCTCCCGAGACATACATACAATAAATACCAGAGAGCTCCCGATAAAGACAGACAATGAATACAAGAGAGCTCCCGAGACTTACATACAATCTACCAGAAGGAGGATCACACACACGCACGCACGCACGCACGCACGCACGCACGCACGCACGCACGCACGCACGCACGCACGCACGCACGCACGCACGCACGCACGCACGCACGCACGCACGCACGCACGCACGCACGCACGCACGCACGCACGCACGCACGCACGCACGCACGCACGCACGCACGCACACACACACACACACACACACACACACACACACACACACACACACACGCACACACGCAGCTACCACACACGACGCACCTGTTTAACGGTTCCTGGCGCACAATGAATGACCAACTAAGCGTACAATGAGCAAACACTGGCGACCCGTTGGTCGTGACAACACCAAACAATCGGAGACAGCGGGCGACAAGCCTCGTGCTGGCGCGAAGAACTGCTAGAGCGACGCAGCGGCCGATCTCAACGACCTACGGGAAAGTTGCGGTTAACCAAACGCGACCAGTTCTGACTGTTCACTCAGACACCATTGCTATTTCTTTCGGAAGCACCCAGTCATGCTGAAATTAATTGTGAATATTTGTCAGTATCTGTGAGAATGGATGCCTGGTATGATTGTTCAAGAGGCATGTGATGTTTATATGGGGTATTTATATTACCGTTGTAGCTCGGGGCAATAAGCACGACCAAGTGCCCCAAATATGCTAGTCATTCAATCGGAATCGTTGGCGGTTGATTGTCATAAATTGACCTGTTTTGTTTGTGTTGGAAACTCGTTATTTATCGTTTCTCGTGTTGACTATTGTGGCATCTATTGCTGAGTTAATTTCGAAGATTTCAATAGAACTACAGGTCGATGCCGACGATATTAAAAGTATAACGTATATGATCATATTATATATTGTATATAAACTATATCTGCTCCACCATCTTGGCCGCCTAAATGTGTCTTAATGAACTACAATTTCTTAGGTATCTGTATGTTTCGACTCGAATGTCGATATTTATAACCAGATAACAAGATGGTCAAGCTGCTTGTGTAGATATCGTTTATATCAGATTGTGTTCCTCCAAACTAAACCAGGATGTACGCGGGTCATCAATCGCGTCGTTGCTATGGCGAGCAGACCATCACCTCATTCAACGTTATTGCTCCGTCCTCAAATCATTTAGCCCAGCGTGAATGACGTTAGTTGATGTTCAAATATGTATTGCGTGAATAATTTAAAGAGAATGCACAATGATTTCATTGGCTAATTTATTGGAATGGCAAATTATGCAGCACAGCAGTCTTTATATATTATGTTGTAGCCATTGTTACTTTTATTTCGTCGCTTTATAATTTATTGTGTATTTTTGAATACATAACGAGATGAAAGATCACAGCAGTAACACGTTTTATATTATATATAATGCATTATATATGTTATATCATTTATGTATAATGCATTATATATGTTATATCATTTATGTATAATGCATTATATATGTTATATCATTTATGTTATAAAATACTGATAACATTAATATCAGTGTCGCAATGTTCTGTGGTAAAACAGGCGTCACCCAAACTGAAAAAGATGACGTCATTCGGTAAGCGTGGAGGACTGGTTCGTTTTTGTTCCTGCATCTTCAAAGTCCCGCTTATACACTTTCTAACGGTAACGACACTACAGCAATAAAGATTAAAACATGAAATAAATTATTGTTAATTTAGATGTAATTTTAGATCGATAAGAATTGAGCATTTTATTTATAACAAACATCCTTACAAGTTAGCCAATGAAAATCACCTTACATTTCATTTGAATAATAATTATATACGCAGTCGGTTTAATAACAGAACGCGTACGCAAAAATCATCGAAATTATTAACTTTGACCATTAGGTCGGGTAACTTGCAAAAGTATGAATAGCCTTATTCTTATAACCTTATATATTATTATAACGCCGGACCACTTTTACCGTTTTCGCCGAAGTAATAATTTAATAGTTTGTCCGATGATGTTATCAAATAAATTGCATAAACGAGCATATATATATATATATATATATATATATATATATATATATATATATATATATATATATATATATATATATATATATATATATATATATATATATATATATATATATATATATATATATATATATATATATATACATATTTATATATACGCATTTCCAACTAAGTGCTCAGTTGAAAATAAAACAATAGCGGTTATCGGTGAGTTGATGAGTTGGGCGCGCCTTAGGGTAAACGTGGGTTGCTTACCCGGGCGGGAGGTGCAGAGAGCTGTCAATAATTATGTCTTCCCGGTGGGAGGGGCTTGCCTACCACATCCAATTAGCAGCTCATTAATTAAAGTTAATTTGGCGAGAGCGTTGACGTAAACACGGAATCATTACGACGCCGGACAAAAAGCACTGATTTGACGCGGCGAGTTGAACGGAGAGTGCGCTAACCACGGCCGGTTGTCGATCACGCCCGGAGAGCGGGCATCGCCACCTGACCGGCTCCTGGAGCGCCGACGACACTCGCGACTGTCTTCACCTGGCCCGCTACGTCTTGATTGTATTGTGAAATTCATCAGAATGTGTTTGTATTTGTCAGATTTCTGTTTCTGCCTACGTAACCAGGGTAGGGGGGTGCCGCTGGTTAAATAATTGGTTGACACACCGAGGTACTGTCTGCGTACCTGCTCAACACTACCCGAACCTGTAACACAGACATTTCGCCGAGCAAACGTTCGGCCGATCCATAAATTCGCTGGCCGATTGCAAGACGAAAATCGCCTAAGTTCTGCTCTGCGCGGCAGGCGCAAACGTTCTGTCATTGGTCGAGCCGCGCATGAATATGCATACGGTGTAGACCAATCAGCGCGCGCTATTCGTGACGGTCGCTGGTAAGCGAGCAAATCGCAGTGTTTGCACTTTGTTTATATGACGTGTGTTTGCAACAGACATCAGCACATTGCAAACATTCGCGGCCGCGGTCAACAAAAACACTGACGTCGTTTGTTCGTTCGCTGGTGTCATCGTCTTTACAGACGACGACAGTTGAAGAGAAAGACATGTGCAACGCTAGCAACAACGCCACCGGGCCGGCCGGAGCCGGGGCGCTCTTGCCGTACGGACTCAAGTTCGCTGTGCCAACGCCGTTCACACACCTCGCAGTCGCAGGACTGTCTCCCGCCGCCTTCGACCTCCACCGGGCGCAACTCCTCGACTACAACGCCCGGGTCCGATGCGCCCTCACGCCGGGTTACGCAGCAGCGGCAGCGGCGGCGGCGGCGGCGTCGATCCACGGCGTTCCCGGGTTCCACTTCGCCCCGCACTGTGACCCCGTCGCCTACCTGTACAAGAACGACCAGCGGGCTCGCTTCATGCACGAGGAGCCGAAGCCAAGCCACAGCTACATCGGCCTCATCGCCATGGCCATCCTCAGCTCGGAGGACAAGAAGCTCGTCCTCAGCGAGATCTATCAGTGGATCCTCGACAACTACGCCTACTTCCGCAGTCGAGGACCCGGCTGGCGGAACAGCATCCGACACAACCTCTCCCTCAACGACTGCTTCGTCAAGTCCGGCCGCAGCGCCAACGGCAAGGGACACTACTGGGCCATCCACCCGGCCAATCTGGACGACTTCGAGAAGGGTGACTTCCGCAGACGTCGTGCCCAGCGACGTGTCCGCAAGGCGATGGGATTGTCCGTGCCCGAGGAAGACGATAGCCCGAGCCCCACGCCTCCGACCGCCGCCGACTGGCAGGAGAGGATGCTAGCGGGAAAGGAAGACCGAGCAGGCGAGGACGACCCGGTTTGTCCCCGCGCCGACTCGTTCTTGCCGCTGCCACTGGCCGCTGCACCGATGTCGTCAGTCAGTGTCTGTCAGCCTGTCGCCAGCCGTCGCCATCACGGTAAGAAGCGACTGTTCGATGTCGCCAGTCTACTTGCGCCGGATACAGACTCTGACTCTGACGAGGACACCTGTCGCCTCGACGCTGACAGTTGTCGCCTTGACGCCGGTCCGCCGTCCAAATATCTCCGGCCGACAGATTGCGACGTTGTCGACCTGTCGTCAGGGCCCAACGACGAGGCGCTGGACAGCGGTGACACACGGCAACCTTCAGACGACACCCCGGACAGTGCACTGTGTGTCAACCACCTGGCTAGCGGCGACATAGCGACAATGTCAGGTCCAGGCCGACGGGACAAGACGTGGCCACCCGCGTCCCCTTCCCCCGTCGTCGGCTCCTTCCAAGTACCCACTACTTGGGGCGATTTCCCTGCTCGGGAACGCGCAGGGACCGGGATGGAAGAGGAAACAGCATTGGGATTGAAATGGAAGGATGCGTTCTCCCGAATTGTTCTTGCGCGCCCCTTCCTTGATTCACAACACGTCAAAACGCAAACTTAGAACAGTATGTATTCCATATGGACATACCACAAATGGGTTTCTCTCTCTCTCTATATATATATAAATATATATATATATATATATATATATATATATATATATATATATATATATATAAATATATATATATATATATATATATATATATATATATATATATATATATATATATATATATATATATATATATATATATATATATATATATATATATATATATATATATATATATATATATATACACACATATATAAATATATATACATACATATATATAATATATATATATATATATATATATATATATATATATATTATTATATATATGTATGTATGTATATATATATATATATATATATATATATATATATATATATATATATATATATATATATATATATATATATAACTAGTATATATGTAACCGGATGTAACTAGTTGAGCATAAATTATTATGCGTTTATGTCTTGTGTCTAAATATATAATATGTAAAAAAAAATTGTATTTATATATTTATTTATAGGTATATAAATAAATATATAATACTATTAAATTGGCGACGTATTGGTGTAATTATTTATGCAATTATTGTGAAATTAGATAAATAGAAGTTCGCTGTATCCGCACAAGCTATAGACGCGTATTTAAGGCGTCCTATAAAACTGCAAGCACATATATGGATCAATGCGTCGTTGTCGTTCAGTGGATGTCTAATAATTACTCATTCAACGATTCTGTCTACTTAGTACTTAGTACTTTGTACTTAGTAGTCGCTCAATGTATTAGAAAGTGCAAAAGATACTTAATTTATGTTTTACTGTTATCCGCTATTTGATAAAAAATTCGAACAACTTGTTTTGTGAGGAAGTGCAATTGTCCTGTGAACGGACAACTATAGCATTGTAAGTGTTATTAAAATATCACAACATATGGCCGTGTCAGCGTTATTGTGATCGAAAGAAAGCATTAGTTATTAGTCAATGGATTTACTGGAAATAATAGTCGTGATTTATTTAAAATTATTACACGTGATGTTTAGACCGTACAACAACCATATAACGCGGACGGAGCCTGCACGCGTGCAACTACGCCAATTGGGTTCATATGCATGTAGCGGCGTTGAGTAAAGATCAATACAAAGGTACACCGATAATTGTACTCTTTCTCAGAGAAGGTGATAAATGAATGGAACAAACTGCCAAATTATTGGGTTAATGCTAGTAGTGTGAATATGTTTAAAAATAGAATTGACAGATATTTTATAAGGGCGGGCTACACATAGATGAGAAAATTGTTGGACTCCCGATAAGCCAATGGCTTCCTTGTCCACTTGCCATCTGGAACTTGTTGTTTGGGATGGCAATCTTGTTAAAACTTGTTAAATCTAATTCATCTACGTGTTTCCCACCCTTAAGGTATATTTGTCAATGTTGTGTTATACATATATTCACCCTGCTCTGGCATTTAATACGAAATTACGTGCCAATACATTATCATTTAGCAACGCAGAAGTGATGCATTTGCAGAGTTTCCAAGAAAACTATTAGTGATTATTTTCATGACGAAAATTGTGCGGCCGACAATGACGGAGACGCTCGGCGTACAACAACGATAACAACAACGTGTTGACAAGTTCGCTAATTACGAGTTTATTCTTGACGACCACAATCAGCGCCGTCTGCTCACGTCACGCTTTTGTTAGTGAATGCGAGTAATGTTGGGTGCGCCTTTGCCGTCAATTCCACGACTGTAAACTGCTAAATGCCAGGATGTTTACGATGCTATTTGGCATCAGGAGTATTCAGAATTAATGTGAAGAGATGGGGCATTTGATAACGGGCGTTGAGTTTATTTACGAATTCTCTTAAACG
>OY759273.1:31529035-31546535 GCA_963662155.1 Lamellibrachia columna | reverse complement strand
TATATATATATATATATATACATATATATATATATATATATATATATATATATATATATATATATATGGCAAAGTTGAGCATACTGGTAATATGGGCCACTTTCATAATTTAGAATACGAATGAATACGAATATATATATATATATATATATATATATATATATATATATATATATATATATAATTTATATATATATATATATATGATCATATATATATATATATATATATATATATATATATATATATATATATATATATATATATATTATCGTCATAATGCAGGCATCGCCTACGAAGCGGCTCGCTTAATGACTATTGTTTAATGGTGCAAAATATTTATGATTTGTATCAATGGCAGATGAAAAGTTGTTGGCGTTCGTTGCGTCAAAGTAGCTGTCATCATCTGATCTACTAAAATGGGCGCTCGATGACCACGATATTATTGCTTACGTCATAGAGTACGCAAAAACAGACGATCCTTTGATTCTTTTAAAACCGAACGACAATCGATTGCGACGACATAGAGAATGTAGAACATAGTCCCCAACATTTAAACTACATTGAAGGCGTATGAAATATAATGTATGGTACTTTTGCTATATATGCATCCCCCCCCCCGTGTTCGCACTCAATGACTGGCGGAGTAGCAAAAAACTGTGCAACTTCGTCACCGTGCCGTATGATCCGCGGGCGATGCACTTCGCTAAGGTACGTTTTGATATAAATACGTATACGCTGTCTGTCGGCGCCCCAAAGCCCCTGGTCGCAGCTGTATGTTACGTCGGCCGAGCCCTCTCGCTCGGTCTGTCCGTCAGATCTTGTGACAGAGCCCGACAGCGATCGTGACTCGATAAACGGACAACCTGGTGATGGTGACGCGACATTCGGACATAGAGATGTCACTGTGAGCGTGTCACCCTGACATCGACATGTCAATAGACACTGTGTCACATATATATGTCACATTAAGTCTAGCAGCAGGGTTTTCTTCGGAGTGGGTTATGTCCGCAGGGGTTTCGTCCGAGGCGTCATGTCCTGGACGCGTTTCCTATTATACTCGACCCGCTTTCTGGTTTCTGTGACACTCGCTGTGTATCAGTGTCTGTCTGCCTGTCTGCCTGTCTCTCTGTCTGTCTGTCTCTCTCTCTCTCTCTCTGTCTGTATATTACGCACACGCACACACACGTGCACACGCGCACGCGCACACATTCACGTCATCCTATATAGACTAAAATATTCACTCTATCCCAGCATACATATTATTTCTGGCCACGATTTATTAAATATACGACCGATATCAAAACGAAATAATTAAACGTAAAACATATCAAAAGCAACAGAAACCTGCAAATATGCTTTCTTTCGGACCCGTCCTTGTGTGGCAACAGACCAACAGCCTATGGTGAACAACACGGTTGTTTCCTGCTCAATGGGAACCAAGTGTAAACAAACGTCACGTCTCGTTAACCAACGACATCCTGCAAGTGGCCATGCAGCGAGCAGGGGCAGGCCAGATAACCTTTCCCCGCCCTTCTCACGCGAAGGAACGGCCTGCGACGTAACGAAGGAACAAAACCGAGCGAAGGCGAACAAAGGCGAGCGACACCGCACACAGATCCCGTCGTCTCGGCCGTCAGAACATCTGTTGTCGTGTCGCCAGTCTCACGCGACGACCAGACCGGCGACAAAGTCGTGGGGAAAACTCCCGGGAAGAGGGACGAAAGGCTGGGGTGGGAGGTGTGTCGACACCCTCGGGTGACGGGTGAGGTTTGAACACTGTGTCTGCGGTCTTTTCGTGGTCGCTCGTTGTTTAATGTGACCGTCTGTTGCGCCACATCGGACGCCCACCACATCGGACGCCCACAACATCGGACGCCCACCCTGCCAATTATAGGAGCGGAAAACAGAGGAACAGCGACGTTTTACGTAAAACTGTCGACGTGATCGATTTACTTGTTATGTTGCGCAGTTCCTTGTGTTATCTCTTATACGCCTGCACACAGGGCCTATAATATTACTTGTTATGTTGCGCAGTTCCTTGTGTTATCTATTATACGCCTGCACACAGGGCCTATAATATTACTTGTTATGTTGCGCAGTTCCTTGTGTTATCTCTTATACGCCTGCACACAGGGCCAATAATATTACTTGTTATGTTGCGCAGTTCCTTGTGTTATCTCTTATACGCCTGCACACAGGGCCTATAATATTACTTGTTATGTTGCGCAGTTCCTTGTGTTATCTCTTATACGCCTGCACACAGGGCCTATAATATTACTTGTTATGTTGCGCAGTTCCTTGTGTTATCTCTTATACGCCTGCACACAGGGCCTATAATATTATGTGGAATATGGAAGAAAGAAATATATTAAAGCTGGAAAAATGCAAAGAAGAACAATTTGATTTATCTCAAACATGGGAGAGATTATGTACGAAGAACGTCTAAATATGGGTTGACAATATTGTAGAGACATGATAAAAATGCTGAATCAATCAAACTGAATTGTTTTAAATTATGGAATGTTTATAAACATTTATTTAGAGTAATGTGTGCAAACGCATGGAAAGTAAAACAATAGCGGGTATAAGAATGGCATTCGTTTGGCCATCGACTAATATTTTTTCTAAATAAAATATGTTTTTCTCGCGGAGTTACTTGTTACGTGACTTGTCGCTCCGCGGAAACCTCTTCTTTCTTTTCCTAAAAGTAATATCAGGTTATGCGATTTGTTTGTATAACAGGGATTCATAATACCTTTAAAAGTAGTGCAAATACGTGTAATGATAACGATAATGATAATATCGTCTGTGTGGCAATGCGTAATAATAATAATAACAATAATAATAATAATAACAATAATAATAATAAACGATGAATAATTTTTAGTAATAATAATAATAATAGCAACAACAATAACAATGACTATTATTATTATTACACGGTGTCATAGAACTGTTTATTTCGTATTCAGCACGTACATTTTCATCGTCCATACAAATAATAAGATGGACCCAATCACATAATAATAATAATAATAATAATAATAATAATGTTTACATTAATTAATTTGCATTAAATAATTTTGAAATAATTAATTTAGAATTATTTTTTATTCACCTCGCAAGATTGTTGAACATAATCGACAAACTAGTGAATGTGGAAATGCTAAAATGTTAACGTTATTGATTGTCGCGAAATTCCTGTTGACATAACGCCATCAGTGGTCCATCAAATAATCGAACTTCGAATCCAGTCGCTCATTGCTTGACAACACCCTCCTTTTCAAAGTGTACGAAAATTGGCAAATTAGTTCCTAAGTCAGCACCACATACAACGGTGTGTTTTCGGCAACATTCAAACATTTGTGCATCTCAAATATAAAAAGCAGCGAAGTCGCTTGTACATTTTAAAAACATTATTGTAAAATATTTCACAATATTAAATAACTCGCGATTGTTTTCTATCAACGTCTTTTATGATAACGAATATTAAATTGTGTTAAAATGTTATTACATCAAGTCATCTTGACCGCAGTTGGGTGACTGTTCCATTAGCTTCGTTGGTTTACTAAGTTGTGTTATTTGACCCAAGTCGGTAAATACCGGCGACAACCAAGATCATAATTATCCTATGCTTGTGTAAATATCTGGCCACCCTATTAGAGAGGGGTCACGGGTTGCAATAAGGATGTAACCCCAGCGGCAGACTGTCAGGCGACAACTCTACATGTCTCCGAGGAGATGCCGTCATCCCAGTATGGCCACCGAGTGATATTATGATTGCCCCGAGAGACGCTAGAAAGCGCTCGCATTCAGGCGGCGTCTTCTAAGCAGGCAATAAGCGACAGCGCGGTCGCCATAATGACTCTCTCGAGACGCGCACACAATAAATATCTGATTAAATCGCCCGTGATTAAACATATTACTTTCAGCTGTAACATAATCGTCTTTCGCTGCCGAAAATTGCTGCGGCGTTTTCGCACAGTTTATCCGGCAGTTGCACACCGCTAAACGGATTTACACTTTCCCGCCTGAAGACCGAAGGGGATAATTTCCCTAGAATTGCGTAAGTGGCGCGGCGAACAAGTTCAATCACTGCTCGGTGCCTGCGACCTGTCTTCGTGCAGGGCCGTCACGTATGGCCGGTACCTCTGCTCTGGGGTCACGTGTCACTGCAACCGTATCGAATGGTGCATTTTAGACGTAGTACTCTTGAAGACGGGCTTCTGTCGAGGTAACATGGTAAACCATTAAGTTACTATACGCATGTGTTTACAATTCAGGGCAGACTGTGCAGTTGCCCAGAGGCCTCTACAAAATCATCGCACGGGGGGCTCCACAAAACATTTTTGGGTCATAGTCAGTGTTCTACGTTGGCCTGCAAAAGGTTCTGGTCAGCCGGGTTAGCACCTTTAACTGTATGGTCCACCAACTGTATAACAACGTATTGACCTCAAACACGTCAACAGTGATATAGTTATATATGACGTGAGGTAGGTACTATTCTGATAATACCTACTTAACTGATTCTGATAATATTTCCTTTACCCTAACAATTGTTTTTTTATATCCTGCTTTTCCAAAAAGCCACCCTACAGTATTCATTACCAGTAAATTACTGTGGTGTACAATGCGACATATTTATATACAAAATGACATATTTAACTTGTTTTTCCTCTTTTGGCAAACGTGTACAATAAATTTCCAAAATGTAAACATTGCCATATCCCCTCTTCGCTTTGGGATCACGTTTTCGCAACAAGAATAATATGTTGTGTCATTACGTTGTAGCAGTTGTGACAATTGACAAACTAATGGGTGATTCAGCCAGGTGATTTACATGCTCAAAGGCAACCAACGTATTAAGCATACATATGCACCGACTTGCTCGGTATGGAGGAGGGGTAGCTACAGTGATAGGATGACCAGTCAATCACTGTTCCAATAAATTATTAGTGTTTGTTAGTTAGTCGTTGTAGTAAACCAGGTAGTAGTGGTGATGGGATGGTGATGGTTTGTTGTTGTTGTTGTTGTTGTTGTTCTTGGTGGTGGTGGTGGTGGTAGCAGTAGTAGTTGTGGGGGTGGTTGTGGGGGTAGTTGTGGGGGTAGCTGTGGGGGTAGTTGTGGGGATGGTTGTGGGGGTAGTTGTGGGGGTGGTTGTGGGGGTGGTTTGGGGGTAGTTGTGGGGGTAATTGTTGGGGTGGTTGTGGGGTGATTGTGGGGGTTGTTGTGGGGGTGGTTGTGGGGGTGGTTGTGGGGGGTAGTTTTGGGGGTGGTTGTGGGGTGGTTGTGGGGGTGGTTGTGGGGGGGGGGGTGTTTCTATCACGATTACGTTCGCTGTAATGAATCCAGTTCCACGAGAACTATGACCTATGAACTATGACCTCTCAAACCATGCCTCATGTCCAGATTTAAAAAAAAAATTTTTTTTTAACACCGATTAATTTGGTCTTCTGTCATATTACATGATTGTTATTAATCGTCCTTTCTGAACATCGTTGTTTCCCAACCTCTCTCGTGCCAATCTTCCTTCTAACATGGCAGGTTGTACCATGGTATGCCCACTTTGTGACTACCGACATACACATGTGATGTATTCCGAGCGTATTTGAGAGTACTGGTAAATAACCCCGCCCAAAAATGCCGGAAACCTCGAAACAACAAAGCAGTCCTTGCAGTCGGCTTGTATTCGTCTTCGTCGTCAGCCAGGCGTGTCGGAGTGTCAGCCACGCGTGACGGAGTCGACGGGGTTCACACACCGGATTACACGTCGGGCAACAACATTTAGTCGTTAAGTAGAATGATTGTATCAACATAAAATCACACGGTCACTTTCACATGGCCCTGCATACGTGCTTACAATATCATACAAGTAAAATAAAGTCGAACTTTATTATCACTTACTTAAGCAAGGCAATGAATAGAAGATGTGACAGGAATATGCCGTTGTGTTGGGTATTAGTTATGAGAGGTATATGTAGACAATTTTACAAAACATGCACGAAGTCTGTCAATGGTTGTTTTTAAATATTGATGAAAAAGGGTATGGTTTACCACTACGAAAGTATTACACAACTACATCCGGGTTATCTAATATAATTTAGTAGGCGATGCCATAAAAATAAATACCTTTCGTTTTATGTTAAAACGCTCAAGTGCTCCAGTAATTATCGAACTTGTTAAAGCGAAACAAAATTCGTGGGCTATGCACCTAAAAGACATTATAAAAACTAACAATATGCAAATAAAATCAAGCATATCACAACAGTCGTTTACTCAGAATGTGTTCTAAAAGGAGATTCCGGTCAGTTCGCCGGTTGACCGAGGGCTGACATGTTAACCAGCGCGATCGATAAGCGCATACGCAGTTCTATGAAATCTGGGTAACCTACACTACCTGTGACATATTAAGTGAGGCCGGTACACACAGAACCAACGGGAAGTCTCAAACAAAGGTTCTGTTTTGACATAAAAAGGACTAATTTAGTAAACAGAGGCCAAACTATGTTACATATATTGAGTTTGAACGCAAACAGAATGATCATATCGTACTGGCAAGCAGAAGATGTAAATGATCATATCGTACTGGCAAGCAGAAGATGTAAATGATCATATCGTACTGGCAAGCATAAGAATAGGTGTATGCAACTATATTTTCATTTCGCGAGCGAATATTGCCTATGACACTCGTGATGTAGGGTTATAATTATAACAATTTGACGCGGCCCCTGAAATCAAGATGCTGTGTGTTCAACAAGGTTTTCTTAATAAATCACTTGCGTGATATTCTTAATTGTAGTTGCAAATGATTATGCCTAAGTAAAATGTATAGGTGCGTGGGCCCAAAACCATGACTTCTGTTTCCCTTTAAATCAAGAAAATCAAGCATTGAGATGCTTAAGGCGAGGTTCTTTGATTACGGCTGATACGTTCAACGTCTATTAGGATCCATCCGCCATTACACATTAGGAAAGTGAGGATTTCGTGTAAAGTGTGAATTGTTTTATAGCACATTTGCATTGGATAAGTGAAGAATTTTTTTATATTTCTATATTACTGCATTATGTCTGTCGATTAATGGCAGTGCCAGGAGATGACTAATCGTGTATCAAATCATTTCTCACACGACATTAGATAATTGACATATAATGTGCTATGAAAGTTTAAATAAAATCGTTGGACATAATTTTCCAAGTGGCCCAGGAAACCCTATAATGTTCATCGAAATTATACTGTGGGCTGGAGACGGCGGCCTTGCGACACCGACGGACCACCAAGAGGAAACCGCGGCCACCGACTGGTCGCCAAGGGCCCACCAACGACAAGTCCAGCTTCAGTCAGACACGATGACCGACGTATCACCTGTCACTGTTTACCAGCGTGACGACAGCTGACGCCAGGTGACGCCGGCCTGTCACTCAATCACGTGTGCTTAGTGCCGCTCGACACGTTTCGTCGGCGGCAAGCGGAATTCACCAACCGTGGCGTCCACGACACAGGGTCAGACCAACCAAGACTTACCCCGCGCCTAGTCGACTGGGTGCGTGGGCGTCTGTTGCTAAACAAGCCGGTGCAATATACAGGTGGGACGTCGCCACATTTAATCAAATACTTTAATAATTATAATATTAGTATTTTGCATAATAATAATAATAATAATAATAATAATAATAATAATAATAATAATAATAATAATAATAAAGTCATAACAACAACAACAACACCAAAATGAAATATGAAATATATGTTGATGTTTTTGTTATTTACGGAAAACGACATTTAATTTAAAACATGTTCAAAATCCAGTTTAGTTATCTGATTAAACATGATTAAACTTAAATTGTTTACACAAAGAATGCGCACACACGGATATGCACAATAAATTATATAACATAATATAAGATATATAACATAATATAATATATACACTGATGGTATTGATATGTGCAACTGAAGCTGAGTAATAAGCGACAGCCCCTTCTAGAGACGCCAACTGTAGCAGGAGAGACGACAAGCAAGGTCGGCATCGATTGCTCGAGGACGTCGCTGGCGTTCTCACGGATTGCCTAGGCTGGAGCTGATGATTTGGCGCTAATATAATAACACTTTATATTCGATTACTAATTACACAGGTGTTTAGCTGATTTCGCCTGATTAATGTTATAATTAGGTTCGCGCGGCAGTATGGTTCGTGTCGACAGACGGAGGATCAGCCGGCGGCTACATCCGTGTGGCAGGCCGCTTATGGGCCCAATCGTTGGTCGTCGCCGAATCGGTAGCCATTAGGCTCCGAATAACAACGCAGGTGTTTTATTGTTAAACGTGCAGCCTGAACGTTTCTGTAGTAAAACCATCTTACATAGTATAAATGTATCTACTCTAACACATTTAATGTGTTTCAAGGAACCAACATTTTATAATATAATTTGACTATTATATGTTTAATTTAAATGTTTCGATTCGAATATATTGTCTACGATGTATACTGGAAGGCACGGACGTGTTCATGAACGTATACATCGGTCAAATATTGTCTACGATGTATACTGGAAGGCACGGACGTGTTCATGAACGTATACATCGGTCAAATTATATTAATAAATTGTGATTCATTAAAACACATTTGGGCCATTGATATTTTAGAGTATAGAGGTATATACTACATAATCTGATTTTATGATGCAAACGATCATGTTGTTTACCTTTAAGGTAATGCTTGCATATTACTTCATATCCACTATTCAAATTATCATAACAGGTTATTCATGGCAATGTTAATGTTTAGAAACGGAAACACATTAAACCACAACCACCGTTATCAGCAAAACTTGTCATTGTTATCACCATCGGTTTGGTCGTTGCATGTTTTATTTTATTATCCTTTTTGATATATTTAAATTATTGTTTTTCGTTTATAATTATATCCGAATCGTTGCTATATCGAAGATATACTTAGCAATTCCGGTAAAATCAATATTCGTATATACTAAAGATATAGTATCATATGAGTTCACAGGAATATTTGGAACTTTGTTTGCTGTTTGTGCGTTCGCTATGCGTGTTTTTATTGGCGCTGCTACCATTCTGATTTATTCCAAACAGTATCACATTAAATGTACTAATAACCACCGATACGCGATAATTTATACTAATAGTTGACATAAATGAATAAAAAACTAATGTGCACATTTTATGATATACAGTAGGCGCTGGTCAGTTGCATAAGTTAGTATTTGACATTGTACTAGAAATTCCAAATTCACGAGTTAATAATTTGTAAAACTAGTTGTTTCAGTGCAATCTACGTTGAGCAGATATCGGAGCATGTCATGGAACGGCGTGCACACGCGCTCCCGCACTCCCGCATTGACACCCGCGTAATCACCGCTTCCAGCCATTCATTAGCGCTGCATTATCTCGCACGTCGAAGAGGCCGCCTAATTGTAGCTCCAATCAAATCACGTCTTTATTATCGCTCATTGTATTCACTATCAATATTGCCATTTCACGTGGCTCGGCCGCACTAATCAATGTTATTAAGCACCCTCGACGGTCGCCCGCCGCGCCACTCAAGTCCCGCGACGCACTCAGGCAAACGCCAGCCAATGAGCGTCGCTGGCGTTATTGCACCGGCGACCAACCTTGCACGCGCCAGACGTAACGCGCCGAGCTGCGCCCGCTAAATAATATATAGATGTGTAGCGTAGCGAAACGTCATCCGGCTGTTTACGGCAAACTCGATTGGAAAACAAACATGAACTTAATATAAATATATATATATATATATATATATATATATATATATATATATATATATATATATAAAATATATATATATATATATATATATATATATATATATATATATATATATATATATATATATATATATATATATATATATATATATATATATATATATTTTATATATATATATATATATATAATATTATGCATCAATCGTATTGTATGACTTATGCTGACAGGTGTAATGCCATCTTCTACGTTTACATCGGTCGCGACAAGTCGATCAAATCGGTTTATTTGGTTTCTTTCATTACGGACACATTGACAAGTTCACCTTAATAATATAATAATAATAATAATAATAATTGACTTCTATATATATATATATATTGGTCTTTACGTTCTTTTATACGTTTTTCACAGCGAAAATCTTCCAGTTCTGGAATCAGCTTCGTTCTGTTTCTAATGCATTTGTACCGCGTTTTCCCACTGCCCCGTGTTGGTGAGAGTGGGGTACGATTGACGTAGAAGTCACTCAAGTGTCAATTTCCCCGTCACCTGATCCCATTACGCAGACCCGACAGAGACGTTCTGAAACAATACACTAGGCTCTCACGGACGGACAAAGACAAAACGGCCAATCAGAAGACGCGACATGACGTCACACGGCGTGACGCCAAACTGACTTTTTCGCTGCTAATTATTCGCACTTATCGTCCAGTGATCGTTATTCGCAAGGGAACAACGTCCCGAAACCCGTTCCCGCGGGTGAACGACGTATAGTGTAGCAATCACTCCCGCGAGGTCGTTCCCAGTGTGCGGGAGAGAAGCCACACCTGTCCCATTGTCAGACTCTGTCACTCCCGCGTCAACGGAAAACTTGCCCCGCCGTCTCCAGCCGCTCAAGTACCGGCGAAAAAGTGTGTTCTTTGTTCGCTCGAGAACGCCTGTCAGCAACTGCGGCTAGAAACGAGACCTTCCTGTCCTGCATGTCCCACGAGGCGAAACAGCTTTCACTCGGAATTTCAGTCTGTGACAAAAGTTTGACCTAATTTCTTACACATTTCTTCGCACAAAATAGGACAGAAATTCCACTCAAGTAATAGTATTTTAGGACTTGATTGACTGATTGATGCAATGCTATGCATGTAAATCAATTGAAAATATTTGATTTGAAGTTGATTCAGACACTATATAAAATGTTATATATATATATATATATATATATATATATATATATATATATATATATATATATATTATATATATATATATATATATATATATATATATATATATACATATATATATACATACATACATACATACATACATACATACATACATACATACATACATACATACATACATACATACATACATACATACATACATACATACATACATATATATATATATATATATATATATATATACATATATATATATATGGGAAATGTGACGATTTCTAAGGGGTCGTTAAATTCACCGATGATATCTGAAAAATTATGCTAGCAACAAGGAAAATTTTATACATGCAAAAGAAAGCAAAAATTAAAAGGGGTATGTTGTGTAATTCGAACGATCGCGCCAGCAGAGAATTTGATTTCAAATCGTATTTCAAGTCGTTTTTCTAATTCAGCGAGTCATCGTTCTTATATTACCAGTTAATTTATGTGTGCTCACGTAAGAGATCGGTTTGTCGTTTGGCAGTACGAAGTAATGGCGAAAGATCTAGCAACCGAAATCTGATATGTTGCTGTAAACCGTTTTCCACTAGACCCAATCTACAGAGACGAGTACGTTTTCGAAAAAGTAATACCACCTAGCGGGAATTAATTGGGTCTAATCAAGTTATTCCTGTAGTTTTCGGCGTGGTTGGTTGGGAATATTCTCTCTTCGTGAGTATGCTATCAGTAACAGCCGCGTCAAAGAAGCCCGACGTTGCAGTCTATGATAACAACTCCCAGACTAACAGCCGGGATAGCAGTCTCTGATAACAACTCCCAGTGTAACAGCCCGATGTATCAATCTCTGATAATAACTTCCAGTGCGACAGCCCGATGTAACAGTATCTGATAACAACTTCCAGTGTAACAACCCGATGTAGCAATCTCTCATAGCAACTTCCAGTATAACAGCCCGATGTAACAGTCTTTGATGACAACTTTCAGTGTAAAAGCCCGGTGTAACAGTCTCTGATAATAACGTTCAATGTAACTGTCCGATGTAGCAGTATGCGATAAAAACTCCCAGTGTAACTATCCTGTGTAGCAGTCTCTGATAACAACTCCTATTTTACCAGTATGATGTAGCAGTCTGTGATAGCAACTCCGAAGTGTAACAGTCCGAACTATTACATTTCTCTGAGAGTACAGGAGACGTAGAGATGGTGTGCGAGGAAACGGTGCTGACGCTGTCGAGACGACTCGGAGAGACTCGGAGAGACTCGGAGAGACTTTCCGTGTCGGAGACTGGAGTGGATCGGACGCATCAACGTGCTCCAATCTAAGATGCTCCAATCCGGTGCGACGCTCCGTGAACAGGGACTGGAGTCGTCGTACAGAATAGATGGGAGGAGTTGTCGTATAGAATGGATGGACTGGAGTAGCCGTAGAGAATGGACGGGCTGGAATCGTCGTATATAATGGATGAACTGGAGTCGCCGTAGAAAATGGATGGACTGGAGTCGTCGTATATAATGGATGAACTGGAGTAGCCGCAGAAAATGGATGGACTGGAGTCGTAAATAATGGATGAACTGGAGTCGCCGTAGAAAATGGATGGACTGGAGTCGTCGTACATAATGGATGAACTGGAGTAGCCGCAGAAAATGGATGGACTGGAGTCGTCGTATATAATGGATGAACTGGAGTAGCCGCAGAAAATGGATGGACTGGAGTCGTAAATAATGGATGAACTGGAGTCGCCGTAGAAAATGGATGGACTGGAGTCGTCGTACATAATGGATGAACTGGAGTAGCCGCAGAAAATGGATGGACTGGAGTCGTAAATAATGGATGAACTGGAGTCGCCGTAGAAAATGGATGGACTGGAGTCGTCGTATATAATGGATGAACTGGAGTAGCCGCAGAAAATGGATGGACTGGAGTCGTAAATAATGGATGAACTGGAGTCGCCGTAGAAAATGGATGGACTGGAGTCGTCGTACATAATGGATGAACTGGAGTAGCCGCAGAAAATGGATGGACTGGAGTCGTAAATAATGGATGAACTGGAGTCGCCGTAGAAAATGGATGGACTGGAGTCGTCGTATATAATGGATGAACTGGAGTAGCTGCAGAAAATGGATGGACTGGAGTCTTCGTATATAATGGATGAACTGGAGTCGCCGTAGAAAATGGATGGACTGGAGTCGCCGTAGAAAATGGATGGACTGGAGTCGTCGTATATAATGGATGAACTGGAGTAGCCGCAGAAAATGGATGGACTGGAGTCGTAAATAATGGATGAACTGGAGTAGCCGCAGAAAATGGATGAACTGGAGTCGCCGTAGAAAATGGATGAACTGGAGTCGCCGTAAAAAATGGATGAACTGGAGTCGCCGTAGAAAATGGATGGACTGGAGTCGCCGTAGAAAATGGATAGACCGGAGTCGCCGTAGAAAATGGATGGACCGGAGTCGCCGTAGAAAATGGATGGACCGGAGTCGCCGTAGAAAATGGATGAACTGGAGTCGCCGTAGAAAATGGATGAACTGGAGTCGCCGTAGAAAATGGATGAACTGGAGTCGCCGTAGAAAATGGATGGACTGGAGTCGCCGTAGAAAATGGATGGACTGGAGTCGCCGTAGAAAATGGATGGACTGGAGTCGCCGTAGAAAATGGATGGACTGGAGTCGCCGTAGAAAATGGATGGACTGGAGTCGCCGTAGAAAATGGATGGACTGGAGTCGCCGTAGAAAATGGATGGACTGGAGTCGCCACTAACGGGAAGTAAATATGCCTTATGCTCTATTGGAAAAGAAAGGTAGAGTTATCCACAGTCATACAATGACGCGAAAATAGAGTGAATCTATTGCGTCAGGACGTATCAGTGACGTCGCCTCTCTTCCGATGTTCAATGTGCTACGACAAAGCGCGAGGTACTCAGGTGTTGCTCTCGAAGTAGCAGACGTGGCGACCGTCAAAGAGAGCGCAGATGACGTTATCTCTGCGCCGTTCACGACTTCAGTTCAATTAGCAACTCGTCGGAATTAATTAAGTTCCTGCCCTTTTGATGTTGGTCCTGTGGCCTGCGATCAACCTCACGCTGGCTTGTAGTTGTGACGTCACCTTCCTTCTTGAAGTAGTACCCAATAACATGTTCTTTATTACCAAAACTGCTTAATGACTATAGTCGTACCGGCCTAAACAACACGAATCACCAAACAACGTAATGTCTATGTCTATTTACAATCGCCACATTCACTGGCTCACACATGCACGGGCGCAGTCACGCAGGGTATCCGTGCACATGCATGGCCGCGTCAATACTGAACCCAGGAAAAACATAGTCCAAAATCCCACAAGGACATAATCCCACGGACT
Organism: Lamellibrachia columna; assembly: GCA_963662155.1. NCBI lineage: Eukaryota > Metazoa > Annelida > Polychaeta > Sabellida > Siboglinidae > Lamellibrachia > Lamellibrachia columna. The sequence continues at coordinate 31,532,235 of OY759273.1, read as the reverse complement.
AAATCGCACAGGCCGTAATTCCACCGGCCAAAATATCACAACATGAAAAAAAGATAGAATCCCATAACGACAAACACGTGTTATTTTCTAATGATTTGTATCACTTTAGCATTGTCTCGTGGCGCGGTATAATGACTATGATTTTCCATGAAATAGTAACAACGTGTGCCTTTTCTTTCTCCAGTGGGACAATAACATATTTCAAATCGTCTAAAAAAGTTAAATTGATTTGGAAGCATGCAAATTTGCTCACATTTGGTTTATTTATCGCTTAGTTTTGGTCATGAAAAAAATGCATAAACCTACAATAGACCAGCAGCATTTTGGGCTGTCGGATTACACTCTGCATGGGATTTTTTTCGTATGAATTATGTCCTATGGGATTTTGCCCCGGATTCCTGGAAACACAATGGCCAAAATAGCATTTACAGTTACACGGCATAGCACAATTAAGCAAAAACACCAAACTAAGCATCTTTACCAAGCCTGAAGATGAATTATCTCACGCCAGAACAAGTTGCCAGGAAACAGGACTTCTCACACGGGGAGTTTGCCATGAACTCACTGCATTGCATCTTGTTGCGGCGTCGATCTACAGCTAGTCTCTCGCTGTCCCACCGCAGAGACAGTTTGCCATCACATCTACAGCTCTGTGTTGCCTCCGTGCCCGTCTGACGCTAACAGAGGAACAACAGGACGTATATAATACAGAGAGGAACAACAGGACGTATATAATACAGAGAGGAACAACAGGACGTATATACTACAGAGAGGAACAACAGGACGTATATAATGCAGAGAGGAACAACAGGACGTATATAATGCAGAGAGGAACAACAGGACGTATATAATGCAGAGAGGAACAACAGGACGTATATAATGCAGAGAGGAACAACAGGACGTATATAATGCAGAGAGGAACAACAGGACGTATATAATGCAGAGAGGAACAACAGGACGTATAATGCAGAGAGGAACAACAGGACCTATATAATGCAGAGAGGAACAACAGGACGTATATAATGCAGAGAGGAACAACAGGACGTATATAATACAGAGAGGAACAACAGGACGTATATAATGCAGAGAGGAACAACAGGACGTATATAACGCAGAGAGGAACTACAGGACGTATATAATACAGAGAGGAACAACAGGACGTATACAATACAGACATGCAGCGGGTGAAGACGCTAACAAACGAACAACAGTTGTCCTCTATTGATGATACGATTTATCGATGATATGCGAAACAGACACAAAAAGGAATCACATAAACACGATTTACTTTCTTTACAGGAATGCTGCAAATTGAAAGTACGTTCTAATAACCTTTGTGATAATGAATTCGGGCGGACCTGGGAAGTTCGGGAGACTTTTGTTATAGCCCTGATGCATAAATAAAGATGCTTTTAAATTAGAGTTCGTGTTTATTTGTTTTTACATGTTACATTTGTGTAATCCGTTTTTGCGTGATTCGTGTTTAGGTGGTTTGTTTTTCTTTGTGCAACTTGCGTTTGAGTTATTTTTTTATGTGAATTGCGTTTGTGTGATTCGTGTTCGGGTGAATCGTGTTCGTTTATTGAAAGGTGTTTGTGTGAACCGTGTTTGTGTAATTCGTGTTTGTGCGATGCGTTTTTTTGTGTGAACAATGTTTGTGTAATTCGTGTTTGTGTGAATCGCGTTGTTTTTTTGTGACATGATTGTGTATGATTCATTGTTGTGTGATTCGTAATCTTTTGATCCATGCTTTTGTGATTCGCGTTTGTGAGAACAGTGTTTGTGTCAATCGTGTTGACGTGAACCGTGTTCGTGTGAATCGCTTTGTGTCGCACACCGTCGAGTGTGGTCTATACTTATTTTCGTCAAAGACGTGACGCCGAGTACAACACGGAAGCGTGAAATCGCAACATAATCGATAAAGGAAACTATTCCATAACGATGACGCAATTAGCACGAGTTGCGTGGCTGCCCGGCCGACTCTCCGGGCGTCCCCTAGCCACCTTTTGAAGAGACAATCGATGCGACGATGACTCGACGAAGCGCGATGGTCGTCAGCGATATTCCGAATACGACTCTGAACGATCACGTCAGAAGTCATCGATTCTTCGTTAACGAAGTGTCGAAGGGAAAACGTTGTCGGCCCTAATCAAGTCCACCCTTCGTTAGTTCGCATGGCCGGCAGAGCGTGACGACACCAAAGACGCCGCGGTGCTCATTAACTCGAACTCTTCCTGTCGCCGGAAACAGCCATGCAGTCACGCATGCGCTGTGGCGACGTTTAGTGTTGTTTCCTCCGGCATCTAGCAATGTCTCTTGCAATTGTTGTCGTCACTATGACACATTGCCCGAGTGTGCGCGCGCGCACGTGTGTGTGTACGTGTGTGTCAAAATGTGCATATGCAAACATTAATATTTGGTTATTGAATGGTATTTTTTCAGTCCTCTATTACAATAATTACAGTAATCTGTAGTATCTCTACAGTCACGAACTGTACATTGAATATGATTTAATTTGAACATGATTTAATAAATTGCGACATTTTGAAAACCTAACTTTCTGATATGTATGTATGTATGTATGTATATATATATATATATATATATATATATATATATATATATATATATATATATATATATATATATATATAAAGTTGCAACCCCCGCAACCCATTAAACCCCATATGTGTCCGTTCGCGCCACATTCGAGAAAATTCATACCACGCAAATATTTTGTTCCGTCTGTTTTGTATATTTTGCATGAAAACTGTATTTTACCTGTTTCGGGCTGAAGATCTCTGAAGCAGTTAGTTGACATTATATATATATATATATACACACACGCACACGCACACGCACACGCACACGCACACGCACACGCACACGCACACGCACACGCACACACACACACACACACACACACACATATATATTCATTTATATATATATGTTATAATTATAATTATATATATATATGTGTGTGTGTGTGTGTGTGTGTGTGTGTGTGTGTGTGTGTGTGTGTGTGTGTGTGTGTGTGTGTGTGTGTGTGTGTGTGTGTGTGTGTGTATGTGTGTGCGTATATGTGTGTGAAGGCTTGAGTGGAATTTCAATTATATATCGTATATATATATATATATATATATATATATATATATATATATATATATATATATATATATCGTATACACACACACGCA
>OY759273.1:31341535-31524035 GCA_963662155.1 Lamellibrachia columna | reverse complement strand
GGTAGATGCCTGTGAGCTGTTGAAGTTCCTATTTGGTTGCCTTGATTGGCATTTCATTTTTCTGCACACTATACAGGTTGGTATGATACGCAGCCTTGTCCATCATGTCGTCACTAATGAAGAGTCTGTAGTACATATATGTCGTAATTTCACGAGCTGGGGTTCCATTGGGTCAGGAACGAATGCAGCATCAGGCGGTACAGACATCTTCCCACTGGTACTGTCGACAATCTGTTCGAAATGTCGATAATGGTTCATCATCACTTGAACTAAGGTCACCATCAGTGTTATCTTCTGGTACGTCTTCGTCGTCGTTCGCCAACTCCGTTATTTCGTCGTCATCACAGCTGTCAAAGTCACTTTCATCTCCATTGAGAATAATCTCGAAAGAATGTTGCGCTGTGAACACTCTGCTCATCTGAAAAGTAATAAACAATTATTTTATTAATAAAGACAATAGTTGTAATGGATAAACGGTACAAAATTGAAAGTTCTGTTGACTAAACTTTAGATAATAGAATTTGCTTTTAATAATAATAATGTATATAAGTGATGTAGATTGTCTCTATTCAACTTGCATAAGCATGACAATAGCTACGCTGAATTCGGGGTTCGAAATAACCAATGACTCTTGGGGGATCCCCTAAAAACATTGATCACCCCTCCACGAAAAATAATTTTCTTACAAAATCTTCTTTTCAGGCACTGTAACGGATATTGGCGCCTATGTTGTGAAGACTTGAAAAAATGTGGGACCCCCAAGCTTACTTTTTTCTTTCTTATGGGAGGTCCCTCGTGCATTATGGGGTTCCTGGATCCCCCCAGAGCCCCCCATTTTGAACACTGGGTGAAGTCTCTGAACAATGAATGGTCACTGCCAAACCCAATGCCAGTGTAACTAAATCAGGGTCTTTCATGTAGCTGCCTGTCGTAGCATATATGATACAACATATGAAAGCATCAACTGCAGCAAAACTTAATCACTCTGCATTGTCAGGCTGTAACCATTATACACACCGAGTAACATGTCAGGCTGTAACCATTATACACACCGAGTAACATGTCAGGCTGTAACCATTATACACACCGAGTAACATGTCAGGCTGTAACCATTATACACACCGAGTAACATGTCAGGCTGTAACCATTATACACACCGAGTAACATGTCAGGCTGTAACCATTATACACACCGAGTAACATGTCAGGCTGTAACCATTATACACACCGAGTAACATGTCAGGCTGTAACCATTATACACACCGAGTAACATGTCAGGCTGTAACCATTATACACACCGAGTAACATGTCAGGCTGTAACCATTATACACACCGAGTAACATGTCAGGCTGTAACCATTATACACACCGAGTAACATGTCAGGCTGTAACCATTATACACACCGAGTAACATGTCAGGCTGTAACCATTATACACACCGAGTAACATGTCAGGCTGTAACCATTATACACACCGAGTAACATGTCAGGCTGTAACCATTATACACACCGAGTAACATATTACGACATTATCCGTTATTTGTAGCAGTTACTCGCAAAATGTGGCATTGATCTGAGACAAATGTGTCGGCACTCGCAAAATGGCGGAGAACAGTTTTCTCTATCTCAGAAATTAGTTCATCCAAATCCACTTGGCGCCGCTACTATCATTTCTGCAACCTAACTGCATGTAGCATAAAATATACATTGGGCATCAATAATCAAAACATTAATTCTTGTTAAAAACATGATTGCCTGTTGGATCTATGTAACTATCCAGAACAATCAACAAACTATATTGCAAAACCACAATATGCAGTATCATTTATGTACATAAAGGTCCGTCCTCGGGGTTTTGTCAGGTCCGTCCTCGGGGTTTTGTCTGGTCCGTCGTCGGGGTTTTGTCAGGTCCGTCCTCGAGGTTTTGTCAGGTCCGTCGTCGGGGTTTTGTCAGGTCCGTCGTCGGGGTTTTGTCAAGTCCGTCCTCGGGGTTTGTCAGGTCCGTCCTCGGGGTTTTGTCAGGTCCGTCCTCGGGGTTTTGTCTGGTCCGTCCTCGGGGTTTTGTCTGGTCCGTCCTCGGGGTTTTGTCAGGTCCGTCCTCCGGGTTTTGAAAATGAGTTCGAGGGAACACAATCTCCCGGGGATTTCTGGGATGATTTCTGAAAAATGTAGCAAATTCTCTCAAAAGGGGGATTTGTTCGAGCTCTCAGAACTCCCCCACCCCGGGGACGAGCATGTAATTATATATTGATATGATTAAAGGAAGAAAATGAATAGAGCTTGGTATATTGTAGCACTACTTTACGCAGTAAGTTTTATGTAGGTAATTATATATGAATAACTAATATATGCATTTGGATTGGGGATTTTGCTTATTGAGATTTTACCCAGGGGGGGATATTGTCCGGTTCGATATTGTCATATGGGGGATTTTGCCGTAGGGGGTATTTTCCGGTTCGATATTGGCGGGGGGGTTGTCCGGTGGATTATGTTCTGATACCCTTTTTATATTAAAATTGTTCTGCCTGACCTTAAGATTGTCCCGTCAGGCCTTAAGGTTGTCCTGCCAGACTTTACAATTGTCTAGCTAGACATGCCTTCTTGTGTTCCAGATTTATTTCAATGGTTTCTCCGCCTCAGTCAGTAGGCGGTCTGTCTCAAAGCACGCCGTTGCCTGGCCTATGGCGCCAAAGTCCACGGTCTGTCGACAGGTCCACCCATTTACTGATGTTGCTGTGGCCTTTTCGGGTAGTTGTTCAGCTTGTCTTTATATCCCTCCTTTCGCTGGCCGCCGCGGGTTCTCTGGCTAAGGCTCAGTTGAGAAAAGTGGATTTGACGGAGGGGGGGGGGGGGGTGTGACGGGAGTCAGGTATTCTAAAACAGCGGCCCGTCCAGCCGAGTTGGTTCTGCATAATCGTTGCCTCGATGATGGTTGCCTCAGCCTCAGTGAGGAGGCTGGCATTTGTGAAGCAGTCGTCTCACTGGATGCGATTCATCTTCAGAAGGCAGCGTTGGTGAACTGTCTCCTGTGTCTTTAGGTGACAGGTACCCCAGTATAATGAACGTGATTAAAACATTAATTCAAATCACGATTTAAATACTTATTAAATATAAGTGTAGCTAAAGCCACGTTCACACTTCATGGTTGATTCATCATTCAGCTAGACTTCTGTGGTTTGATTTACACCATTGGTTTACAGCATGCTTTAGATTATCAAAACCAATAAATAAGTTGATAATTATTCTTCAATGTGTCTATTCATCATGACGTACCGCACGAACCTGAATCGTGTTATTCCTATTGTTTTCAAACAGTGCCTATGTAGTCAGCTGTCTGCAGTCATTCTTGATGAGCAAAATGTCCTGCTCGTGAATTGCTTTACTTCTCCCACGGAACCACATATATGTCCCCGCTAACTTATTTATAATCCACATTTTATTCACATATTATAGCAAATATGACCACACACAGTATGTCGGGTGCTTATTCTGGTTTGCATAAATCGTAATTGTAGAATCGTATATATCATGCCATTCCATGTAATCTCGTTCAGCCAACAACCTACACTTCGGGAAACTCTACACCGAGCCGGCAATAGACGGACGTAATAAATGCGTTATCAGCAGCGGCCAAACACAATGGAATTGAGTCCGTCCACGCGCGTACGCATTTAAACATAACAATCTATTTATGAACACCATTGGCATGGAATGAATTGACTCGTGGTATCCTGGCCATTTGCTTAGAAAATAGATTAATTAAATCACTCAACATAAGCGACCACGACCAGTTGCCGGCCATCTAGCTTGCAGGACTGTCAGACATGTTCTGACGTAGCTGATGCAGTTCCCGAGGCAGCTATTGTATTGTTTGTGGCTTACAATTAGCCAATTGATTACACGCGTCTTTAATCCTACTCTAACTTGTTTGAATTCACGGAAACACCGCCGCAGACGGGAGTTTAATGACTACACATTGCAAATACAAAGGGACGTTATTAACAGCTGTAAGTTGATTGCGTTGTAACACAACAGGCGAAGCCAACTCCGGGTTATCAATGCCGAGGATATCGCTGAAGTAATAAGTGATCTTCTGCGTGAATGTTCTCTTGTTGTGATATCTCAGATGATATCCTTTGACGACGACCTGATGTTGGCTGCCTACCCATTTTCCTACGTTCCTATACTTTTGCAGGGGTCCCACACTTCTGACTGATTCAGTTAAGCCGTCCTACCGTTCCCACTCCTTCCGATGTGGTAGTCACGTTGAGCTCTGTGCATACTGTGTCGTTTTGACGCTGTTTCGGTACCGCGTCTGTTGGAAATCCGGGGGATAATAGTCTCATTATTATTATATTTACGCCAATTCCCGATTAATGTCAATGTCTGTAATAAACATGTTTTGAATCTGTAATCCCAGTATGTGACGGGAATCAGGGATATTGAGTCTGATATTGAAATTGTAATATCGCCATCAGCAGAATTGTCTTTATAAACTGTAATATGCCTGCCTGCAATCAGTTGTTTGGCAATGTTTCTTTTGTCCCGGAATCTCGTATATGCCTTAATTAACTGCCCGGTTGAGCTGCGCTCCGCGCGCACATCTGGCGTCAGGACGAAGCTCGCGTTGCGTGGCGCCCGAACGTGTAGTGACACGCCGTTGGCCGTCTGGTGGCGCTGTTGTCATCCAACCTTGTCAGTCTACGTCCGAAACAGGGATCGACAACTCGACTCACAGCACTGGTGTAGGTGATCGACGAACCGCCCACAGCATTGAAGCGCCGCTCGCAGACAGGTCACTATGGGTTCCGCCAACAGTTACATGAAGTATCCGGCCGAGAAAAACTACCCGAAGTACACGACGCACGACAACCTCGTGCGCAAACACCTGACGCCAGCGGTAAGAGACTAGCCTTATTAGTACAACGGACTCCGCTTAATAGAATCACTTCTATCCGAAGCAATTTGATTCCGTTAAGCCACTGATTCGCTTAAGCGGTGCATTTTAATACAGCGGAAATTGGAATGATTCCGTCCCAGCCAATATATTTGATTCTACTAAACGGCTGATTCTAATTTTCCGTGATTCTGTTAAGCGGAACTATGCTATTATTCTGCAATTGACAACATTTGGATCCACTCGCTAAATGTAATCAGGCCGGCGCCCAACCGTATTATTTGCCATTCAAAATACCTCAAATGATAGCGATGTCTCGTTTGTACCAGCGATAACACGGCACAATTAATTAAATTATACAATATCGAATAACGCAGATAAGGTTCCTTTCACATATGTGCGGAAATGTACGTACCATTGTAAATATTGCAACTTTTTTTCCATTTCTTTCAGGGTAACATTACTCTGGGATAAGTAAAATGCGCGACTGGCGACAATAAATGCCAGAAACTTTCTTCATGCAGATCCTCGTTCAATGAGATGTTTTATATGTTATCTAGTTAGGATATTACCGCTGGAAGAACACTAGTTTTGGAGACAAGCCGATGGAAAACAGACTAGCCGAAGGGAGGAATATTAGTAAAGTTCTGTGCTTTAGACCCAGTTAGAAGAGAGTAGAACGGAGTGGTGTTTTTGACGCAAAAACTAATTAAAGTTAATTAACTTTAACAGTTAATTAGCTAATTAACCTGAGCAATATGAAATCATTTGTGTATACCATTACGGCTAGCCGCTTTGCCTTACGCGCCACGGTGGTTGCTACGCGTTGCCAAGGACGCGCCGCACAGAACAGTTAAACTAGTAGTGACTGGCGCGTGCGGCTCGCTTACAATGAGTAGTCGAATAATGAAGAAGATAAGAAGTTCCTATATGTCTGCCACTTATTACTTGTTAATCCAGTTGACTCGCAGTAAATATGCCATCTTTAGAACAACATTCATAGCGTGAACATCGAGTTAGTGCATGTAAACCTTAATATGTGTGGCAGGGATGAAACCCCCCAATTTCTCATCTGTTTTTGACCAACCTCCCACCAACCCCACCTTTCACGTATTTTTGAGGCGAACCTCCCACCAATATTTAGGACCAACCTCCCACCAATATTTAGGACCAACCTCCCACCAATATTTAGGACCAACCTCCCACATCTCTTTCCTGCCACACCACGCCTTGATTTAGAAGACGTCAACGGGTAGGTCCCTGTGCCCGGGACGCTAGGGCGGGGGCAGTGAATACATCGAGGGCGGGGGCAGTGAATACATCGAGGGCGGGGCAGTGAATACATACATCGAGGGCGGGGCAGTGAATACATCGAGGGCGGGGGCAGTGAATACATCGAGGGCGGGGGCAGTGAATACATCGAGGGCGGGGGCAGTGAATACATCGAGGGCGGGGGCAGTGAATACATCGAGGGCGGGGGCAGTGAATACATCGAGGGCGGGGCAGTGAATACATCGAGGGCGGGGGCAGTGAATACATCGAGGGCGGGGGCAGTGAATACATCGAGGGCGGGGGCAGTGAATACATCGAGGGCGGGGCAGTGAATACATCGAGGGCGGGGGCAGTGAATACATCGAGGGCGGGGGCAGTGAATACATCGAGGGCGGGGCAGTGAATACATCGAGGGCGGGGGCAGTGAATACATCGAGGGCGGGGGCAGTGAATACATCGAGGGCGGGGGCAGTGAATACATCGATAGCGGGGCAGTGAATACATCGAGGGCGGGGGCAGTGAATACATCGAGGGCGGGGGCAGTGAATACATCGAGGGCGGGGGCAGTGAATACATCGAGGGCGGGGCAGTGAATACATCGAGGGCGGGGGCAGTGAATACATCGAGGGCGGGGGCAGTGAATACATCGATGGCGGGGGCAGTGAATACATCGAGGGCGGGGGCAGTGAATACATCGAGGGCGGGGGCAGTGAATACATCGAGGACGGGGGGCAGTGAATACATCGAGGGCGGGGGGCAGTGAATACATCGAGGGCGGGGCAGTGAATACATCGAGGGCGGGGGCAGTGAGTACATCGAGGGCGGGGGCAGTGAATACATCGAGGGCGGGGGCAGTGAATACATCGAGGGCGGGGGCAGTGAATACATCGAGGACGGGGGGTAGTGAATACATTGAGGGCGGGGGCAGTGAATACATCGAGGGTGGGGGCAGAGAATACATCGAGGGCGGGGGCAGTGAATACATCGAGGGCGGGGGCAGTGAATACATCGAGGGCGGGGGCAGTGAATACATCGAGGGCGGGGGCAGTGAATACATCGAGGACGGGGGCAGTGAATACATCGAGGGCGGGGGGTAGTGAATACATCGAGGGCGGGGGGCAGTGAATACATCGAGGGCGGGGGCAGTAAATACATCGAGGGCGGGGCAGTGAATACATCGAGGGCGGGGGCAGTGAATACATCGAGGACGGGGGGTAGTGAATACATCGAGGGCGGGGGCAGTGAATACATCGAGGGCGGGGGCAGTGAATACATCGAGGGCGGGGGCAGTGAATACATCGATGGCGGGGGCAGTAAATACATCGAGGGCGGGGCAGTGAATACATCGAGGGCGGGGGCAGTGAATACATCGAGGACGGGGGGTAGTGAATACATCGAGGGCGGGGGCAGTGAATACATCGAGGGCGGGGGCAGTGAATACATCGAGGGCGGGGGCAGTGAATACATCGAGGGCGGGGGCAGTGAATACATCGAGGGCGGGGGCAGTGAATACATCGAGTGCGGTGGGTAGTGAATACATCGAGGGCGGGGGCAGTGAATACATCGAGGGCGGGGGCAGTGAATACATCGAGGACGGGGGGCAGTGAATACATCGAGGGCGGGGGCAGTGAATACATCGAGGGCGGGGGCAGTGAATACATCGAGGGCGGGGGCAGTGAATACATCGAGGGCGGGGGCAGTGAATACATCGAGGGCGGGGGCAGTGAATACATCGAGGGCGGGGGCAGTGAATACATCGAGGGCGGGGGCAGTGAATACATCGAGGGCGGTGGGTAGTGAATACATCGAGGGCGGGGGCAGTGAATACATCGAGGGCGGGGGCAATGAATACATCGAGGGCGGGGGCAGTGAATACATCGAGGACGGGGGGCAGTGAATACATCGAGGGCGGGGGCAGTGAATACATCGAGGGCGGGGGCAGTGAATACATCGAGGGCGGGGGCAGTGAATACATCGAGGGCGGGGGCAGTGAATACATCGAGGACGGGGGGCAGTGAATACATCGAGGGCGGTGGGTAGTGAATACATCGAGGGCGGGGGCAGTGAATACATCGTGGGCGGGGGCAGTGAATACATCGAGGGCGGGGCAGTGAATACATCGAGGACGGGGGGCAGTGAATACATCGAGGGCGGTGGGTAGTGAATACATCGAGGGCGGGGGCAGTGAATACATCGAGGGCGGGGGCAGTGAATACATCGAGGGCGGGGGCAGTGAATACATCGAGGGCGGGGGCAGTGAATACATCGAGGGCGGGGCAGTGAATACATCGAGGGCGGGGGCAGTGAATACACCGAGGGTGGGGGCAGTGAATACATCGAGGGCGGGGGCAGTGAATACATCGAGGGTGGGGGCAGTGAATACATCGAGGGCGGGGGCAGTGAATACATCGAGGGCGGGGGCAGTGAATACATCGAGGACGGGGGGTAGTGAATACATCGAGGGCGGGGGCAGTGAATACATCGAGGGCGGGGGCAGTGAATACATCGAGGGCGGGGGCAGTGAATACATCGAGGGCGGGGGCAGTGAATACATCGAGGACGGGCGTAGTGAATACATCGAGGGCGGGGGCAGTGAATACATCGAGGGCGGGGGCAGTGAATACATCGAGGGCGGGGGCAGTGAATACATCGAGGGCGGGGCAGTGAATACATCGAGGGCGGGGGCAGTGAATACATCGAGGGCGGGGCAGTGAATACATCGAGGGCGGGGGGCTGTGAATACATCGAGGGCGGGGGCAGTGAATACATCGAGGGCGGGGGCAGTGAATACATCGAGGGCGGGGTCAGTGAATATATCGCCAGTGTACCATCCTTGAAACAAAGTCCACGTTTTATGTGTATGTTTTCTGTGTCCAACGCGCGTCAACACACGCAAAGCATTTAGGATATCAAAACACAACCTCTCCTTATTTGGTAGGTAAAGTTAAGTATTTTAACATCTCAAAACGCGTTTTTACCATAACGGTAGAAACTGAGAGGTCCCACTAATCTACGAATCATGTTAATATGCTAGTGAATTGATCTATATCATTGGACAATGCATGTTTTACACGTTAAAGGGTGTATAATTATTTCAATCCACTCAACTTGAAACGAGAATGACAAAAGAACAGGTCAGGCAGAGAAATTCTCAAATATGGTATGTAGGAATGTATTTAATTTGGGACTGTATCGGTGACTCTGATTGTACTCAGTAATGGGACACGGTTGCAAAGGTGCCTCGGGTCAGTGGAAGGTGATATTGCCTATTGCAGTTGCCACACCCTCGAGCAGGATTATCTTGGTTATGACTGCAACGCACTCATTATAATATTGTAATTGAACCAGAACTAAAAAGTTCAAACCAAACTGCTTTGGATGGAAAAAATGTGTCATTGTCATAATGAAAACAACACGTATTGCACTGAAAAGGTTCACCAGACTTGTGATTGTAACACAGTGGATATTTGTCATCGTTTTCGCAGTCAAAAACAAAGGAAAATTTACGGTGAAAACGACGTGTTGTTGTTTGCCTGTCAGTGGCGGCTATGCAGCATGATTTCACACAATTTCAGTTTCAAAACGAATTCTCTATAAGATATGCACAGTCCAATCACTGTCCGAATAAATCATGTTCTGTTCTGCTTAAATGTGCACAGCCTGGTCGTTGTTGTCGTACATCATATTACACTGTATAAATGATATCTATTCTACTAGCTAAGACCGCCCAAATGTGTTTTAATGAACCACATTAAAACAAAATATACTTTGACCGTAATCTGTTAAATTTTAATGTTTCGTGTAGAAACGGGGGCAGCGGGAGGGGGGGGGGTGACATAATTGTACTGGTGTTAATGATATGCCCGACAGGTGATCCAGTGAACGCCAGACCACGATTAACTTTGTATTGGAACTTGTCGGCAGCTGTTCTTGACTGTACAAAACGTCAACTGAGAAAAGTTGACCGGTCAACTTTTTAGAATATACAATATGGTGTATACTGTATAACCTGATTTCACGATAAACAATGGTCGCATTTTTACCATTGCGTCCTGCCACAGATCTACTCGCAGCTGTACAAGAAGGTCACGCCGAATGGCGTTACCCTTGACAAGTGCATCCAGCCGTCTATCGACTTCACGGGCAAGATTCTCGGCCTCGTCGCCGGGGATGAACAGAGCTACGAGGTAGGTGGGGAATGGAGGAGTGGTGGAGAAAGGGAAACCTAGTGGAAATATAGAGGGAGAGAAAGAGGAAGAAGGAGAGAATAAGGAAAAGGATATGAATAAGCATATGTAGGAATTACGAATGGAAGAGGGGTGGAGGTGGGAGAGAGGGGGAGGGGGCTAGGACTTGGGATGGAGGGGAGAGAGATGGGGGTAGGAGAGAGAGAGATTGGGTGGGTATGGAAAAAGAGACGGGAGGGAGAGGGAGGGAAGGTGGGAGAGGGAGAGAGAGAGAGAGAGAGAGAGGGTGGAGGTGGGAGATGGAGAGGGGGTGGAGGAGAGACGGGTGAGAGACAGAGAGGGGGAGGGAGGGAGATCGACCGGAGCATATGGTGAAAGCACCTACACAATGTATACGACACGTCATACATGAAGTAAAACTGTTGACACATTGAGTATGATACAAACTGGAAGACGTTGGTTATATGAGATGAAGGCGGGTGTACGCAAGCAATTTTCGATGTAGACCTAAATGGTATACTCTGATTATTTTAGCTGGACAACACGCATACTCTAAACAATCACGTGGTTAGTGTTGCATATTGCGTACATATTGGTGACTTGTCCATCAACACGTATATTGTAAAACAATAATTAATCATATTTTATCTAGTATGTAACGTTTACGGGATGTGATATAGCAATGCAACAATATCGCGTCATAATTTTATGACAGGTAATAGTTATTCCCGTTGGAGAACATTGCTACGTTCTCGACCGTTTCCAGTGTGTGTGTGTGTGTGTGTGTGTGTGTGTGTGTGTGTGTGTGTGTGTGTGTGTGTGTGTGTGTGTGTGTGTGTGTGTGTGTGTGTGTGTGTGTGTGTGTGTGTGTGTGTGTGTGTGTGTGTGTGTTTGTGTTTGTGTTTGTGTGTGAGTGTGTGTGTGTGTGTGTGTGTGTGTGTGTGTGTGTGTGTGTGTGTGTGTGTGTGTGTGTGTGTGTGTGTGTGTGTGTGTGTGTGTGTGTGCGTGCGTATATGCGCGTAGTGTGTGGTCAGTGTGTGCATATTGTGTGCATGGTGTGTGCGCATGTGTGTACGCGTAGGTGTACGCGTAGGTGTGTGTTTGTGTAACGTCGGAGTAAGCAGCACAACGCACCATTGAACGGACAAATGCATTTCACCAAAAACTTACGTGGGTTCGTTGCAGTATTTCAAGTCACTCTTTGATCCAGTCATTGACGAGAAACATCTGGGGTTTGGGCCGAGCGAGAAGCATCCTCATCCAGAGCTAGAGCCTGCGCATGTGAGTTGGCTGCACACTGGACGTGGTGGAAACGTCTTATATCATGTCGAAATTAGTGTAATCATGCTGACGAATCTTCGAAAAGAAGCGATTCCGTAGCCGAGAACAGGCGCATTTGCTGTTCGTGAAATTAAACATGGCTGCCGCACGCACGAGAGTTTCTAATTTTGAATCGTTCAAAGTTAGCTAGTCTTCCTGGTCAGGGTTAGGGTCGGGTTAGAATTAGGTGATTGTTAGTTAACATTCGGACAGTGGCACACCCGGTTTTGAAGCTTGGTTACGTAACATCACCCTCTTTTAAAAGGGAGCAGTTATTACCACGAGTGATGTGGCAAGAAACCGTTAAGTTAGCATACTTCTACTGTAATAGAAATATTATTTTTTCAGCATTCTCGTCGTATTTAAGTTAAAGACAAATGTGGAAAAAGAAATTAGAACAGCTTCTTATTTTGTATGCGCGTAACGACAATACCAGGCAGACGGCACTACGGTGGGCATGCGTCATCTGACATTAACGCGCGTGTAACGAGCTTCGTTGTGTTTGCAGTTGGTGGATGCCGACTTGGACGACAAGTACGTCAAGTCTTGCCGCATCAGGACCGGCCGCAGCATCCGAGGCCTGCGTTTGCCGCCCTCCATGGACCGGGCCGAGCGACGCGAGGTGGTAGAAATCGTCACGGCGGCTCTCAGTCAGCTGACGGGGGACCTCGCCGGCCAGTACTTCGCGCTCTTCGACATGACACCGGATGACGAGAAACGACTCATCGAGGTAAAATACACAGTGGGTGGGTCGGTGGTTGGATGAGTAGATGGTCGGTGGGTGGATGAGTAGATGGTCGGTGGGTGGATGAGTAGATGGTCGGTGGATGGATGAGTAGATGGTCGGTGGGTGGATGAGTAGATGGTCGGTGGGTGGATGAGTAGATGGTCGTTGGGTGGATGAGTAGATGGTCGGTGGGTGGATGAGTAGATGGTCGGTGGGTGAATGAGTAGATGGTCGGTGGATGGATGTGTGGATGGGTTGGCGGATTGATGTGTCAGGAGGGTTGATGGGTCGGTGGGTTGGAGTGGGTAGGAGGGTAGGTGGGTGAGTCGATGGATCGGTCTGTCGAATTCTTTTTTTCGTTTCTTTGTTCGTTTCTTTGTTCGTTTCTTTGTTCGTTTCTTTGTTCGTTTCTTTGTTTGTTTCTTTGTTCGTTTCTTTGTTCGTTTCTTTGTTCGTTTCTTTGTTTGTCTGTCAGCATTTCGGTCGATCGATCAGTCGTTGATCTGACTGTTCTGTCGGTCGTCCAATAAATATATACCAAGTTCTAAAGTCGAATGACCATTGTTGAGCTTTTTGTTTCCAGGATCACTTCCTCTTCCAGAAGCCCACTGGTCACCTGATGGTCAACTCCGGCGCTGTCCGTGATTGGCCCGATGGTCGCGGCATCTGGTGAGTGATATAAGAACAACAATTAGACAAACAGCCACGGATTCCAAACGAGCGTCTCGGGGTTATTGTCACACCCTACACGTAGTGTCCCAACTGCTGACATTGTCAGTTCACCGAAGCCGGGACATCGAACTACTACCCACCAGAACACTGGGGTTTGGGTTCGGACTGGCCGGCACAGCTACAACATAAACGTATTATTGAGTAATAGTATTCAGATAATAAGTTCCGAAATTGTCTGACCCACGTGACACTCAGACTGGAGTCCTAATATCAAACAGGTAGACATTGTTCCGCTTTACACAAGACGCCAAATGGTGCACCTATAACAGTACGACTTCGGACTGTCGTGAGACTAGTCATGTGACTTGTGAATGCTCCTCGTGACCTTAGTTGTATTAATACCAATCTTACATTATTATAACCGATGTGACACTTCGACTGATTCATCAATGCATTGCGACGTTTGCAATGTCTATTTGATCCTCTGACTGATATGTCGGCACCAGTGCGATTTTTATTTATATACATTGTGCGTGACATTCCTATTATCGATTACGAAGTCGTGTGCATGCTGTACGTGGCACTGACTACTGGGACCTCACTAACAACGTGACTTGTGTATGTTGTACGCGACTCTCTGGCTGGGGCAGCAGTATTAACGTGACGTTTGTCTGGTGTACGTGACAGGCACACGGACAACAAGAAGTTCCTGGTGTGGATCAACGAAGAGGATCATGTCAGGTTGATCAGCATGCAACCGGGGGGCAACATGAAGGCGACGTTCGAGCTGTTCTGTCGCGCCCTCAACGAGGTAAGACTTGGCGTGATTGTCTCACTGGCTGGTTAAACGCGAATACCTTTATCTCCGGTTCATTCGTTTCATCCAGTTATGTCCTCGTGCGAGGTAGATGGCATCACTGACCGAGCCGCGTCATTTAAGCTTCTGCAGTCGTGAACTAGATTGGCCTAAATTATTTACTCCGCTAAACGACATTATTACCTAATTTTTCTTATGCAAATGCATTCAGTCAATAATTCCACATCATTCTACATACACAAAAGCATATACTATGTTAAGAAATTGTGTTTTTGAGAGCACTTTTTTGGTGCAAATAACGCCGCAGATTGCATCCGCTGTGATCGATAATATAAGCCGCTGAATATTACTGCGTCACGGCGCTACTTGGACCAAAAAAAGATCGCAAAACGACACTACATTTCAAAGGATATGTGCTTTTTGTACGTTGAATGATGTGGAATGATTGAATGAATATATTGGCATAGAAACAAATAGGTGAAATGTCGTTCAGCGATTACAATGATTTAGGCCAATCTAACGCATGGTTACTCTTTATTTCCCTGGGATGGACACCAAATAAAAGGGACCGACGCCAGAACCATCTGTTCCGAGACTGAATCTTAATCATACTTGCTTTTTTATTTGCCGTGAAATAATTATCCGTAGTGTAAACATAGTTCAAACAGTGCTAAATGAAATATTAACATTTCAAGTAATAAACAAGACGAAACGATTAATTTTGTTGGTGTTCAATACTGTGGCCCAGCCAATAGTTCCCTATCGATTTACAGATCGCGTAATCACATGATGGTGCTTATCACGTGCATATCACGTGCCTGTCACGTGAAGTTGTTTGATTGGCTGTTTCACGCAGGTCGAGCACCAGATGAAGCAGAAAGGGCAAACGTGGATGCACAGCAACCGCCTCGGCTACATCACAACTTGCCCGAGTAACATTGGCACGGGCATTCGGTGTAGTGTTCTCATCCAGCTCAAGAAACTGAGCAAGGTGAGTCCACATTCGGTGTAGTGTTCTCATCCAGCTCAAGAAACTGAGCAAGGTGAGTCCACATTCGGTGTAGTGTTCTCATCCAGCTCAAGAAACTGAGCAAGGTGAGTCCACATTCGGTGTAGTGTTCTCATCCAGCTCAAGAAACTGAGCAAGGTGAGTCCACATTCGGTGTAGTGTTCTCATCCAGCTCAAGAAACTGAGCAAGGTTAGTCCACATTCGGTGTAGTGTTCTCATCCAGCTCAAGAAACTGAGCAAGGTGAGTCCACATTCGGTGTAGTGTTCTCATCCAGCTCAAGAAACTGAGCAAGGTGAGTCCACATTCGGTGTAGTGTTCTCATCCAGCTCAAGAAACTGAGCAAGGTGAGTCCACATTCGATGTAGTGTTCTCATCCAGCTCAAGAAACTGAGCAAGGTGAGTCCACATTCGGTGTAGTGTTCTCATCCAGCTCAAGAAACTGAGCAAGGTGAGTCCACATTCGGTGTAGTGTTCTCATCCAGCTCAAGAAACTGAGCAAGGTGAGTCCACATTCGATGTAGAGTTCTCATCCAGCTCAAGAAACTGAGCAAGGTGAGTCCACATTCGATGTAGAGTTCTCATCCAGCTCAAGAAACTGAGCAAGGTAAGTCCACATCCGGTGTAGCGTTCATACGCTACGTTCTCACTGAGAATACGAGTTCACGACATGTAAATAGAGTTCACAACATGTAAATAGAGTTCACGACTACAGTCAAGTTGTAGCTACTTCGAAAACTCGTAGAGTCGAAAATTCGAATGCTAAATGGGAGCCCGGTGTTATCGTCATAGTACTAATGACAATGATAATGGTAATGGTAATGATAATAATCGTCATCATCATCATCATCATCATCATCATCATCATCATCATCACCATCACCACCACTAGTACCGCCGTCGTCGCCGTCAACATCATCATCATTATCAACTCCATCACCATCATCATCATCACCATCAACTCTACCACAATCATCATCAATCATCACCATCGCCATCATCATCATCATCATCAATGTAACAATATCACACAATTTCCGGGTATTTTCCAAGTTACTGCTACTGCGTGCGTGCGTGCGTGCGTGCGTGCGCGTGTGTGTGTGTGTGTGTGTGTGTGTGCGTGCGTGTGTGTGTGTGTGTTTATGTGTGTGTGTGTGTGTGTGTGTGCGTGCGTGCGTGCGTGCGTGCGTGCGCGCGCGTGCGTGCGTGCGTGCGTGCGTGCGTGCGTGTGTGTGTGTGTGTGTGTGTGTGTGTGTGTGTTTATGAGTGTGTGTGTGTGTGTGTGTGTGTGTGTGTGCGTGCGTGCGTGCGTGCGTGCGTGCGTGTGTGCGTGTGCGTGTGCGTGTGCGTGTGCGTGTGCGTGTGCGTGTGCGTGTGCGTGTGTGTGTGCGTGTGTGTGTGTGCCACGAGTCTATGGTTGTCGTGTGTGTGCAGGACCCTCGCTTCGACGCCATCGTCGAGGCGCTGGAGCTGCAGAAGCGCGGCAGTGCGGGCGAGCACACGGAGGCAGTCGACGACACGTACGACCTCTCCAACGCCGCCAGACTCAAGAAGACAGAGGTACGGCCCAGTGTGACCACGGCTACGGGTCTGCAACTGAAGGGTTTCAATAGGCACCGCGGGTCTCGGTTAAACACCCCTCTAGACAAGGAACTTTCAAAGCACTAGTTATCAGTATTACAGTCGCAATTTTTGGTATGCTAGGCACAACTGCACATAATGTAGTCATTTTGCCAGTTTCTGCAACACACTTCGGCCTAATTTTTCCCCATATTTTCCCGTTTCACCGCTACACGATAGCTTTGGTGAATAGGCGTGCCCCTTTTTTGGCCTACCCTTTGGGAGATCCTAGATACGCCACTGGCGATGCTGACTTGAGACATGAAATAATATATCCGTCACTTTATTTGATAATCTAAAAAAAATAATGTTTACTGTATTGTTTTGTTTTACATTCAAAATATTGTCTATGTGTTTTATATAAGTTACGCCAGCATCTCCGTGTACACTATATTATAGCAACTTGTAATAGATGTCTAACACACGACGATGATAAAGGTGACGATAATGATGACGATGCTAGCATTTTCCTGTTGCAGTGTGAGTTCGTGCAACTAGTCGTTAATAGCATTCACAAGATCATTGCCATGGAGAAAGCGCTTGAGAATGGTGAATCCATAGACGACCTCATTCCCGGAGCCAAACAGCCGACCGAGTAGTGACGTCACTACGAATGGCGGCGCTTCACTACGGTGAAGTCAGTACCGAAGACCACAGTCAATATGTGTTTGACTGAACTAATTTGAATCGCGTGTTCAGGCGGCGGTTTGATGTGTTGTGAACATACCGGAAGTTGCGCTAGGAGATGCGCAGAAACCTCCTGACGATCCACGAGGCTCGACAAGTCGTGAAGATATCGTTTACAAAAGAACGAGAACGACTTAATCAGAGAAAGAACAATCGTATCCACAGGCGTCGGAACCGGGGTGGGGCTCCGGGGCGGGTACCAGTATTTTGATGGGGGTTGAACACATGTCGGGGCCTGAACCACCTGTTGCAATGCACGCTGTGCACGCAACAGTCAACTTCGCCCCTCACCTTCCCGCCCCTCCACCTCCCACCCACCCCCTTCCGACCCTCACCCTCCCGCCCACTCACCAGTATTCAGCAGCTTCCGACGCCTATTGTATTGTAAACTCACGCCTTGTGTAATGTCGAAAGAAAAATCTTAAGTTTTGCTTAACTAAGCTGTTTTTGTTACCACAAACCTTAATAAATTACGTTAACCTGTATGAATCATGTGTGTCGAAACATGTCTGCGTATATGTACCTATGTAGTTATTATTTTAAAGGGTACAATGCGGGAGTTGTAGCAACTGGGTGGACTTCATCAAGTCCGGGTGTGAGAAGTCCTGGGCTGAGATTCAGGCGGATAGTTTTAGCTTTGAATGTAAGGGATGTGCGAAGATGAAGGAAGTAGAGGTGGAGATGGAACAGCTGAGGCAGCTGGTTGTGGCACTAGTGGGAAGGGTAGAATAGGGTTGTGCCAGTGGTTCCGGTGGAGGGACAGTGGATGATAAAGTGGGAGAATGCGGTGAGAGATATGCTGGGGAGAGAGAAGGTGAGAGGAGGTAAGGTGACAGGACGGAAGGAAACGGGAGGGACTGAGACGGGAGGGAAGACGATGGGAGCGAAGGAGGCGGGAGTGAAGGAGAATGGAACAAAGGAGACAGGATCGGGACTGAAGGCGACAGGAGCTCAAAATAGCTAAGAGACGGGAGTGAAATGTGACATGTTGATGGGGGAGAGGGAGATGGACAACATGTGACCAGGTGACACAACTGCAGGACTGAATGCGACGGAAGGGATCAGAGCTACTCTGAGGTAGTGATAGAGGGGGTGAGGATCGATGAGGGCGATTGTGGGGGACTCGATAGTTAGGAAGACTGACAGCGCGCTAAGGAACAACATTTGCTTTCCAGAGACACAAATAGAAGCTATCACAGAGAGGGTGGAAAATCATGCGTCCGGGCAAGGGAGGATCTATTTTAGTACACGAATGGACTAATAACGCGGAGAGGGAGGGTACAACTGCCATAGTTAGGAAATACATGTAGATCTACACAAATTAGTTAAATTGTCTGAAAAATGGCAGATATTATTTAATCTTGGGAAATGTAAATGCCTACATACAGGACACAGGAACTTGGGTGTAAAGTATAAAATAGGAGACATTGTTCTAGGTACTACTGTAAATGAAAAGGAGTAACAATAAGTGGTGATATGAAAGTTTCAGAGCAGTTTGGTATTGCAGCTTTAAAGTGTAATCAAAGAAACATCTTACCGAAAATAATGCTTACGGATATTAAACAGAAATCACAACGCTAGCACCAGAATGCAAAAATCGGTTGATCTGACGTTTGAACAACCCCGAACACGATTGAACATGCGTTGGCTTATATTATGTAATAGCTTCAGCAAACGGCGCAAGATTCGCACTCGTTATTTCGATAATCTCACGCGCAAATTCCCCATCGATGGCGCCACTAACCATTTAACCACTACCACAACTTACATTTGATGTGCAGATTATGATTATCTTTATTTCATTTGCTACTCTCCCAACTGTTGTCAAGAAATCTCTCAATTTTAATTGCCTCCAATTGTGGATAGTATTTGCGTTGAATGTGTATTTAGACACACCATAACGATAATTTTTGTTTGAAACTATGTTACGATTTCTCAAGTGCACAGTCGCAATGACGTAACAAGTCGTAAATAACAATGGCGTTGCCCGGCCAACCATACGTTTATACCACTCCGCAACTGTCTATTTTGAATTTATAATTAAGTCGTGGCAGTGATGGAACGCTGAGCAGCGCCACTGGTGGGGAGTGTGTCTCACGCGATTTAACCTTTGTGTAAAGTTATGCACCAGAGGCGCTACGGTTCGGCTCTACTCCTCGTCGTATTCTTAATGGTAATATCAAATGGTTATGTATTAGTAACTTTTATAGGTGCATAGCCCAACACCTTTACTTTTGTTCCCCTTAACGGTCCTTCCTTAATTTGCCCCCCCCCTTTAGCTCATCCCGGTTTAGATTCATTTCGCGAAAAAATATAGGCCTATTATCCATTGTGAAGTGGCAGCTTGTTTGTTCAATCAGATTCAATTCTTTCGATTATTTTAATCAAAGTAATCACTGTTCTATCAAACCGACTACGCAGCTTACTACTTCAGCTATTCACACACCAAATATCGTTAACACTGACGAACCTGATTGACATGGAGCGCCATGCATCGACTGTCTACCAAGAATACTGGTCGAGCTATTCGTCAAATTCGAGCTATTTAATAGAATATGCCGCTTTCATAAAAATCTGAAGAAACCTTTGGGCAAGATATCGATATGCCAATTTATTAACAATTACTTCATCAATTCATTGCAAACACATTGTTAGGAAAGTTATTTTGAGTTAAATAAATGAGCAAACACCAGGGATCCGTTCGGTAACTGTACCGCGCAGCGTGTTTCTGTTCTACAGAACGAACGTGATCTCTGACTCTGACAACCGGCCCACAGTGACTCGATTCAATTGATGAATAACAAAGCCACGTGGCGGCGGTGTTTAACACTATTTGTAATTCAACTGAATATATGCTTATCAAGTTATTCAATGATGTCTAGTTCTCGCATGATGGTATATCTTAGCAGGCCCGTAGGCAGGGGTGCGGAAACGGTCTATTTGTGCAGTTCAACGCAATGGTCATCTCGTGAAGAATATTACGAATCCTATGACAGCCTGCCGCGCACCCAATCGCTTCATAAGACATGGTGCAATAGAGGCGCCAACCATGAGGTGAGGGCACCTGTAAAACTGGTAGCAGAAATCCGTAAGATCCCAAACGATCCCGTACGATTATCTTCGTCCGTTGGTTTGCCACGTGTGCTCATAAAGAGCACGCCGTGAAAACAGTGACATACTGGTTGGATCTCACGAGACTGGAGCAGCTAGCTGCGTTTACCTAAACTAATCACTTTGCCGACGTGTTTTAAACTGATGGTCTGTACGTCACGCTTAGGGGGCGGGGGGTCTATGGGCAAGCGTGACGAAGCGTTACGTGGGGGTGGGGGGTCTCTGGGCCAGCGTTACGTAACGATTTTTAAAATGTTGGCTCGTCTAGCTTTCAATAATAATAATAATAATAATTGACTTCTATGGCGCCTATATCCTCAGGAACCTGAGCTCAGAGGCGCAACAAAACAGAATCGGTAAGCGTAATCGTAAACAGAGACGCGCGAGGCGTGGCCTACACGAATGTAGGGTACATATATCCAACATATAGCTCTAATTGTTAAGCCATTTGTTTGGTATATCTCAAAAGCATTTCAACGACAAACCGGAGGGGGGCTTTGTCAAAACGAACGCAATTATTGGGGGGTGTACATACCAGCGTTATGAAGCGTTACAAAGGGGGGTCTCAAAAATAGCGTGACGTATTATATGGATGGCCCCTTATGGTAACTACATGTTATGGTTTATCAACTTAATAGTTATAAATATGTTTCTTAAATTAAGAAATATATTTAAAGCGCGAAACGTATACTGTGTGGGTGATATCGCAGGGCTTGCTGTACTGTAGCTGCATCAGTTCAGTCGATACCAATCTGATCTGTCCCATGCTAGCTCGCAGATAGTTCGCAACCCTCTCAGTGCATTGCTCCGTTGGCACATGCACGATGTTACGTGGATTGTGCAGGCTAGTTACAGTAATACGTACAGGTTGCGAAACGTCGCTGGGTCGCACACTGCGATGTCCCCAGCACACGAATCTGGACAGTCAGGCAAAAGCATTGATCGGTCATTCGAGGGGCTGAGGGGTGCGTAATCCAAAATGTTCCTGACAAATTAGAGGGGAGAAGGTCGTTTCCGAAAAATGGGGTTCGTAATAAGGGGGCTTTGCGCGAACCCCCTGGCTACGGTCCTAGTGATAACTTCTAAAACATCAAAAGAAACATAAACCACGCATTTCACGAAAACCTTGCGGACGTTCTACGTAATCGCCATCTGGCAATTAAAATATGCTATTTTGGGGATGCTCTATTCTTCATGGCCAGGATACAATAAGACGGAGGAAGAAAGCGCTGCCGTGTAGGCCACGCCTAGTTGGCGCTCTACCGTGTAGGCCACGCCTAGTTGGCGCTCTACCGTGTAGGCCACACCTAGTTGGCGCATTGCCGTGTAGGCCACGTCTAGTTGGCGCACTACCGTGTAGGCCACGCCTAGTTGGCGCGTTACCGTGTAGGCCACGCCTAGTTGGCGCGTTACCGTGTAGGCCACGCCTAGTTGGCGCGTTACCGTGTAGGCCACGCCTAGTTGGCGCTCTACCGTGTAGGCCACGCCTAGTTGGCGCTCTACCGTGTAGGCGACGCCTAGTTTGGCACGCTACCGTGTAGGTCACGCCTAGTTGGCGCGTTACCGTGTAGGCCACGCCTAGTTGGCGCGTTACCGTGTAGGCCACGCCTAGTTGGCGCGCTACCGTGTAGGCGACGCCTAGTTTGGCACGCTACCGTGTAGGTCACGCCTAGTTGGCGCGCTACTGTGTAGGCCACGCCTAGTTGGCGCGTTACCGTGTAGGCCACGCCTAGTTGGCGCGTTACCGTGTAGGCCACGCCTAGTTGGCCTCAGTTACACTTCCTGGTGTGTTACACGAATGTAATGTACAGTAATTCTAGATAATTGAAGTTTTCGAAAAATCATATTTCTGACATAACTGCATTTGAGCAGACACACTGCCCGATTTGCTGGTTGACAGTGTAACTGTGGATTTTTACATGATTTTAATAGGGGAAAGGATTTTTGGCAATTTTTTTTGTAAACAGTGGTAAACATTAACGGGTATGGTACATGCAGGCATTTTACAAGAGCTAAGAATGTCTAATTTTGACTAAACTCGATCAGCATGTCAATGAAATGATGAATACCATTACTGCGTATGATTTAGTGGGTTGTACACATTGACTATGCTGGTCCATTAGAAGGGCACATAATCCTTGTTACTGTAGATGCTCACTCGAAGTACATCGGTGCTCACGGACTGCCTTCTACCTTGGTTTCGGACAATGGAACTGCTCTCAAGTCTTCTTCTGAAGGAATGGACTTTCTACTTTGCTATTCTACTAGAGTGCACAAACCGTTTGCAAAATTTAATCTGCAATTCATGAATTGCGTATTATATTACATTCAGTGGAACACCGAACGTTTCCTCTAAAGAACGTTCTTATGTTAGACAGTGCGTATTATCAGTTTGAACGTTTAACATCGATGGTATAAGTTGCTATCTATGGAATGAGAAATGCTTACATTAAGCATGACATTCAGTGCTCATATTATTATTATAAGTTCAAAGCTAAATAGGGAAGAATGTGATGTTTCGGTTACTCAAGCACATTTCGTGATATAGTGTTTTCCGCTTTGGGGCTGCCCGGCTGGCGCCCACATTGGTTTTGGCTAACATGTTTTATGTTACATGTAGTTATGTTGTAAAATAACTATTGTTTAGTTATAACTAGCAGCTGTCTTTAAGTTCTGTCGTAGATAGCGGGGTGAAGACACCACAAACGTAATAATCACAGTCACCAAAAGTCACCAAATCAAAAAAACATAGCTTAACTCACATGTTCTGACCGTTTTAACAAATGGCACTCACTGTACGTCAATCGTGTTCTAATAACATGTTCAATCACTGGGTGGTGCTATGCACCTGTCGCTGCTGACGTTTCCTTGGAAACATGTGTGGTTCAACTAACCCGGTGGCTCAACTAACGTGTGTCGCTGGAGTTAGCCAGATAAGGTCTATGATTAATTTCGAACCCTGGGGCGCTCGTGTCTTGATATCTGATGTGAGAAGAGCATCATACACCAACGGTGACAGGTGTGTTGTAATAGAGGAAATCGTGTGACGGATAATATAACAAATATTGTGTCGATTCCGCTCTGTGCGGGCAAAACGTCTGGCAAAAGACATATCCAGTGGCCATTGTTGTCTCGTGAATGATGTCGCTTCGGTTTCAAATTATTTATTCGTGTTCAGAAAATTATGAAATACGAACAGCGCCGGATTTAGGATTGTGGAAGCCCTGGGCAGTGAGTGAAATCTACCTGACGCAAAATATCATATTTTATATCTCATACTCGTTAGTGCTAAATAGAGGAGCCCAATGTCTGGTTAGCATGTGGGGCGGGGTTCTAGGTGGTACACCCCTTTTCACTGCTTTTGTGGGGGTCCTTGCCGAGTGCGTGAAAGACGAATCTCGAAAGGCGGTGTTTTTACTGTGGAGATAACCACAGGCCTACATTAACTATATCTGAGCATTTATATATGGTGGAATCTCATGAACCGTTGGCACATCGTGTTTTGTAAAATGTCAAACAAATTGTTATATCGTTTTCATGTTTTGGCTGCATAAAGTAGACATGTTGTGGGAGTGCTACGGGTATTTTTACTTCTGCCCGACGAAAAAAAGCAATACGTCTGGTTTTATTGTGTTTAATGAATTCTATTGATATATGTGTGAGAGACAGTGGCTAGTTGTATACAAGTTACACAGTCGTTTTACGAAAACATGGCACACAAATGAAGGCACCATCGACAGTAGTTGGTTGGAAGTCCACCAGCGGACACACTGTCCCAAAATCGGGAGTTAAGAAGACTAAATTAACGAGGTGTGGAAAAAAATTACTTTTTAACCACCTAAAACTTTTTTTGGTATGTCCACATAATATCATCTCACGCAGGCACTTTTTAAGTTTCGTGAATGAAACTTGAAACATGTTTACTATATAGTATAAAGGCTTATGCCAAGTAGAAGTTAAACTGAAATTCAGATTTGTTATCGTCCACGTGCGCTGAACGGCAAAAATTGTGTTTGGGGTAAAGTTAGTATAGTTGTATTGGAGCAAGTTGTTACAACTGTAACAACGCTCTACAACTGTAACAACGCTCTACAACTGTAACAACGCTCTACAACTGTAACAACGCTCTACAGCTGTAACAACGCTCGGGCGGCTTGCACCGACAATGACTGGAAAAAACACAATTTATTTAACCACGACATGTGAACGCTTTAGTTCACTTGTGAGGCCTAGCGTACTGATTTATAACCAGTAATGTAAATGCTAGCAGCATCAAACAAAACTAACAAATATCTCAGAAGGGCGGGCTACACATAGATGGAAAATTGTTGGCTCTCGATAAGCCAATGGCTTCCTTGTCCACTTGCTATCTCGGCGTTTTGCCTTGGAAGGCAGTCTTGTTAAATATTGCTAATCTTTTATGGCAAAATCCTATTTGAGGAATTAATAAATATTGCACGATATATTGACATGTGGTTCGTGGGCGTGTGCGTAAGTGCGTATGTGCGTAAGTGCGTAAGTGCGTATATTCAGTCAAGTAGAAGTCGCAATGCATATATACAGCCATTCACTATTTTATACTCCCTTAAATTATTTTTATATTCCAGTCACAATTGATTTTTATGTAAGAATCCGGGGAATAGGTGCCTTTTGGGAACTAAAATGAAAAGCTGATATATGAAGCCGTGAACACTTACATTGTTACGCACACTGTGTACAAGATGCATACGTATTCCAATAAATGTAACAACAGTAACACGTACGAGTGACACTAGCTTTGCGATCCACACGTTCTTTGCTGTAACAACGTGCCCCGTGTGATGTAACAGCTTGCCTCCGCACAAGATATTCATGATCACGTATGAATTCGGAATCGTTTCTTCATTCGGCAATGCCTACCAGGTTACGGTTCTTTTGGTGTTCGTCAACTGTTGCATCAATCCATTTATCTACATCGCAAAACTCGACGCCTTTAAGAAGGCAGTGTTGATGTTGATTAGATGATATCATCTACATAGTCACAATATTGAAAATAGTCCATGGAATTACACGGTATGCCATGGTATACTTACGTAGTATTACATGTTAAACCATGACATTACATGGTAAGCTGTGATATACCATGGTTTACCTGTTTCAAAACACCATGGACATGCTTAGTTGGCGCGTTACCGCATAGGCCATACCTGGTTGGCGCGTTACCGCGTAGGCCATGCCTAGTTGGCGCGTTATCGCATAGGCCATGCATAGTTGGCGCGTTATCGCATAGGCCATGCGTAATTGTCGCGTTATCGCATAGGCCATGCCTAGTTGGCGCGTTATCGCATAGGCCATGCGTAATCGTCGCGTTATCGCATAGGCCATGCATAGTTGGCGCGTTATCGCATAGGCCATGCGTAATCGTCGCGTTATCGCATAGGCCATGCCTAGTTGGCGCGTTACCGCATAGGCCATGCATAGTTGGCGCGTTACCGTGTAGGTCATGCATAGTTGGCGCGTCACCGTGTAGGCCATGCCTAGTTGGCGCGTTACCGTGTAGGTCATGCCTAGTTGGCGCGTCACCGTGTAGGCCATGCCTAGTTGGCGCGTTATCGCATAGGCCATGCGTAATCGTCGCGTTACCGCATAGGCCATGCCTAGTTGGCGCGTTACCGTGTAGGTCATGCCTAGTTGGCGCGTTACCGTGTAGGCCAATCAGAATATACCTATTTAATATTTATTTTCGATGCATGGACGCTAATGATGATTACATTTTTGTTTGTAAAATCGGTAATTTTCATTATTTGTTCAGCAAAGTGCAGAATCACCCTATGAGCGTTTTCGTTTTTTTATATACCTTACCTTAAACAATTGATAATTGGAAATAAGTATAGCTTGCGGACAGTAGTAGAGGGTATATAATTGGTAATTGGTAATTGGTAAGTATAGCTTGCGGACAGTAGTAGAGGGTATATAATTGGTAATTGGCCATCCTGGCAGTGAAGCGTGTTGGTTATGGACCAGTTAGTTACCATGCCTGTCCTCGGGGGGGGGGGGGGGGGGGGGTTCGAACAAGCCCCCCTTTTAATACAATTTGTTTTAGTTGTAACATTTTCAGAAATAATTTCTGAAATCCCCGGCTGATTGTGTACTCCCGAACTCCCCTTTTCGACACCCTGAGGACGGGCTTGGTTACCATAAACACTGCAGATTGATAGCATCTCACTGGCCAACAGACGGATGTCTATACATTTATTGCAATAAAATCACATTGACAAAAACGGCTGCGTCACTCAGATGCCCAACAGTGCTTTGTCTGCACATTATAAATTGACGCTGGCTAAACACGGTAACGGTATGTCCTGAAAGCTGTCATCCAATTCTTCAAAGATACAATAACACATGACTAGAGCAGTACTGTCTTCAAAACATCAATGTGTCTTGATATAATGCAGCAGATAACAGGTCTTATGCATCATATGTTAGCATAATTGCACTCTGTATATTGAATACTTTGAAATATTATTATATATACTCAGCAGACGGAAGTATACACCGCATTTCGACAGCATTCTAGCTATGAAGAGTGCTCTAATATGTTAAGTATTGATCACATGATCTTGACACGACGTAACAGTCAAATTAATGTAAGCCAAAGTCACGCAGAAAAAAGCTAATTCCCTTGAGAAAGTCCCATAGTTTCGCTATGTAGAACGATAGCACTGTGCATATGCTTTATGCATTCTAACGTACCAGTAAGCAGGACATTCGCTGTTGCCTTGACTTTGCCAGAGAGTCACATAAATAAAGTCGTGGTTTCTTTCATTAACGACCTAATTCTTTAGTTCCGAGAACTACAAGGCAAACGCTTCGTCCATGTTCAGAGCTTCGCGTAGACCCGAAACATCTACAATATTACAATGTGCCTCATGATACCGTAGCAATCTCAGCACTACAGTTCACGTTATAAACGTATGGCTGCGTCTTCAATCCTACTCAGGCCACATTATTGCATCACTGTGGCATGTTTGAGCGATAAGGTATGGAGATTGAATATGAAACTGATGATACAACAAAATACAAAACATAAAACGCGCACATTGTTGTTAAACACTAACAACGTCAAAGAAGTGTTACTCTATTAATTTTGTACAAGAAAGAGCATTCTCACAGGTAAACCAATCACAGTCGGTTTGAGAAATATGCTGGCATTTTAACTGTAAGGGGCATTTTTGGTGAAATATGGGTTTGCCGTATTGGCAAATTCGTCCTTCTGTTCTGTAAATTCAGCATTCCTCCTGAATGGGGTGTCCAAACCCTTGTCCTGAGTTGTACCCTAAAACCACAACAGAAAGACACGTGACAGCCACAAATGGGGTGTCCAAGCCCTTGTCCTGAGTTGTACCCTAAAACCACAACAGAAAGACACGTGACAGCCACAAATGGGGTGTCCAAGCCCTTGTCCTGAGTTGTACCCTAAAACCACAACAGAAAGACACGTGACAGCCACAAATGGGGTGTCCAAGCCCTTGTCCTGAGTTGTACCCTAAAACCACAACAGAAAGACACGTGACAGCCACAAATGGGGTGTCCAAGCCCTTGTCCTGAGTTGTACCCTAAAACCACAACAGAAAGACACGTGACAGCCACAAATCCGAGATCTGTGTCGTGGCCATGTACACGCAACAGCTCCAAATACATGATTAAAGTATGTGTTATAAAACCCAGTGAAATGTTGGTCAAATATTGGGAGCCATTGTATTTAGCCCAAACATTCTCAAAATCAGCCAGCAGGAATTTAGCTATGGCAGACATCAACATGAATAAAATATAGAATGCATAAACTAAAACATCACAACAAGCCCAGTGCTGCATGTATTGAAAAAATATGCTATTTACATGGGTTATCACTGGTGCCATCTCTTACGGATTATCCATACGTCTTATGGATGTGACTTCTTTACTGGAAAGGGAGACATCCCTACGGTTTGTGTATTTTGAACAGGTCTTGTTTTGTATTACGAGATAATGCCAGTGTTTGTCAATTGGCTTGCAAATAACATATCGTCAGTTCAATAGAAGACTAAACAGCCACTCCCGTGAATATGTAGCTATGCGGAGTCAGCTCACTATTCTTTACTAAATAATTCATATATATATATATATATATATATATATATATATATATATATATATATATATATATATATAGATCAATGAGTCAACTGCGCCAAAGTCTTGCGAGATCGCCGAGTTCCTTGTGGAGAATATGCGACATACCAGCAGACGTAGAGTTTTACCAGTGTGCACTAACCCAGGATTGAAACTGAGAGCACCTGATTCATGGGTCAATCAAGATAACGTTTAATAAAACATTCTTCTAACTAACAGTGCAAGATCTATTTGCCCCAACAACAAATATTTCAACAGACAATAATTATGTCTTGTCAACTATTGAAAAGTATTGATCATGTGCTGCATTTAAATTTGGCAAGATTTAAAAAGCAACAAACCCCACGATAAGCGATCAAGGAAAACATCGTCGTATCAAGAGTGATTCTGAAACTATGTATTTGACTTTACGTCAGTTTTTAAACATATTCACACTGGTAGCATTTACAGAATTGGTAAATAATATGCAGCACATGATTTTGTTTGGACGACCTGGTGAACACTGTTTGGTACTCACGTGAATCTTCTCCCTTAGTTCCGTCCAGCAGGTGACCGGCTGCTCCGTGCGGTAGTCGTGATGCTGCACAACAACATCACTACATCAATACAGTTGGACTGAACAACACATACAATGCATCATGTTTATCTTTCGTGGAATCACACTCAGTCAATAGGGATAAGGTCATAACTCTCATGGCATGCATAGTTATGATTCTAATATTATATTAGAGTTAAAAATAAATAATGCTGTGTGCGAGTGTAAATAACTGGAATAAACATAGAGAGAGGGAAATATATTGAAAGAGAAAAAGAGAGAAATGGAGAGAACTGCATATAAAATGAGAGAATAGGAGAAAAGGGAGAGGAGAGTGATATATATATATATATATATATATATATATATATATATATATATAAATATATAAATATATATATATATATATATATATATATATATATATATATATATGCATGGAAGGTATTCAGACTATACAGTCTTGGTTTTTTAACAGTATTATTATTTTAAAAATGAAAATGTTGTCTATTCTATTTCTATCTTTATAAATAAGTATATATATATATATATATATATATATATATATATATATATATATATGTATATATATGTAAATATATATATATATATATATATATATATATATATATATATATATATATATATATATAATATATATATATATATATATATATATACATAATATATATATATATATATATATATATATATATATATATATATATATATATATATATATCTTTAAATATAAATATAAAGATAGAAATAGAATAATAGACATTATTTTCATTTGGCAACAACACATTTTTTATAATAATACTGTTGAAAAAGCAAGATTATGGATATTCTGAATACCTTCTATGCATGAGATTACTGCAGATGGAATGGGATACTGATTAAACTATACAACAACTGTCACCTACCACAGTGGCTATATGACAACTGTCACCTACCACAGTGGCTATATGAAAACTGTCACCTACCACAGTGGCTATATGACAACTGTCACCTACCGCAGTGGCTATATGACAACTGTCACCTACCACAGTGGCTATATGACAACCATCACCTACCACAGTGGGTATATGACAACTGTCAACTACCGCAGTGGCTATATGACAACTGTCACCTACCACAATGGGTATATGACAACTGTCACATACCACAGTGGCTATATGACAACTGTCACCTACCACAGTGACTATATGACAACTGTCACCTGCCACAATGGGTATATGACAACTGTCACATACCACAGTGGCTATATGACAACTGTCGCCTACCACAGTGACTATATGACAACTGTCAACTACCACAGTGTGTATATGACAACTGTCACCTACCACAGTGGCTATAGGACAACTGTCACCTACCACAGTGGCTATATGACAACTGTCACCTACCACAGTGGCTATATGAAAACTGTCACCTACCACAGTGGCCATATGACAACTGTCACATACCACAGTGGCTATATGACAATCGTCAACTATCACAGTGACTATATGACAATCGTCAACTATCACAGTGACTATATGACAACTGTCACCTACTACAGTGGCTATATGACAACTGTCACCTACCACAGTGGGTATATGACAACCATCGTCTACCACAGTAGCTATATGACAACTGTCACCTACCACAGTGGCTATATGACAATCGTCAACTATCACAGTGACTATATGACAACTGTCACCTACTACAGTAGCTATATGACAACTGTCACCTACCGCAGTGGCTATATGACAACCATCGTCTACCACAGTAGCTATATGACAACTGTCACCTACCACAGTGGCTATATGACAACCATCGCCTACCACAGTAGCTATATGACAACTGTCACCTACCACAGTGGCTATATGACAACCATCGCCTACCACAGTGGCTATATGACAAATGTCACCTACCACAGTGACTTTATGACAACCATCGCCTACCACAGTAGCTATATGACAACCGTCACCAACCAAAGTCGCTATATGACAACCGTCCCCTACCACAGTAGCTATATGACAACCATCCCGTACCACAGTAGCTATATAATTGTCAACTGCCACAGTGGCTATATGACAACTGTCACCTACTACAGTGGCTATATGACAACTGTCACCTACCACAGTGGCTATATAACAACTGTCACCTACTACTGTGGCTATATGACAACTGTCACCTACCACAGTGGGTATATGACAACTGTCAACTACCGCAGTGGCTATATGACAACTGTCACCTACCACAGTGGCTATATGACAACTGTCATCTACCGCAGTGGGTATATGACAACTGTCACCTACCACAGTGACTATATGACAACTGTCACCTACCACAGTGGGTATATGACAACTGTCACCTACCACAGTGGCTATATGACAACTGCACCTACCACAGTGGCTATATGACAGCTGTCACCTACCACAGTGGCTATATGACAACTGTCACCTACTACAGTGGCTATATGACAACTGTCACCTACCACAGTGGCTATATGACAACCGTCACCTACCACAGTGGCTATATGACAACTGTGAACTATGACAGTGGGTATATGACAACCATCACCTACCGCAGTGGCTATATGACAACTGTCACCTACCACAGTGGCTATATGACAACTGTCATCTACCACAGTGGGTACATGACAACCATCCCCTGCCAAAGTGGCTATATGATAACTGTCACCTACCGCAGTGACTATACAACAGCTGTCACCTACCACAGTGGATATATTACAACTGTCACCTACCACAGTGGATATATTACAACTGTCACCTACCACAGTGGATATATTACAACTGTCACCTACCGCAGTTGCTATCGGCTTGCTTGGACGGAAGTCTGGGACGTTGTGTACAGCATGTGTCTCAGATACGTACTCAGTTATCTCAGGTGGACCATTCTTTTCATCATACATTTCTTGGCTGGAAAACAGCAGAATAGTCCTGCTAACCTTGTATACTAAACTATCACAACAATTATATGCGCTGTTTGCAAGGACACAAACTCCTGCGTTAGCCCAAGTTTGGGCTGTTTGGAGTATAACCACTTGAGACTTCAGATGACAGGGTAACCAACATACCAGGAGATCTCCATGCATCCTCAATATCCCAACTGGAGATCACTCTCTTAAACACCACCACCTTTGCAACATCAGGACCCCCTGAGACACCACCCTCTCTTAGACACCAGCACCTTTGCAACATCAGGACCCCCTGAGACACCACCCTCTCTTAGACACCACCACCTTTGCAACATCAGGACCCCCTGAGACACCACCCTTGCGACATCAGGACCCGGGAGACACTACACCTGTAACACCAGGACCCCCGTGAGACACCACTCATCTAACACCAAACCCCCCGAGACACCATCCATGCAATATCATGACCCCCTGAGACCCTGTACATGTAATGTCAGGACCCATGAGACACCGCACATGTAATGTCCAGACCCCACCAACATCCAGATACCACCCTTGCTACATCAGGACCCCCTGAGACACCACCCTTGCTACATCAGGACCCCGGAGAAACCACACATGTAACATCAGGACCCTTTGAGACACCATCCATGTAACACCAGGACAGCACAAGACACCGTACATGTAACATCAGGACCCCCTGAGATACCGCACATGTAACATCCAACACCAGCTTTGCAACATCAGGACCCCCTGAGACACCACCCTTGCGACATCAGGACCCCTGAGACAACATTCTTTCGACATCAGGACCCCCTGAGACAACACCCTTACTACATCAGGGCCCGTGAGACACCACCCATATAATAGCAGGGCCTCCTCCTCAAAGTTCCCCATTCCCCAAACGAAACCCATCAGCTTATCAATGTAACACAGTGAACTCCGCTTAACATTATCACTTCATATTCAATTTGATTCTATTACGAGGTGCGTTTTAATACAGCGGGAATAGGGACAGAGTCCACCGTAGGAACTAAGGAATTTTTAAAGGGGTGTATCTATTATTTATTATAACTGTGGTGGCTCGTTTTTATCAATGTTGAACTCTGACTCATCACAGCCATGAAAACAATTTCATTCACATAGCTGTTCAACCTAGTGTCCAGTACAACTTCAAAGAATAAAAAACATGTATTTATTAACATACATTGTTGTCACTAAAGGTATACAGTTGCATCAATTTTAAAGTAAACTCTTATTATTATAGCATAAACTGTATATATATATATTATACATTTGTTGGTTCTTTAAAACACATTGGGGTGGTCAAGAAAATTATATATATATATATATATATAAACTATATATATATTAACTATATATATATATATATATATATATATATATATATATATATATATATATATAGTATATATATATATATATATATATATATATATATATATATATATATATATATATATATATATATATATATTAACATATTAACTTCTTGACCACACCCAACGTGTTTTAAAGAACCAAAAAATGTATGCATGTTTACATGTTGAACAGGGGCAGTCTAATAGGAGGACTGGCATAGTCATATTGTTATTACTATTTTCAGGTATTTATTACTCCCAATTGTTCCTATGGTATGGAAGCATACTTGTTTTGCTAACTGTTTGTATTTTTGTAATAATTGTACCTACACGACTACTCTGAGTACTTTTTACATAATCCAATCCTCCATCTGCTCTGGTCCGCCTACTAGGCTGCCCCTGCCAGGACACCAAGATAATGGTCAAATCATATTTGTAAATTGTGGTTCATTAAAACACATTGGGGGGGTCAGCATGTAAAAATTACACCATATAGCATGAGTTTGTGATAAACCAATCAGACTTTTTATGTATAAATATCGCTGAGAAACTGTGAGTTTACCTGAACTTATCCCACAACATTCGTTCCAGCATCTCTTGCTTCTTTCCTGAACAGAAGACACAGTAGAACCAGATGTAACATCAACCGGCATATACATGACTTAAATGTGAACTTAACTCACTGGGGAAATAAAATCAAGTACCTGATAAACACTGTTTTTTTTTAATGTAATATCATCCCAGAAATCCAGGCTGATTGTGTATGCCCAAGCCCCGCGTTTTAAAACCCTAATGTCGAACCTGCACAACTTTGTTATCTGTTACAGTACAACTTTGTTATCTCATACTTTGATAACTCGAATTTACCTATCATTACTGTAACTTTAATCATGAGCCCAGACCCACATAACTCAATGCACTGATATAATTCAAAGTATTTCCCTGGTTCCTCCAACTTCGAGTTAATAATAAAGTTGTACTGAATATTACTATCTGTTAAGAAAAACAGGTACCAACTTAAATCTAATGGACTATATGGTAATAAATACAGGTACCAGATTAACAATTTAGGGCTTTAGGGCACAATATAATACCATTTAATATCAGGACAACCACATTACTCCTGACAGGCACAAGATAAGTGGGTGAATGTATGAACACATGTGCTGATATACAAACATCAGTTAATTAACATGACTTCATTTCAATGGCTGCTAAGTATCAAAACATCATCAGCTGTATGTATGTCATTGCAAAGTTTTATTATAAACTTAATTACGTCTAACATCATAACTTAACAAAATCAGCAGATTTGTTGACAAGTCACAAGTTGGCAAGTCAAGTCTCAAGTCAATGGCCTCTAAATTGAGTCTTGACTCATTTCTTTGAATTCAAATTTAAGTCAAGTCACTAGCGTTCACTGTTTGAGGCACAAGTCAAGTCGCACTCAAACACATGACAATTGCACTTGATTATATTATGAATATTTCATAACACCTAAAATTTAACTTTGTCTCTGGCCATTAAAAGTAACTTAAGAAATGTCATAGTTCATACAGCCAACAACTGGCTTGTGAAATTATGTTTCTGTTAGGTAACACTCACTCTGTAACCACTATCAGACAGCAGTGATTACTGATTAAAGATTACACTTCAAAAAGATCAGATTCGAGAGCATCGCATCTCCAACATGAGCTCAGTGTGGATCAAACTTGTTAGCAAGTCACAAACTAGCAAATCAAGTCAAGCCACAAGTCAATGACCTGCAAGTCAAGTCAACTATCAAGTCAAGTCAAGTATTGAGTCAGCTATCTGAATTCCAAGTCAAGTCAAAACGTGCAATTCGGGTCTGACTTGACTCAGCCTCTTTTATTTGAATCAACATGCCTGAAAATAAAATACATAAATATGTGGAAATGCAAATATTGGGTAAAATGGAGGAATATCATTGTGGCCCAATTACTGGATGAAGAGGTTATTATGCATCATAAGTGACATACAGAAATGGCTATGTTCGCAGTGATGTTTTCGAATTAAGCGTGATATCAGAACCACATTATTTCACAATGACTGAGTCCGCATTTTACATCCAAAACTCTTGCTCTAATGTTATGATGACAAGACTGCTGGCAAAACGTATGGCACTGAACCATGATACTATACCTCATTATGCCAAGCATGTTTAGGTACTGGGTTCAAAAATACATTATGTGCATCACTTCCGTGGTTCTGAAGAATTGCTTGGTTTTTTAAGCAGAATTCACACTTTGCCTATCGTTGAACTAGTGATGTTCGTTTAAAGTATTCATTATGGTTACCAGAATCTTGCTGCAATAATGAAGTGAACGACAGGGCATAGGATAGAAAAGAACATACCGACGACACGGACACCACAAGGCAGTGGGTTTTGGAAGTGGTCATAGTGAGTAGTGGAATCCTTGAACTTGGCATCAAAACTTGTCGTTATGAGACCCAGGTGTCCATCTTTGAACATGGACGCACTGCAGCAGGTGTCATCGTTGATGTTGTATGGCTCCAAAGTCTTCACGGCTCTCTGAATGTGTGCACACAATGCCAGCTGTAGCATGCTTGTTAACAAATGTGCGTCAATGCATTTGAATTTATCCAAATGTAAATGATTGCATGATCACACACAAATGCAAATGTTTTGGGGTTGCATTGAAATGCAAATGTTTTGCACTTGCAAATGCATTTGAATTCATTTCAAATGTTTTGTTTTTATATAAAATTTTAAAACGTAGATGTTATTGATGAGGCATAATAATCAAACAACTATTTATGATTCACAATAGTATTAACTTACTATTCACTATTATTATTTACTAATTAAGATATACTATAGAACTATATATGATTCACAATAGTATTCCCTTATTATGTACTAATTAAGATATACTATAAAACTATATATGAATCACAATAGTATTCACTTATTATTTACTAATTAAGATATACTATAAAACTATATATGATTCACAATAGTATTTACTTATTATTCACTATTATTATTTACTAATTAAGATATACT
This sequence comes from Lamellibrachia columna, assembly GCA_963662155.1. NCBI lineage: Eukaryota > Metazoa > Annelida > Polychaeta > Sabellida > Siboglinidae > Lamellibrachia > Lamellibrachia columna. The sequence continues at coordinate 31,487,677 of OY759273.1, read as the reverse complement.
ATAAAACAGTATGCCAGGTGCAGAGTCTAACAATAACAATAATTATTTTGGCAATTACATCTGCACTTGACTGGTATTTAAAAAAATCAAATGTCTTGAACCTGGTACACATTCAAATGCAAATCCACTGAACATTTGATGACAGCATTTAGTACTACAATCTCATGAAAACTAAAAATGAGTAACACTGCAAAAGCATCGTCTCAACTCCAGGTTAACCCTACCATGTAATATATACAGGTGCAATAATACATCAAATTACTGATGCATCGCAATAGTCGATATGACGATGCAATACTATCTATGGTAAATTTAACTATCAAGACGATGCAATAATATCTACAGTAAATTTAACTATCGATATTTATCGTCAATATTACACTGAAGTAATAATACTTAGCAAAACAATTAAGCCGGGCTACTGCAAAATAAACATGTTTTTCAACTATACTGAATAGTTTTATTTATTTATCAACCTAACATGAACAGTCATGGATTAAAGCAGCATCATTCATGGATTCAGCATTTTTAATCAACTATGTCGCCAAGGCTATGCAATAACGTCACACGTCATTTACGATTTGTGACTGTCCGACTGGCTAATCATTATTCTGTGATACTATCGCAATACAATCATGACAGCTTGAAACTATCGCAATATCATTACAACAATAAAACTATCCCCTATATAGTCACCCCCAGGGGTGTCCGCAGGCTTTTTTGCAGAGGGGGCAAAAATTCTGCTGTCTGATTTCGACCAGAAATCTTTACACTTCCAGAGGGGGTCTGATTTCGACCAGAAATCTTTACACTTACAAAAATGTCTACTTTCAATGAACAATAATGATATAATGATAATCATATATAATTAATTGATAAATTATACTAGATGATATACTTAACACAAATAGTAAACAATCAACTCGCCATAAAATTGTACAAACATCCAGATCCAGGGGGAGGCCATGTGTTAACTAAGTATTTGGAAGACGTCCGTTTAATACAAAATATATATGATTAGACATTTGTATGATATATGATTATATCGTCATCGATACAAAACCTGATAAAACAGTTACCACATTTACCTCTTCCACCCAGTTTTCCAATAAACACTTGGCATTTGAATTGCCTACTGGGATGTCGTTCCTGCCGTTGTTTAACGCTGTCGACATAGTCGCTTTTTAAAGAATATTCCAGAACGCAAACAGTCGGAAAGTAAACGACTTTGTTGCCGGAAGCACTGTGTCAGTGTTGCCATGGCGAAGTAAGTTCCACGATTATCCGATAGAGGGCAACATTGTTCAACTATGCAAGATCGATCGATGAATCAAGTTACTTTTTCATGCATATAAGTTAAGATCTTTTTACCTCCAGAAAAATATCAATAATATTGATAATGCAGTTCGAAGAGTAGTCAACATATTATTTATATTATGTTATTTTCAGATAAGGAAAGAGGTCAGTGATACAAGCAGGTCTCCCCGAGACACGCTAGACGGCGCTCTACCTCACCAAGAATGTCCAGTGTGCACACAAGTGATGTACCTTCTAAACACTCATTGAGGTCATGCCTCAGTTACACGAATGTAGGGCACACTAAGTTTAGATATGTGAAAATCTAAAAATTCCTATGATCTCACGTAACTGCATTTAAGCAGGCACATTACCAAGTTTGCTGGTGGAAACTGTTGACAGTGTAATTGTGGATTTTTAGATGATTTTAATAGGCGTAGGATATTGTAGTTTTTTGCAATAAAGGCACGTGTGCGCAGTAATTCATGCACATATTGGTAAACATTGACGGGTATGACGCATGCTGGCTTTTACAAGAGATATAATTGTCTAATGTTGACTAAACTCGATCAGCATGTCAATGAGATAATGACAAAGACAGGTAAGAAATTTAATAATTTTTGATAGTCACGTTTTCTTATTATCATGCGAAACGTTAACATTGCCACCAATGGGAAAAGTAACTGTAGACTGAACCCATATTAAACAATGAATAAAAACATATTTAGAAATTTTTTGGGAAATAAAAATACTTTTGGAATTAGGTTTCAGAGAGTGGTCCACGCAGATAATACTGATGTATAATTCACTACTATAAATAAAATATAAAAGTAGATGTTTGTATTTTGATTAGCGAAAACCAAAATAAAATAAAATGTTAACTATCCCTGATGATGACGCATGAAAATGAAATTTCCGCACGCCCGGATTTAAAAGCGCCCAAAAATGTCTGCACATCCTTTATATATTACATAGAAAACTATAAAATAGAACAAGTCAAACTTAGCAATAATTGATTTTGACAGGTCAGACAAAGTATTTTTGTAAAAAAAGTATTTATAAAATAAATCTGAAAAAATTAATGTATTTCGAATAAAACTATTCGTGAATGTGCTCATCAAGTTGGTAGATAGCATAGTAATAACGATTTTCTTCTAACCACAGGTACTCGTGCGCGTGTACTTACTCAACGTTTCATCGGGAATTCTGGGAATACTAGTTCTTGTTCTGCTCGCCAGTTGGCTTGGCAAGCAGGCCGTCCAATACGTGGCTGAATCGGTATCCCCCCGTCTCGATTCATGATTGGAGTTGTCTTTCTGATCCATATGGCCTCTTTCATCCATCTCACGTTTCTGTTGCTTTCTCTATATATCATCTTTGATATCTCCAAGTCAGTGATGCGATTGTTTCTGTCTGCATGATCTGTGATTGCAGATTTTCTAAGCCTATGAGAAACTTGCAGGTATCAGTGATGGTATGTTTTGTAAGAAAACGAAACATATAGACTTACCAGAGGCAATTATATTCTCGTGTGCGCACAGTCGTGGCCGTGGCGTTATTTTCTGGAACTACATGTGCGCACGCTCCCTAGTGTTGCAAACTGGTGTGAACCCGACACGCACCAATTGGTGTTTTCCGCAACTAACGCCGAGTTGCCGAGGGTACAGTTTTGTTGAGTTGCTGACCAGCGTACACTGCCTGACTCTGTGCGACGTCGCTTCAGAGACCGGCGCACATTACGCAACATTTGTTGAAACGATTAAATTTTTTATTCGGTTCAACAATTGTTGCGCCGGGAAGATCAAGCGATGTGGAATTTTGGACCAGCGTACATTGCACGATACGTTTACATCATATAAACACACGACTCGCTACAAGTTCACAACGTAATCCTGGTGTTAGATGTTTGTAAATTCTAACTGTTACATGCCACACTAATTTGCAAAATTATTGATTGAAAAGATCGTATAGTAAATGTATACTAATTCTAAGTACACGACCTAAGATCAGTGGGGAACACATGAACTGTCCTTAATCAACCGTGTGTGCGTGTGCGTGTGCGTGTGCGTGTGCGTGTGCGTGTGCGTGTGCGTGTGCGAACTGGTTCTTGACCACTTGCGTAGGTTGGAACATGCGCGCTGGTTCAGTTTTGATAATGAACAGAAAACATATAGGGTATTCCTAGAGATTCATGTAGGCTGACCAGCCAGAACCATATGGGCTGACCAGCCATACCCACGTGGGTTGACCAGCCAGATATATATATATATATATATATATATATATATATATATATATATATATATATATATATATATATATATATATAGGCTGACCAGCCAGAACGCTGAGAAAGATTGTCGACACAATAGGAATGGAATTCTCAGAGTGGGTGATTATAAAGACAGAGTGCGCGTTTTCGAGAGCGGTGAGAAGTCCTCAATATATGATATTATGAGCTGGCTGCGACCAACACTGTTTGTTAAAAGTGATAAGAGTTTGTAGCATGAAGAAGATGTGCTTTGAAAAAAGCAATATAAACTGTAACTATGTACAGGTGCAACTCTGTCTGATTAAAATCTACAAACTCTAGACCAAACAGGAATCTTCTGAGCGTGGTGAAGGGAGTTACTTTCGTGCAGTTCAGTTCAGTTATTACCACTGTTATTGACTGTCATTATGCTAAACCTGAATGAAGTAGAGGAGAGCCAATGACTACATATGGAATGAGACACTTGCTTCATTTGTAAAAGCAGCATGTCTGAACATTGACAAGTCAGTTCTTTATAAAGGCGAGCAGCGCAACTCTTAGTAACATTGCCATTACAGAGTGCAAACCACCAGACTATGCATTAAAATAAAAATGAATTTTAACGTATTTTGACATTGGGTCCGCCGTGGCCGGACCATCGACACGGCTGCCCGGTGACTCTACCGTCGAGAGCTGGCTCCCCGGTGGCCCGTCCGTCGAGAGCTGGCTCCCTGGGGGGCCAAACCACCGAGAGCGGGCTCCCCGGTAGCCGGAATGTTGAGAGCGTTGTCGGATCTGCGACGGTTGTACCGCGTGGTCGGATCTGCGACGGTTGTACCGCGTGGTCGGATCTGCGACGGTTGTACCGCGTGGTCGGATCTGCGACGGTTGTACCGCGTGGTCGGATCTGCGACGGTTGTACCGCGTGGTCGGATCTGCGACGGTTGTACCGCGTGGTCGGATCTGCGACGGTTGTACCGCGTGGTCGGATCTGCGACGGTTGTACCGCGTGGTCGGATCTGCGACGGTTGTACCGCGTGGTCGGATCTGCGAAGGTTGTACCGCGTGGTCGGATCTGCGACGGTTGTACCGCGTGGTCGGATCTGCGATGGCTGTACCGCGTGGTCGGATCTGCGATGGTTGTACCGCGTGGTCGGATCTGCGATGGTTGTACCGCGTGGTCGGATCTGCGATGGTTGTACCGCGTGGTCGGATCTGCGATGGTTGGACGGCGTGATCGGATCTGCGATGGTTGTACCGCGTGGTCGGATCTGCGATGGTTGGACCGCGTGGTCGGATCTGCGATGGTTGTACCGCGTGGTCGGATCTGCGATGGTTGTACCGCGTGGTCGGATCTGCGATGGTTGGACCGCGTGATCGGATCTGCGATGGTTGTACCGCGTGGTCGGATCTGCGATGGTTGGACCGCGTGGTAGGATCTGCGATGGTTGTACCGCGTGGTCGGATCTGCGATGGTTGTACCGCGCGTGGACGGATCTGCGACGGTTGTACCGCGTGGTCGGATCTGCGATGGTTGGACCGCGTGGTCGGATCTGCGACGGTTGTACCGCGTGGACGGATCTGCGACGGTTGTACCGCGTGGACGGATCTGCGACGGTTGTACCGCGTGGACGGATCTGCGACGGTTGTACCGCGTGGACGGATCTGCGACGGTTGTACCGCATGGTCGGATCTGCGACGGTTGTAATACAATATAATTAACTATTTACTTAAATCCAACTGTCATGGTGACCATAGTTGTTCTTGTATTGTATCTGTGAGATATTGCTCTCATAAAGAGCTCATCATACTTGATCCCAAACAGCGGGATATGATTTACAAGAGCAAGGTGACATCGAATATATAATATGACACATCTGTTTGGATGGCAGCCTCTGAAACATCGTTAGGCCAACTTGGTGCCATCAAGAGGCGTGCTGTCAAAGTTATAGCTATGTCGGAGACTACTCTGAGTAGGAATGCCATCCAACCTCTTGCATACCATGGAGACGCACCAACTCTACCCAGTGTCATGTTACCCCCTCCTCTCTTACTGCAAAGAGCCACCAGACCATCAACATCTCACGACACATCCCACACACTGCTGGTTATAAGTGGACATTCTTACCGACTGCCTCAGGACTAAACTCACAGAGGAAACTGTTACCACCAGGGAGAGATACGATTTCAAGAAAGAAGTCAACGTCTTGTCGTCGTGATGCGGTGTCGGTCACATAGTTGCATAGATTGTTTGTTAATGGCGGACGTGAGACTTTGAGGCATACAATCCGCGTGTGTGAATCCACCTTCGGAGATAGTCAGGAAGATTATCTTTCGCTTCTTGCATCACATCATCCTGAGTAACTTAACTTCAGCAAAATGTCAGTCACTGATGACGTTAAGGATGGTTAAAATGGTTAGTGCAGCTGCAGGCCTGTCCGCGGAGGGGGGAGGAGGGGAGGGTTCGGGCGTTTGAACGTATTCCCTTAAAAATTGTTTTAACTAAAACATTTTTTCATAAATTATCCCGGGATTCACCCAAGTGATTGTGCGCACGTTTCTTGTTTATTAACTTAGCATTTACAGACAAGCACCACAAAAAATATTAAAATAAAAAATTCAAGATCCCCCAGTTTCTAAACCCCGGGAACTGGCCCGAATTCCTTCAATTCGGTTATGTAGTGCTTCGCTGGTACTTTGCAAAATTGCCTTACTATCAGTTTAATTAACACGAGTGGGACATTCCTTAAGACATATTCGTTTATTTGTTTGAACAACTGGCCCAAAGTACACAAGCAGTCAACGATAGGTAATTGATATTGCTTGACTAACACATTCCCTCCGTACAGAAACAGCTCGGCCAACTCAGTTCATCAACATGAATTTGTTGGCACGCAGCTCATTTTACTCACAATAAATATTTCAACACATTGCATTATACTATTTCAGTGATATCAGAGGCAACTGTGTGAAAGTATCATTAGTTAGATGTGCTCTTAGTATACACGTGTATATTGGTAGGATTGAGTCCTCTATGATGTGATCAACCAACACAATTCTGGTGTGTACCAAGCGTGGGATTCACGAACACCCGAACAGTCACATTAGAAGAAACAGCAGGACTGTCAATATTAACTACGACTGTACGATTTATCAATACACCTCCGTATGAAGAAAAAACAGCGAGCCGTCTCAAAGCTGAACCGTTGGGCATTGAAACAAATATTTCAGTCCTACAGGAAACTGAGTGCCATTTGAATGCTACAGTTGGGGAGAAACCACGAATTAGCCAACACAAACATTATTATCGACATTTAGCAGAACACTAATTGAAATCATGCGTTAATGCTAATTACCGTATAATCTAAGACTGCTGTTTTAATTTGTATTCCCTTTTCGCGACCACTAAAACACGCCCACTTTCGTGTCATTATTTGCAATATGAGACGACCCATGTCACTCCTTCGCGCAGCGATACACAACGCTAGACGTTTCACACTATTGTGGCTGCGTCCATTCATCTTTATCCGTTTCGCACAGTGTCAAACTCACGAAGCCGGCGTCACCTTGTCACTAAAACAAACATTCCACATTGTCACCGGAGATCATTGCGCACAGATGACAACTGTCACCTGCTCAATCGTACACATTTGAAATCATCGCATTCATGTTAAGTTTTTGCATTCAAAGGCGGCATAAAAACTCGCAGATTGTATCGTATCAAAATATCGGAAACGACACGTAGTTCGTTGCTTTGTTTTGAATAGTCTATTAATAATGCTTCATTTAATATTGGTAAAGAAGTATGACTCTATCCGGAGTTGGATGAGATCTCATGTGTTTTGGGATGCGATGTTACGTAGCACCCCGTGTGCAAACCGGAACACTGCTCCAGGTTACGTTCGACGTACTCACGGATCATGACAGCCCTACGCTAGCTGGATGGCAGACGTAGTGCAGGTATTGTGATGCATTGCCACATCAAACTAAAATACTGTTTATCTGGTCTGTCAACTAATTATGACGTGAGAGCCAGCAAGATTTCCAGACGTTCCTGAATACTGTAATACGTTTTATCCCCACAACGGCGACAAATAAATTGACCCTCCCATTACAGCATACATACATTACCCAGAAAATAATTATCTCCCCTTCTTCGTCTTTTTACGACGATCAAACTATGTACATTTAAAGCCAGATACTTGAGCTTAACACCAAAACCGGAACAGCTCAGAGGAACGCCTCAACATACGTGTTTAACACATGGCGTGTAGTATTAGTAGATAATGTCACGTACACATGCTGAACGTGACTATGAAGATGATGCAGCCTACGGTCATCAGATTGATCAGAAGCAAGACGTAGGCGTAGCATGGCGACCCGCAGCAGTGGCGCCGTCTGGTGTCGATGACGTCAAGGGGGTGCGTCCAGTACATTGGTGGCACGGACAGGGACATATGTGAGGACGGGATGGAGCAGTGACGAGGGAACGACTCCTCGCCATAGTAACCCATCTGGGCGTTGCTGCTGCGAAAGAGCAATGCGCCCTAAATTAATGCACAGGACGACCACAAAAAGACGACACGCACGCACGCACGCACGCACGCACGCACGCACGCACGCACGCACGCACGCACGCACGCACGCACGCACGCACGCACGCACGCACGCACGCACGCACGCACGCACGCACGCACGCACGCACGCACGCACGCACGCACGCACGCACGCACGCACGCAAGCACGCACGCACGCACGCACGTTCGCTCGCACGCACACACAATGTAACATACCTTCCTTATAACAAATTACACCATATTTGGAACACACTTGTTTCCCCTGGTGCATGATCACTGTGTAAGGGTGTGGATGAATTATGTTTAGTATCTTTATTATGGTTGAGGTTTCAGCACAATTTCATGCTCCATCTGTCTGCTTCGGCGCCGTAGACTCACTTGAATTCGACGCGCAAATTTTTTTGTAACTGACCACAAGGAACAATTGCTACTTTACGCCATATTAACGATATCTTCTTTTTATAATGTGAGCAAAGGCGTAGTTTGTATATATAGTCAGTAGACGTAGTTTTATAATGGCAGAGGCCGTGTAAATCAGTTACACACATTTTGCACGTCGAAATCAAGTTTACCGGTACAGTCGTGAATTCGTCGTGTGAAACGATATAGACCCCTATGATTGCATGCGTCCTTAAGCCAAACACACATGTATTTATCCAATTCTAAAACGTTCGCGAATAATGCTATTTGATTTTTAGCCCCCTTTCCCTATTTGTCTATGTAGTCATACAGCGAACGTTTTGTTAAGGTATCGCCACATGGGGCTGTGTTGCAGAGCGGTGTGTCATATTCTCTGCAACACCCTTCGGCTATTTGTTGTCAAAACAATTTCAGTTAATCTATGCAGCATTGATGTTATCGCATGCCTTTCTCTGTGCACGTTTATTTCAACTAGATTGCAGATCCATTAATACCAATTCCGTTCCGATTTTTGGTTTCATATGTTTAAAGAGGAAACTGCCAACAGAGCTGTATCCTTTAACGTGCTGACCCATCACTTTGTGTTCGGTATTTCGTCACGTCTGACCTATGCCTTAGCTAACTGTGCGTGTGTCGTTGCGGTGGCAGTAACAGGATGTGAGCGTAAGTGACAAAGATGGTTGGGAACTAGATTATTATATGCCTACAATGACAAATATGCGATAATGTTAACGGCGAAGATCGAATAATGGTTAAATTATGCTGCCAATAGTGATGCTTCCGAAACAGCAAAATGAATGCTTCACCGTTTAATTTCCCACATTGCAATGTCCGCCAAATCCTGTTGTTGACGATGGTGGTATAATTCCCGTCTAACTTGTGATTTAATACGTTAGTGCATGCAAATAGGACACAATTCAACATACAGCGACTATTGGTGAACGACAATGCACCGTATGTGTTATTGTCATAATTAAAAAAACAGTTGTGGTTAATTAACTGTAGTAAATCGAAGCGAATATTTAATAATTTCGTATATGGGGAATGTGATGTTCCTGAAAGGAAATGACTTCATTAAAAAACCGATTAATGTTAGTGTTTTTATAATGAACAAACGCCCGAGGGCTGAGTAGATCGTTGCAGTAAAATCTGTGTACCAGGACGATCATGATCCAATATTAATTAAATTAAATATTTATGCCATCACTAGAAATAATTAGGCACCAACGCAGTTGTCACGTTATGAGCACGCCAACATATTTCCCTACCTGCAACGAGGACACAATCTTGCCCCCGACTTGTTGCGCCTCTGGTGGCGCTCAGAGGAAGAACCACGCCTGTGTTTCCAAAGACCCCTGTCGTCGGCGACTGTGGGACGACTCTTCAATGGTGGTGGGGCAGAGCTATCGACGTCCACGTCGTTTTCCGTGGTGAAGCTCATGCTGACGGACATAGTCTCCCACTGGTCTGGGCCGCTGTCTCCGTCGACGTGATATCCTTTCTCACACTGGTCGGCGTCTCCGTTGACCTGACATCCTTGCTCTGGAGAGGCCACGTTGTACAGCGTCACCACACGCGGCTGCTGGATAATAATTAGTTAATTAATTAATTTAATTTATATATTCCTGGCGAACGAACACGTGTCCCTGACTAATAATGAACAATTTAGCATTTATGACGCACGTTTAAATGTTCTGAAGGTTAATAGCATATTATCCTGTAAAAAAGACCGGTTAAAATACGTGTTGCTTTTTGTAATTAATGCACAGTTTTGTAATAATTGCGGTGATGTCCCGGCATGTTACGACGCAATGCAGAATGAGACAAACATGTTACAAACAAACACATCATAGGCATATCAGGAGACTGGACTCTTGGAATACCAACACTTATAGCATTAGTTTTTACAACCTTATTGTATTAGTTGTTACAACTTTATAGTATTAGTTGTTACAACCTTATTGTATTAGTTGTTACAACCTTATTGTATTAGTTGTTACAACCTTACAGTATTAGTTGTTATAACCTTATTGTATTAGTTGTTACATCCTTATAGTATTAGTTGTTACAATCTTATAGTATTATTTGTTACAACCTTATTGTATTAGTTGTTACAACCTTATAGTATTAGTTGTTACAACCTCATTGTATTAGTTGTTACAACCTTATTGTATTAGTTGTTACGATGTTATAGTATTAGTTGTTACAACCTTATGGTAATAGTTGTTACAACCTTATAGTATTAGCTGTTACAACCTTATTGTATTAATTATTACAACCTTATAGTATTACTTATTACAACCTTGTAGTATTAGTTGTTACAAACTTATAATATTAGGTGTTACAACATTATTGTATTAGTTGTTATAACCTTATTGTATTAGTTGTTACAAACTGGTTGTATTATTTGTTACAACCTTATTGTAGTAGTTGTTACAACCTTATAGTATTATTTGTTACAACCTTATTTGTATTAGTTGTTACAACCTTATTGTATTTGTTGTATAATTCCTAATTCTATTTCGCGTATTACTAAGACGGATGAGTCGGCTTAAAATGACAAATTGAGAGAAATCGACACTGTAGTCACTATTGATGAAGTAGGTAAAATTTCCAGAATACAACATTTAATTTTTCTGAAATTAATCATCAATCAATTCGGTATTACAGTTATTTGCTATTTTTCAATCAAATCCCATACACATAGATTCGACATTTCGGACTGTTATCTTTCTTGTAATATTGTATTCCAAGCATCATATTCTGTCTGCATTTTCTTTGTTGTGGTTTATACGTCATGCAACGAAAACAGTCTAACAACGTTCCATAATCAGATAATAGTTCGAATTCATATATGACTATAACTGTTAAAGTCCCGTCATCTGTGCACGTACAGCCACCGTTACCAAATTAACCTACCTGGTGGACAGCAGGCTCCATGTGTCATATGTTAACAACTGATTGTTCAGATGAATTAAGAGTTCGGTGATCAACTCCTACAGTCTCCTAGGTGCACGCGTCCATGTTGTCTTGATGGCAAGATGTCACTTATCGCGTGTTGGCTCTGCAGTCTCCCGCTCACATCTACTGTATACATGTCGTGACTGCTTCGCTACGCGAAGGTGGCTGTCGACTTGGCCAGACGGTGACAGATGTTTGTTGACGCGAATGCTGTCACCTCTAGGTGTCGTGCCTGTGTCATCTATTTATGTCATGTAAGCGGCACATTGTCAGCTTGTGTGATGGCGGCTTGTGTGTGCGTGAGCACTTCATCGAAAACTACTGGCCCAACGAAATATTGTCAAGACCCTCCTTCACCTTCATCCTTTGACCGGGACTGTGGGGGTGTTAATCACATACAGTCCTCGCCAGCGTTGCCTCTGCCTGTTGTGATATTCACTATAATTATGTCGTGCTGCCGCCTAGCGACCATGGAGGTACTACGGTCTGTCAACATGGGCAGCCATTGATCTGCCCGCTTATCATGCAACATAATGCGAATAAACAATGTTCAAGTTCCACTACATCTGGGGACGAGGATGTTACGAACATAACAGCGGACTTGTTCATCAGCGATTTTTTACAAAACGTTACGCATGTAAGCGCATCCGATGCATTTACGGTGTTTTGCTGAATAGCATGGCATGTGGGGCGATGAAAGCAGCAGTGGCGCATCTGCGCTAGGTAAGGAACATACTGTGTCAAACACAACTCCCAGTGAACATACTGTGTCAAACACCACTCCCAGTGAACATACTGTGTCAAACACCACTCCCAGTGAACATACTGTGTCAAACACCACTCCCAGTGGACATACTGTGTCAAACACCGCTCCCAGTGAGCATACTGTGTCAAACACAACTCCTAGTGAACATACTGTGTCAAGCACAGCTCCCAGTGAACATACTGTGTCAAACACAACTCCTAGTGAACACACTGTGTCAAGCACAACTCCCAGTGAACATACTGTGTCTAGCACAACTCCCAGTGAACATACTGTGTCAACCACAACTCCTAGTGAACATACTGTGTCAAACACCACTCCCAGTGAACATACTGTGTCAAACACAACTCCTAGTGAACATACTGTGTCAAGCACAACTCCCAGTGAACATACTGTGTCAAACACAACTCCTAGTGAACATACTGTGTCAAGCACAACTCCCAGTGAACATACTGTATTAACCACAACTCCCAGTGAACATACTGTGTCAAGCACAACTCCCAGTGAACATACTGTGTCAAACACAACTCCCAGTGAACATACTGTGTCAAGCACAACTCCCAGTGAACATACTGTGTCAAGCACAACTCCCAGTGAACATACTGTGTCAACCATAACTCCTAGTGAACATACTGTGTCAAACACAACTCCCAGTGAACATACTGTGTCAAGCACAACTCCTAGTGAACATACTGTGTCAAGCACAACTCCTAGTGAACATACTGTGTCAACCACAACTCCCAGTGAACATACTGTGTCAACCACAACTCCTAGTGAACATACTGTGTCAAACACAACTCCCAGTGAACATACTGTGTCAAATGTCGACAAAGCGTATGACACACTGGCCGTCCCAGAACCCGGTTTGCAAGAAACAGTATATGGTGTTACTGTAAAAGTCCAAACTGACTATTTCACTCCAAGAATAAACACCGTATTTGAAGTGTACAATTTCCGACAATACAGACAACAAGACAGGGACCAAATTGGTGCATACTTAACAAGGCTCCGGCAGCTGGCACGGTCTTGAACCTTCGCAGTTATGGAGAAAGAGATTGCCAACCAAGTCATCTTGGCCGATTCAGATTCTGATTCCATTTCATACATTTACACAACAATAAGGGAAAACATTTCAAAGCACACATTTCCAGTAAACAAACAAAGAACATCAGCTATATAAGACATACATAAGTAAGTAAATATAAGTAATAGTTTCTTAAAGTTTAAATTATGTACCTCACTGTTAACAATGCACATAACACGAGTCTTTTTCTTAGCAACCGCCTCGAAGGGTCAAAACACGGAAACTAGAAGGCGTTATATGTTATTCAAGTTCAAGTTTTATTCTCTAATACGATACAATGGTGTATGAAATAAATATACAATACCAAAAGTACTTGAAAGTACTCAAAACATTTAAAAATAATAAGAACAGGCAATGTTAGTTAAACTTACCAATTATGATTTTGATTAACTTACAAATTCTTATTAGTTTTTTAAACTATGAATATTAAACAACACGTCAGAGAACTTGAAAGGATTAGGGTGATTAATAAAATATTTTGTCAGAAATCTATTTCTTTGGTCCCTTCAAGTGTCACATTGAAACAATAGATGAAATTCATCCCCAATCTCATTTCCATGACACAAAGTACAATACCTTTGATTTCTATCAATATTGAACCACCTGCCTGTTTCAATACAATACCACACAATAGCCGTTTTGTGTTACCCAGCCTAAATTTAGTGAAAAGAATTCTTAATCTCTCTGGTAACAATGTCAAGTGTAATTCATACTCGAATACTTCTTTAAATATTCTATAGGTAATACATTTATCATTGTGAAATACATTTGATGACCTTGCTTGAATATATTGGATGAACGATCGTCTTTGTCTTTTACCCTTCGTCTGCCAGTGTGACATCATGCTGTCTACACCTCACCACAGAAATGTTCGCCACTATAAAACAGCGTCTGCTGATTTGCATATCTGAAAACATGGATTAAGACACCCCGTTTGAGAGATTGTGACAATTTCTTGAGATATAAAGGACAATTGTGAGGTTATAGTGGTCAGAGCTAATTTGCATATTCATGGGACAAATTTGCATATTATGATACGTTCATTGACGTAATCATAACCAGATACTCTGAAAACATGCGTTTGGACACCTCATTTTGATTGTTTGGATGTTTACAGGAAAGTAGTATATATATATATATGTATGTATGTATGTATGTATGTATGTATATATATATATATATATATATATATATACACATATATATATATATTTATATATATATATATACACACATATATATATATATATATATATATATTTATATATATTTATGGCGATGACTAATTTGCATATTAATGGGTTTATGCAAAAACGTTCAAGGGTGCCAGGGTGGCATCCGTCGGGTTATTGACCTAGAAGGTTAGAAGTAAAAAAAAAATCATCGTGAAGACCCTAATGCAAGGCCCACCTTCAAAAGAGCGTTTGACTGCCGGACTAGGTTGTCTTGGCAGTTACATCAACATTCCTGAACTGTGTCTTTGGAACTGGGAGGATTGTTTTGTTGATAGCTCGCACAAATGCCACACTGGCCAAGGGACTGGTGCCTGAACGGGCGTGTCACTTTTGTCAATGTTCCATGAATTCACTGGGTGCGACACAGTGCCATCCTTCGAAGGCAGTGGGAAGAAGACTGCACGGGACTCTCTGTAGACCTACGACGAGGTCGCACCAGCATTCTGTCTTTTGATTGCTACATCAGAATCCACAGAGGACTCGCTAAACGTCACTGCCACTGGAGCGATTTATAGCCTTGTTGTATGACCCAACTAGCGGTGAGGAGTGCGTCAACCAAGACTGCAAACAGCTATTCACTAAGAATGGTAGAACATTGGATAGTCCTTGTATTATGTAACTTCGGACAATCGTGGAAATTAATAATTACAAAGGGTAATTCGATAATACAACGGATAATAGCTAGCCACGAAAACCGCGCATTTAATTAGACGTAAGGAGCAGTTGAAAATGTTCAATAAACATGAAAGCCTACCAATGCCATTTTGCACATACATCTAAAAAGCTCAAAAACCCAAAACACTATTAAAAAAATACTATTTGGAGCAAAGTAGGCATACTTGTTATGCCTATGATCATGCTTTACTCAGATTTTGAAAGCCACCCAACGATTACCGTGAACACTCATACACATGTACACAGTCATAAAACCTGACATGTGATCGGCGACGAACGAATCAAGTTCATCCATGATTATGACGACCGGACGGTTGCGGAATACGGTTTTTATAAAGATTCTTTGTGTTGTGGCTGTATTCGTTGTATGAGGTAAGACCGATGTTACCATTTCAACCGAATTGTTACACTACATTTATTATCAGAGACTTGGTGACACCAGTCACCCAATTTTACATGAAATATCAGACGCCATAAAAGTAGACATTCGAAAACTAAAACGGCCATCGCTGGCAATGCCAATGGCATGCTATGGCACTGGCACTGTAGTCAACCCATTGCATTTGGCATTGCCAATGCATTGGTGCCCGAGGCTTTTTTAATGTTGTAAGATGAGTTTACCAGTTAGATTTTATCACGCCACTGACACCAGAACATTGCAGACGCAGACGCTATTCTGTGGTGTGGGTGCTGATCCGGTCGTTCAATGGCAATTGCACTTTGGCTTTGCAGCGTAAACAAATGTGCAGCTCGGCCTTGCCTTGCCTACCGGTTTAGTGATGCTTCGCTGTGCTTAACAGAATATGCCGTCTTCATAAAAAATGAGAGATGCATATCGATATTGTAAATCACTAACAGTTATTTCATCGAGTGCAAACACATTGACATTGTTAGAAAAAGAAGAAATATTTTCAAGGCATGCTAGACCTAGATCTTGAAATATGAACCTGAACTAACATATCACACGACACTACCGTATAATTCTCAATAGTAGCGCACTACCTAATAGACGCACACACCCTTTTTGAGAAGTGAAACCATGCGCAAACACAGATTTTCAGGAGTGAAGGCAAGCTAAACGCAAATGAAGCAATACTGCTGCGGCTGGGCGTCACCTTGCGGACTCTTTAGAAATAATTAATAGTGTGTTTTTAGCTGACGGCTGACGTTGTTTGTGTGGAATTACAAAAACCGCGAACGAACGTGCTTTTTTAGTGTTTGTCTCGTGCGTTTTTGTAGCGTGTCGATCGAGTGTCGTTGGTTTGGTTGATGCGCTGAAACTGCATCTTTGCTAAGTGCAAAACAAACAACACAACACCTCATTGTAGCCTTGCTTTAAGTTTATTTAGCACAATCACAACAATGGAACATGACATAACAAAACATTATAAAGACCATCGCTCTCAAGGAATTAAACTATTGCTGACAACCATCTAGTCCCCAATTGTTATCCTTCTAACAACCAATACAGATTTTGTAACGTTTTTTTGTATAGTCACTCTTGTAGCAATTCAATAGAAGTGAAGATGCCGCAGAAATAGGGACGGGTTTAATAACGGGTGATAACACACATAATGATACTGGTCAGTGCTGCACACATTTTCTGTCTCTAGGGGTGTAGGTCTTCCCATAAATCACCTTAAGCATGGTACACCAACCGTAGTGGCTCGTTAACTAGTATACGCTGTGTAAAATTTCTTATGGTGTTGCTTTGTTGTTCAACTGTGCAGCTTATGAATGCTGTGCCACACGCAGGGGTTTTCTCGGTCGACATTATCGGCTATCTGTCCGACGACATCATCCTACCGTGCGAGCACTCATTCGCAGTGTCAAACCTTGAAGCGTTTTATTGGAAGAAATGGAACGAAATTGGTAATGATGAAGTAGTTGCGGAGTATGACAGGACAGACGATCCAAAGAGTCACGTCTACGGCTCAATGTTGGGGCGCGCTAGGGTCAACATGATGCCAACGCAACTACAGTTCTCAAACGGCTCTTTCAGCGACGAAGGAAAATACACGTGCGAAGTGTTTCCTCGTAGAGGTGAACCAGCTAGGCTCCATTACAAACTCACAGTCAACGGTAAGGAGTACACCAGGTTTTTCAGGTAGGCCGAGCATGTGATCAAGTGTCTTGGATAGACTGCGCATATGATCGGATGTTTTGGACGAAATAAGCATGCGATCAGATGTCTTGTGTAGACCAATGAAAGAAAATCATTGACGACCAATGAAGGAAATTATACGTTTGAAAAAATACAGTTAGCTCAGAAGAAGCTGTTAAAATAATGATACAAAACATTGAATATGTAAAACTAACGTTCTACACAATGAACCTAACTTTTAAAAATTAATACATTGGCTTGAAATTACAAACGTTGTGCATAATACGTACATTGAACGGTTACAATGTATTATTAACAGCAATCTTGTTGATGTTAGACAAACAAGGAATGATATATTTCCAAGATTTACAAACATTATTTCGTAACAAAGACTACGGTAGCACAATAATTTGCTTAGAAAATGAAAAATGTGTTCTTTCTATACGTTTAGAGGATATCTAGATTTTATATATTGTCCCTTATCCTTTCCCTAATTATAACATTGATATCGTAAATATGTAGGCACACTTTCATAAATTGACTTTTTTAAAGAATATTCCAACGACATCGTGCATTTTTAGTTAATTTGCAGTTGTTGGGGCACTGGCTTGATTAAAATTATTTATTATTAATAATTTATTAATAATATTATTAATTATGCTAATGGTTTACGTTCAAGTTATTTGTGTATTGGTATTACTTTGTTTGTATTTTATTTTATAATTATAACAAGATGTGTCCCATTAATTGTATTCTGGATGAAAACCTGATACAGCACTACTGTTCTACAACTGTTATGTCTAGTCTGTGTAGACGTACCTGTGTGTTTGTAATGCAGCAAAGCCATTCGACGAGGCGATCTTGGTGTATGACAAAACTTACCAACGCTGTGAGGCGCTTCGTATACGAGAGAACACAACCGGCATGCACCTTACTTGTACCGCGTCGTCAAAGCCACGTTCAACATTGTCATGGACGATAGAACCTGCGAATTTGGCGATTGACGTGGACCCATCGATTCCAGTTGAATGCAATACCACAGCGCGTGGAATAGTCACTTGTGTCCACAAAGCCTATATTGCCAAAACGGTTCTTGGTCATTCACCACTCAATGTGACATGTCATGTTGAGTTTAATGACAAGTCATCAGTGGTGTCCAGCACAAAGGCTTGCGTTGCTGTTGTGCCATATGGTACGTATTTCGCTAGAGCCTGTCAGCGTAAAAGTAGAACATGTTATTGCCAATATAGTGTTGGTACCATTAGGCTTTGCCTTCAACCTTTTGAACTTTGTAATATACGAGACGTTGACATGGCAAAGTCAATTGTGACATATTTGTCAATTTGTAAATAAGCCTTTTTTAATAAATGTTTACTGACTACTATTAATTTCTATCAGTGACACATTCTGTGCCTATGTTAGAGAAGCTGCAACCATCCATTCATTACTATCAATGACACGCTCTGTGCCTACGTTAGAGAAGCTGCAACCAGCCATTCATTTCTACCAGTGACACACTATGTGCCTACGTTAGAGAAGCTGCAACCAACCATCATTTCTATCAGTGACGCACGCACGCACGCACGCACGCACGCACGCACGCACGCACGCACGCACGCACGCACGCAAGCACGCACGCACGCACACACACACGCACACAATTTAATACAATGCATAGCCCTAATTAACAAGTTATAACTAACAAAGTATTCGTTTTCACCACTTTTATGAATAAATATAACATTATATATGACGAAAATAAATTATTATGAACGCAACGTCAGCCATATTGGATAACATTATTTGACCTTGACCTTTGTGACCTAACCCGGGCAACCCCTCAACTGGATTACCAGGAGCAGACTCGGTCACTTCCTCAACCTCGACTACCTCCACTGCCGGGCATCAGTCGTCACCGACCTGGACGACCCCCCTTGCCATCGTGGCGGCCTTCATGGTCGTTTGTAAGTGATGTTTTCACGAAATACGTTATCATACTTTTTGCAAAATAGCAATGCAAGTCCAGTGTAGAGTGAAATAGGTCAAGTGAATGACATTTAATTTCAGTAATCACGTGCCAGCAATTGTACAAATATTCACTATCAAAGCAACATACATCATCACAGCCGGCCCCCAAATGGTGTGTACACGTAACATCTATAATTCACTTATGTATCACGCCAGACTAGCAAACAATGATAACGATACTATGTAATTGTCTCCGGCAACCACCCGCTACAAGTACTAACTATATCACTACTGACTAGCATTTGCCATTCACACTGTATCTATGGGGATCTCTCCGCCACAAGGTCGCCTGAAATGCACTGACCAACCCCCACCAAGAAAAGCAGTATCACTGCTTACTGACCCCAGTTAAGATATAGCTATCACCTCTGCCATTGCCAGAGCCTCGGCTACATCCCAACGTAATAATTAAGATATAGCTATCATCTCTGTCATTGTCAGAGCTTACTTTGTTTGGTTATTTAAACAAGTTGTTTGTTGGAGATCTTTTGTGGCCAGAATATTCGCATGATGTTTCGAAGGCATTTCGTATAGAAGGTTGAAAGGTGTCTCAGATCTGTTTCAGTTATACGCCAGCATTCTGAATCTTATAGAAGAGTGCACAGAACACAACTCTGATATAGCTTCAGCTTCGTTCTCCCGGAGTATATGGTCGATTTCCATACAGGTCTTAGGCAGCAAAATCCTCCTCTTGCCTTATTCATGCAATTTGTTATGTCAAAGTCGGCTTCTCCCTCTTTACAAACTATGCTTCCCGGGTAGGTGAAGGTATCAGTGGTTTCCAGTTCTTCTTGATCGATATAGACTGATACAGGATTCCTGTGTTTCAACCCCATCACCTTGGATTTCTTTTTGTTGAATTTGAGTCCTACCTTCTGGCTGATTTCCTTGAGTCTGTTCGTATTTTCTTGCAAGTCTTGTCGCGTATGTGACAGGACAGCTACGTCATCAACGAAATCAATATCTCCGAGAGAGGATACCATTGTCCATCATTGTATTTAAACATTGTTGTTATTCACTTGTTTCCCCGTCCTAGTGAAAGTGAAACAGTGTATTTCTATAGAACCATATTATTAATTGTTGGAGTTCTTGGTGCATAACCGCTGCCAACTTTTCAAGGTAAAACAAATAAACAATTGATACTTTAACTTCATCAATATAGATTAAACATACAATTGTCCTATAATTGAGCACCGAGGAACTCCACAACAAATTGGCTTAACGTTAGATTTTACTCTGCTCCGTCAAATAACACAAGGCTTCCAATTAGATAGATAACATGTAGTACAATGTCTCTGATACAATAACATGTCCTATAATTGAGCATTAATAAACTCCACAACAAATCGGCTTAAGATAAGAGTTTACTCCACTCCCTAAAATAACACAAGGCTTCCTATTAGATAGATCACTTGCAATGCCTCTGATACAATAATAGTCCAATTCGTTAAGCAGTTACCTTGTGATTAACCGTATAAAACGAATTACTAATGTTAAGGAAGACACATAGTCATCTAGTTCTTCTCTTATTTTTTAAGTGAGAAAGAATACTTCGATACATTCATTATAACTATTCAACTTCTATTTGATCTCCTCTTAGTATCCTTGTCTCGCATATTTCATAATCAGTGCCTCTCATGCATATACATGTCCACAACATAGATTAATCAGTAGCTGTTTGCTACACAGCCGCATTTGACGTACCACACCTCGCTCTAGGACTTATGCTGGTGAAGCTGTTGCCGGCCGTCGGCATCGCTGTCTTCGCCTTCCTCACCTTCTACTGGTATATGCTCCGGTGTGAATGAACACCCCTTATAGGTTCATGCTAATGCTCCCAGGTGAACGAACACCCCTTATAGGTTCATGCTAATGCTCCCAGGTGAACGAGCACCACTTATAGGTTCATGCTAATGCTCCCAGGTGAACGAACACCCCTTATAGGTTCATGTTAATTCTCCCAGGTGAACGAACACCCCTTATAGGTTCATGTTAATGCTCCCAGTTGAACGAACGCCCCTTGTCGGTTCATGCTAATGCTCCCAGGTGAACGAACACCCCTTATATGTTCATGCTAATGCTCCCAGGTGAACGAGCACCCCTTATAGGTTCATGCTAATGCTCCCAGGTGAACGAACACCCCTTATATGTTCATGTTAATTCTCCCAGGTGAACGAACACCCCTTATAGGTTCATGTTAATGCTCCCAGTTGAACGAACGCCCCTTGTCGGTTCATGCTAATGCTCCCAGGTGAACGAACACCCCTTATATGTTCATGCTAATGCTCCCAGGTGAACGAACACCCCTTATAGATTCATGCTAATGCTCCCAGGTGAACGAACACCCGTTATAGGTTCATACTAATGCTCCCAGGTGAACGAACACCCGTTATAGGTTCATGCTAATGCTCCCAGGTGAACGAACACCCCTTATATGTTCATGTTAATTCTCCCAGGTGAACAAACACCCCTTATAGGTTCATGCTAATGCTCCCAGGTGAACGAACACCCGTTATAGATTCATGCTAATGCTATTCGAGAGCGCAATGGCAACTCCCTTTTCAACGTCTTGACATGGAATCTCCCGATGGTGTCACCATGCTGCCGAGACAGTCGACGTTGTACACGTTCTCGAGTTTCTTTCCGCTGAAGAACACCTTGTTCCGAGTGTCTTGCTCTTTACTCTTTTACTTGTGTACTTCCTTGTGTGCCGGCGTGCCCTAACGCGACCGCTCTTCTGGGGCTCCCATACACTGTCGTGCCATATTAACATTCATTCCATGCTTCAGACGGGGCATTTATATTTCAGTCGTAAGTCTTTTACTTCTGCCTTAGTTGTTTCGGACACTTTCATATACTTGTGTACCTACTGCGACTTTGTGTTGGTTGCCGGTTTGGAGCTGGATTCCACGCGTTCAAGTTTGTTGCGTCGTCCTACTACGGAATATTTTGCACGTTATGCTCCTAATCCCCTTCCATTTCCGTCCACTGCCACTTCAATGTTGGTTGTTATCATTTCAGGGAAGAAAATTTAATCAGGGAAGACTGGAGCTAATCAGTTACAGCAGGGAGTGTAAGTGGGACATTGACGTAACACGTGACTAAGTAGGGAAGCGTAATTGTTACTGTGCCCAGTGCAAGAGAGACCTGGTTCGTTCTGCTAGAACTTAGTATAGAGGATACATAATAGTATCATACTTTTGTAAGAAATAATGTTACTCTGCCCAGTGCAAGAGAGACCTGGTTCGTTCTGCTAGAACTTAGTATAGAGGATACATAATAGTATCATACTTTTGTAAGAAATAATGTTACTCTGCCCAGTGCAAGAGAGACCTGGTTCGTTCTGCTAGAACTTAGTATAGAGGATACATAATAGTATCATACTTTTGTAAGAAATAATGTTACTCTGCCCAGTGCAAGAGAGACCTGGTTCGTTCTGCTAGAACTTAGTATAGAGGATACATAATAGTATCATACTTTTGTAAGAAATAATGTTACTCTGCCCAGTGCAAGAGAGACCTGGTTCGTTCTGCTAGAACTTAGTATAGAGGATACATAATAGTATCATACTTTTGTAAGAAATAATGTTACTCTGCCCAGTGCAAGAGAGACCTGGTTCGTTCTGCTAGAACTTAGTATAGAGGATACATAATAGTATCATACTTTTGTAAGAAATAATGTGGAAATTGTTGTATAGAGGTATCCCATTGTCACTACTGTACAACTACATCCACCGGCACAACTACATCCACCAGCACAACATCTACCTACACAACTACATCCACCTACACAATTACATCCACCTGAACAAGTCTACCCACTTGCTCAACTACATCAACATGCACGACTACATCCACCTGCACAACAACATCCATCTGTACAAATACATCCACCTATACAACTACATACACCTGCACAACATCCACCTGCACAACTACATACACCTGCACAACTGCATCCACCTGCACAACTACATCCACCTGCACAACTACATCCACTTCCACAACTACATCCACCCGAACAACTACATCCACTTGCGCAACTACGACCAATTGCACAACATACACCTCCACAAATACGTCTACTTCCACAATTACATCCACATGCATTACTACATAAACCTGCGATACTCCATCCACGGGCACAACAACATCTATCTGCACAACTGCATCCTCCTGCACAAAAACATCCACCTGCACAACTCCATTCACTACGACATGAATCGTCATCTGTGCAGCAATGACAAGGAAGACGCAGAGGACGTGTAGCAGGCTGAAAAGGAAAGGACGATGTTGGCAGAGAACAGGAAGGCCCGCCTGCCAAGAATTCGACTGACCCCGAGATTACACTGGAAGAGGTTACCAGGTGAAGGCTTTTTGTATGCTCAAGGACAAACACGATTCCTGGGAAAGAGAAGGGAGACAGATCGAACGAGAGAGGGGGAGTTTGATGAGCGAGAGAGAGTGAGGGGGGAGAGAGAGGGAAAGAGAGAGAGAGACAGAGGGAGAGAGGGAGAGAGGGAAAGAGGGAGAGAGCGAGACAGTTATACAGCACAGATGCACTGCGCATTTTGTCAAAATGTTACATTGGGCTACTGGCTATTGTAACCATGAATTTGGTTGTTGTTATTTTTAGCAAAGAACGCGGAATGGAATAGAAGTCGGAGAGTCTGACGGACGAATCGCAGTTTGACATTGTACTGAAAAATAAAAATAAACACGAACAGTTGTGACTTCCTTTTCACTTCCAGCCAGACCAGATAACAGTCATTATTCCCAGGGACACCAGCCGCAACGACCGTTACCATGGGTTTACTACTCTTGTATCCGCAACGACCGTTACCATGGTTTTGCTACTCTTGTATCCGGCCAGTCCTTTGTGGCATATCATATTTTTTCTCACAGTTATTGGCCACACTCTTGTCATGTAGTTTTCGTAAGATATTGGTTGTGTCGCCATTCTACTGTAGTAGTTATCTTATATTTAAACTACTAAATAATTTATTACAACCAGAGATTACGTTGTCTTGTTCTTCTGTTGTATCCACTCAGGTGCAGTTTCGCTTAACCGACTCTAGCACGTCTTCGTGAACTTCCCAAGAACAGAGTCTGGCTTCATGTTTAGACTGTTACTGCCGTCAGATGGCGTCGAATAAATTCACATTTTACATAATTGATGCTATATATTATGCGAGTTTTGGTACAACACACATTATGCAAAATAAAAAGAAACATTAGATCAAAGAGAACGAAAACAAATTACGTCTTATGGGAGTTGGACACGCGACCAAATGTCGGCATTTCGAAAGCCGAATACCTGAACAACTGGAGTACAATCGTTACTGCCAAAATCTTGTGTTTTAACTATCATTTATATTGGCCGCCGGGGGTCACGTGTTAGAAGAACTAGAAGGCAAGAAGTGACGTTAGTGAAGGAAAAGTGTAGATTGGTATTAGGAAGTATTCATTCTCACACAGGACAATAAATGAATGGAACAAGTTATCTAATGATTGTGAACTCCTATTCGGCCTAAATCCTCGGAAACTTAACTCGAGAGGCGCATCAAAAAAGGGTGAGTGTGATGTATGGAAAGTCTTTTGTTCATCATCAATTACCACATGTTAAAGTAACGCTACACTGGAACTAGAGACAGCATTGCACTTCAACCTCCGACGGTCAGGGAGCGTCTCAATACTCGACATCCCTCCCAATGTTAGTGACAAAACCGAGAGAAAGAGAGATATATATACAGACAGTGACAGACACAGACATATAACTACTTTTGGCGTTTAGAGAAAGCTTATTTTTGTGAAAGCATGTTGACATTTTCCGTAGTTCTTCGTTTTGGCTTAACTCTTCAATGAGAGTGTCAATTGCAGGGGGGAGGAGGTCAAGCTTAGTCACCCATAAGTTTAATATTTATAATAAAATTTCAGTTCTTTAATTTGTAAAATATTTTAGTAAATTTAAGCTTTAAAAAATAGATTCTGTATTTACTTAAATGTGTTTATTGTTTTCTTTTGGAATTTGATAATTATGTCAGATTAATATCACCATGCCATTATTCCATGGTTGAAGTGTGGCAATAATAATTAATCAAATAATTTAATTTTGACACAAATAGGTTAAAAACGTGTATTAAGTGCACCTAACGTTTTAGAACAGTTGTTTGAATTTGTCAACGTGCTTTTTCCAGATGTTCATTCGTGGCTAAACCAGAAAGGTTACAAGTGTGCACTCTTTCGGTGAACAATTTTATATATATTTTATGTACATGTATTTGTTTTTTCAAATAATAAAATACGAACATCAACAACAGTGAAATATCCTGATACACCAAACATGAGCAAGAACGTTCTGGTTGTGTTGATATTGTACATATTTATTCCTCCCATCTACACATGTATACCCATAATCTACCCCAAGACGATATTATATCATTGCAAACGGGCGCATCGACGCACATGTCTCAATCGCATCAACACGAATGCAAAGCTTTGCAATATTGGCTCTTCACTGCTTTATCCGTATCGACAGCACCGAATAAGAAAGGAAATATAAAATCGACCTGGTCGTCGGCCGTTAGTTGACGTGCACTAGTGAAATACAATTGTTGTGTCTCAAGACAACCGAGCAGTAGAACAGACACATAACTGTACTGTCTGGTGTACAAATCTGCCAGTGTTCGGAACAGCTTCATGTGTTTCCTGGGTACGTAGAATGCCACATCTTCAACAAACGTCGCTTCGCTTGCACCATAAGGCATTAACTTCTTGAAACATTTTTTCAGTTGGAGTTTAGTTCTATTTCCGATGTCCAACGAGTCAAGTTTTGAGTTTAGACCGTTGATCATACGTTCAGTCAGTACCAAACAATTGGCTGCAATGTCATTACACAGTTTAGACATATTCGAAGAATTTTCAGTTAACAACATTTGACTTGTTCCGTTGATGTGTAGATTCTTTCCAGACAGAAGCAGCATTTTGTCGGATACATGCATGAAACCGTCTACACTGTATCCCATTTCGGAGGCTGCTTTGACACAAGAGACAGCACCGACAGCGTTAGGCATTGTCAAATATGATATCTTCCATTTGTGCAGCAAACTCCTATCTGGCTTTGACGCACCACAGTAGAGAATGTGCGTGAAACAGCGTTTATAGTGTGCATCTATCAGAGGAATTGTCGCTGTAGGATTGTGCATGGTCACAATTAATAGGAGGTTCTGAGTTTTCGGTGAGGCGTCAGTGCCGATAGTGTTGTAGAACTCTGCGCTGCACACACGGTGCATCAGATCAGCCCTGGCGTGTTGGTGAGATATATCTGCTCTCACATGTGACATACTGGCAACATGTGCAAACGACGTGTTCTGTTCGTGCGGGAAATACTTCACTGACAGTGCATCTGAACACGTGCTCGAGTGTCTTATGGCAGGGGGTGAATACCCCAGGGTTTTCAGATCTGCAACCCATGCGTACGTGACGTCTACATCACGTCTCTGCAAGAATTTATTAACTGTCATATCCTCTGCCAGTTTTGTCATGCAGTCAAATAAGAACAGCCGATCACACTTCCAATCGCGAAGGAACCTGACAAGCCGCCCCATATCAAGATTCATCTCACTTTCGTCTGCCAAGTCCCTTAGAAAAGAATGTTTGTTACGAACATGCATCACATTTGGAGGGTAGAATCCAAGATGGCCATCCACTAGCCACAATAGAGCCTGGGCCCAGTAGGACCTGTAGATGTCACAGGCTCTGTCCGAAAGAGTCGCCGGCAAGAGCAATGCCCAAAATGCGTCCGCCACAAAAAGAGTATCCTGCGAGTTGAATGGGACGAATGTACCGCGAGGAATTACAATAGGCGGTGCCGTTGCATCGAACATCAACTTGCCATTGTCATTTTCATGTCTCCGAGTCAGTCGGAATACGGCATCGACATCTGGATCACCACTAGCTAATGCCTGTCTTATGGACGCCTGGTGAAGGGAACAGAACCGGTAGTTGTGGGTTGCCTCGCGTCCGATCAGCTCCAAAGGGTAGCCTCGAGGCCACAAGGACGCTTGGCCGAAGTGTGGATACGGGTTGAACGTAATGTTATCGGTCGCTGGCATCAGACTACGTGTGACGGATACGTCAATGTGGAAGCATCGGAAGCCGTCCATTAGTATGTTATCGTCATCCGTCTCATAGATGTAACGAGCGCCGTGCTGTGTCACAGAATAATGACAAATGTAACTACACATGTTACATAAATACAGTGTTCAGCGATATTATTTACCCAATTCAAACTCTAGCATATTGCATATTTTCAAGCTGTAGAATATTGTGAAGAAATGACTGTTAGGTATGGAGGTGTTAAATATGAAACTACTTTGTAAAAATAGTTTACTTTTGTTTTACATGTGTAACATATATGCCTGCATGTATGCCTATATGTATGTATGTATGTATGTATGTATGTATGTATGTATGTATGTAAGTATGTATGCATGTGTGTGTATATGTGTGTATCACATTAATTTTGTGTAATTTCGTCTAACACGAAAACTGTCCCAACAGCAAGGGAATTCGTCAGGGGAATGGTGACGAATTACAAGATGTCCCATGCATACTAGGAAACTGGTATTTGTTACTATTGTGCAATAACCGTACCTCAATTGCAAAGAGATAGCCAACTGTTTTCCTTGTATACCTGTCGTATGGTAACAGTGGAGTGGTCCTGTATCCCAGTGCCTTTTGGGCAGCCACGTCAAGAAAGACAACCCCAGGTATCCTGCAACAAAATTTGACAGGGCTGGGGCATTAAAACTAGTTTACAAAAGAGTGACAATTGACATCATGGGCTAATATCATAGGACTATGGGCTGATGGTTGACTATCAAAATTAATAAACCCTCATACGTGCACAGACCATGAACGTTGATGCGAAAATCGGAGATCAGGATTTATATTTGACATTTAATACAATTGTGTCTGATACTTTATATGCCAGTAGGCGTAGGTAGCTAATGTATTTGTAATATTTCATTATGACACAGTGAAGATCAATTACACTGTGCAGTCAAACCTGCTACAGAGGACAACTTGTCACAATAAACCACGGTGTATGATACATGTACTATAGTCGTCTTTGAAAGTAATTAGGTTCACAACAGGGAGGGTGTCATATAACATTGATCAAATGCAACTACGCATATACCATTCACGAGGTTGGCAAACATAACTATTAATACGTGAAATTGTTACATAGAAATGTATTTACAAATACATATCCAAATACAAGCCGTACAATACACACACGCGCACGTACGCATGAACGCACGCACGCACGCACGCACGCACGCACGCACGCACGCAAACACACTGTTTGAGCTGGTGTTTTTCAGCCTTTCTCCTCAACAGTTTTTTAGGTTTTCATGACATGTCGTCAAATATATAAAAAACAATTCAAACTTAAATTGCAAAACATATGTTCTAATTGAAACACTTACGCCCACCCGCTTGGAGTCTTGCGATCGCCAACAACCACCAACTTCCAGTCGTTCAGTTGACTGAGAGCGATCAGGGCCTTCGTGGGGTGATTGATTGTTGTCGCCACGATCCACTTGGTGTGCTTGCCAAGTCCGCCATACGGTCGGTCAGCAGCTTTAGCAGCAGTGATCTCCAGCACAAAGATGGTTGCAAGGCGTGAGTTGGACATGTTCGTGGTTACGTTTATTCAGCAGATACAATTTCGGGTTATTTACAACGTATGTACTTTCGGATTACTTTTTAAACAGTATGTAGCCCCCTCCCCTTACTGTTTAAATTATGTATTATTAGCCGAATTATCCGGCGTTGCACGGGAGAAATGACAGTCACTGCAAGAGCTAATGACTCCTTGCAGTATTCAGTCAAGTTTTGGTAGGCAATGCCAATGCCCCAAAAATCCGTACCGTACGAAGGAACTTATGTAGACGTTTTATGTAGATCACGTAACTCGGAACAATCGTCGAAAACACGCATAGCTTTGTGAACAATCTTATGACCTGCTATTGTTCTAAGCTACATAACCTATGTCAAATGCCCACATAGGTTCCTTCGTAATATCCCCACCCCACCCCCGGTGGGTTTTTATAAATTAACGAACCATCCCGATGGGTACCCGGGCGCGCCGACAAAATATCAGCCCCATACATGACTGAGACACGAGGGAACAGACACGCATAGTCACGCACTACTTTATGGTATATAAATGAAAGGATTTTCACCAAAAGCAACATGTATGTATGAGATGTATGAGATTTACGTGTAATATTTACTGATTCAAACAAAACGTAAACAAGAATTTGGTTTTGCCCGCATGATGGTGCCCACTGCCCGTATGAGCATGGTCCTGAAGACAGAACAGTTGCATTTATATTTGCAAATATACATAACTAACATTATTATAAATATGTTTCACATTCTTCAAAAGAGGATGTAAATATTTACCAAGTCTGGATGAACACTGGTTACGTATATGATGGTAGTGGCAAAGAGAACGCCAATCAGGCAATAACAACGAAGTCGATTTGCTGGTGTTCTTCTCAATGTCCGTAGCAGTGTTTCGTTGACACTCATTTTGAACTTTCTTTCATCGGTTGCCCTGGGAAAACAAATGACGCCAGGTCATAATTTTTGAACTTTCTTTCATCGGTTGCCCTGGGAAAACAAATGACGCCAGGTCATAATATCATACATCGGTTGCCCTGGGAAAACAAATGACGCCAGGTCATAATATCATGCAGTGTCTAGTAGTAATCTACGGTTTTCTATACAATATTCTACTATGCTCTGTAAAATTCTATATTTTTTAAAAGAAAATTGAAGTAGACGTAAATTAAATATGTCGAATTTGAAGAACTTCAGTTTTCCATAGGTACTATACTCTGTAGACTTCAATATAATTATACATTTGTATAATTTCCTTAGAATTTTATTGACGATTGAGTTTATAGAATTCTATAATTTTGTGATAAGGGCGGCATGACAGCTCCGAGTCTAAATAATTTGCTACAATGTTCCAGAAGCCCAATTGACAAGCGACTCGGAATAGGTGTTACATATTAACTTATACAATTTCAAAAGGTTTCATCAACTTTTTGCTTGATAACCGCTGTAAACTATATATATATATATATATATATATATATATATATATATATATATATATATATATATATATATATATATATATATATATATATATATATATAGCGTAGCCTGCTTAGGAATATATATATATATATATATATATATATATATATATTCCTAAGCAGGCTACGTCAGACCCCTAGGTATGACCAAAACACGACCCTTACTCACCAGATACGACCCCCAATAACTAAAATCCGACACGTGCTGACCGGATACGACCATAGGCTTGACCAGAAGGCTCAGCTCAGCTGAGCTCATACGGAGCGGAATTGCGGAACGTAATGCTCTCTATAACTACTGTCATGTTACAATCGCGATACGGCGTCCGTTTAGAAACGCAATGCATCGCGGGAACGATTGTCGATAGAAGCACAACTTGTACTTTCAAATTAGAGAGACGGAAATAACGAAAAAAAAATCGGCTGATCTAACGTTTGAATAATTTCGAACACGATTGACCATGCGTTGCCATACGTACGCGATTGTTTCATCGCACGGCAAAAGATTCGCGCAAATTACGTGCTGAACTTCCGTCGTACAGTTCACGTGATTTCACCTTTTGGTTAATGTTATGTGATGCACGTGAGGCCTTCCGGGTTATTCCGGTTATTAGTTACTTAACATTCGCAATCTGACCCTAGCTATATTACCAAATGCAAAGGCAGATGGGTGAAACTTGGCAGTAATGATACATGTTGTTTTGGTAAAATATTGTAGCGGGTAGCGTTTTGGTTTTTCAAGCATGTATACTTTTTTATATCGTGTTCAATGTTTGTCACACACCAGTTACCCATTTGACATGCGTATGAAAATATTTAACAAGATTGAACAAGATTGCTATCCCAAAACAAAAAGTTCCAGATGGCAAGTGGACAAGGAAACCATTGGCTTATCGAGAGTCCAACAATTTTCTCATCTATGTGTAGCATAGCAATGACTTTCCTTCAGAGACTTCACTCGACTTCAAGTAGCTTACATTTGTAAAACCATTAAGATCACTATTACTGCCATCCGCGATTAAATCATATCTGAACTAA
This sequence comes from Lamellibrachia columna, assembly GCA_963662155.1. NCBI lineage: Eukaryota > Metazoa > Annelida > Polychaeta > Sabellida > Siboglinidae > Lamellibrachia > Lamellibrachia columna. The sequence continues at coordinate 31,456,066 of OY759273.1, read as the reverse complement.
TTCCGAATTCGCGTACACGGGTCGTCCAGTAGTCAGCAGCAGAGGACGTGGGACGATGTTGTTCTCACAAAACGTACTTGAGCTCGTCCACACTAAGATGTAATCTTTTCTCCACGTTGTCAACACAAATGAAATCGAGAACTGAACACCGCACAGTTGGCCAAGGACACCTTTACGGAAAGCAAACAATGATCATCGACTACTACAACCGTACTCTGTCGAAGATAACTATCGATAGTTCAATTTACTATCGATAGTATTGCATCGTTACATCGACTATTGCGATACATCGATAGTTCGATGTATCGTTGCACCCCTAATAAAAACATCATATATTGATGACGGATCAACGGTTCAGACGTTAGAGTAGTTTAAATTTTTTTGCCGAAACAGTGCCCCTTAGCCCCCATGGGGGTCGATCGTTATCAACTCGGATCATGAAAAACGCTGTTTCCTGAATAAATGCCGAATTTATTCATTGTACAACATTGTAGCTAACCGAGGCTTCAACTAGAAAATACCAATGACCTATACAATACTGTCGATCAGTGAAAAATACCGTGCAACGCCGGGTAACTCTGCTAGTCTAATATTTAAATCAAAACCTCTGTATGTTTGTATTTCTTTTTGTCTGTTGCGTCACCATCCCCACGGGGTCCCTGTGGATAGGGTCAACATTTCAAAAAGGTTGTAGTGGAAGTTTCAACCATGGAATAATTTAGATTTCTGTGTCATCGTAAATATAATAATTATGCATACCTATATGCCGCTGGATATGTGCAACAAATGTAAAACTTTTCAAGTTATTAGAGTTTGTCTGTACCACATAGAGGTGTTTTACAGTATGGAGATCGAGTCAGCCTCGAACGACAACCGAACAATGTTTCGTATTGCAAATAACCTTCTCGGTCGTAAATGCATGAACCTTCTTACTAACGACGATAGTGGCCCTGACGCTGTTGCCGACCGTTTCGCTTATCACTTCGACGACATGATCTACTCACTCCGCAGCCAAATCCAGCGTCCGTCAGCTAATGTCGATAACGCGCAGCCATGTGTTATTTCTTCGCCTGTGCTTGCGTTTCAACCGGCTTCGCTCAAAGAAGTAACGGCACTGATCGAAAATGGCAAGACAAAGTCGCTAAGATTGATCCACTGAACATCGCAATTCTTCTACTGTTCCGGCACGCCTAAAGCGCGCTGTCTTCACGACTCTTCTGAAACGTTCCGGTCTTCCCCTTGACTACTACGCCAGCTACCGACCTATCTGGAACCTTCTGAACTCATCCAAGTTACTTGAACGCCTTGGCATCGGATACAACTTTCAGAGCGCCTACAGCCCGTTACACAGCATTGAGACAGGGATTGTGTGTATTCGGGATGATATCTTGCGTTCACTGGATGCTCGTAAGCATGTAGTTCTGGTGTTGCTTGACCTCAGCGCTGCGTTCGATACGATCGACCACGACCTTCTTCTCGCAGAATTAGACCGAATCGGCGTGCGAGGCGAAGCACTTTGCTGGTTTGCGTCCTATCTCACCGACCGAACACAGCGCGTCAGTGTTGACGGTCATCTTTCTTGCAACATTCAACTGTGACATGGAGTTCCTGTCTACTGTGCAGGTCTTTCTGGGACGCGGTAATGTATCAGTAGAACGTCGGGCTCTCAATCGACAGAACTCGGGTTCAAATCCTCTTCCTACCGTTTCGAAGCTTTGACAATTTCTTTCATCCCACATTGCCACAGTTGCCACTCAGCTGTATACATGAGTACCTGGCTACATACCGAGATGGATATCGCAACGAATAGTCTTCGCGCAGTCATTGCAGCGTGGCCGAATGCTTCAGGTGTGAAGTATAAAGCGCTTTGAATACTCCCTAGGACTAGATACCGCGCTATATAAGAAAGTACCTTTATTTTTTAGAGATCTTCTCAAACCACGGAATTCGCTACCACGTCTACGCAGATGATGCCCACCTGTACGTTGACTTTCCGCGTAATGATTCTGCTCTCGCCGCCGACAGGATATTCCGTTGTGTTATTGACGTTGTGTTATTGACGTGAAAGTATGGCTGGCATCGCCCTACCCACTTCTAAACGAGACGAAGCCAGAGGCGATGCTAATCTCAGCACTGAACAACCGTGCTCCTATTCACATCGACATCTGCGGATGTAACATCTGCACTTCAGCCAACATATGTGACCTTGGTGTACAGCTCGACTCCACGATGTCGATAACCGCTCACTTTAGCCGTACCTGCCGGACTGCCTACGCCCAACTACGTGGCATAACGCGAATACGCTCATCTCTACCGCTCAGAGCGTGCAAGACGCTTGTACACGCACTTGTTACGTGGCGACTCGACTTCGGAAACGCGGCCCTGTGTGTGTGTGTGTGTGTGTGTGTGTGTGTGTGTGTTTGTGTGTGTGTGTGTGTGTGTGTGTGTGTGTGTGTGTGTGTGTGTGTGTGTGTGTGTGTGTGTGTGTGTGTGTGTGTGTGTGTGTTTGTGTGTGTGTGTGTGTGTGTGTGTGTGTGTGTGTGTGTGTGTGTGTGTGTGTGTGTGTGTGTGTGTGTGTGTGTGTGTGTGTGTGTGTGTGTGTGTGTGTGTGTGTGTGTGTGTGTGTGTGTGTGGGTGTTACTTTTATTGTGTTATTTTATGTAATGTCTGTATTGTAATAATTATATTCACTAATGTTATGTATTTTAATTAATTATTTTTTTATTTAATGGCAAAACTATTACAAGACAATATCCAAAGCTGACTACCCAAGCATGGGCGGACTTGCCCCATGTCAGGGCATGTCCTCCCAGATGCCGGGGCAAAACACAAAAACAGTGCAGTTTTGTCTTATTTTTAAGTCAAAAAACGTCACGTTTATGACAGACATTTTGTAAGATACTTACAATCCTCACAAAATAATTTTTATTTATGAAATAAACCAGGCAAATAAAATACAAGGTTTGGCACTGCAACGGCTAGAAAATGGTGAAATTAAAATCTGGTTTCATATATATATATATATATATATATATATATATATATATATATATATATATATATATATATATATGTATGTATATATATATATATATATATATATATATATATATATATATATATATATATATATATATATATATATATATATATATATATATATATATATATGTATGCATGATTCATCTATCAGGTAACAATTTTCATTGCACCTAATAGTGATAGTATATCTATTTTCCAAACTAATCGATCACTTCACACTTGCTTGCCCGAATTGCCACTGCACCTACTGTATCGGGCGCGCCAACGCGCCAACGCGCCAACGCGCCAACGCGCCAACGCGCCAAATCTCCGCGCGTCAGCGCGCTGAAGTAAGCCGTCTGTATGTATGTCTGTCTGTCTGTCTGTCTGTCTGTCTGTCTGTCTGTCTGTCTGCGTGTCTGTTGTGTCTTATGCACGGCCGCATTTGTGAGCCGATCCGGACGAAACTTTGCAAGGTGACCAGGGACCCTTCTGACGGACATAGGATGGTCAAATGTGGAACCATCCCCACGGTGCCCCCGGGTGTGGGGGTCACAATTTCAAAAAGGCTGTGGCGGAAGTTGCAACAGTGGAATTATTTTGTTTTCTATGTTATCGTAAAGATAATACTAATTCCTACATATTTGCCGCTGGATGTATACAGCAATTTTGATTACTTTTCAAGTTATTCGAGTTTGTCTGTTCCCCATAGAGGTGTTTATGGATAGACAGTTTCTATGCATAGCATAACAAACAAACATTATCTACATTCTGGTAACACTGTATCTACGCAAATACGATTTGTGAAAAAAAGATTTGCTACATTTTAGTCGTACTGTAGCTGACAGTGGCTTCACTTAGAAAAGACAACTGACATATATAACACGGGGAGAAAAGGCATACATACGTATTTTCCACTGATCTACATTATTATATAGAGATCAGTGGAAAATCCGTATGGCTGCCTTTTCTCCCCTTCCAACGCCGAGTAACTCTGCTAGTCATAAATATTTAACAAGATTTAACAAGACTGCCATCCAAGGCAAATGGCCAAATTGCAAATGGAAAAGGAAGCCATCGGCTTATCTACTAGAGCTTCTTAGCACATGGATTTTTCAGATTGTAAAACGACGAAATTTGCATTTTAAGGGGGCATGGCACCATACTCAAAATGGCCGCAATGAAATCCCGAAGTACATTTCTGTGGGGATATCTTCACTTATAATAAACATTTTTGGTGATATAAAATGCTAGCCTATCGTTTTGGAATACAATAAATCGATTAAGATAAAAGTTAATGTGATTGGATGATTGCCTCATTTGCATATATCGAAAATAGCACCCTTTTTGTATGGAATAGAATAATTAAAAGTGATCAGGTGAATTGGCCTATTATGTTCGACAATATCTAGTTACTTAATATTGTAGTAACTGTTGTAATATCACCCAAGATAATAATGTTAGTAGTACTATCACCTGATATTAGCTGATAAGCGGCCATTTTTTGGGGGGGGGTTTTGTTTTAAGGGGATCGGGGAATGCAGCTGCTTTGCGCTGTGTAACAGAAGGTATATTACCGTTTTAATGTGTTAGTTATGAACCCGTATAATAAATACCTTATCGAAGGAAACTGGTTTTTATACACTCGTTACTTTAAAATGTTTTTTTGTGCGAGCGGAAGGCATCAGACGGAAGTGAGAAAACGATACAATACAAAGTTGTCACGAATGTGGGTGATGCACGAAGTCGAAGGACACGCAACTACATGATCATTTATCAGCATAATTTAGCCTGAAATGCACTACAGCATGAACAACAAATCGCAGTAGGTGACTGGCTGAATGGTAGTAGGTGGTCAAGTGCTCTTGTCGAAACAAACATCACAACGTCAGGTAGGGCAAACTCCATGCTGGAGGGCGGACACGTAACACGGACAAGATGGGCCCATCATGTAACAGCCGCTAGTCTCAGTGTTCTAAATAGAGCTGACAACCAACAGTATCTTGACATGCATGCCATGCCTACATTCCGTGAATGGTACCAAACAAAGTCAGAACTTCACCCACAGTTCCTGTACTGGAGTATGACAATCTCACTCGAGCTCCTGGTCATGCAGTTTGTGAGATTGCTGAGAGAAGGCAACTTCCAGTTGTATGTAGAGACGCTCAGGAAGTTGGCCCCATGGTTCTTTGCCAAGGATCGTACGCACTACTCGAGGTGGCTGCCAGTCCATGTCAGAGACTTGATCCGCCTGAAGAACACACATCCAAGTGTTTACCGCCAGTTCGCGCAAGCCGTTGCAAAAGACAGGACACAACTTCTCATCAATGGCACTGGATCAAACCCACGAACAGCTAAATGATGTCCTAAAGGGAGATAGAGGGGCCGTGGGTTTGACCGAAATAGCAAGACTAGTAAATGAGTTTGATGAACACAATGGCAACCATGATGGAAAACACCACGAACAGTCGACAGCTGTGCAGGCAGAGCTCAGGAAAGATGTGGGAGAGTTGACTGGAATTGTACGTCGCATGGGTAACCCATTTTTTTTTACGACGGTGAAGATATTGGTCACACTTAACATAAAGCTCAGTAGTTCAGACCCTGAAAACAGCAGAAACAATTGGCCAAGCGCAATGTGACGCATTTTTGTAGGAGATTTTTCTTGTGTGAGAAACCGCTGACAGACACTATGCCAAAGAACAACCTTTCCCTGTTCGGGACAGCACCAAAGTAGGTCCGAAGCAGAAGCCAGCATTAGGTGGCCTCACTGAAGTCGAACTGTGCTTTGCTCTCTCGACTGTACATTTCTTGCCAGTCATGTAGCGGAAACCACACACGAGTTATTCGCCCACGAAAACCAGGCCTGCCACCATCAATCTCAAACAAAGGAAGTCTGCGACACTGCACAAAGTCCGGTCTTGTGTAATGCCTACATGTCAACAACACCAGACCAAGTAGTTCCTGGTTGTGACCCGGTTGTGGATGCTGAAGTGTTGGACGGTGTGCCATCGTTAACATGCTACCACCTTAAGGTGTTAGAACCAGCTTCAATGACTATGCAGTGTGCGTACTCATGCTCTACATCCGACGACGCTTGCAGAATGTCAGTAGGTTGAACACAGTGTGGGACCGCTATATCAAGAACAGCATTAAGCAAATCACTCGAGAAAGTAGGGGAACCGGGCAACGTAGACGAGTTATGGCGACAATACCACTTCCTAGAAACTGGAAGTCTTTCCTCCATGTTGATTCCAACCAACAAGGAAGAGTTGTTCGACTTCCTGGCCGATCACATCGGAAAGGAAACACCACCTGATATGAAGGAGCTGGTGTCAACCTTTGACACAAGTGTGAAATAAACGCGTGGCCACAAGGACACAACCAAACTAGAGCCATGCACCAACGAGGAGGCGGACACTAGGATAATGATACATGTAGCTGACTGTGTAGGCCAATGATACAGGGAAGTTACCATTTGAACTGACGTAGTAGTAGTACTGGCCGTCACCCCATTGAACATTTCCGTGCTGTGGATCGCCCTTGGTACAGGGAAGACATTCCGGTATATAGGGGCTCACAAAATTGCATCAAATCTTGGGCGGTGCAAGGCAGCAGATCTTCTGCTGTTCCACAGCTTGACTGGGTGTGACATTGTTTCACCATTCACGGGACGGGGAAAGAAAACGTGCTAGGACGTATAGAAAATATTCGAGCCACTGACAAAATCCCTTCTGAATCTTGATGTAGCACCGTCCCATCTCCACTTAGCTGAACTACAAATCATCCAGAAATTCACCGTATTGCTGAACAGTAGAACGTGTATACTGGAGACTGTGAATGAAGCCAGGAAACACATTTTCGCACGGTGCTCAATATCCATAGAAAACATTCCTCTGACGGATGCAGCGCTGTTGGAAAATTGCAAACGAGCCACGTACCAAGGTGGAATGTCAGCAATGTCATGACCCCTTATTGTCCCCTATGTTACTTACCCTAGTGTCCCCTATGTTACTTACCCTGGTCCCCCTGTGTTACTTACTCTAGTGTCCCCTATGTTACTTACCCTAGTGTCTCCTATGTTACTCCAATATCTGACTTCACACTTGACTGAGCGATGTCTGACTGAGCGATGTATGACCAGTGTGGTGTCGTAAAACATGTTCACTCTTATTATGGGCGCGGTGCATTGAAGTCAGTAGAGCTTATGTGTAACGTGCTGACGTAGTATGTCCCACATATCCGTTTACTCACTGCCGCTCGGTGAAACTTAAGTAGAATAATAACGCTCTTAAGTATTGGTTAACCGTATGATGATTAATGACGCATCGATTAACACGGAAGAACAAAGACAGTCTACAGCTCTTAAGTATTGGTTAACCGTATGATGATTAATGACGCATCGATTAACACGGAAGAACAAAGACAGTCTACATGGATGGGATACACTGCGTCCTCACGTTACACAGACGCACTACCGACGTCAGATCAATGCGCCCGCGCCGACATCATACTGGTCAGACACCGCTAAGTTCAATCAAACATTCAGACGGTTGTGAAGTCAGATATTGGAGTAACACAGGGTAACTAGGGTAAGTTGATCACCTTAAAGCGAAACAATAGTCATGGTTTTGTGGTTATGCACTTAAAAGAGATAATAACACCTAACCATATACAACGCCAAGTAAAGGCGAAACGTAATTTGATATGTTCTAGCTGCGACAGCTGGATAGACTTTGCAAAGTCCGGGTGTGTAAATTCGTGGGCGGAGGTGCAGGCAGATGATTTTCATTTCGTGTGTAGGGGGTGTATGACAGTGAACTATCTGCAGGAGCAGGTGATTGAGCTAAGGCATATGATTTTGATGATGACAGGGCAGGGTGAGACAGAAGAGAGCAGAGGTGGTGAGAATGATGAGAGCAGAGGTGGTGAGACCGAGGAGAGCAGAGGTGGTGAGACCGAGGAGAGCAGAGGTGGTGAGACTGAGGAGAGCAGAGGCGGTGAGAACGAGGAGAGCAGAGGTAGTGAAAACGAGGAGAACAGGGGTGGTGAGAACAAGGAGAGCAGTGGCAATGTGAGGGAGAAAGCTGGTAAGAAGAAGAAAGATGGAAAAAGGAAGAATGTGCAACAAAAGGAAGATAACCGAGTGAGTGAAGATGGATTGTCAGGTGGCAGGATGGTCGAGGATAACAAGAGCAGAGAAAAGGATAAGACTGTAGATCAGAAGAAGAAAGATGACAGGAGGTTGAGAATGCAACAAAAGAGAGGTAAGCGGGTGAGTGGAGAGGGATTGCCAGGTGGTAAGACAGTAAAGGTTGATTATATGAGAGAAAGGGGGTACACTATTAGTGTGCAACAGGAAAGGAGCTTTGCTTATGTAGTATCACAGGGGAAAGCGAGGAAAGCCCGGGTATTTATGGGGGATTCCATCATTAGGAAAGTGGATAAAATTGTAAATAGAGGAAATGACATAACATTCGAACTGACGTAGTAGTAGTACTGGCCACCCCATTGAACATTTCCGTGCTGTGGATCGCCCTTGGTACAGGGAAGACATTCCGGTATATAGGGGCTCACAAAATTGCATCAAATCTTGGGCGGTGCAAGGCAGTAGATCTTCTGCTGTTCCACAGCTTGACTGGGTGTGACATTGTTTCACCATTCACGGGACGGGGAAAGAAAACGTGCTAGGACGTATAGAAAATATTCGAGCCACTGACAAAATCCGGTGCTCAATATCCATAGAAAACATTCCTCTGATGGAGGCAGCGCTGTTGGAAAATTGCAAACGAGCCACGTATCAAGGTGGAATGTCAGCAATGTCATGACCCCTTATTGTCCCCTATGTTACTTACCCTAGTGTCCCCTATGTTACTTACCCTGGTCCTCCTGTGTTACTTACTCTAGTGTCCCCTATGTTACTTACCCTAATGTCTCCTATGTTACTCCAATATGTGACTTCACACTTGGCTGAGCGATGTCTGACTGCGCGATGTATGACCAGTGTGGTGTCGTAAAACATGTACACTCTTATTATGGGCGCGGTGCATTGAAGTCAGTAGAGCTTATGTGTAACGTGCTGACGTAGTATGTCCTACATATGTGTAACGTGCTGACACTCTTATTATGGGCGCGGTGCATTGAAGTCAGTAGAGCTTATGTGTAACGTGCTGACGTAGTATGTCCTACATATGTGTAACGTGCTGACACTCTTATTATGGGCGCGGTGCATTGAAGTCAGTAGAGCTTATGTGTAACGTGCTGACGTAGTATGTCCTACATATGTGTAACGTGCTGACACTCTTATTATGGGCGCGGTGCATTGAAGTCAGTAGAGCTTATGTGTAACGTGCTGACGTAGTATGTCCTACATATGTGTAACGTGCTGACGGAGCGGCTAAATATGGTCGCGGCCCCCTGCAGTTGCAGCCGCGCTATAATAGAACAAAACGTACAGTTGAAGTATACATATGCGACCATATTTAGCCGCTCCGAACTGATAAGCATCGTGGAAAGTAGCACTGAACAGGCTGAAATGTACGAAACTTATGAAGTGCCAAGCCAATCATGAAATTTTACGCTCCCCACTTTCGTCTCGGCACTGAAGTCCGGAAAGACATCGCCCAAATTTTAGCCCATTTTGTGAAATGAAGTGGCTTGGCTAGACCAGGGATGCGACAGTTTGTTTGCTCGCGTCACGTGATTTTCGAACTCTGCACCCGAGCGCCACAACACCACGTGATCCATGTTAAAACGAATAGAATTCTGAACATTTTCACACCCGCAGCCTCCCCCCAGACGTACGCGCACGCACATACCTGTTTCTTCCAATTCATCTCGTACCTATTCAGCAGGTATTGTTTGCATAACTATACTTGCATATTTACATCATAATAACCTTCTCCGTGGATAAAAGAAATTGGCGGCGGCGAGCCCCCCACCATAAACATGTTTCACCAACGCCATGATGGCTTACATTTCGGTTCACCGTTAACATCAACTGCTGCCATGCTACTTCGCATAACACTGTTGTAACCATGTAAGATTCATTAAAAGAATCATCATTCATTTAAAAAAATCAATATCGCAGCGTAGGCTATTTACGCAGTTTTGTGTTCATGACGATGACTGTGCATCCTGTTACTAATGTAGTTTACGTCTTCGTGTCAACGATGTATTGCTACGTACTATAGTTCCACGTTGCAATGCATTATTCTCTGGCGACTGCACGCGCGAAGACGACCACCTTTCGGGAGAATGATTTGTAATATAACCAGTAATAATACATTGATCAGCTTAATGACCAGTGCAGGCAACAAACATGAAGTCATTGGTTATTGTTCATGTAACATAATGAAAATAGGACATTCTATAGACAGATACGAGAAGGGGCGAGACTGGCAGAGGCAAACAGAGCGTGATTATTAATAGAGTACATTAACACAATCCCAGTAAAAGCAGCAGACTTGTCGAAAGCATAGCTTCGGGAATAGCATAACGCAGCCGGTAATCGGAATGGTGTAGGTCACGGGGTGTGGTGTCTTGTTTGTCAATTAATTACTTACCTTGCGCGCTTTATTTTGAGATATTTAAATATTATAAAAATAAAACGTAAATTCGAGTTAGTTTACTTTCATTTCACAAACGACTGGCTCGAAACGGAAGAAACGTTTCCAATCAAGCATAAATTTGGTCGTTACCAGTTTAATTTTAATTTAATTTGATTTTAATATTTCGACCCGAACGGCAAAACAGCTAACGGTCAAAGTCATACTATATTTAGATTGCGGTTCACGCAGACATTGACTCTTGGTCGGCCGGGGCCGCACGGCTGTCTTGATCAGGCCTGTGGACGAATGTGCTTCATCTTTGTTCTTCTCGTTTGGCTCTGAATTTACAGAGCGTTGAGAATATTGTTTCAGATGACAGCCTGCTTGCGTAATCGTTTTACGACAATGACCTGGTTGCATACATATTTCACAAGACTTGGTGTAATCTTGCAGTAAAATTACCAGACAATGTATATCATCGCAGTGCATATTGATAGGGAGTTTGTCATAGACATATCGGTGACATGGAACACAATTCGTGTGGCGTCATCGTTACAACGTTTTAATGATGACTCGGTCTAGCCATCAGCCGAACCTCCAGCGAGAATGATGGATGGATGTCTCATGGATGAGACGCCATACCTGCCGTAAATATACTACGTAGCCTACACCAGAAACTCTGTGTGCATAGGCTAATTACCTAATCTCCTTTGAATTATGTTTTGCTTTTCCGTTGAATATTTTGACAAATGATTCGTTCGGTGATTGCATCATAGCCGTATAATGAATGGCACAAGCCGTGCTTGCTCATAACGTTTAACTGCTTTATCATCAGTTATATATTTCTTTCGCAATTCATTCTCCTTCGTGTTACACAATGACTTGCCAGGAGTCACGAGTCCTTGACTGAAGGCTTGACTAAGGGCATTGCCGTGTAGCATTACTTGTCTCGCTAATTCAATACAGACGAAACTTCAGAACTAAAAGTAATGTCTTGGTCGTAAGATCTCACCCGGGGATGAAATAACCGGATGACCTGCTGCCACGCAACATCCATTTTTTTCTGCACACTCCATATTGTGTTACATCCGTCATAGGCGTCGTATCGACTCGGACTCGACACTTATGTCGGGCGGCCTGCGCGGTCTACCCGGTTACCCGGTTACCCGGCATCCAGCCCGGGTCGGTGATGAAGGACAAGGATCCCATGATCCCCGCCATAATCACGGTATTAAGAAAGAATAAATTTGGTAAGTAAACCTACACGCCCACCTACTCGAAACTGGTGGAAAAGTTGCTCTGTCACCTGAACAAGCATGTTACTGACTATAGAACGTCACCGAAATGGTGGCAAACGAGTTCATCGAGTTCTGTGACGTCATAAAGCAGACCAGCGCGCATCAAGCAAGCACATTATATATTCATCTTACGCATATATTCTCCATACGCAAAGGTTTCCATTAAGAAATAGTACAATGCATATTTGAGTCCAATGTTTAGGCTTGCTTCTAGAAGTCATAGCTGCGCAGCATTACCAAAGCCTAGGGGCCATTAGGCATAACAAATTAGTCTAGATTCTCGTCACCACGAGCAGCACCTCAGAACGCCAGGGTTCAGCCTCCTGTTACGTTTCCCATTGGCGACCATGTTAACATTTTGCACAACAACATGCATCGGTCTACGCTGTGATTTAACGCTATTTAATAACGAGTCCGCTGTTTCGGTTAGGTATCGAGTTACAACAACATGCATTGATCTAACGCTATTTTAAAACAACAACAACAACAACAACAACAACATGCATTGGTCTGACGCTATTTAAAAATAAAAGTTACTTTTCTCACACGCTCGTATTAACGAAAGTTTCAATCGATTCAGTCCGTGTCGAGAGGTCACGAATATATATATATATATATATATATATTACAAGTCTCCATACATCGTATTTATAATAGCCATTCAATATCGAGCAACAATCCACCATACATTACCTTCGTACTGTCAGTTTCCACACGCCTATTTCATGCGAACTGCTAAGATTCCAAACGGTTCAGACCTCAATGCTTTGGCCTACAACACAACGCAGCCGTTCGTAGTCTACTAGGTATCGAGTTACAACAACAACATGCTTGACGCCGATTACCACATCGGCTCGTCACGCTACGGTCGCTAGGAGGCGCTGCGCACGGAAGTGATTCGTGAACGTGGTCTCCTGAATTTGGCGGGTAGGACCTAATTCTCTACTACTGTCGTGGGCCCTAAGCACCCGGCACTTTCGTGGGCCCCAAGTAAACCCTCGACAAGATTTTCAAGTTAGCATTTCACTATTTATATTTACACAGCATAATGTACATGCATGAATCATCAATAAAGCTAATACATGAACAGTTCTTCTTTTAAAAGTCAACCATTGCAAGTTACAGATCGCAGATATTGTCGTGGTGTACGGTAGGCTGGTAGCGATTGTCGAAGTCGACTAACACCATCTCACACCTAAGGCTTAGCAAACGTTGCTAATAATGTCATCAACCACGCGTTGGCGCGTTGGCGCGTTGGCGCAGTGAATACAGTAGGTGCGCTGGCAGTTCGGACAAGCAAGTGTGAAGGGATCGATTAGTTTGAAAAAATATATATAATACCACTATTAGATACAATAAAAATTGTTACCTGATAGATGCATGCATAAACATGAAAACTGTAGGGGAGACCGTGGCTAGTCCGCCCCCTTGGACACTCTACTAGATCTGGAGACTATATTTGTAGAGCTAGATGATCAGTTTCGGCCTTAAATTGAACGCAAATATCTTGTCCACATTTGTGCTATCAACAAATGGCAAAACTGTTACAAGGCAATATCCAAAGCTGACTCTTAGTAGACCTACCCAAGCATGGGCGGACTTGCCCCATGTCAGAGCAAGTCCGCCCAGGTGCCGGGACAAGTTCGGGGGGGGGGGGGTGCAACTAAATATCACTGACACTGGACAGAGCAACAATGCAAGATTACTCGGATATAAGGGCAGTAGTTAGTGGAGGTTTCTGAGACATCAAATTGAGAGCACAGTCACGTGACCCAAACATCAAAGGCAAAACACCCTAATATCGCCCTACCGCTTCTGAGTGCGCGCAGCCAATCAGAAAGCAGCACTAGACCTTGGAGCGCCCCCTGGCGGTGGTATCGGAGCGTGCGTGACGTAAGCGCCCCTAGCGACTGGAGGAGGAACGAGCTTTGTACGAATCTCATATCTATACAACATTGACGATTTGCATATAACCATAGCGAAATCGTTGCAGTCGAATATGTGGTTTCGATAAGTTCTACGCGTGTTTGTTTATTGGTATAAAAGACGAACACATATTTTATTGTTCCCGTGTACTAGAATCACGTCCATTTACAAGTGAATGAGTGTTCTAACGCGTGTTTAGGAGGATGTTACGGTTACATAAGTTTTATTTGTTTTCTGAATCAATCCGTATGAAAATTAGCATCGTGACGCATCTTGTCCATACCACGGTAAATCATGCTGCGAGATCAAAGGATATTATTCATAACAACGTTGCAATCGCGTCAATCAGCGACAATGTTACAAGTACGCGCTCCGTTCTTCTTTGAATGCGGCTTTTCACAACAACAAGACCACTTTGACATTGGTCAGTCGCTGTTGGTGAACTTTGGCTTGTGCGCTCCCACTCACATTGGTCAGTCGCTGTTGGTGGACTTTGGCTTGTGCGTTTCCGCTCGTCTTGTCTTTTTCACACTGGTCAGTCGCTGCTAGTGGACTTTGGCTTGTGCGTTTCCACTCGTCTTGTCTTTTTCACACTGGTCAGCCGCTATTGGTGGACTTTGACTTGTACGCTCCCACTCGTCTTGTCTTTTTGGAGGAGGAACGAACATTGACCTAGTTACGTGTATGTGTCGAAGGGTCGTTAACCTAGTAAGGAGACGAACATATGCACACACGCAATGGGAACGAGAACTCGATACAAGACGGGAATATCAGTTCAAGCAAAATTTAATATATATGAAAACGAAGTACAACACTGCTTCCGGGACCAAAGTAAGTCGTATTCGCGTGCCGCCCAACTTTTTAACTGCGCGATGGCTATACGCTAGCCGCGTAATGTTTTCGCGCGAGTATCCGTGGTAACAGTAACCGCGATAGTGGACATAGGAACGACTGTCCGTTAACAGCGGTCATTAATAGTATCATTAATAACTGAGATGAAAGAGTAAGTTAACAGTGGTCATTAACAGGGTAATTAATAACTGAGATCAAAGGACCTAACGAGGAGACGAAAAATGAACAAAACACGATATCGTACTATATTTTCTTTATATGTAAATATTTAAAAATAATGCGCTTTTACATTGTATCCATAACTCCTACAGTTTACCCATAATTCCTACAATTTACCCATAAGTCTCCTATTGAATAAGAGTACAAGGACATTTTATTAAATATTTGAAAATAATGACACAATATCGTCCACAAACGTTAGACAGAGGACTGTAAAGTCTCTTGCCATACCGACGTAAAGCTGACGTAAGCTATAAACGTGTCAGGACATGCAGCTGACGTATGCTGCACACACAACAATACCAAATAAGGACATGCAGCTGACGTAAACGGCATCAGACGCGTCACGGAAAGTGTACCATCAACATATTGTCGTTATATGTCAATATTTTAAAATAATGCGCCTGTACACTTTACCCATAACTCCTACAGTTTACCCATAATTCCTTCAATTTACCCATAATTCCTACAATTTACCCAGCACACATATATAGTGTAGTAACATTGTCCACAAACGTTAGACAGAGGACTCTAAATTTTCTTGTCATACCGACGTACAGCTGACGAAAGCTATAAACGTGTCAGGACATGCTGCTGACGTAATCCGCATACAGAACAATAACAAATAAGGTAGTGCACGCTATGTATGCCAATATCAAAAGCCAGCAGGAGAACAACATTGTGGCAGCGATGACGGGAGTATGACGAGAAGCTGTGTGATATGTATGGAGACATTTGACACCATGTGACATGCATGGAGACATTTACCACTGTGTGATATGCGTGGAGACATTGACAACCATGTGACATGCATGGAGAAATTGACCGCCATTTTTGAAAGTTTATGTTATGAAAGTTTGTAAGTTGGAAGTTTTGGAAGTTTGCTTCACCGCACACACGTTTTGAAAGTTTGTGTTGTGAAAAATGTGTAAGTTGGAAGTTTGCTTCACGTCACACACACACACACGTTTTGAAAGTTTATGTTATGAAAGTTTGTAAGTTGGAAGTTTGCTTCACCGCACACACATTTTGTGTGAAGTTTGCGAGTTGGAAGTCTGCAAGTTGGAAGTTTTAGCTTTGGAAGTTTGCATATTGGAAGTTCTCCACTCCACTCCACGCCTGCTAAGTTGTGTAAAGTTGTGTGAAGTTGTGCAAAGTTGTACGAAGTTGTGTGAAGTTTGCGAGTTGGAAGTCTGCCAGTTGGAAGTTTGTGCTTTGGAAGTTTGTTTCACCGCACACACACGTTTTGAAAGTTTATGTTATGAAAGTTTGTAAGTTGGAAGTTTGCTTCACCGCACACACATGTTTTGAAAGTTTGTGTCATGAAAATTTGTTTGGAGACATTGACTGCCATGTAACGTGCATGGAGACATTGACCGCAATGTGACATGCATGGAGACATTGACTATCATGTGACATGCATGGATACATTGACAACCATGTGACATGCATGGAGAAATTGACCGCCATTTTTGAAAGTTTATGTTATGAAAGTTTGTAAGTTGGAAGTTTTGGAAGTTTGCTTCACCGCACACACGTTTTGAAAGTTTGTGTTGTGAAAAATGTGTAAGTTGGAAGTTTGCTTCACGTCACACACACACGTTTTGAAAGTTTATGTTATGAAAGTTTGTAAGTTGGAAGTTTGCTTCACCGCACACACATTTTGTGTGAAGTTTGCGAGTTGGAAGTCTGCAAGTTGGAAGTTTTAGCTTTGGAAGTTTGCATATTGGAAGTTCTCCACTCCACTCCACGCCTGCGAAGTTGTGTAAAGTTGTGTGAAGTTGTGCAAAGTTGTACGAAGTTGTGTGAAGTTTGCGAGTTGGAAGTCTGCCAGTTGGAAGTTTGTGCTTTGGAAGTTTGTTTCACCGCACACACACGTTTTGAAAGTTTATGTTATGAAAGTTTGTAAGTTGGAAGTTTGCTTCACCGCACACACATGTTTTGAAAGTTTGTGTCATGAAAATTTGTTTGGAGACATTGACTGCCATGTAACGTGCATGGAGACATTGACCGCAATGTGACATGCATGGAGACATTGACTATCATGTGACATGCATGGATACATTGACAACCATGTGACATGCATGGAGAAATTGACCGCCATTTTTTGAAAGTTTATGTTATGAAAGTTTGTAAGTTGGAAGTTTTGGAAGTTTGCTTCACCGCACACACGTTTTGAAAGTTTGTGTTGTGAAAAATGTGTAAGTTGGAAGTTTGCTTCACGTCACACACACACGTTTTGAAAGTTTATGTTATGAAAGTTTGTAAGTTGGAAGTTTGCTTCACCGCACACACATTTTGTGTGAAGTTTGCGAGTTGGAAGTCTGCAAGTTGGAAGTTTTAGCTTTGGAAGTTTGCATATTGGAAGTTCTCCACTCCACTCCACGCCTGCGAAGTTGTGTAAAGTTGTGTGAAGTTGTGCAAAGTTGTACGAAGTTGTGTGAAGTTTGCGAGTTGGAAGTCTGCCAGTTGGAAGTTTGTGCTTTGGAAGTTTGCAAATTGGAAGTTTGCTTCACCGCACACACATGTTTTGAAAGTTTATGTTATGAAAGTTTGTAAGTTGTAAGTTTTGGAAGTTTGCTTCACCGCACACACATGTTTTGAAAGTTTGTGTTGTGAAAAATGTGTAAGTTGGAAGTTTGCTTCACGTCACACACATACACGTTTTGAAAGTTTATGTTATGAAAGTTTGTAAGTTGGAAGTTTGCTTCACCGCACACACATTTTGTGTGAAGTTTGCGAGTTGGAAGTCTGCAAGTTGGAAGTTTTAGCTTTGGAAGTTTGCATATTGGAAGTTCTCCACTCCACTCCACGCCTGCGAAGTTGTGTAAAGTTGTGTGAAGTTGTGCAAAGTTGTACGAAGTTGTGTAAAGTTTGCGAGTTGGAAGTCTGCCAGTTGGAAGTTTGTGCTTTGGAAGTTTGCAAATTGGAAGTTTGCTTCACCGCACACACATGTTTTGAAAGTTTATGTTATGAAAGTTTGTAAGTTGTAAGTTTTGGAAGTTTGCTTCACCGCACACACATGTTTTGAAAGTTTGTGTTGTGAAAAATGTGTAAGTTGGAAGTTTGCTTCACGTCACACACATACACGTTTTGAAAGTTTATGTTATGAAAATTTGTAAGTTGGAAGTTTGCTTCACCGCACACACATTTTGTGTGAAGTTTGCGAGTTGGAAGTCTGCAAGTTGGAAGTTTTAGCTTTGGAAGTTTGCATATTGGAAGTTCTTCACTCCACTCCACGCCTGCGAAGTTGTGTAAAGTTGTGTGAAGTTGTGCAAAGTTGTACGAAGTTGTGTGAAGTTTGCGAGTTGGAAGTCTGCCAGTTGGAAGTTTGTGCTTTGGAAGTTTGCAAATTGGAAGTTTGCTTCACCGCACACACATGTTTTGAAAGTTTATGTTATGAAAGTTTGTAAGTTGGAAGTTTGCTTCACCGCACACACACATGTTTTGACCGCCATTTTTGAAAGTTTGTAAGTTGTAAGTTTTGGAAGTTTGCTTCACCGCACACACATGTTTTGAAAGTTTGTGTTGTGAAAAATGTGTAAGTTGGAAGTTTGCTTCACGTCACACACATACACGTTTTGAAAGTTTATGTTATGAAAGTTTGTAAGTTGGAAGTTTGCTTCACCGCACACACATTTTGTGTGAAGTTTGCGAGTTGGAAGTCTGCAAGTTGGAAGTTTTAGCTTTGGAAGTTTGCATATTGGAAGTTGTCCACTCCACTCCACGCCTGCGAAGTTGTGTAAAGTTGTGTGAAGTTGTGCAAAGTTGTACGAAGTTGTGTAAAGTTTGCGAGTTGGAAGTCTGCCAGTTGGAAGTTTGTGCTTTGGAAGTTTGCAAATTGGAAGTTTGCTTCACCGCACACACATGTTTTGAAAGTTTATGTTATGAAAGTTTGTAAGTTGGAAGTTTGCTTCACCGCACACACACACACACACACACACATGTTTTGACCGCCATTTTTGAAAGTTTGTAAGTTGTAAGTTTTGGAAGTTTGCTTCACCGCACACACATGTTTTGAAAGTTTGTGTTGTGAAAAATGTGTAAGTTGGAAGTTTGCTTCACGTCACACACATACACGTTTTGAAAGTTTATGTTATGAAAGTTTGTAAGTTGGAAGTTTGCTTCACCGCACACACATTTTGTGTGAAGTTTGCGAGTTGGAAGTCTGCAAGTTGGAAGTTTTAGCTTTGGAAGTTTGCATATTGGAAGTTCTCCACTCCACTCCACGCCTGCGAAGTTGTGTAAAGTTGTGTGAAGTTGTGCAAAGTTGTACGAAGTTGTGTAAAGTTTGCGAGTTGGAAGTCTGCCAGTTGGAAGTTTGTGCTTTGGAAGTTTGCAAATTGGAAGTTTGCTTCACCGCACACACATGTTTTGAAAGTTTATGTTATGAAAGTTTGTAAGTTGTAAGTTTTGGAAGTTTGCTTCACCGCACACA
Source organism: Lamellibrachia columna (assembly GCA_963662155.1). Lineage (NCBI taxonomy): Eukaryota > Metazoa > Annelida > Polychaeta > Sabellida > Siboglinidae > Lamellibrachia > Lamellibrachia columna. Next base: position 31,436,762 of record OY759273.1, on the reverse strand, counting down.
CATGTTTTGAAAGTTTGTGTTGTGAAAAATGTGTAAGTTGGAAGTTTGCTTCACGTCACACACATACACGTTTTGAAAGTTTATGTTATGAAAATTTGTAAGTTGGAAGTTTGCTTCACCGCACACACATTTTGTGTGAAGTTTGCGAGTTGGAAGTCTGCAAGTTGGAAGTTTTAGCTTTGGAAGTTTGCATATTGGAAGTTCTTCACTCCACTCCACGCCTGCGAAGTTGTGTAAAGTTGTGTGAAGTTGTGCAAAGTTGTACGAAGTTGTGTGAAGTTTGCGAGTTGGAAGTCTGCCAGTTGGAAGTTTGTGCTTTGGAAGTTTGCAAATTGGAAGTTTGCTTCACCGCACACACATGTTTTGAAAGTTTATGTTATGAAAGTTTGTAAGTTGGAAGTTTGCTTCACCGCACACACACATGTTTTGACCGCCATTTTTGAAAGTTTGTAAGTTGTAAGTTTTGGAAGTTTGCTTCACCGCACACACATGTTTTGAAAGTTTGTGTTGTGAAAAATGTGTAAGTTGGAAGTTTGCTTCACGTCACACACATACACGTTTTGAAAGTTTATGTTATGAAAGTTTGTAAGTTGGAAGTTTGCTTCACTGCACACACATTTTGTGTGAAGTTTGCGAGTTGGAAGTCTGCAAGTTGGAAGTTTTAGCTTTGGAAGTTTGCATATTGGAAGTTCTCCACTCCACTCCACGCCTGCGAAGTTGTGTAAAGTTGTGTGAAGTTGTGCAAAGTTGTACGAAGTTGTGTAAAGTTTGCGAGTTGGAAGTCTGCCAGTTGGAAGTTTGTGCTTTGGAAGTTTGCAAATTGGAAGTTTGCTTCACCGCACACACATGTTTTGAAAGTTTATGTTATGAAAGTTTGTAAGTTGTAAGTTTTGGAAGTTTGCTTCACCGCACACACATGTTTTGAAAGTTTGTGTTGTGAAAAATGTGTAAGTTGGAAGTTTGCTTCACGTCACACACATACACGTTTTGAAAGTTTATGTTATGAAAATTTGTAAGTTGGAAGTTTGCTTCACCGCACACACATTTTGTGTGAAGTTTGCGAGTTGGAAGTCTGCAAGTTGGAAGTTTTAGCTTTGGAAGTTTGCATATTGGAAGTTCTTCACTCCACTCCACGCCTGCGAAGTTGTGTAAAGTTGTGTGAAGTTGTGCAAAGTTGTACGAAGTTGTGTGAAGTTTGCGAGTTGGAAGTCTGCCAGTTGGAAGTTTGTGCTTTGGAAGTTTGCAAATTGGAAGTTTGCTTCACCGCACACACATGTTTTGAAAGTTTATGTTATGAAAGTTTGTAAGTTGGAAGTTTGCTTCACCGCACACACATGTTTTTGAAAGTTTGTGTAATGAGAGGAGTATAGCCATCTGACCACACCCACGCACGCTTGGTGTTGTATTCTCGATAGTGACTCCCCTCTACATATGGACAAGCTCCATAGAGTAGTAGTGAGTCGAGTGTAGCCATTATCTTCTGGTTCCCACACCTCACCACCCCACCATAGAGTAATGGTACAGTCGCCAGGGGGGCGCAGGGGCGCGCGATTACACACCTTTTCCGCGTAATACACCTTTTTCCTGTAATCGCGCGCCCCTGCGCCCCCCTGGCGACTGTACCATTACTCTATGGTGGGGTGGTGAGGTGTGGGAACCAGAAGATAATGGCTACACTCGACTCACTACTACTCTATGGAGCTTGTCCATATGTAGAGGGGAGTCACTAGCGAGAATACAACACCAAGCGTGCGTGGGTGTGGTCAGATGGCTATACTCCTCTCATTACACAAACTTTCAAAAACATGTGTGTGCGGTGAAGCAAACTTCCAACTTACAAACTTTCATAACATAAACTTTCAAAACATGTGTGTGCGGTGAAGCAAACTTCCAATTTGCAAACTTCCAAAGCACAAACTTCCAACTGGCAGACTTCCAACTCGCAAACTTCACACAACTTCGTACAACTTTGCACAACTTCACACAACTTTACACAACTTCGCAGGCGTGGAGTGGAGTGAAGAACTTCCAATATGCAAACTTCCAAAGCTAAAACTTCCAACTTGCAGACTTCCAACTCGCAAACTTCACACAAAATGTGTGTGCGGTGAAGCAAACTTCCAACTTACAAATTTTCATAACATAAACTTTCAAAACGTGTATGTGTGTGACGTGAAGCAAACTTCCAACTTACACATTTTTCACAACACAAACTTTCAAAACATGTGTGTGCGGTGAAGCAAACTTCCAAAACTTACAACTTACAAACTTTCATAACATAAACTTTCAAAACATGTGTGTGCGGTGAAGCAAACTTCCAATTTGCAAACTTCCAAAGCACAAACTTCCAACTGGCAGACTTCCAACTCGCAAACTTTACACAACTTCGTACAACTTTGCACAACTTCACACAACTTTACACAACTTCGCAGGCGTGGAGTGGAGTGGAGAACTTCCAATATGCAAACTTCCAAAGCTAAAACTTCCAACTTGCAGACTTCCAACTCGCAAACTTCACACAAAATGTGTGTGCAGTGAAGCAAACTTCCAACTTACAAACTTTCATAACATAAACTTTCAAAACGTGTATGTGTGTGACGTGAAGCAAACTTCCAACTTACACATTTTTCACAACACAAACTTTCAAAACATGTGTGTGCGGTGAAGCAAACTTCCAAAACTTACAACTTACAAACTTTCAAAAATGGCGGTCAAAACATGTGTGTGTGCGGTGAAGCAAACTTCCAACTTACAAACTTTCATAACATAAACTTTCAAAACATGTGTGTGCGGTGAAGCAAACTTCCAATTTGCAAACTTCCAAAGCACAAACTTCCAACTGGCAGACTTCCAACTCGCAAACTTCACACAACTTCGTACAACTTTGCACAACTTCACACAACTTTACACAACTTCGCAGGCGTGGAGTGGAGTGAAGAACTTCCAATATGCAAACTTCCAAAGCTAAAACTTCCAACTTGCAGACTTCCAACTCGCAAACTTCACACAAAATGTGTGTGCGGTGAAGCAAACTTCCAACTTACAAATTTTCATAACATAAACTTTCAAAACGTGTATGTGTGTGACGTGAAGCAAACTTCCAACTTACACATTTTTCACAACACAAACTTTCAAAACATGTGTGTGCGGTGAAGCAAACTTCCAAAACTTACAACTTACAAACTTTCATAACATAAACTTTCAAAACATGTGTGTGCGGTGAAGCAAACTTCCAATTTGCAAACTTCCAAAGCACAAACTTCCAACTGGCAGACTTCCAACTCGCAAACTTTACACAACTTCGTACAACTTTGCACAACTTCACACAACTTTACACAACTTCGCAGGCGTGGAGTGGAGTAGAGAACTTCCAATATGCAAACTTCCAAAGCTAAAACTTCCAACTTGCAGACTTCCAACTCGCAAACTTCACACAAAATGTGTGTGCGGTGAAGCAAACTTCCAACTTACAAACTTTCATAACATAAACTTTCAAAACGTGTATGTGTGTGACGTGAAGCAAACTTCCAACTTACACATTTTTCACAACACAAACTTTCAAAACATGTGTGTGCGGTGAAGCAAACTTCCAAAACTTACAACTTACAAACTTTCAAAAATGGCGGTCAAAACATGTGTGTGTGTGTGTGTGTGTGTGTGCGGTGAAGCAAACTTCCAACTTACAAACTTTCATAACATAAACTTTCAAAACATGTGTGTGCGGTGAAGCAAACTTCCAATTTGCAAACTTCCAAAGCACAAACTTCCAACTGGCAGACTTCCAACTCGCAAACTTTACACAACTTCGTACAACTTTGCACAACTTCACACAACTTTACACAACTTCGCAGGCGTGGAGTGGAGTGGACAACTTCCAATATGCAAACTTCCAAAGCTAAAACTTCCAACTTGCAGACTTCCAACTCGCAAACTTCACACAAAATGTGTGTGCGGTGAAGCAAACTTCCAACTTACAAACTTTCATAACATAAACTTTCAAAACGTGTATGTGTGTGACGTGAAGCAAACTTCCAACTTACACATTTTTCACAACACAAACTTTCAAAACATGTGTGTGCGGTGAAGCAAACTTCCAAAACTTACAACTTACAAACTTTCATAACATAAACTTTCAAAACATGTGTGTGCGGTGAAGCAAACTTCCAATTTGCAAACTTCCAAAGCACAAACTTCCAACTGGCAGACTTCCAACTCGCAAACTTTACACAACTTCGTACAACTTTGCACAACTTCACACAACTTTACACAACTTCGCAGGCGTGGAGTGGAGTGGAGAACTTCCAATATGCAAACTTCCAAAGCTAAAACTTCCAACTTGCAGACTTCCAACTCGCAAACTTCACACAAAATGTGTGTGCGGTGAAGCAAACTTCCAACTTACAAACTTTCATAACATAAACTTTCAAAACGTGTATGTGTGTGACGTGAAGCAAACTTCCAACTTACACATTTTTCACAACACAAACTTTCAAAACATGTGTGTGCGGTGAAGCAAACTTCCAAAACTTACAACTTACAAACTTTCAAAAATGGCGGTAAAAACATGTGTGTGTGCGGTGAAGCAAACTTCCAACTTACAAACTTTCATAACATAAACTTTCAAAACATGTGTGTGCGGTGAAGCAAACTTCCAATTTGCAAACTTCCAAAGCACAAACTTCCAACTGGCAGACTTCCAACTCGCAAACTTCACACAACTTCGTACAACTTTGCACAACTTCACACAACTTTACACAACTTCGCAGGCGTGGAGTGGAGTGAAGAACTTCCAATATGCAAACTTCCAAAGCTAAAACTTCCAACTTGCAGACTTCCAACTCGCAAACTTCACACAAAATGTGTGTGCGGTGAAGCAAACTTCCAACTTACAAATTTTCATAACATAAACTTTCAAAACGTGTATGTGTGTGACGTGAAGCAAACTTCCAACTTACACATTTTTCACAACACAAACTTTCAAAACATGTGTGTGCGGTGAAGCAAACTTCCAAAACTTACAACTTACAAACTTTCATAACATAAACTTTCAAAACATGTGTGTGCGGTGAAGCAAACTTCCAATTTGCAAACTTCCAAAGCACAAACTTCCAACTGGCAGACTTCCAACTCGCAAACTTCACACAACTTCGTACAACTTTGCACAACTTCACACAACTTTACACAACTTCGCAGGCGTGGAGTGGAGTGGAGAACTTCCAATATGCAAACTTCCAAAGCTAAAACTTCCAACTTGCAGACTTCCAACTCGCAAACTTCACACAAAATGTGTGTGCGGTGAAGCAAACTTCCAACTTACAAACTTTCATAACATAAACTTTCAAAACGTGTGTGTGTGACGTGAAGCAAACTTCCAACTTACACATTTTTCACAACACAAACTTTCAAAACGTGTGTGCGGTGAAGCAAACTTCCAAAACTTCCAACTTACAAACTTTCATAACATAAACTTTCAAAAAATGGCGGTCAATTTCTCCATGCATGTCACATGGTTGTCAATGTATCCATGCATGTCACATGATAGTCAATGTCTCCATGCATGTCACATTGCGGTCAATGTCTCCATGCACGTTACATGGCAGTCAATGTCTCCAAACAAATTTTCATGACACAAACTTTCAAAACATGTGTGTGCGGTGAAGCAAACTTCCAACTTACAAACTTTCATAACATAAACTTTCAAAACGTGTGTGTGCGGTGAAACAAACTTCCAAAGCACAAACTTCCAACTGGCAGACTTCCAACTCGCAAACTTCACACAACTTCGTACAACTTTGCACAACTTCACACAACTTTACACAACTTCGCAGGCGTGGAGTGGAGTGGAGAACTTCCAATATGCAAACTTCCAAAGCTAAAACTTCCAACTTGCAGACTTCCAACTCGCAAACTTCACACAAAATGTGTGTGCGGTGAAGCAAACTTCCAACTTACAAACTTTCATAACATAAACTTTCAAAACGTGTGTGTGTGACGTGAAGCAAACTTCCAACTTACACATTTTTCACAACACAAACTTTCAAAACGTGTGTGCGGTGAAGCAAACTTCCAAAACTTCCAACTTACAAACTTTCATAACATAAACTTTCAAAAATGGCGGTCAATTTCTCCATGCATGTCACATGGTTGTCAATGTATCCATGCATGTCACATGATAGTCAATGTCTCCATGCATGTCACATTGCGGTCAATGTCTCCATGCACGTTACATGGCAGTCAATGTCTCCAAACAAATTTTCATGACACAAACTTTCAAAACATGTGTGTGCGGTGAAGCAAACTTCCAACTTACAAACTTTCATAACATAAACTTTCAAAACGTGTGTGTGCGGTGAAACAAACTTCCAAAGCACAAACTTCCAACTGGCAGACTTCCAACTCGCAAACTTCACACAACTTCGTACAACTTTGCACAACTTCACACAACTTTACACAACTTAGCAGGCGTGGAGTGGAGTGGAGAACTTCCAATATGCAAACTTCCAAAGCTAAAACTTCCAACTTGCAGACTTCCAACTCGCAAACTTCACACAAAATGTGTGTGCGGTGAAGCAAACTTCCAACTTACAAACTTTCATAACATAAACTTTCAAAACGTGTGTGTGTGTGTGACGTGAAGCAAACTTCCAACTTACACATTTTTCACAACACAAACTTTCAAAACGTGTGTGCGGTGAAGCAAACTTCCAAAACTTCCAACTTACAAACTTTCATAACATAAACTTTCAAAAATGGCGGTCAATTTCTCCATGCATGTCACATGGTTGTCAATGTCTCCACGCATATCACACAGTGGTAAATGTCTCCATGCATGTCACATGGTGTCAAATGTCTCCATACATATCACACAGCTTCTCGTCATACTCCCGTCATCGCTGCCACAATGTTGTTCTCCTGCTGGCTTTTGATATTGGCATACATAGCGTGCACTACCTTATTTGTTATTGTTCTGTATGCGGATTACGTCAGCAGCATGTCCTGACACGTTTATAGCTTTCGTCAGCTGTACGTCGGTATGACAAGAAAATTTAGAGTCCTCTGTCTAACGTTTGTGGACAATGTTACTACACTATATATGTGTGCTGGGTAAATTGTAGGAATTATGGGTAAATTGAAGGAATTATGGGTAAACTGTAGGAGTTATGGGTAAAGTGTACAGGCGCATTATTTTAAAATATTGACATATAACGACAATATGTTGATGGTACACTTTCCGTGACGCGTCTGATGCCGTTTACGTCAGCTGCATGTCCTTATTTGGTATTGTTGTGTGTGCAGCATACGTCAGCTGCATGTCCTGACACGTTTATAGCTTACGTCAGCTTTACGTCGGTATGGCAAGAGACTTTACAGTCCTCTGTCTAACGTTTGTGGACGATATTGTGTCATTATTTTCAAATATTTAATAAAATGTCCTTGTACTCTTATTCAATAGGAGACTTATGGGTAAATTGTAGGAATTATGGGTAAACTGTAGGAGTTATGGATACAATGTAAAAGCGCATTATTTTTAAATATTTACATATAAAGAAAATATAGTACGATATCGTGTTTTGTTCATTTTTCGTCTCCTCGTTAGGTCCTTTGATCTCAGTTATTAATTACCCTGTTAATGACCACTGTTAACTTACTCTTTCATCTCAGTTATTAATGATACTATTAATGACCGCTGTTAACGGACAGTCGTTCCTATGTCCACTATCGCGGTTACTGTTACCACGGATACTCGCGCGAAAACATTACGCGGCTAGCGTATAGCCATCGCGCAGTTAAAAAGTTGGGCGGCACGCGAATACGACTTACTTTGGTCCCGGAAGCAGTGTTGTACTTCGTTTTCATATATATTAAATTTTGCTTGAACTGATATTCCCGTCTTGTATCGAGTTCTCGTTCCCATTGCGTGTGTGCATATGTTCGTCTCCTTACTAGGTTAACGACCCTTCGACACATACACGTAACTAGGTCAATGTTCGTTCCTCCTCCAAAAAGACAAGACGAGTGGGAGCGTACAAGTCAAAGTCCACCAATAGCGGCTGACCAGTGTGAAAAAGACAAGACGAGTGGAAACGCACAAGCCAAAGTCCACTAGCAGCGACTGACCAGTGTGAAAAAGACAAGACGAGCGGAAACGCACAAGCCAAAGTCCACCAACAGCGACTGACCAATGTGAGTGGGAGCGCACAAGCCAAAGTTCACCAACAGCGACTGACCAATGTCAAAGTGGTCTTGTTGTTGTGAAAAGCCGCATTCAAAGAAGAACGGAGCGCGTACTTGTAACATTGTCGCTGATTGACGCGATTGCAACGTTGTTATGAATAATATCCTTTGATCTCGCAGCATGATTTACCGTGGTATGGACAAGATGCGTCACGATGCTAATTTTCATACGGATTGATTCAGAAAACAAATAAAACTTATGTAACCGTAACATCCTCCTAAACACGCGTTAGAACACTCATTCACTTGTAAATGGACGTGATTCTAGTACACGGGAACAATAAAATATGTGTTCGTCTTTTATACCAATAAACAAACACGCGTAGAACTTATCGAAACCACATATTCGACTGCAACGATTTCGCTATGGTTATATGCAAATCGTCAATGTTGTATAGATATGAGATTCGTACAAAGCTCGTTCCTCCTCCAGTCGCTAGGGGCGCTTACGTCACGCACGCTCCGATACCACCGCCAGGGGGCGCTCCAAGGTCTAGTGCTGCTTTCTGATTGGCTGCGCGCACTCAGAAGCGGTAGGGCGATATTAGGGTGTTTTGCCTTTGATGTTTGGGTCACGTGACTGTGCTCTCAATTTGATGTCTCAGAAACCTCCACTAACTACTAAGGGCTTTACTCAGCACTGTAAATGATTAACCAATGCCACTTATAAGTATTGAAATGTTATCGAAGCAAAATAAAAAAATTACTTTCAGTCACCAAAATCAGTTTTCTAGCTCACCACTTTCCAGTCAGCAACTCGTGGAAGCCAGTTTGCCTCTGCGTGTAGTTTGATGATCATGTGACTTAGTCGGGTGACCGAAATTACTAAATTCTGCAAAGGCACAGAATAAAAGCCGGTTGGCGGACTTTCCCCGGGGGCGGACTAGCCCCGGTCTCCCCTACTCATACAATTTTTGAGGTGTTCGCCGTGATTGTTGTGCATCTATGAACTTTGTAACGCTCAGAGAGAGATATATATATATATATATATATATATATATATATATATATATATATATATATCTGAGAGTGTGAAGTGATCGATTAGTTTGGAAAATAGATATACTACCACTATTAGATACAATGACAATTGTTACCTGATAGATGAATCATGCATAAACATGAACACTATATATATATATATATATATATATATATATATATATATATATATATATATATATATATATATATATATATATATATATATATATATATATATATATATATATATAGTGATCGATTAGCTTGGAAAATAGATATAGTACCACTAATAGATACAATGAAAATTGTTACCTGATAGATGAATCATGCATAAACATGAAAACTGTATATTATATATATATATATATATATATATATATATATATATATATATATATATATATATATATATATATATATATATATATATATATATATATATATAATATACAGTTTTCATTGTATCTATTAGTGGTACTATATCTATTTTCTAATCGATCACTTCACACTTGCTTGCTCGAATTGCCAGTGCATCCTACTGTATCCGGCGCGCCAACGTGCCGCGCGCCAGCGTGCTGAATACAGTAAGCCGTCTGTCTGTCTGTCTGTCTGTCTGTCTGTATGTCTGTCTGTATGTCTGTCTGTCTGTCTGTCTGTCTGTCTGTCTGTCTGTCTGTCTGTCTGTCTGTCTGTCTGTCTGCGTGTCTGTTGTGTCTTATGCCCGGCCGCATTTGTGAGCCGATCCGGACGAAACTTTGCAAGGTGACCAGGGACCCTTCTGACAGACATAGAAAGGTCAAATGTGGAACCATCCCGTCGGGGTCCCCGGGGGTGGGTTTACAATTTCAAAAAGGCTTTGGAGGAAGTTGCAACAGTGGAATTATTTTGTTTTCCATGTTATCGTAAAGATAATACTTATGCCTACACATTTGCCGCTGGATGTATACAGCAATTGTGATTACTTTTTAAGTTATTAAAGTTTGTATGTTCCCCGTAGAGGTGTTTATGGATAGAAAGTTTCTATACACAGCATAACAAACAAACACTAGCGACATTATGGTAACATTGTATCTACGCAGAGACGATTTGTGAAAAAAAAAGACATGTACATTTTAGTAGCATTGTAGCTGACCGTGGCTTCACCTAGAAAAGACAACTGATATATATGATACATATATATATATGCTACATGTAGCTGACTGTGTAGCCCAAGGATACAGGAACGCTATCATTCGAACTGACGTAGTAGTAGTACAAGCCGTTTCAGTAGTGATCCCATTGAATATTTCCGAGCTGTTGATCGCCTTTTTGTCACAGGGAAGTCATTCCGGTATATAGGGGCTCACAAAATTGCATCAAATCTTGGGCGGTGCAAGGCAGCAGATCTTCTGCTGTTACACAGCTTGACTGGGTGTGACATTGTTTCATCATTCACGGGACGGGGAAAGAAAATGTGCTGGGACGTATGGAAAATGTTCGATCCACTGACAAAATCCCTTCTGAATCTTGATTTAGCACCGTCCCATCTCCACTTAGCTGAACTACAAATCATCCAGAAATTCACAGTACTGCTGAACAGTAGAACGTGTATACTGGAGACTGTGAATGAAGCCAGGAAACGCATTTTCGCACGGTGCTCAATATCCATAGAAAACATTCCTCTGACGGAGGCAACGCTGTTGGAAAATTGCAAACGAGCCACGTATCAAGGTGGAATATCAGCAATGTCATGACCCCCTATTGTCCCCTATGTTACTTACCCTATTGTCCCCTATGTTACTTACCCTGGTGCCCCCTGTGTTACTTACCCTAGTGTCCCCTATGTTACTTACCCTAGTGTCTCCTATGTTACTCCAATATATGACTTCACACTTGACTGAGCGATGTCTGACTGAGCGATGTCTGACCAGTGTGGTGTCGTAAAACATGTTCACTCTTATTATGGGCGCGGTGCATTGAAGTCAGTAGAGCTTATGTGTAACGTGCTGACGTAGTATGTCCTACATATGTGTAACGTGCTGACGTAGTATATCCCACATATCCGTTTACTCAGTGCCGCTCGGTGAAACTAAAGTAGGATAATAACACTCTTAGGTATCGGTTAACCGTATGATGATTAATGACGCATCGATTAACACGGAAGAAACAAGACAATCTACATGGATGGGACACTCTGCGTCCTCACGTTACACAGACGCACTACCGACGTCAGATCACTGCGCCCACGCCGACATCATACTGGTCAGACACCGCTAAGTTCAATCAAACATCCAGACGGTTGTGAAGTCAGATATTGGAGTAACACAGGGGAACTAGGGTAAGTTGATAACCTTAAAGCGAAACAAAAGTCATGGTTTTGTGGTTATGCACCTAAAAGAGATAATAACACCTAACCATGTGCAAATAAAATCAAGAATATCACGCCAATAGTTTACTCAGAATGTGCTCTAATAGTGGGAGATTCCGATTATTTCTCCAGTTGACTGAGCGCTTAACCAGCGACACAGATAAGCACACGCGGCATACACAGAACCAACGCAGTCTCAAACAAACGTGTTATTTTCATTTGGCGAGCGAATATTGCTACACTTTGACACTGGTGACGCAGGGTTATCATTCCAACAGTATGGCGCGGCCCATTACATTGAGATTCTGTGTGTTAAAAAAAGTTTTCCTAGTAAACTACTGGCGTGATATTCTTACTTGTTTTTGCAAATGGTTATGTTTTAGTAACGCTTATAGGTGCATAGGCCCCAAATCATGACTTTTGTTTCGCTTTAAGCATTGATCACTTTTTCTGTGTGACTGTCATGGTCAGTGGCGGATTAAGACATTCGTGGGCCCTAAGCACCCGGCACTTTCGTGGGCCCCAAGTAAACCCACGACAAGATTTTCAAGTTAGCATTTCACTATTTATATTTACACAGCATAATGTACATGTATGAATCATCGATAAAGCTAATACACGAACAGTGTTTCTTTTAAAAGTCAACCATTGCAAGTTACATATCGCAGATATTGTCGTGGTGTACGGTAGGCTGGTAGCGATTGTCGAAGTCGACTAACACCATCTCACACCTAAGGCTTAGCGATGCGTAGTCTACAGTTTTAACTTGCGTATTTTCTTGATGGCAAACGAGCTAATAATGTCATCATGAACGCATCATTTCCGACTCTATGGCTAAACGTGACAGTGCCGACAACCGCGATTGACCCATCGTGGAACGCTGGTAGTCTTTGATGTTTCAGTACAGAGAAAGATCGCTCGCCTTCGCAGCTTGAGCCGAACATTTACAAATATATCCGTAGCGCAATGTGAACATTAGGGAAACTGGTAATCAGCTTATTTTCATGAAGAAAGGTTATCATCTCGGCACCTTTCTCGAAGTCTCCATATTTTGTGAAGAGACGGAATTCCTTCTCAAAATCAGGCTCAATATCATTATCGTAATACCGAGTGAGCTCTTCGCACTTCGAAGTGATATCGCTGTCGGCGAGAGATCGAATCTCCTGAAACGTTCATAGACATTCGTGTAGGCGGCCTTCCGTTTCTTGATTTCGGAGAGTGATCTGTTCAATGATGACTAGGTACGTGTCCACTCAGAAGTTCTCTCGACAGCCGCTCACTTTGACCTCTTCTGGTGTTTCGTCGTGGAACAAATTTATCTTCTTTGCTCGCTTGTTTTCATCATCGTAATCAAGTCCTGGTGCAACGGACTTTGTTTCATTCTCGAATCGATCGAACCTTTCTGAGTCACGCAAAGAATGGATGTGTTCCACCGAGACACGGTAATGCATAACCACTGAACCGATCTCAATTCCTGGAGCTTGCAATGCCTTGTTAACTCGGTCCAGGATGTTGTTCCACACAATGTACATCAGGACGATATTCAGATAGCTCCGTTTGCTCACCAAAGACTTTGCCTCGAGCACGACAAGTGGAGGTTGGGTAGAATTTCTAGCTATCGCGTCAACAGAGTTTTGTATTACTTTGTAGTTTGATGCCAGCGCCTTCACGGCATCTGCTCGAGCAGACCATCGTGTTTCTTATAGGCTCTTTACCACTGGAGACTGTTTCTGTAGGTTCTCTAATAGTTTCGACCACATCTGTGGCGAGGCTGACAAGAATGTGTAAAGTCGCTGAACATGGCGAAAAACCTGACCGCATCAGTGCTGGATTCGACCGCTGCGGTCCCAACTAAATGTAGGCTTTGCGCTGCGCATGGTACCAATTCAACAAGAGGGTTCACCTGGTGAAATCTTGCCTGGACTCCAGAATAAGTTCCAGACATATTTCTCGCATTGTCATACATTTGTCCACGGCAATCCTCAAGCTTTATTCCGCATTCGTCTAGGAAAGACTTGAGTGTTTCGAACAAGTATTTCCCGTCGTGTTTCTCAATGTCTATGAACGCCAGGAAGTGTTCTACGGGTAGTCCGTCAATCCGAACGTATCGCACGACGATGCTCAGTTGATCGATGTGTGCTATATCGGGTGTGGAATCTATGCTGATAGAGTAGTATTTCGCCTTCTTTATTTCAGCAATTATTTTATCTTTCACCCTGTCCGATAACAGCTTGACGAATTCTTCACAGATTGTTGAAGAGAGATATGATACTTGACCTCTTCCTTTATTCCCATATCGGTGAATATGTTCGGCCAGAAAAGGGACGAACTTTGAGTGCAACTCTAACAAGCCTAAGTACCATTGTACTTCTGCCCAAACAACTCGGCGTGGTCCCGGAACGGGTGTCCTCTCTCTGACTCTGCCAAGAAGGTAACAACGGCAACGATGCGCTTGAAGAGTTCGATCCAGTATTGCTGCTCATTCTCCAGCTGCTTTGCGATCGCAGAATCAACATGATGCGCTTTTGCACTTTCGAACCCCTTCTTTACAGCTACTGAGTTACTATCGCTACGCTCATGTGTCGTGATTCTGTGCGCATTTTCCCAGTCATTGAAACCATTCAGAGAAAAGCTATCACTTCCGCTCGTGAGTAGCTTACATAAATAACAATACACATTTCCAGTTGATGGAGAATACATCAACCAGTCCCTCGTTACACTCTCCTCCTTAGCAAGCCATCGAACAAAGAATTTCCGTTGTACATATCTTGTCTTGGACGTTTACGATCTCGCCAATCTGTGAAGATCCTTTTCCAATTTCTGTGATGGTGGGTTTCTTGTAAAATGGTCTATCAATTCCTGCGCAATTTTCGGAAAGCACTGCTGAAAACAGGCAGCGGTCATAATTTATCAGGAGGGAAACCAAGGAATGAAGGGAGGGCTAAGTTTTTAGTGCACATGATTTGGGGGTGAGCTGGATTTCAAATCCAACCAATACTTCCACCTCACTCGCTCCACGATAAATAATGATCACTCCTTAATAACACCTCTGTAATATCTGTAAAAAACATTAAAACAGGTAAGGCCTACATCAGGATATGCCAAAACATAACTGGTTTTCGGGAACATTCAGTCTACAAAAATATGCTCGGCTGTTTTCGTGGGCCCCTTCCCTTCGTGGGCCCCTTGTCTTCGTGGGCCCCTTCGCTTCGTGGGCCCTAGGCATGTGCCTATAGTGCCTATAGGTTGATCCGCCATTGGTCATGGTGTCCTTCGTAAGTAGAGCAACTGTTGTGCCACCGTTCGATGCACTGGGGCATTGGTTGGCGGATCTTCAAACTTCATGTTTTATGTGTGCTCGCATGCGTGTGCGTGTGCGTGCGTGCTTATACAGTTTAGAATCAATAACGTTGGTATTATGAGTTTCTCAACTGTTGTGTATTATGGCATCACTGTTGTGTTACGCTAAGCTTTCTGTAATGGTTATGTCACGTCAAAATGACACGCACACACACGCACACACACAAACACACACGCACACGCACACCGAGTTGACAACGACGAACCACAGCGGGGGAAAAGGGGATCACTTTTCGGCAACAGTATTGTGATCGAATAGACTGTAGTTTGAGTTCTCTGTCAGTCGCAGCACACAAGTGAGAAATCGTTTCAGCCTTCACAACGATGGTCTTTTCGCCATCTTAGTTCAATGGTTAATTAGCATTGTTATTTTGTAGTTTGCCGACTGACAAAAAACTGTGAGTACGAATAGTTTTCCCATTCGTTACGTTTTTTTACTGCTCGTTATTAAAAAACCTGGAAGAAATCTGGATCGGTAAAACAAACTAATATATTATTTATATAATATATTTGGCTGCACTCGCGGAAGCAAACGTGCAGCTTGCATAAACATTAATTGGAAAAATGGAAGCGAGTGATCGCGCGAACGCTACAGCAGACGTCACAAGCAAGCGTCACCTGCTCGGAAGGAAAAGAGCGAAATTCAGCGGAAACAGTGGACAAGCAACGGACGCGTTAATTACGCTGTGTTAACAGCATTCCGCAGGACAGTGCCGCATTTTTACAAGATGAAAAACAAGTGTCCCGCATTTTCGTGGAATTGGCATAATGTTTTACAATCCATGCAAAGGGGACCTGGGAATGTAGTTACTATTCTTGATAAGGTGCTTTCCGGGCCATTACGTGGTGAACGTTTACTCAGGTGGATGATTTGTGAACCACCGTGGATAATTTTATCATCATATTAATTAAAATTAACACGCTGAAATGTTTAATATATTAATATACTGTAGTATGCTCCACCACGGCACTTGTGACCGATATTAAGTGAAAATACGGAAAAGATTTGGGAACATGGAGATGGATGTTGCACTCATTGTTTTCTGTAGATTATAGGGCTTTGTTTCTTCTGACGAATCCAATTTCTTCTACTACAGTGTAACTTCATATTGTACAGACGTTAGGGGTGGCAGGTCCTGGCAACATCATTCTTGTAGGTCGGTTATGTTAGCATCTGTCAGCTTGTACAGACGTTAGGGGTGGCAGGTCCTGGCAACAACAGTCTTGTAGGTCGGTTATGTTAGCATATGTCAGCTTGTACAGATGTTAGGGGTGGCAGGTCCTGGCAACATCATTCTTGTAGGTCGGTTATGTTAGCATCTGTCAGCTTGTACAGACGTTAGGGGTGGCAGGTCCTGGCAACAACAGTCTTGTAGGTCGGTTATGTTAGCATCGTCAGCTTGCCCACGTTATTGGATAGGAGCTTCTGGCAGGGCACAGCTGTCCCTGTGATCACACTGGATCCCGTGTCCAATTCTTGGAGAAGGTGGTTTAGAAATGGTAGGAATATTAAGTATCGCCAGTATATTTCTGGGGTGTCTGCCTCCACGTTGTTTCTTGTGGTCTGCCTCCACGTTGTTTCTTGTGGTCTGTCTCCACGTTGTTTCTCATGGTCTGTCTCCACGTTGTTTCTCATGGTCTGCCTCCACGTTGTTTCTCGTGGTCTGCCTCCAAGTTGTTTCTCGTGGTCCGCCTCCACGTTGTTTCTCATGGTCTGCCTCCACGTTGTTTCTCGTGGTCTGCCTCCACGTTGTTTCTCATGGTCTGCCTCCACGTTGTTTCTCGTGGTCTGTCTCCACGTTGTTTCTCGTGGTCTGTCTCCACGTTGTTTCTCATGGTCTGCCTCCACGTTGTTTCTCATGGTCTGCCTCCACGTTGTTTCTCATCGTCTGCCTCCACGTTGTTTCTCGTGGTCTGCCTCCAAGTTGTTTCTCGTGGTCTCCCTTGACGTTGTTTCTCATGGTCTGCCTCCACGTTGTTTCTCATGGTCTGCCTCCAAGTTGTTTCTCATGGTCTGCCTCCACGCTGTTTCTCATCGTCTGCCTCCAAGTTGTTTCTCATGGTCTGCCTCCAAGTGTTTCTCATGGTCTGCCTCCAAGTTGTTTCTCATGGTCTGCCACCACGTTGTTTCTCATGGTCTGCCTCCACGTTGTTTCTCGTGGTCTGCCTCCAAGTTGTTTCTCGTGGTCTGCCTCCACGTTGTTTCTCATGGTCTGCCTCCACGTTGTTTCTCATGGTCTGCCTCCAAGTTGTTTCTCATGGTCTGCCTCCAAGGGTTTCTCGTGGTCTGCCTCCCAGCGTGCCTTGGGACTGAGATCACTTTCCCAGCTGTGTAAGCCATCTGTTCAATCATCTTGTATACCTCACTGTACTCCGCATCTGCTTTTTGTCTGTTGTCGATAAATTACCAGGGTGAATTCTTCGAGGTCCGGAGAACATCCTGCATTGAACCCTGGAGCAGCGTGATGAGGCCTACAGTGTACTCAAACATAATGCGATGAATGCACAGTTTGAGATCGCGCAGAGTTGGCAAAAAAAGAGTAGGCCAAACCAGTCATTGTGTTTTAATTCCATCTGTTGCTCTCGAAATTGTAGGCATGAAATCAAGGATTGATTTCACGAAACTCCTCCAGTGTAGTGTGTCGTTACACGCATATTGTAGTTTCATCTTTCCAATATCCACTTCCTTCAAACCTTTCCGCTTGTGTAGATATTGATCGCTTCTGTAGATAACACTACGAGTCGTTGATTAAGCTCTTAGACTAAGTTAGTTATCAAGTAAGAATAAAGGCCAAACAATATTGTTTTCTAACAAATCGGGATGTGGGCGTTCTCCCTCCATTTACCTACTGTAAGGAAGGTAGGCCACATTATTCCATATGTGATTGCAATGGAAGTTCTTTGGATGAATATACGTCAACTTATTGCATATGTGGTCGCTATGAACAGTTCGTGGGATGGATATTCTTTGGAAAAGGTCGCTATGAGCGACTTGCGAAGAAAATAGGCGCTTCTTGGATGAAATATGGCGGAAACCATCGCACGCCACCTTCCTCTGTTAAGAGTATTATTTGTACTTTCACGTTGCGACGTTACAATGTTGCAAATTACCATATTACAAACTAACTAATATATATTCTGAAGCCTGATGCTAATTAAATTGCGGAACTGTTGTCAGGGTTGATCCATTATATCTACAAATATCTTTCCGAACGTTAAGTTTGGAGTTTCACAATAAAGCAGGTTGTTTTTCGGAAGTATCAATGGAGTCAAACACCAGCCGTTTCAGATGTACTTGCTCTGTCTGATCAACAGGGTATTTACAGACGCACGTCTGGGATTCCAGAATAAACAAAGGCGGACTTTACTGCAGCGTTCATAGAAAAAAATCGATGAAATTACTATATATATATATATATATATATATATATATATATATATATATATATATATATATATATATATATATATATATCCTTAGAAAAAAAGTATCGTGGCCAAAATCGAAACGTTTCAGTAAACGTTGCCACGAGTCATAATTTGCATTTGTTATCGTATTAAGACCCTTGTCATGTGACTGATAGCCATCCTTTAGTCAAAATGAAAGCAAATACTAGAAAACGTCACAAAGATGAACAGCGTCGTCAAATGAATGAGAAAGAGCGGTGCGGTGCAACGGTGGACACATTTGTTGTTGTTAGATAAAATGGGTTACTATCTATCCTTACCACATTCACCGTACTTTCATGCATTGCCAACGACACTGGTTGTATTAAGTCACCACAAAATACACGAATGCAGCAAAGCTCAGGTGTCAGCGTTTCCCCATTTGGTCCATGGACTAAGTCTAATTGTAAACAAAAATTATAAAGATTGATGTTATCTCTGATTTGGTTGCTCGTGTTTTTACGACTGAATACACGACGTATAGGATTAAATAAGAATAATATCCTGCTTATAGTTGCTGACCGTTATGTTTTAGATTCAATAGAATGTTTCTGACGACTAAGACTAAGAGGCTACTTGGACGTCTGAATCGGCTTCCATACTTTCTGTTCATTGGTTTCGCGCTCATCGTGTGTTTGGTAAGTACTTCAAATGTACAAATGTCTACCCATATTCATACAATGATTGATTATCTGTGGAAGGCGATGAACAATTTCAAATTGTCAGATCCACAGCTGCGCTGCTGGTGGTCACCTCAAATATGGACAAAGAAATGTACACGGCATACTCCAACAATGACCAATTAATTCTTGTTTTCCAGCCAAAGTACATAAGCCGTCCAATGGCAGCCACTCAGAACCTCCCAAACACAGCATTGAAATATAACACCAGCAGAGTTCGTTCCCACCCAGCCTCCCGCCCGGCCATAACACCAGCAGAGTTCGTTCCCACCCAGCCTCCCACCCGGCCATAACACCAGCGGAGTACGTTCCTACCCCCAGCCTCCCGCCCGGCCATAACACCAGCGGAGTACGTTCCTACCCCCAGCCTCCCACCCGGCCATAACAACAGCGGAGTACGTTCCTACCCCCAGCCTCCCACCCGGCCATAACATCAGCGGAGTACGTTCCTACCCCCAGCCTCCCGCCCGGCCATAACATCAGCGGAGTACGTTCCTACCCCCAGCCTCCCGCCCGGCCATAACACCAGCGGAGTACGTTCCTACCCCCAGCCTCCCGCCCGGCCATAACATCAGCGGAGTACGTTCCTACCCCCAGCCTCCCGCCCGGCCATAACATCAGCGGAGTACGTTCCTACCCCCCAGCCTCCCGCCCGGCCATAACTGTCAGGCAATTTTCGTCGTAAATAGTACATACTGTTTCCTTGTAGCAGATATTTGTGTAGATGTTTCATGGGATATCTACTTGTGTTTAAGTTAACTTAAATAAGTACAAATTTACGTTCTACCTTATACAGATGTTGCATCTTCGTCTACACTCGCTATATTTTTTTAATGACGTCTGAGATAAATTACATATTTTAAAAAGAATAGTTATTGATTGAGTTGATTTGGGCAAATATATATTGTGATTGTATTATTTTTCTTTAAGACTTGTAGTTGTGATTTGATTACTTATGTATATTTGTAGAATCAAACTTTGCTTTCAATAATATGCCTATATGCTATATATTTCTAATGTTGTACCTTAATTACTATTTTTAAATGAATGTATATTACATTGTGACGTTCCCACTTTGGTTGAATCTATGAACATGTAAGTTGACCATGATAAAACCATTGAGTTTCGCTAATGTGATAAACACAATAACACACTGTGTAGACGATTACTCCTGACTGGTGGCCAAGGAAAAACACGAGGCGTGTTTAGTTTCTCGTGTGGGATTACGTTACGTGTCAATTTACCCGAGACAGCAAAACAGTGTTTTGAGTTAAGAGCGCAGATTTCAATAGCTCAATGCGTCACCACTCGCTATAATTATATGACTGCACACTGTTAAATGTTATAGTAAAGTACAGTAAAGTAGGCTCATTGACCGAGCAAGCACAGAGGAATAGAGTATATATATATATATATATATATATATATATATATATATATATATATATATATATATATATATATATATATATAGTTTACAGCGGTTATCAAGCAAAAAGTTGCAGTTCACATTTCGCGAGTGCTGGACAGCAAATGTCTCCTTGACCAAATCTGAGCGATGCCCATCCAGTATCAATCTTGCTTACCACCAAAAAGATCCGACCAGATTCGACTTTACTGTGGGGCATGATGAGACAAACTATAGCAGGTGGGCGTGTTGGCAGGGGGGTCTCTGTCAGCGGTAGTCATATGTTCTTCTACTTAAAAACTGGAGGAGGGGTCGCGTTCTACCTACAAAGGGTTAATATTAGCCGGCTGCTAATACTTCAGTCTTTACATTGACACTAGTTCCGATGTAGGCCTATATATGTTGTCCTTTAATGTAATATTTGCCACGGACACAGGGGAGTCTAAGACCCCCCTCCATGGCCTGGGGGTTCTAAGACCCCCTGGATCCGCTGATGCTATTGTTTTGACAACTTGGCGAACAGTGATTGGCCTGCACGGAAAGCCTGTTTTGCCATGGCAATCCAGAAAGCACCGAGGCATTAGTCCATCTGCGGCAGGACGGCGTCGGTGGCCATGGCAAAGGTATTAAGATTCAACTTAGGACGTGGGATATTGTATTGAGTTCACCACAATTGCATTTCGTTGATTGCATCTCGACGATGTACTGTAATGGTTGTCTTTAATCGTCCGACCCCAGTACGCAGACGATTAATAGTGATCACTACAGCAAAGCCGTGTTTGACCAGACCTTGCTGGTCGCAATCATATTTTGACGACTCTCTGTGTATATTGCAGTCGTTTATTCCATATATCCAGCCTAATGCTGCTAGCCGATGAGTCCAACGGTTTTGTGGAAAACAAGAAGCTTTTCCACTCTACTGAAACAGCGCTACTCTGTGTCAAAAATTACATCGCCGCGGCACTGTACAGAACATGTAAAACAATCCTCCTGATGCTTGATTTGTCGTGCGCATTTGATACAGTCGATCATGAGTAGCTGATGACTCGACTTGAGCACTCATTCAGCATCACTGACAAGGCGCTTGCGTGGCTGCAATCGTACATCAGTGGCAGTGGGAAGCGCCGAGTCGGTTGATTCAATGTTGATGTGTGGCGTTCCACAAGGGCCCTACATTGTATTGCATGTACACCAAACCTATCAAAGGTATTGTTGCTAGACACGGTATGCAGTATCATTGTTATGCTGGCGACACTCAAATCTACATCACGGCTGAAAGTGATGAATCCATTGTGGTGGCACTGAAAAAGGTGGAATTGTGTGTAGCGGAAGTGGCTCCCTGGTTAACCAAAAACCTGTTAAACGTTAAGAGAGAAATTAGAGGCGATCGTCTTCTTCCCAGCGTAGTAACGCGAGAGTCTGTCTGCCGACGTATACATTACAGTAGCCGTTCATAGAATTCGTCCTTCATCGTGTGTGCGCAATGTGGGTGTGCAATTTGATAGCAACCTGAAAATGGAACACCAGATTGCCAATACTGTGAAACGTTGCTACTATCAGATTAGAATTATTGGGCGATTTCGGCCACATCTGACCGAAGAATCCTGCCACGTATAGTATATTTAATTTGTTGGCAGTTTCAAGATCATTTCCTTAATTTGACTCACATTACAAACTATATTTAAAATAGCTTTATATACTATTTTAACACGGTTATTTTTTAGCTTTTTTATGTTTAGCATTTGTGTAGACTATTCTCTGTATAATTATTAGTTTGTCTACTAATACATGAAGGAATAGGAAACATACGTATACCAAGCGGACATACCTTATCTAAGTTACCTTAAGAAACAAATAATTTAAGTGAAATTTGCACCACCCTTCCCGGTCTCCCCTTCTATGTTCCCAGAAATTAGCTAATAATTTAAATTGGAAATGCTAGCAATATATTTCTGAAAAGTCTAAAACAGGCTGTTATGCCAGACTAGTGAATATCTTGTTTTTACAAACTTGTTCTGTTTCTTTTGTAACATGTCGTACGTGAGAATAAGTATGTATATCAACAGAGATGATAACATTTGACACACGCATATGTCTGGATTTATGGAATTAATTGTTTGAATACCTGACTTCAACAACAGCCCAACTCCAATATTTTGCTTTATTGAGTTGAGTATGCCTTGCGGACCAACAGTCAAACAGCTATCTATCTGTAATGCAGAATCACCCAAATGCACTACAGAGGCCGCGCAAATGCATCGTTAAAAAGCGTTTGACTTCAACATTGACCCAACTCCATGTTTGGACGGTTTTGTACTCACACTGTGTATTCCGCTAGGTGGCTACCGGTAGTTCCCACCGCAATAAGCCGCAATGGATCAAGGTGAAATTATCGATAAAAGATGGAGGAAGGAAGAGTGAGGTCAAAATAAGAAGCAGCTGTGATTATATAACTACTGCTTCCATTCGTGTAACATTGAAAAACCCGTCATGTGTACATGACGCGAAACAACAGCCTACAGAAAGACGTAGTGTGGTGATTTTTTTTCTCAGTCACTTTATCCAGACGAAGGTTCCTCCAAGAGTTAAGCACTTGGATGTTCTCAGCAATTGGGACCAGGGAACACAACCACAACCACAAGATGATTCGATTTTGCTCTTCATCACGCGGACATTCGTTCTTGCCGTGCGATAGCGAGCTTGTAGCGATTGAGAAGATGGGGCGTAAAAAGACTCAGTGGAAATGTTCGCGGAATGGCATGAAATTATTGCAACGCGGTTCGAAACTGTTGCATAGACGAGTGACATGATCAAGGACTATAAGGGCCACTTCGACTCACATTTCAAAAAGTCAATCACTAGAAACAAAGTCAAAAATTTAACTGACCGAATATCAGACTGACCAGGTACATGTGCTTGTCTCCATCGTTGTCATCCCCAACCTGTCCATTTTATGTATATGTATGGTACCAGTTAAGAAAGCCAAACAAGACGACACAAAGTACTTGAGACCGTGCACCATCGAATACATCAACAACATTACATATTAACTTGGAGGAGCTGATGATGTATTCGATGATGATGATAATGAGGAAGATCTGGCTTCTCTACTGATCTGACACGGAGACAATGACACCTCATAATTCGTGTTCGGTCTTTACTCGTCATGACGCTTCTTTGTTGATTAATTTCCTGAGCCAATACAAATCCGGTCGTTCCTAATCTGGTGATTTAGTAATGTTGAAAGTAAATACCCTGCACCTTGCTTCAACACTAGCCCAACTCCATGTCATGTGACATCCCCTGAACTCCAAACAATGACACTAACCTAAATGAAAAGTGGTCAAAGTTTTTGTAGCAGTGATGTTAACAACCCGTGACAATATGATAGCAATTGGCCCGTGAACCACGGAACAGGATGTTGCTTTGCTTCCACCACAATTAATCATCGGTTGAATTGGGCTATCATTGAAGTCAGGTATTCATTTATATATGGTTTAAAAGGCTGTGCCCAACAACAGTTTATTATCTTACATCAGTATACAGGACTTTCAGCGAAGAACTCGGCAGCTAACCTGAAGTCTCCCAAACTACCCGAGCGGTGGGTCATCGCTGTCGGCAGGAATGCATCTTGTGACACGCTGGCGTTGACATTCGCTGATTGGACGGTGCTCATGGTCGATGGAGGAACAACACGACTCAGGTTTACTTGCTTTAAACATCTTAAGACAATAGGCAGTGCCAGGGCTGGTGTGAAATCCAAAATGAATTGGAATTGATCGAACAGTTTAATTCAGTTCAATCCCAGAAGTCATTCGACAAAAGTTTTCCAGTTAGTCAAGTCTCTAGCTTGATAGTATTTGTCTTGGAATTGATTTACTTGACACTTGGAATTCAAATGTTTAAAGCATAATTGGAATGTGTCATACAAATTTGATAGGAAATTAAATTGGAATTGATCGAGAAAAATTCAAATGAACTATTGATTAAACTAAATTGGCGCTGGACACGTGGAAATAATGGAAGGGAAACTGTTGACGAAGAGACAGGATGTGCTTTGAGAGGAGGGTAGAAAGAGAAGGGGAAGACCGAGACTGAGATGGGAGGACTGCGGGAAGAGCGATTTGGCGGGAGTGGAGGGTGAGAGCGGGGGTAAGGGGAACGGAGACGGTTGTAAATACGGCAGTGAAACGGAATCAGTGACGAAGAAGAATGGGGAACAAAAATCGACGACCGGTATCGGTGCCAACCTCCCCCCGAACTTCATGGATAAAGAGGAGAGCAACAACAACAACAACAACAACAACAACAACAACATTAACCCAGTATAATGGCACAAATATAATTAATTTATATGTTTAGCTACATGGATTTTTAATGGTTGAAATAGGGCTAGATTTTCTTGCTAAAGTGATGGGTATTCTGCAGGTGAGCAATTTATAATCTGTTAACTGAACTGCATCGCATGTTCAATTAATATTTATAACTAATAATTATAACTATTCTTATTATACTTTCCATTACTTGCAGTTAACGCTTTATTCCATATTCAGGTGCAAACGATTACTTTGACTCTGGTCTGGCACAACATATGGATGTATTTCACCGAATATTTAATTGAGTAGGGGGTAAATATTGCCAACCATGCTGTGTTTTTTTTCAGTGACGCACAGCCAACATTAATACTATGTTTTCAGGCATCCTCGATGCGTTGCTCTGAACCGACGTGACATTGATAGGAGTACCTCTCAGTTGCACCTGTCCGATAAGCGACAGTCTCGTCTCCTTGCGGCTTTCCTCTATGCCATACAGGTGTGTAACCACGTGATTGCACCAGTAGAAGTGTTTGTGTGGTAATAGCAGTGTTATGCTTCTTCCTTTGTCATACAGAATCTTTGCGTCGCGAGCTCTGTGTACAGATGCAAACATTCTGACTCTTTATAATTTATTTAATCTTCTTAGTTAAGCTGATCTGGTTCTTAGATTGGTGAAAGACAGCGCTGTGTAGGACCGTTTAGTGTTAATAGCAAACAACCAATAACCAAGTAACATTATACAAAAATGGTAGCTTTGCAAAATAGTTCAATCAATCGGGAAACTAAAAGATTACCCAACAATAGTGGAAAGCATCATACTTAACTGGGATTAACTTGTTTAGATCATCTCATGTGTGAACTCAGCTATTCTGACTTTTAAGTATCAACTAGGTACAAGTGTCACGCAGGACCATTTTTATTCAACACGAAATTAATATCAACAAAATGTAGCTTACTACTTAGTGAATCTCTACTTAGTAACGTTTGTCATCACAATATACGTTGATAGTTTTAAAACCAGCATATGGATGAGAAAAAACCCCAATAATTTCTTGTATGTCTTTTCTGAAATATTTAAGAAATTAAACCTTATTGTTCTCTTTTACAGCGTGGTGCAACTGTCATATTACCCATTATGGCATTTAGAGATGTCAGCACAGTACAGCCGCCTAAGCATGCTTCAACGGTTGGACCACAGACGGGGTTAGTCTCCACATCTGGCGGCCTTATGTTTGATGTGGCAGCTCACTTTGGCTGCAACAGGACTTCAGTTGGAAAGCATTCCCCATCCGCGATGTCGTATTCATTGTGCAGCCACAAAGTCGCAGCAATTCAGGCGACGGCAACATGTTCCGGAGTGCAGATTCCAGACTCGTCCATCACCTGTGATGCCAGCGCCCCAAATGTGGCATTGGCCAACGCTAGATTCGCACCAGTTCATCTTGAAGACGCGCTGTACACAAGCGACGCATTCTGGGCTTTGCCTGCAGCGCTGGTGACTGATCCTGAGGAGAGCTTAATGTGGAGCTTAGGTGTGCAGCGTTTACTGTGGCTCAGTGGGAACCAGGTTGTTGTACGACGCTGCAGGACTAGCTTGAGTTCGACAGCGACCAGTCGGTTATTCTCCGTAGCGGATCAACTGGACAAGTGGAACTGCTGGAGTACGACCTTGAAGCAGTGCATTCTTGATCTAATTGCCAATAACTCTGGGCTGCTGAACGATTCTTTAGCGTTATCTTACAGCCACTGGTTGAATGCATTGGACAAGAATGGCTACACGTTTCCACTATTCAGTCATTCTTTCAATGAAGAATGTGAAAATGTAAGTTTGCATGCAGTAGATTATTCAGTGCCCCTGTCACGTCAACACTTAGGGCCAGGTGTATACACCCCTGTTTCTAATCTCGACTCCATGACGAAGCTCTACAATGAGACATGTCATCGTTATAGTGTTATGTTGCCTAAGCACGTACACATCAACTTTGCACAACCGTGGACACAGTTTGATGACGTGCTTCTCTTAGTCATTTTCAACAACCCGCATTATGATGCGATTCCATATGTTGAAACATTGTACCGGCCATTCTTCCCGAATATTCTATACTGTGGTCCAGACACAATCGATGCGAATCTCTATCCAGGCGTTAATCGGTTTACATTTTCTTTCATTTCCTACGGAAGTAATCCTGCCGGTCATGTGCACGGTGCTTTTACTCAAAAGTGTACGGTGATGGCTTTGCAGATGGATTATGCCGTCCAGGGCTATTTAGTAGTATCAGACGATCTGCTTCTTGTTGTGCACACGCTGTCAAAACTTATAAGGAAAGCGGTGTGGTTCGTGCCGTATGTTCAAATCGGTGAAATCAGCAAACTTACCGAGTGCAGACAAGACGTGTGTGGCTTCCCAGCAGAATGGTGGTTCAAGCAGAACTGGTGGGAGAAGTACCAGATTGCAACGACTAATGCTCTGGCAGAGATTGCGAACAGAAGAAGCTCATCTACTGTCATGAACGCGTGTTACCAGCGCTTGTTGTCTGAGAACGGAGCGATAGAACGCGCAAACGGCGCTTTCTCCGACATCTATTACATTCCAAGCCAATTTTCGCAAGACTTCATAGAACTTGCTGACCTATTTCTGCATCATAAGGTGTTAATAGAAATTGCCGTTCCAACAATAGTACGGTGCTTGGTAGCATCAAAGGACGTTCAACCACTCATCGGAAAACTAAAGCAGGGCACTATTAAAATGGAGCCATGGAAGTATGTTAAAACAAATTCCCTGAGTGGGGAAAGCTTTGTGCATCCCATCAAATGGGGATTCCTGGCACGTGGCGGCCCAACTGAATTGATTAAGTTGTATTGCACCAAAGTTTTGCCATATCTACACGACCGTTCTGCGAGGAAACTTGACTAAAATGTAGTAGTTGTTGCTCTCCGGCCTTTGTTCCTGAAGTCCGGGACGAGGCTGGCATCAATACTGGTCGTCGACTTTTTGTCTTGCTTAATTAGGTTTACTTAGGTTCCTCCTGACCGTAGGCGTTAGCCTCGGTTGTGAGATCTTCAACCTCAACAATTCTTCTTTCGTCACTGTTTCCATTTCACCACCGTTTCCAATACTCGTGTCCACTCCTTCAACCCTCTCTCTCTCATTCTCTACTCCCCTCCACTCCCCTCCACTCCCCTCCACTCCCCTCCACTCCCCTCCACCCCCTTCAACTCCCCTCCACTCCCCTCCACTCCCCTCCACTCCCTTCCACTCCCCTCCACTCCCCTCCACTCCCCTCCACTCCCCTCCACTCCCCTCCACTCCCTTCCACTCCCGCCACGACATGGTGCCACTCGCATTCTGGCGTATCGCGAGACCGCCATACACGTATCGGCGAGTAAAATAACAGACGTGTAGCGCTAAAAGCAACGATAATGTCAACGATAATGTCAACGATAATGTCGTGCTCTGCAACGCGTGTGATGCAAATGTTTTCGTACGTGCAGACCAGGATGTGACGTCACAGACTTACATAAAGACTTTCGTATATGCTACCTTATTAGGCAACAGTTCTGTGGATCTGCAAGATATGTAGATGACATTATTTTACCATGTCGCACCAGTTCTGGTTTCAGAAAGACGAATGAGGTGTGTGAGAATATGCCAAATTACATGATGTGTTTCTTAATGGGTCAAAACGTAAAATATTGGTGTACAACAAAAACGGTACTGATCCGCATGTTGAAGTAATTTGTATGAATGTTTCTATATGTAAGAAAAGTATCCATCTGAGAAATGTTCTTAGCACAACCATTAAGTATAAAATGGTGTTTCATAGTATCAAGATTTCATAGTATATTTAATTGTAGTGTTAATAGATTGATACCAAGAACACATTGTTTCATCAGTACTGTTGTACATTGTATGGATCTTAACTTTGGCCAATGTGGCAGGAAAGTGTTAACAAGATGTGCATGCTTGGCTTAATGTTTAAGCAAGGTACGAAAACTATCATATGGTTCGCATAGAAATTTAATATCATTAACTGGCGGATGTATACCTTTAGATCTCTGTTTAGTCTTTAGGTGTATAAAGCTTTATACAATAGCAGTCTTGTCAGATAATATGGTGGTTAATTCTATAAATAAAACGACATGTCCGTATATGTACACCATGGGTCAGAATGTAAGACACGTGATGTCCAAATAACGTAACACATCATGAACTATTGCCATTAAGTAAACAGGTACATAAAAGTGGCATGGCAATGTAAATGTGGCATGACAATGTAAATGCTACATACTATGGTTACTCAGATGTAATTTGTGAATTGGTGGTAATGAACGAATGTAATTATGACGCTATCTTAAAGAGGAAGAATGTGATGCAGCACAATGTAGTGTTTCTCTAACTGCGGTTTCTTCTACGGAACTTTGTCATCCGTTCAAATTGTGGGTTTTGAGTCCGAAAAAGAAGACAATTGCAATAATAAAGTATCACTGGGTCACACGAGAATCATACATATCGCGTGCTTCTCGCTACGCCAAGTTTTGGAAGAGTTTATCAGTTATGGCTCGCGGATATCAATGGACCGACGCTTGTGTTATGCCGGCGGCACAAAGTCGAACAGGTAACGTATGAAGCTTAAAGTGAAACAAAGGTCATAGTTTGGGTGCTATGCACCTAAAACAGATAATAAAAACAAACCACGTGCAACTAAAATGGGAGATACTTCAACACGTTGTTGTTGTTTGAAGGGTACTTGTGAGACAGTTCAACACGATGTTGTTGTTGGACGTGATACTTGTGAGACAGTTCAACACGATGTTGTTGTTGGACGTGATACTTGTGAGACAGTTCAACACGATGTTATTGTTTGACGTGACACTTTGGAGACAGTTCAACACCACGTGACACATGGATAACAATTCATTACCACGTTTGAATGGTGAGTCCACGAGATGTGATGACAAATAATATACCACAAGCGCTCAATGGAGACGTACAAGCAAACCAAGCGAACGTTATTTTAGTATGGTCCAGCATCTTTCAAAGCCTATATAAAATCCCGACTAATGCAAGCCACATCATGGAATTAAGGTCTTGATCCGATGTTACCCAACTACGACAATGACGAATATCGCGGTGGTAGATCGTCGCCATAAGGGGGCGCTACTGGCGGGGGTCGAACGGCTTTCATCTCAAATGCGTTGTTTGTGCAAGATCCGGTTTCAGTCAGTTGCACTGATTGAGATGGTTGAGTCCCGTTATCAATCGGTTGTACAGAATAAGGGGGTTGAGACCCGGTATTATTCGGTTCTACTGATTGAGAGGGTTGAGACCCAGTTGGTTCTATTGGTTGACGGGGACGGAACCAACGAAAATAGATCAATGTCAACCCGAGCAATGCGATGGAGACTGGCAGCAACACGATCCATAGGACGACACCTGCAATAAAGCAATACAGATGCATTGTTTCCACACACACGCACGCACGCACGCACGCACGCACGCACGCACGCGCGCGCACGCACGCACGCACGCACGCACACACACACACACACACACACACACACACACAACAAACACACACAACAAACACACACACACGCGCGCACACACGATTAGTAGCTTTCCTAAATACTGTTGTTTTCCTAAATATACTAAATACTGATTGAGGGGGTTGAAACCCGGTATCAGTTGGTTCTACTGATTGAGTGGGTGAGACCCGGTATCAGTCGGTTCTACTGATTGACGGGGATGAAACCCGGTATCAGTTGGTTCTACTGATTGACGGGGATGAAACCCGGTATCAGTTGGTTCTACTGATTGAGGGGGTGAGACCCGGTATCAGTCGGTTCCACTGAATGAGGGGGATGAAACCCAGTTTCAGTTGGTTCTACTGATTGAGGGGGATGAAACCTGGTGTCAGTGGTTCCACTGATTGATGGGTGTTAGACCCTGTATCAATTGGTTCTATTGATTGAGGGGGTAAGACCCGGTATCAGTCGGTTATTTTGATGGAGGGAGGTGTTCCATCAATCTAATAATTACGTTAGTCATCCAAAAAATAATGTCACGAACAAAACCGGTAAGATAAGATACAATATGTTGAAACCTGCGAAAAAACAACATTGTATATTTTGCTTTCAAATATGCCGTTTATTGGATAATTCTTTTGTTCGTTAACTGTTTTTAGCAATGAATATCATACGGACAAGGAATCCTTAAAATACCCACAATGGTTTTCACAAATCGTGAACAAAAAGTTGTCTGTTTACTTTTGAATTCACATTTTCTATTAAAATAAGCGGCTACATGGAATGGAGCCCTGGACACCTAATGTGTTTCAAATATTTCTGTGTTTTGGGATTTACCTTCGTCAAACTCTGTGCACGATTCTTTCGCCGTGCAGTAGGCGTCGCCATCTCGTGCGCACCAAGTGCAACTAGCCGTCGAGAGGCAGTTGCTGAAAGACAACCTTATTAACATAGTATTGTTGACGCTGCCATTGTTGATGCGGCTACTACTACTACTACCATTACTACTATTAATAATAATAATCATGATTATTATGATAACACGAACTAGAACAACAATAATAATAAAAATGAGAGGCATGATCATAATGACGATAATAATAATGCCGTTTTTTAGTTAGCTGCTTCGGAACTATATTTTGTTCAAAACCCTGTACAACACAATTTTACTCGACACATGTCCTCAACATATTGATGTAAGCAACTTTAAAAGGTGTGAATTCGGCGCTCTCTTAATAGACTCAGTAGTAGCAATATTAAACTTGCATATACAATTCGCAACTTTCGGAACCATTCGAACGTTTTAATGGTTCATTTTCAAAAACAATAAATATGAGGCTGAGCGAACGAAAATAACGTTGTCATCCCCAAAACGATGATTCTGTTACGTGACGCAACATAAATTATATGAGCAATTCTCAGAAGGTCGTTACTCAGCACATCGCTCGTTTAAAATTTTTATAACATTTGAATGGGAGCGAACAAAAATATTGTTTTGATTGAATGATTGTGAGCATAACATAGCTGTTGTTTGCCGGTGAGAATGTTTTCAAAACCGAACACATAGGTTTGTTTAGCCTACAAAAACGTTGCATGCGCAGCGACCCAGGTGTTGTAAGACTGCAATGAAAATAAATTAGCTTCGCCTTTCTGCTGCTGCTTGAATCTTACTATTAATGTATTGCTCTATCAAAGTGTAAAGTACCAACACAATGAGTGTAATAAATTATTTGTAAGGCCTAGTAAAAAGAAACTAGTTTCTCGTCCGGACTTTTTTTAAAGGAAGATGGAAGTCTTTTTCATTTACTATTTAAGGATTTTAGTTTCGAAGATGGCCGCCATGTCTTAGATGCTCACTGTTGTTGACTAAAAGACAAGCTGTAGTTTTATCGATGCAATATGGAACATGCCAGTGATGTATATTACTAGCCTGCCGTCCTATTTGTAAATTAGCAAATACAATCCTTTTTAGCGGGAATGACAGATGAATATAAATATTTACGTAAATGGAATATGGCGCGTACGTGTTACACCGGAAAACTACTTGAATTGACTAGAAACAAACAAGAAGCAAACACAATGTTGAATGTATTTATGAACGTCATGTGCAGGTTTGGCCATGGTTTCATTAGTTTGTATCACATGCATAGAAGTGAATGGTATTTACACTGCTTGGGGCTGGTATTATGTAAATGAGTCTGCTTAAAGACCATTTTTTATTACAAAAATAATAAAATGGAGGCGGCGGCAAAAAAGTTAGCGGGCGGGGACGAGAAATTAGTTTCTTTTTTTACTAGGCCTAATATATTTTTGAAAACTGAGTGTGACTCACTGACATTTTAGTTGTACGATGTCGTTTGGACAAACCAAGGGAACTAACTTTATGGACAAGGCCACATTTGACTGCCCATTAAGTATCCTTTCCAAAAAGAAATGTTTCTGTGATTAAAATACTTTAAAAGGTCGGAATAGCATTTTTTTATGTTAGCAATTGTGTTGGTCATTTCACAACGAGAGATGCCTCATCCGCCATACAGATCCCCTATTAACTGTGTAGTGAACTGAACAACTGTCTTTTCATCATTCGTAGCATCCACCGAAATTTAGGCGGATGTTTCTTCGCCACTACTTTAGCCAATCAGTACTTAATACATTTTTATGGGGCCACCCATAAAGTACGCCACACCCAGAACTGGGGTGTCCGGGTAAGCGTTACGGGGCATTACATGGGGGTGGAGGTGTCTTGTCTATCGTTACGTTCTTTATTAAGACATGTTTTTTTCGTTTGACTGTCGATGTTAGGCTGATAGCATTGATTGCTATGCCACTTATTTGGTGTATTTCAACTGAATTCGAACGGGAAACGATTGCGGACCATGCATCAGTGAAGTATGTAACAGCGCGCGAAAAGTCTGGAAATTTGGTGCAACATATATGTATGCATAACAGGTGGAGGGGGCCTTTCTCAAAACGAGTGTACTTTTAGGGGGTGTACAGGCCAGCGTTACGAAGCGTGACAATGGGGTGGAGAGTCTCAGTCAATAGAGTGACGTACTTTATGGATGGCCCCTATTCGATGCGGCGTGTCACAACAAAATGGGCTCGTTTTGCGTCCAAGTCAAGGATTTTGTACTTGATGCATATATAGCAGAAAGTGCAAAGCTATTAATTATTCCAACTCCCATAAAAATGAATTGTTGTATCTACGACCCTCATGAAGGATTATACCACTTGTAAATGATGTATATGTAGCTATGAGTACTTTGATTATAAGTATCATTATTATAACGTCTATGGCAGAGTAACACAACATTGCCATTCGTGACATTACTGTTACATTGAGGCCCATATTTTTTATATGAAGTAGTAACACTATTAATTCAATAGTAATAATAAACATGACTGTTCGGTGTACTTGTTGCATGGATTCGATCTTTGGGTGTGGATTTATACTTGATGTTTAGTTATTGTTGTGTAATAATAATTAACGCGTGTAGAAAACCAGCGAAGTCACACTAAAATGTGTATAATAAATGTCGGTGTGTGCTTGCGTGCGCGCTTGCGTGCGTGCGTGCGTGCGTGCGTGCGTGCGTAAACAACTTATTATGTCGATACTAGCTGACCGGCGAATGCTATTGAAGTACTGGTTATTCTGCAGTGCGAGACGTCACGACCAACACGGCCTTTACGTGTCCGTCGTGCGACTACCTCCACACTCACCGCATGTTGCCGTCACACGAGTAGTTGAAGCAGGCGTCCAGTCGGGCGACCTGACTGCTCTCCTCCGTCCGCAGGTCTTCCAGACTGACGACGGCGGACTGTGGCACGCAGACTGGCCAGCCGTCGCTGCAAGCAGTACAAGGTGACAAGTTCAACACAACAGGCCGGCCAGTCGTCACTGCAAGCAGTACAACGTGACAAGTTCAACACAACAGGTCAGCCAGCCGTTACTGCAAGCAGTACAACGTGACAAGTTCAACACAACAGGTCAGTCTGCCATCACTACAAACTGTACAACGTGACAAGTTCAACACAACATGCCGGCCAGTCGCCACTGCAAGCAGTACAACGTGTCAAGTTCAACACAACAGGTCAGCCAGCCGTCACTGCAAGCAGTACAACGTGACAAGTTCAACACAACAGGTCAGCCAGCCGTCACTGCAAGCAGTACAACGTGACAAGTTCAACACAACAGGTCAGCGGGCCTTCACTGCAAGCAATACAACGTGACAAGTTCAACACAACAGGTCAGCCAGCCGTCACTGCAAGCAGTACAACGTGACAAGTTCAACACAACAGGTCAGCCAGCCGTCACTGCAAGCAGTACAACGTGACAAGTTCAACACAACAGGTCAGCCAGCCGTCACTGCAAGCAGTACAACGTGACAAGTTCAACACAACAGGTCAGCCAGCCGTCACTGCAAGCAGTACAACGTGACAAGTTCAACACAACAGGTCAGCCAGCCGTCACTGCAAGCAGTACAACGTGACACGTTCAACACAACAGGTCAGCCAGCCGTCACTGCAAGAAGTACAACGTGACAAGTTCAACACAACAGGTCGGCCAGTCGTCACTGCAAGAAGTACAGCGTGACAAGTTCAACACAACAGGCCGGTCAGTCGTCACTGCAAACAGTACAGCGTGACAAGTTCAACACAACAGGCCGGCCAGTCGTCACTGCAAGCAGTACAACGTGACAAGTTCAACACAACATACCGGCTAGTCGTCATTGTAAGCCAAGATAAAGATATATCGATTGACTTACATACATGCACACATACATGCATGCCTACAGAGAAACATACATACACACATGTACACAGACAGATAGACATGGATGCAGACAGACATACACAAATGCACACGGACAGTCAGACGAACAGATATACACATGCATGCACAATGAAGTAGACAGATAGACAGACAGCACGATGAGGCAGGCAGGCAGGCAGGCAGGCAGGCAGGCAGGCAGGCAGGCAGGCAGGCAGGCAGGCAGGCAGGCAGGCAGGCAGGCAGGCAGGCAGGCAGGCAGGCAGGCAGGCAGGCAGGCAGGCAGGCAGGCAGGCAGGCAGGCAGGCAGGCAGGCAGGCAGGCAGGCAGGCAGGCAGGCAGGCAGGCAGGCAGGCAGGCAGGCAGGCAGGCAGGCAGGCAGGCAGGCAGGCAGGCAGGCAGGCAGGCAGGCAGGCAGGCAGGTAGGCAGGCAGGCAGGTAGGCATGCAGGCGCGCGCGCACACGCGCACGCACGCACGTACACACACGCACGGACGCACACACACACACACACACACACACACACACACACACACACACACACACACACACACACACACACACACACACACACA
The DNA here is from genome assembly GCA_963662155.1 of Lamellibrachia columna. NCBI lineage: Eukaryota > Metazoa > Annelida > Polychaeta > Sabellida > Siboglinidae > Lamellibrachia > Lamellibrachia columna. The sequence continues at coordinate 31,401,113 of OY759273.1, read as the reverse complement.
CAATCACGCACACACACAACAATGAGACGAACAGACCCCACTGATTGGATATATCGTATTGCAATTAGTGAAGGACTTCCCTCAGAGAGTCGTCTTAATATGGAACGGATTAAACTTAACATGTCCGGCTTGACTAAGTTAACGTCAATAATAACGTGTATTAACAGTTTTCGAACAAGCAGACAAACATACACCAACTTCAATTGTCGTTTGTAAGCGGCATAAGAATACTGCTTGTTTAAACACCGACGATGACGCCTAGAGTACAATTTTTGCTATAACGTAACTATCCTACCGTCATGGGCGTCCGTGCGGTGGGCAAGGGGGGCACATGCCCCCTGGATCTGGATGCTTATAAAAATTTAGGTCTTTTATCGCGAGTACATTGTTTACTATTTGTGATAAGTAGATCATCTAGTATATTTGTTAATTAATTATTTCCAATTATATCATTATTGTTTATTGAAAGTAAATAATTTGGTAAGTGTAAAGATTTCTGGTTGAAATCAGACAGCAACATTGTTTGCCCCCCCCCTCTGCCCCCCGTCTGAAAAAAGCCTGCGGACACCCCTGCCTAACGTTAGCCAATATAAAAAGCGTTGGTGCTTTACTGACGTGTGCAAAGAGAAGGCGTCCGCGCAGTAATCGTATATGTCTGTGGGTTTGTAGCAGGGACATCTACAATCGGCAGAAGCGCACAGTGGAAGGTCGGTGGTCTGGAACACACGAACGTCGCATAACTTTGTTTTGCAGCAAAGAACAACACGTCGTGACAATACGGGACACAAATGATTCTCGTTTCGAGGCGATAGTTGACGAAATAATGCACGTCCAATCCCTAGTTATGCACACCATAACAAGTTAAATGTACCTATGTCATTATGAAATAAACCACTGGTATTATTATTATAACTTGTTAATGCTAGTTATCTTAATAACTAGTAGAAATAAATGTGTTATTGTTTGTTCTCTCTATTCTAATTTCAAATTTGTTTATGTATGAAATGTGATAGCGGGCAGCGTGTGTGTGTGTGTGTGTGTGTGTGTGTGTGTGTGTGTGTGTGTGTGTGTGTGTGTGTGTGTGTGTGTGTGTGTGTGTGTGTGTGTGTGTGTGTGTGTGTGTGTGTGTGTGTGTGTGTGTGTGTGTGTGTGTGTGTGTGTGTGTGTGTGTGTGTGTGTGTGTGTGTGTGCGTGGGTGCGTGTGTGCGCATAAAATGAACTCAAGTTGTTTCAGAGATTGATAGCTATATGTTGGTCAATAGATAACTAGCACATCAATCTATAACGAAACTGCAATGGCGGCTTCATTCCGGTCGTTGGTGTATGATGTTCCCATAGACGGTCCAAATTATCACCTTTCCCAACCTTTGCTATTTCGAAGTTGGTCAACCTTTTTGCGGTATTTATTATTTGAAAAATAAACAGAATTGCATCCTCACCCCGTTACACCACCGGCAATCGTCTCCAGTCAATCCTCTTGTTATGACGACAAACACGTTACTTCCAGGTACTTCAGATAAACCATAAGAGTGTGAAGACACGCCTCCGTTGTGAGAGGACAGCAGAGCAATCTGTGGACACGTATACTCAACATGTCAAATGTGGCGCGTCTCGGAGGTTGGAACTATATAATGGTAACAGAGAGCCGGGAAGAATCAAAGGTGACATTCCCCATGTCACCGTCGGTGCCTCCCCCCCACGCCACCCTGCATGACTCCCTATCTCCCTGTCTCCCTGCCCACCTCCCTCCGTACATCCGTCCATGTTTCCTTCCTCGACTCCCTCCCTACTTCCCTCCCCGTCTGCCTCCGTATGTCCATACCGTCCTCCTTTTCATTTGATTAGCACAAATAATCGGACGCGGCCTTGTCCGATCATTTGTGGCACCCCGCGTGATTAAGCTGCAATGCGTCAACAAATGCTTCAGAACAACTGTCATTTTTGATGACAAACATTATTGATTTGATGGGATTGTTATCACCAAAACAATTAATTTATGAATATGGCAATCTGCTTAGGCCTACCAATTATCAGACATATGTGTGCTCTGCTATTTCGACGTGCTAAATCGTTCAACGCGTATTGGCCGTGTTCAACAATCAGTATTGGCCGAGTTCAACAATCCGTATTGGCCGAGTTCAACAATGCGTATTGGCCGAGTTCAACAATCCGTATTGGCCGAGTTCAACAATCCGTATTGGCCGAGTTCATCAATCCGTATTGGCCGAGTTCATCAATCCGTATTAGCCGAGTTCATCAATAACGTAACAACTGGTCGACCTGACATGTGAATAATTTCCACCATCATCGTGGACGCGTTAAATTGTATATGCGAATATGTCGTTGCACAGCAAATTAATCGATAAAATGTGTTGGTGGCGACGTAACTTGTCATTTCAAAATGTCGAAGGTCGGCGAGAAACTGATTTGAACCCATGTAGTCACTCGTGATAGGGTACAATTGTCAATTAACATAAATTGTTATGAACTGTTCATATTCTTATTGATTTGGTATGGCCAATACCAAGGCAATACGAATATGAACAGTCAATGGCATATAATATTATGTCCATATTGCATTGTCCCCCCCCCCCACCCCCTCCCTCACCTTCCAGAAGTACTGATTGCTAAACTCTTGAACGTTTACGCAAGCGGACTTCGTCATGACGTTTGCGGCCTCGAGATGTCGCGCAATTAGTGGCTCTTTTGTGCCGATGTGGACCTTGTCAACACCCGGTGGCCGTCCCGACGATATGGCTTCAATTACATCTTTATGAAGGACTATGAAACCACTGCTATCGACCAGGAAACATCTGCAAAAGTAATTGATCGCATTGCGTTTCCGACAGTAAAATACTATTCGTTGATAAGATGTAATTGTAATAAACGTAGTACTTCATAACATTGTGAATAAAATTAGGCATTCGATTGTACATGGGTCCGGGTTTAGATTTTTAAATTCTTCAAAACAAGCCAAAATAAATAAGTAAGTAAGGAAGCAAGAAAGTAAACACAAAATAGCTAAACACAAAATAACACAAACTGTAACACATAGCTAAACACAAAATAACACAAACTGTAACACCGACATGGGACGCCTCACCTGTTTGCAGGAACTGTGCATTCGGGATACGTGTCGAGCATTCGATAGTAGAGATAGGGCAGTGTGAAGTCCATGCCCATCACGGCAGTGACTGGGTCGTTCGTCGTGTGCTGCTGACTGGACCTGTCGAAGTAAGGTGATCATATCTGGCTGTGCAAACTCGTGGTCAGATAACGCAGGTAGATAACACAATCGAACTCAATAACATCAATGAACCCAATGATATAATGCCTTTCCTAAAAAAATTTGATCGTTACCATAAAGTTGGAAATTGGTGTGTTCTTGGATCGGCCCTGTCTACCTAATGCCACAAAGAGCGCTCCTATGTAAAGCTTTGTGCACCGATAGGTTCGTGTAATATGATTCGCGATTGGAGGCACAGATAAAGGGCCACACTGCGGCTTACCGGCCTTGGTAGATGGTACGACTTAGTGTAAGAACAGTTCCTGCCCCTGACGCGTCTTTGTATGGGGTGGAGAACGTCGCCAGCCCCTTCAGGTTGATGGCTCGTTTGTACCTACAACAGAATGGCTGACATTAACCTAAACCACATTCGTCTTTGCTACGGCAGTTGTAATATTAGTCTACACACTACGCCTCGGTAGTTTATAAACTATGCGTCTGTGATGTACACATTATGCTTCTGTGTTGGACACACTACATCTCTGCGGTGTACACACTACTCTTCAGTGGTGTACACAATATGTCTTTGTGGTGCTGAGCTGTTGAGATCGACACCTGGGAACGTGAAGCCTTGAACCGACCAACTTGGCCAGCGAGGCTTCAAAGGCCCAAAGGCAGATAACATGCCAACATATAAGAAAAACTCGTCATGGCCCCACTTCTAGCACGGACGCCGCTCATCACTAGATCTGCCAGCACTGCCACCGTGCCTTCCGCTCCAGTGCTGGTTTAGCCTCGCACATCCGACACAGACACCCCACAGCTACCCACTTGTCTTCGTCGACTACGACGGACAGCCGATGATGTGGTGCACACATTACGCCGTTGACTGCACGGTGATCTAGAGTTGTGTTGAAGATTCCATTGAACACAAAAAATCTCCATTGTCATTCAATTTGTTAAGTACAATACGTGTCGCGAACGTATAATTATGTATAATAATAAAAAAAGAATATCATCAAACGTTGCCGTATCTTGGATGCTTTCGAAAGGATTTCACTAGAAATAGTTTGCTATACCTCAAAATGGGTCGGTAGGAAACAATAAATCATTTATCATCTGTCAGAAAACAGTATCTTAGCCTTAGATTAAATTTCCGTTTGTCAGGCGATGCAGTATATGCACCATCATTAATGAAACTCGCCTGGTGGAAGATTGCGGTATAAAGGCGAGACGTCAGTCAGGTCGTGATATCATATCCGATGATGTCTGGCAATTCAACAATGTGTTCAACAGTTTAGCCTCAGATGTCATCTATCCACGTTACACGGATACAGTGAAACCTCGTTCGTTCTTCGCTAATCAGTTTTATTCTGTAATCCGCACTTTTTGTGTGAACAAATCTAGACATGCCGTAAATTGCTTCATTATTACGTGATTCACATATTCGCAGGCTTCGTTAATCCAACCCAACCAAGCGTGCGGATAATATTCTATATTCTACTCTATATTTACCAGTTATCGATAATCTGTTGGTAACATGAAAACCCACCCAATCGTTGAAACATTGTGGAATTTGTTTAATTTTTGTGGAACAAAACTTTCGATTCACATTGCAAAAATGGTGGCTGTACGTGTTAACAGTGTGCTGTACGTGTTAACAGTGTGCTGTACGTGTTAACAGTGTTGCATATGAATAATAGCAATAATTAATTTGCCTTAAAATACGTACAACTATTGGAATATCAATGCATATAGGCGCAGTAGAACAAATATGTAATCAAGCCATTATATTTGTAATCTCAGACGTACATTGATAAACTTTTGTTGCGAGTCGCGCGTTTGTACGAATAGCAACGATTTTCCGTACAGTGGTTGTACGACTGAGTCAGCGTATATTGGACGACTCTACGCGACTGAGTCAGCGTACATTGTACGACTCTATGCGACTGAGTCAGCGCACATTGCACGACTCTATGCGCTTGTCAGCGAACATTGCACAACAAACATTGTCGCAACTCGCTATTCTTTGGAACTACATGCGCGCTCGCATCTAGCTTGGCTAGAATCCGCCCGTTGCTGCGAATTGTGTTTTGTTGAGTTGTGGACCAGTGTACACTGCCCGACTCTGCGCGATTCACTTTTCGATTAAATTTTAGACTCGGGTTTTGTTGAGTTGCAGTAGTGCACATTACACAACTGGTCTGCTTTAAGTCGAATAAGGACACGGTTTGCAACAAAGATATAACAACCTACGCCTGATCTTAATGGAAGCATCACTTTCATACCATGGTCGTTGAGTGTGATCGTATTCTTTCACCATGCGAGTGCCAGGATTTATGCGGAAGACGCCTGCCTCGGTTCCAATGTACCGCCAGATGGCGTAGCTGGCAGGACGCGAAGACAAAATGGAATCTATCTGTAGACTTGATGCCACCGATTCTCTTACTCTTTCCTGTGGTCAATATTAAAATTAACAAATAACTGTCATTGCATATAAAGATAATACTAAAACATGACGCTACAAAGAACACATGTTGTTATTAAATATGTCATGGCATTCTATGATGTTAGCATACCTATTTACCTACATTCAAAATAGCACACGTCACGGTGGTGTATTCTAAGGTCGCGACTTTATATTAGTGTTACATTACACACCAGAGGCGCCACTTGTTATTTCGGGTGGCCTCTATTAATTAAAATACTCACCTTAAAACCTGGGTTGACGGCATTAGTGTTCCCCGCCAAGTACAGCTCGTAGCGGTCGACCGTCGTCCCTGTCTCCTCTGTGTCCAGATACTCGTACGGATCGACGAAGGCGGTCGGAGCAAACTTCACGGTCGTCTTGTCTGAACAGAAATGCACAACGTATTCACAATACACTGGACTCCACTTTGCAGATTCACGGATAACATAATACTAATAATATTAATAATAATAATAATAATAATAATAATAATAATAGTATATATATATATATATATATATATATATATATATATATATATATATATATATATATATATATATCTCCCTCCAATATTCCTGCGTCATTAAAACACTTTACTAAAGACGCTGGTCAAGATGTTATCCAGATAGCTGCTAGATCCGAACACAATGTAAACAAAAACACGCCCCAAATTCGTCCAGTAAGAGTGACACATTTTCGTTTAGTTCATGACGTCTAGATCATTTGTTTGAGTATGATGCAAACAAACACGTTCTACTTGAGTATCAAAGAATCACTTGCGCGTGTCCTACCTTTGAGCGCCACGCGATGTAAGTAGCTGCAGTGATTTGACCGAGGTCTCACGTCGATGCGATGGTAAATGAACGGCCGGGGCATGTCCGTGTCCCACACGTCAGTGAAAGTTTCAGCGCCGTCCGCCAATACAACACACACGGAGAAGTCTGTCTGTCCAACCTAACAGCGATAAATAAACCTCCAGATGACCTCCGACCACCGCCAGGATCCGCTCGTCTCTACATTACATATAGAGTCCGTATGAAAGTAGCGATTGCCTGTGACGTGTCAATTTGTTTGAGCAAATACTATTGCATTATACATTTAATTGGGTGGCAACAAACAGACGCTGACCGGCCGCGTTTCAGCACGGCGGCACTTCTGCAGAACGCACCATTCTTTTCAAAATCAGTTCTCTGGATCGAAATTGTGGTTATTAGCTTTGCGTTATTTTCTGGAAAAGGTATGTAATTATTTCCACGAATGCCCCAAACGAGATCATTAACCTATATTAATGGTGCTGTGAAAGTTTAAAGTATTTTCCTCGAAGCCCAACAAAGCTATATAATGGCAACCGCTGTCAAACATGATTGTGGTCTCACCCGAGTTAAACTCTGTAAACCTGTCAACTTTGGAGACTAGTACAATGTACAATTAATTTTAAAGTAAAAATTGTGTCATACTGGTAAAGGAGGTCCTATGGATCAGGAAACCAACACCAATCATAATTCGAGGTGAGCGGAGATACCGACTCAACCACGTATGAGACAGTCTGCTCGCCATGCCTCCTGGCGAACAGAAGAAGAACTATGTAATTTTAGAAGAAAGCAACTGGCGATTGCTGAAACATTGTAGTTAGTCAACGTTATTGTTTTGATTAAAAGACGTTCTACATAATATTTATGGTTGATAATGTGATATGCCTCCCGCGACACTTACCGGCGACCAGAAGTAGGTTGATCGAAGATTACGTGCTTTCACTCCTTCATGCCTCGTGTCTCCACGCGAGGCGACTCGCTCAGACGAAAAGGTCAGCTGACTTTGTTCACCCCTATTGTGCAATATCTCTCTTAGTCGGGTACATATAATCATTGTGTGTATGCACATATGTATATGTTTAATAGTTTAAAATTTGTTTAATGAAAATCAAATGTTAATGTGATCAACCGTCATTTGGTGTAGTATGCTTAAAAGTTATTTAAGCCGTGCAAAGACATATTCCTTAAAATATATGTTAGAGTTTGCTCAACAAGTTCAAAGTTCGTACATTTACGGTTATGGTTAGATCGGGTTAGAGTTTTCGTTTCCTTTCCCGAAAGAATGCAATAGTTTCTTGACAAGTAATTGCCATGTTGCTTTTGGAAACACCCTAATGTGTATGCACGTGTATGTATGCGGATATTGATATGAAGTGTATGTGTGCGCGCGCGCGTGTGTATTTACTAACTTAGTACCCGGATTAGCATGCATCATTACACACGACCATTACGGTTTTAATCGAATTACTTTAATAATAACGATGCAATCAACGTTGTAGCCATTGGCGTATTTGTGGGGGGGTTGTACCTAATGTTTTTCCGTGTTTTTCCGTGTTTTTCCGTTGCGCAGCTACTTGGTAGCATGGTAAACTAATGGGTGATTAAGCTTGCCCCCTCCCCCCTTGCAAGATCCTAAACACGCCACAGGTTGTAGCTGTTGCATGACCATTCGACAATTGTGCATTGATTTATAATATTTACCGCAGCATACTGGTCATGACATCGAGGGCCTGTGATGATCGCTCCAGGGAGGTCAGTCGTATGAATACCGGGTCGTCGCGAATCGTCAGTGGCCGAGGCAACATCGGGTGCGTCATCACGCGACCCTGGCCGTCGATGACGAAGGCGTAGTTCAGTTCGCCATTGTTGAAGTAGGTGACGTCACTTAGAAGGTCGCTCACGGTGCGGTCGATGCAAACGACACCTTTCAGTTGACTGTGGTGGTAGACGGGCAGACAGCCGGATATGAGAATGCCTGTAAGAAGTACGTTGCCAGATGTTGCAGTTGTTCTTCTCTTATAACAGAATGATACAACGGTTCCACCAGCTTGAACCAGATTTGTTTTCCCTGAACCAATAGCAAAGTCACAATTGGCTCGTCGGTCTACTACATTAAGTTAGCATATATTTATTTGTAATCAATGCGATGCTGATTAAGTCTTACGTAACAGCAAGCAATGATACATCCATTCATCACTGACAACCGGCAAGGGGCAGATTCCTTGGCCAGGATCCTCAATTAAAAGATAAACATTTTCGTAGTCCTTTTTTTTAATGTACCTTTTCTATAATCTCTCGTATATCTACCTGTCTACCTACCTCGTTTTTCTTTTTTGATTGTTCTTGCGTGAATATATAATCTTCAGATTAGAAAGATTTGTTCTTATATAACAAAGACGAAGAAGAAAAAAACATGAAGGTAAATATGCTTACCAAGTCCAAAATAATCTTTGTATGGAACAGAAAATGCCACTCTTGGCTGACTGCCAGTTCTACTGATGTATGTGTAGTATGACCCCATCTTTGATCTCAGGTCGGAGGGGTTACTCACCCGGATGAAATGACCTGGCTGAAAAAACAATGAGATGCATGCATCGATTACGAACACAAATACCTTTAATTCCGCTTAAAACCCATATATGTACAAAAATGTTGTAAAATATAAATAAGTAAAATAATGTGATAAATAGTAAAAAAAACAATGTTATGTGTAATAAATAAAATAAACACATCAGCATTGTACACAATAACCTAAATCTACGTCTTACTTAAGGTCGTTTGTATCATAACGGTTCATGATCACAACTGTCTACGGTTCAGTGTGTGTGTGTTTGTGTGTGTGTGTGTGTGCTTGCATGGGTGCGTGCGTGCGTGCGTGCGTGCGTGTATGTTTGTTTGGTTTTTTTGTTTGTTTGCTCGTTCGTTCGTTTGTTTGTGTATTGTGTACCATATACCCAAGAATCGCATTATGTATAAATTGTACATGTAGTTATGTATAAATTGTATATGTAGTTATGTATAAATCATCACATTTGTTGCACTGTGGAAAATATACCTTCACTTCGCCCGCGTCAGCATTAGCTGTCGTCTGCTCAGCCATATCCCGCAACGTCTGCCACAAGTTACCTGGAATTATGCATAACTTTATACGAATATGCTGTGCGCGCAGAGGACGAAAATACTTCAAGAAAATGCTTAGTCTTGTATTAAGAAGTAAGGAAGACAAAATAATATAATACTAATACTAATAACTAACAATAATAAAAAAACAAGCGCCCGATCAACCGATATTGTTCCCAGGTTCTTTACGTATTTTTTCACATGATCATAATTTAAATAGTTTTTATTAAAAAACATACCAATAATAATTATTCGAAAATGTATCCTTGAAAAATTAGTTAAACATAGTCATATCATAAATAATAATGTAATATTATTTACATAACGAATATATGAAATAAAACTAAAACTGAAACATCTTATTATAATCGAGCAAGTGTATGTATGTATGTTTGTATGCATGTATGTATGTATGTATGTGTGTGTGTGTGTGTGTGTGTGTGTGTGTGTGTGTGTGTGTGTGTGTGTGTGTGTGTGTGTGTGTGTGTGTGTGTGTGTGTGTGTGTGTGTGTGTTTGTATGTATGTATGTATGTATGTATGTATGTATGTATGTATGTTATGCTACCCCCCTAGACACTTTATAGCTCGGGCGTCACACTTCCAGGGGTTCGTCTACGACCCCACGGTCGGGTCGTCACATACATTCACCCGTTCAACGAACAATCGAGTTACCCTTTGTGGTTATTACGTACAATTGTCTGCAACGTTATGCGAACAATTGCGTACAATTGTTACAACGTCGTGCGTCTTTTCTTCGATTGTCCGAAGTTACGTAAGACATCAATATATTTACTGGTTGCACCAAGTTCTAACGCATGGATGGATGTGTCTGTGACAAAGAAGTGTATCATGAAATGTTGTAAACACGGACTACCAAGTTATCCCGTCCGGATGATGGACATTTAATACTATGCATATTTTTTTACATTAGCGTATTATAAAAGGCTACTCCAAAAATATGTTTTTTTAAAGTGTTCTGTACTGCGGCCGTGTCTTCGCCCTCCTGACTGAATCCGGAAACCGATTCCGCAGATTTGCGGAGGCCGCTACAAAACGGCGAACGCAGTGCGCGACCGTCTGCGAAACCGGTACAGATAAAAGCGACCTCAGTTGATGATTCGGGTGGCGTCGGTTGAATGACCCCGCGAAATAGTCCAGTGCCAGACCATTCATCGCGGAACACACAAAGATAAGCACTTTGCAGATTGGGCGCAACCAATGCAAACGTTGTAACACTGGAGTAATGTGTTCGTGTTTTCTGGTACGACGAACGACGTGGGCTGCGCAGTTTTGTACATGTTGCAAACGCTGAAGCCTTAATACATGATATGGGAAAATGCAATAGAAAAAGGCCTTTGCTAAGCACGTCCTGGTGGTCATTTTGCCAATACTCAGCGACGGAATAATGCAAATTAACAATGTTCACGCAGTTGTTCCAGGTCAGAAATGGGTATGGTCAAATCTGCCTGCATAGAGTGTAAAAAGCTTAGACCTCATAATCACAAGTACCGTTATGTGTGAACGTTTGCATGCACAAACCTTCCCCGAAGCCAATGGTGACAAACATTGCACCGTATAAGAAATGTACAACTGTACAATAAGGTATGTATTCACAAACCTTCTCCGAAGCCGATAATGACAAAGTATTGCATCATACGAACAATTTACCGTTATATGTGAACGTAGGCATTCACAAACCTTCTCCGAAGCCGAACGTGAATATGATCACCTTGTTTCCTAACTTGGCGTTTTCATCTCGCAATGTCTGCATTATGGTTTCTTCGTTGTCCGTCGGCTCGCCGTCCGTCAGGAACAGAATCAACTTGTCTACAAGTAAATGCCATTAATACGGGACACCCCAGTGTGACACGTAATCAATCGAGTGCAATAAATTAAAGAAACTATTACTATTTTTCCCTTAGAAAATCGCGTGCGTGTGTGCGTGCGTTTGTGACATCACACGTGCGCGAGTGTGTCTTGGTGATTTTCTAGCTAATTAAATCAGAACATTAAAACAGCCTATAATGTTATTTATGATAAAATCGTGTAATGTTATTTATGATAAAATCGAGCTAAACACTCGTCATCCACCGACCTCTGTCTTGGCCGTCCGTGGTCGCGTTGTCCGCCGTGATCGTGAAGTATTCGAAGGCTTTCTTTAATGCCGATCCATAGTTTGTTATTCCGTCTGCCCTCAAATTCTGTCCACACATAACAACGTCTTAACATATATAAGTAGGATGAGGAGAGGGGCCCCATATGATATGATTATTGCTAATAATGGTATATGTTTGCTCCAAAATAATATTGTCAAAAAGTAAATTATGTACGTCTTTTATCTTGGATACCATGTGCATTCACATAACCATTATGTTTTCACTATTAAAAAACAACTAATATCGGTTTCTGCCGTCTTCTCTTTGTAGACTATATGTTTTTCTTAAAATAATACTTTTTTGATTGAGTGCTCAAGCGACCGAAACATCCGGATTGGCTGAGGTTACTCCACCTGGCGGTTTTACTTATTATAAGCGTCGCAACGTTGGTGTTCCCAGTGCATCAGCAACTGAACCACGATGCGAGAACGAAAAACTAAAACCCCACCTGCAAAAATGAACGGGTGAGATATCGTTTGTTTTTCGGCGTCGCCATGGAGAGAGAGTCGGCGTAGCAGGCGCTGGTCGACGCGCTGCCTGGCGGAGTTCGGGGACTTGCCGAGAAGGAGACGACTCCGACCTGAAACAGTTCAAACCCTCCTCGATTAATTTGTCCAAAGCCGGCCGGGTTCGGTGGTGTTCGTGTTTGCAGTGCGTGAATAGTTTAAGTACTTTAAGTAGGACGTAATATGCATAGTCGGTTTAATAAAAGAGGACGTACTTTTTTAAAACATCGAAAGAATTGAGTTTGATCGCTAGATCGGATAACTTGCGAAAATGTGAATAACTTTGTTATTTAATAGTTTGAACAATTGTTTCACCAAAGCTAAATAACAACTGTATAGAAACGAACTGAAACAAGGCGATTGAAAACATCGAATTGCTTTTAAGATCGTTTGTTTTTGATACGATAGGTTGCGAGTGTCAGTTTAAAACACGGACAAAATGTTACAGAATTATGCATACTGTATGTATCATGTCTGACCAATTCACAAAATCGGTTCTTACAAGATATTATATCCGTGTAATAGCAATACTGGTCCGAGGTGAACCATACATACGTTTTATAAGATATTATATCTGTGTAATAGCAATACTGGTCCGAGGTGAACCATACATACGTTTTATAAGATATTATATCTGTGTAATAGCAATACTGGTTCGAGGTGAACCATACATACGTTTTATAAGATATTATATCTGTGTAATAGCAATATTGGTTCGAGGTGAACCATACATACGTTTTATAAGATATTATATCTGTGTAATAGCAATACTGGTTCGAGGTGAACCATACACATGTCTTATTTGATCGATCGATCGATCAATTAATTGATTGGTTGACTGACTAACGCCCCCACCTGTCGTTGGGTCCGAGGGTATCGACGACGGTCGATGCCGCGTCGATGGCGATTTTCATCAACGAGCGGCCCTGGTGCGTGATCCTCATCGAGCCAGACGTTTCCACGACGACCACCAGGTTTTTCGGCTGCGGAGACGACACATCCACGTAAAATGGCCTGTAACGGACACCGTAATATCACCACATACTGACCCCAATTAAGACATAGCTGTCGACTCTGCCCCTTTCAGTACCTAAGTTAGATCCCAACGCAATGTTCCTGCAAAAGTCACAATAATTAAGATGATACCTACCAATTTTACCACTGTCAAAGCCTCTGTTACATCCCACCGTAATAAACCACATACTGACCCCAACTCCGCCCCTGTCAGAACCTAGGCTACATCCAAACACAATATTCCTGTAACATTCACAATTATTAAGATGACAGCTAACGACTGCGCCACTGCCAGAGCCTCGGTTGCATCCGACCGTAATATCACTACATACTGACCCCGGTTAAGCTGTCGACTCTGCCACTGTCAAAGCCTAGGGTACATCCCAATACAACGTAGCTGCAACATTCACAATAATTAAGCAATCTTTTCCGCCACTGTCAGCGTCTCGGCGACATCCTCACATCATGCAGCTGCAACAGATAAGCGATAGTTCAGATGTGTGTAGATTTATGACAATTGAGATATAGCTTTCTACTCCATCCCTATCTTTTGGCTATGCCCCCACCTATGACCCAAAATGCATTGCACCCGAGAGAACTTTCAGGGTTTTTAGTACACTAGTACCACATCATAATGCATGTATCAATGTTAAATTATAATATAAGTGTTTGTTGCCGGTTTGGAGCTGGATTCCAGGCGTTCAAGTTTGTTGCGTCGTCCTACTATGGGATATTGTGCATATTATGCTCCTAATCCCCTTCCATTTCCGTCCAATGTAACTTGAATGTTGGTTGTTATCATTTCAGGGAAGAAAATTTAATCAGGGAAGACTGGAGCTAATCAGTTACAGCAGGGAGTGAAAGTGGGACATTGACGTAACACGTGACTAAGTAGGGAAGCGTAATTGTTACTCTGCCCAGTGCAAGAAAGACCTGGTTCGTTCTGCTAGAACTTAGTATAGAGAATACAAGAATACAAGAGAGACCTGGTTCGTTCTGCTAGAACTTAGTATAGAGAATACAAGAATACAAGAGAGACCTGGTTCGTTCTGCTAGAACTTAGTATAGAGAATACATAATAGTATCATACTTTTGTAAGAAATAATGTGAACATTGTTGTATAGAGGTATCCCATTGTCACTACTGTACAACTACATCCACCGGCACAACTACATCCACCAGCACAACATCTACCTACACAACTACATCCACCTACACAACTACATCCACCTGCAGAACATCCACCTACACAACTACATCCACCTACACAACTACATCCACCTACACAACTACATCCACCTACTCAACTACATCCACCTGCACAACTACATCCACTTGCACAGCTATATCCACCTACGCAACTATACCCACTTCCACAACTACATCCACCTGCACAACTACATCCATCTGCACAACATCCACCTACACAACTATATCCACCGGCACAACTACATCCACCAGCACAACATCCACCTACACAACTAAATCCACTTGCACAGCTACATCCACCTGAACAACTACATCCACCTACACAACTACATCCACGTGCACAACGACATCCACTGGGACAACTACAACCATCATCACAACACCCACCTCCATAACTACACCCACTTGCACAACTACAGCCACCTGCACAAAATCCACCTGAACAACTATATCCACTTGCGCAACTACATCAACTTGCGCAAATACATCCACTTGCACAACTACATCCACTTGCACAACAACATACACCTGTACAACAACATCCACATTCACAACTACATCCACTTGCACAACTACATCCACCTGCACAACAACATCCACCTGCACAACTACATCCACCTGCACAACTACATCCACCTGCACAACTACATCCACCTGCACAACTACATCCACTTGCACAGCTATATCCACCTACGCAACTATACCCACTTCCACAACTACATCCACCTGAACAACTACATCCACTTGCGCAACTACGACCAATTGCACAACATCCACCTCCACAGATACGTCTACTTCCACAATTACATCCACATGCATTACTACATAAACCTGCGATACTCCATCCACGGGCACAACAACATCTACCTGCACAGCTGCATCTTCCTGCACAAAAACATCCACCTGCACAACTACATTCACTACGACATGAATCGTCATCTGTGCAGCAATGACAAGGAAGACGCAGAGGAAGTGTAGCAGGCTGAAAAGGAAAGGAAGATGTTGGCAGAGAACAAGAATTCGACTGACTCCGACATTACACTGGAAGAGTTTACCAGGTGAAGGCTTTTTGTATGCTCAAGGACAAACATGATTCCTAGGAAAGAGAAGGGAGAGAGATCGAACGAGAGAGAGAGGGGGTGAGTTTGATGAGCTACTGTAGTAGTTATCTTATATTTAAACTACTAAATAATTTATTACAACCAGAGATTACGTTGTCTTGTTCTTCTGTTGTATCCACTCAGGTGCAGTTTCGCTTAACCGTCTCTAGCGCGTCTTCGTGAACTTCCCAAGAACAGAGTCTGGCTCCATGTTTAGACTGTTACTGCCGTCAGATGTCGTCGAAAAAATTGATATTTTACATAATTGATGCTATATATTATGCGAGTTTTGGTACAACACACAATATGCAAAATAAAAAGAAACATTAGATCAAAAAGAACGAAAACAAATTACGTCTTATGGGAGTCGGACACGTGACCAAATGTGCGGCATTTCAAAAGCAAAATACCTGAATAACTAGAGTACAATCGTTATTGCCAATATCTTGTGTTTTATCTGTCATATATATTGGCCGCCAGGGGTCATGTGTTAGAAGAACTAGAAGGCACGAAGTGACGTTAGTGAAGGAACAGTGTATATTGGATATCAGAAAGTATTCATTCTCACAGAAGAAAATAAATGAATGGAACAAGTTACCTAATGATTGTGAACTCCTATTCAGCGTAAATCCTCGGAAACTTTACTCGAGAGGCGCTTCAAAAGAAAAGGTTGAGTGTGATGTATGGAAAATCTTTTATTCATCATATATGACCACGTGTTAAAGTAACACTACACCGGAACTAGACAGCATTGCACTTCAACCTCCGACGGTCAGGGAGCGTCTCAATACACGACATCCCTCCCAAATTAATTACAAAACAGATATATATATATATATATATATATATATATATATATATATATATATATATATATATATATATATATATTATATATATATATACATACAGACAATGACAGAGAGACAGAAACAGACATGACATATAACTATTTTTGGTGTTTAGAGAAAGCTTATTTTTGTGAAAGCTGTTGAAGTTTTCCGTAGTTCATCGTTTTGGCTTAACTCTTCAATGAGAGTGTTCAGTGTAGGGGAGGAGGCCAAGCTTAGACACCCATAAGTTTAATATGCTGCCATTGAATTTATAATAACATTTCAGTTCTTGAATTTGTAAAATATTGGATACTTTTAGTAATTTTAAGCTTTTCCAAAAAAATAGATTCCGTGTGTGCACTGTATTTTTTTATATGTGTTTATTGTTTTCTTTTGGAATTTGATAATTATGTCAGATTAATATCACCAAGCCATTATTACATGGTAGAAATATGGCAATATTAATTAATCAAATAATGTAATGCTGATACAAATAGATTTAAAACGTTTATTAAGTGCACCTAACGTTTTAGAACAGTTGTTTGAATTTGTCAATGTACTTTTTCCAGATGTTCTTCCGTGGCTAAGCCAGAAAGGTTACAAGTGTGCACTCTTTCGATGAAATTTTTTATATCTATGTTCATGTACATGTATTTGTTTTTTCAAATAATTAAATACGAACACCAACAAGAGTGAAATATCCTGATACACTAAACATGAGCAAGAACGTTCTGGTTGTGTTGATATTGTACATATTTATTCCTCCCATCTACACATGTATACCCATAATCTACCCCAAGACGATATTATATCATTGCAAACGGGCGCATCGACGCACATGTCTCAATCGCATCAACACGAATGCAAAGCTTTGCAATATTGGCTCTTCACTGCTTTATCCGTATCGACAGCACCGAATAAGAAAGGAAATATTAAATCGACCTTGTCATCGGCAGTTAGTTGACGTGCACTAGTGAAATACAATTGTTGTGTCTCAAGACAACCGAGCAGTAGCACAGACACATAACTGTACTGTCCGGTGTACAAATCTGCCAGTGTTCGGAACAGCTTCATGTGTTTCCCAGGTACGTAGAATGCCACATCTTCAACAAACGTCGCTTCGTTTGCACCAGAAGGAACTAACCTCTTGAAACATTCTTTCAGTTGGAGTTTATTTCTACTTCCGATGTCCAACGAGTCAAGTTTTGAGCTCAGAACGTTGATCATACGTTCAGTCAGTAAGAAACAATTGGCGGCAATGTCTTTACACAGTTTAGACATATTCGAAGAATTTTCAGTTAACAACATTTGACTTGTTCCGTTGATGTGTAGATTCTTTCCAGACAGAAGCAGCATTTTGTCGGATACATGCATGAAACCGTCTACACTGTAGCCCATTTCGGAGGCTGCTTTGACACAAGAGACAGCACCGGCAGCGTTAGGCATTGTCAAATATGATATCTTCCATTTGTGCAGCAAACTCCTATCTGGCTTTGACGCACCACAGTAGAGAATGTGCGTGAAACAGCGTTTATAGTGTGCATTTATCAGAGGAATTGTCGCTGTAGGATTGTGCATGGACACAATTAATAGGAGGTTCTGAGTTTTCGGTGAGGCGTCAGTACCGATAGTGTTGTAGAACTCTGCGCTGCACACACGGTGCATCAGATTAGCCCTGGCGTGTTGGTGAGATATATCTGCTCTCACATGTGACATACTGGCAACATGTGCAAACGACGTGTTCTGTTCGTGCGGGAAATACTTCACTGACAGTGCATCTGAACACGTGCTCGAGTGTCTTATGGCAGGGGGTGAATACCCCAGGGTTTTCAGATCTGCAACCCATGCGTACGTGACGTCTACATCACGTCTCTGCAAGAACTTATTAACTGCCATATCCTCTGCCAGTTTTGTCATGCAGTCAAATAAGAACAGCCGATCACACTTCCAATCGTGAAGGAACCTAACAAGCCGCCCCATATCAAGATTCATCTCACTTTCGTCTGCCAAGTCCCTTAGAAAAGAATGTTTGTTACGAACATGCATCACATTTGGAGGGTAGAATCCAAGATGGCCATCCACTAGCCACAATAGAGCCTGGGCCCAGTAGGACCTGTAGATGTCACAGGCTCTGTCCGAAAGAGTCGCCGGCAAGAGCAATGCCCAAAATGCGTCCGCCACAAAAAGAGTATCCTGCGAGTTGAATGGGACGAATGTACCGCGAGGAATTACAATAGGCGGTGCCGTTGCATCGAACATCAACTTGCCATTGTCATTTTCATGTCTCCGAGTCAGTCGGAATACGGCATCGACATCTGGATCACCACTGGCTAATGCCTGTCTTATGGACGCCTGGTGAAGGGAACAGAACCGGTAGTTGTGGGTTGCCTCGCATCCGATCAGCTCCAAAGGGTAGCCTCGAGGCCACAAGGACGCTTGGCCGAAGTGTGGATACGGGTTGAATGTAATGTTATCGGTCGCTGGCATCAGACCACGTGTGACGGATACGTCAATGTGGAAGCATCGGAAGCCGTCCATTAGTATGTTATCGTCATCCGTCTCATAAATGTAACGAGCGCCGTGCTGTGTCACAGAATAATGACAAATGTAACTATACATATTACATAAATACAATGTTCAGCGATGTTATTTACCCAATTCAAACTCTAGCATATTGCATATTTTCAAGCTGTAGAATATTGTGAAGAAATGACAGTTAGGTATGGAGGTGTTAAATATGAAACTACTTTGTAAAAATAGTTTACTTTTGTTTTACATGTGTGACATATATGCCTGCATGTATGCCTGTATGTATGTATGTATGTATGTATGTATGTATGTATGTATGTATGTATGTATGTATGTATGTATGTATGTATGTATGTATGTAAGTATGTATGCATGTGTGTGTATATGTGTGTATCACATTAATTTTGTGTAATTTCGTCTAACACGAAAACTGTCCCAACAGCAAGGGAATTCGTCAGGGGAATGGTGACGAATTACAAGATGTCCCATGCATACTAGGAAACTGGTATTTGTTACTATTGTGCAATAACCGTACCTCAATTGCAAAGAGATAGCCAACTGTTTTCCTTGTATACCTGTCGTATGGTAACAGTGGAGTGGTCCTGTATCCCAGTGCCTTTTGGGCAGCCACATCAAGAAAGACAACACCAGGTATCCTGCAACAAAATTTGACAGGGCTGGGGCATTAAAACTAGTTTACAAAAGAGTGACAATTGACATCATGGGCTAATATCATAGGACTATGGGCTGATGGTTGACTATCAAAATTAATAAACCCACATACGTGCACAGACCATGAACGTTGATGCGAAAATCGGAGATCAGGATTTATATTTGACATTTAATACAATTGTGTCTGATACTTTATATGCCAGTAGGCGTAGGTAGCTAACGTATTTGTAATATTTCATTATGACACAGTGAAGATCAATTACACTGTGCAGTCAAACCTGCTACAGAGGACAACTTGTCACAATAAACCACGGTGTATGATACATGTACTATAGTCGTTTCTGTAAGTAATTAGGTTCACAACAGGGAGGGTGTCAAATAACATTGATCAAATGCAACTACACATATGCCATTCTCGAGGTTGGCAAACATAACTATTATTTCGTGAAATTGTTACATAGAAATGTATTTACAAATACATATCCAAACACAAGCCGTACAATGCACACACACGCGCACGTACGCATGAACGCACGCACGCACACACACACTGTTTGAGCTGGTGTTTTTCAGCCTTTCTCCTCAACACTTTTTTAGGTTTTATGACATGTCAAATATATTAAAAAAAAATTCAAACTTAAATTGCAAAACATACGTTCTAATTGAAACACTTACGCCCACCCGCTTGGAGTCTTGCGATCGCCAACAACCACCAACTTCCAGTTGTTCAGTTGACTGAGAGCGATCAGGGCCTTCGTGGGGTGATTGATTGTTGTCGCCACGATCCACTTGGTGTGCTTGCCAAGTCCGCCATACGGTCGGTCAGCAGCTTTAGCAGCAGTGATCTCCAGCACAAAGATGGTTGCAAGGCGTGAGTTGGACATGTTCGTGGTTACGTTTATTCAGCAGATACACTTTCGGGTTATTTACAACATATGTACTTTCGGATTACTTTTTAAACAGTATGTAGCCCCCCTCCCCCTACTGTTTAAATTATGTATTATTAGCCGAATTATCCGGCGTTGCACGGGAGAAATGACAGTCACCGCAAGAGTTAATGACTCCTTGCAATATCCAGTCAAATTTCGGTATGCAATGCCAATGCCCCAAGAATCCGTACCGTAAGAAGGAACGTATGTAGACGTTTTACGTAGATCACGTAACTCGGAACAGTCGTAGAAAACACGCATAGCTTTGTGAACAATCTTATGAACTGCTACTGTTCTAAGCTACATAACCTATGTCAAATGCCCACATGGGTTCCTTCGTAATATCCCCACCCCACCCCACCCCCCGGGGGGAGACGGGGGAATTAATTTTTTTATAAATTAACGAACCATCCCGATGGGTATCCGGGCGCGCCGACAAAATATCAGCCTCATACATGACGGAGACACGAGGGAACAGACACGCATAGTCACGCACTACTTTATGGTATACAAATGAAAGGATTTTCACCAAAAGCAACATGTATGTATGAGATGTATGAGATTTACATGTAATATTTACTGATTCAAACAAAACGTAAACAAGAATTTGGTTTTGCCCGCATGATGTTGCCCACTGCCCGTATGAGCATAGTCCTGAAGACAGAACAGTTGCATTTATATTTGCAAACATACATAACTAACATTATTATAAATATGTTTCACATTCTTCAAAAGAGGATGTAAATATTTACCAAGTCTGGATGAACATTTGTTATGTAAATGATGGTAGTGGCAAAGAGAACGCCAATCAGGCAATAACAACGAAGTCGATTTGCTGGTGTTCTTCTCAGTGTCCGTAGCAGTGTTTCGTTGACACTCATTTTGAACTTTCTTTCATCGGTTGCCCTGGGAAAACAAATGACGCCAGGTCATAATTTTGAACTTTCTTTCATCGGTTGCCCTGGGAAAACAAATGACGCCAAGTCATAATTTTGAACTTTCTTTCATCGGTTGCCCTGGGAAGCAAATGACGCCAGTTCATAATTTTGAACTTTATTTCCTCGGTTGCCCTGGGAAACAAATGACGCCACGTCATAATTTTGAACTTTCTTTCATCGGTTGCCCTGGGAAACAAATGACGCCAAGTCATAATTTAGAACTTTCTTTCATCGGTTGCCCTGGGAAAACAAATGACGCCAGGTCATAATATCATACATCGGTTGCCCTGGGAAAACAAATGACGCCAGGTCATAATATCATGCAGTGCCTAGTAATAATCTACGGTTTTCTATACAATATTCTGCTATGCTCTGTAAAATTCTATAAATTCTATATTTTTTTAAAGAAAATTGAAGTAGACG
The DNA here is from genome assembly GCA_963662155.1 of Lamellibrachia columna. Taxonomy (NCBI): domain Eukaryota; kingdom Metazoa; phylum Annelida; class Polychaeta; order Sabellida; family Siboglinidae; genus Lamellibrachia; species Lamellibrachia columna. Next base: position 31,379,172 of record OY759273.1, on the reverse strand, counting down.
TAAATTAAGTATGTAGGATTTGTAGAACTTCAGTTTTCTATAGGTACTATACTATGTAGACTTCAACATAATTATACATTTGTATAATTTCGTTAGAATTTTATTGACGATTGAGTTTATAGAATTCTATAAATTTTTTGATAAGGGCGGCATGACAGCTCCGAGTCTAACTAGTTTGCTACAATGTTCAAGAAACCCAGTTGACAAGCGACTCGGAATAGGTGTTACATATTAACTTATAAAATTTCAAAAGGTTTCATCAACGTTTTGCTTGATAACCGCTGTAAACTATATATATATATAAATAAATAAATAAAAAAAAAAAAAAAAAAAAAAAAAATATATATATATATATATATATATATATATATATATATATATATATATATATATATATATATATATATATATATATATATATATATATATATATATATATATATATATATATATATATTCCTAAGCAGGCTACGTCAGACCCCTAGGTATGACCAAAACACGACCCTTACTCACCAGATACGACCCCCAATAACCAAAATCCGACACGTGCTGACCGGATACGACCCTAGGCTTGACCAGAAGGCTCAGCTCAACTAAGCTCATACGGAGCGGAATTGCGGAACGTAATGCCCTCTATAACTACTGTCATGTTACAATCGCGATACGGCGTCCGTTTATAAACGCAATGCATCGATGGAACGATTGTCGATAGAAGCACAACTTGTACTTTCAAATTAGAGAGACGGAAATAACGAAAACAAAATCGGCTGATCTAACGTTTGAATAATTTCGAACACGATTGACCATGCGTTGCCATACGTACGCGATTGTTTCATCGCACGGCAAAAGATTCGCGCAAATTACGTGCTGAACTTCCGTCGTACAGTTCACGTGATTTCACCTTTTGGTTAATGTTATGTGATGCACGTGAGGCCTTCCGGGTTATTCCGGTTATTAGTTACTTAACATTCGCAATCTTACCCTAGCTATATTACCCAATGCAAAGGCAGAGGGGTGAAACTTGGCAGTAATGATACATGTTGTTTTGGTAAAATATTGTAGCGGGTAGCGTTTTGGTTTTTCAAGCATATATACTTTTTTATATCGTTTTCAATGTTTGTCATACACCAGTTACCCATTTGACATGCGTATGAAAATATTTAACAAGATTGTGAACAAGATTGAACTAGATTGCTATCCCAAAACAACAAGTTCCAGATGGCAAGTGGACAAGGAAACCATTGGCTTATCGAGAGTCCAACAATTTTCTCATCTATGTGTAGCATAGCAATGACTTTCCTTCAGAGACTTCACTCGACTTCAAGTAGCTTACATTTGTAAAACCATTAAGATCACTATTACTGCCATCCGCGATTAAATCATATCTGAACTAATTCCGAATTCGTGTACACGGGTCGTCCAGAAGTCAGCAGCAGAGGACGTGGGACGATGTTGTTCTCACAAAACGTACTTGAGCTCGTCCACACTAAGATGTAATCTTTTCTCCACGTTGTCAGCACAAATGAAATCGAGAACTGAACACCGCACAGTTGGCCAAGGATACCTTTACGGAAAGCAAACAATGACCATCGACTACTACAACCGTACTCTGTCGAAGATAACTATCGATAGTTCAATTTACTATCGATAGTATTGCATCGTCACATCGACTATTGCGATTCATCGATAGTTCGATGTATCGTTGCGCCCGTAATAAAAACATCATACATTGATGACGGATCAACGGTTCAGATGTTAGAGCAGTTTAATGTTTTTTGCAGAACCAGTTCCACTTAGCCCCCATGAGAAACGCTGTTTCCTGAATAAATACTTGCTTCATTGTACAACATTGTAGCTGACCGAGGCTTCAACATCCAACTACGACATTGAATTCCACGGGGCAATGTTTTGGGCCCTCTCCTCTTTTCTGTCTACTGTGCAGGTCTTTCTGCGACGCGGTAGCGTATCAGTAGAACGTCGAGCTCTCAATCGAGAGAAGTCGGGTTCGAATCCTCTTGCTGCCGTTTCGAAGCTTTGACAATTTCTTTCATCCCACGTTGCCACAGTTCACTCAGCTGTATAAAGGAGTACCTGGCTACATACAGAGATGGATATCGGAACGAGTAGTCTTCGCCCAGTAATTGCTGTGTGGCTGAATGCTTCAGGTGTGAAGTATAAAGCGCTTTGAACACCCCCACGGACTAGATACCGCGCTATATAAGAACGTACCTTTACTTTTCAGAGATCTTCTCAAAGCACGGAATTCGCTAACCACGTCTACGCAGATGATACCCACCTGTACGTTGACTTTCCGCGTAATGATTCTGCGTTCGCCGCCGACAGGATATCCCGTTGTGTTATTGACGTGAAAGTATGGCTGGCATCGCGTTACCCACTTTTAAACGAGACGAAGACAGAGGCGATACTATTCTCAGCACTGAACAACCGTGTTCCATAGCTACCTCCTCTTCCCATCTACATCTGCGGATATAACGTCAGCACTTCAGCCAACATACGTGACCTTGGCGTTCAGCTCGACTCCACGATGTCGATGGCCGCACACGTTAGTCTTACCTGCCGGACTGCCTACGCCCAACTACGTGGCATAGCGCGAATACGATCATCTCTGCCGCTCGGAGCGTGCAAGCCGCTTGTACACGCGCTTGTCACGTCGCGACTCGACTTCGGAAACGCGGCCCTGTGCGGCGTTACCGGAACCCTGCTGCATCGAGTCGAGATGGTCCAGCGATCAGCTGCGCGTGTCGTCCTCTGCCTACGTCGACGCGACCAGCAACAGCACGACGGCGGCATTACGACAGCTGCACTGGCTCCCCGTGACGCAGCGAATTCAGTTTAAACCGTGCATGCAAACACTCCACGCTACCTTACTGACCGTATATCTCCCTATGTTCCCTGTCACAGTCTTCGTTCGACTGACCAGTCTCTCGTTGTTTTCCTATGGTAAATCTGGAACGGCTGCGCCGACGAGCTTTCTCGTGCGCAGGTCTCACCCTCTGGAACATTCTTCCAATAGGGCTAAGAACGCAACGTGATTCTATACATCTTAAGAGGGACCTGTTATGTATTTTAATTTATTTATTTACTTTTTATTGTAAACACACCGGGTTCTACTTTTAGAGATATGCGGTATCAAAATTAAATTTGATTTGAAATTGGATTGATGGATAGAAAGGGTCTATATAAATAGCATAGCAAACAAACAAACACTAGCTACATCATAACAACATTGTCTCTCTACCCAGAGACGCTGATTCCTGAAAAAAAGACTTGCTTCGTTATGTAATATTGTAGCTGACCTTGGTGTCAATTAAAACAGACCATTGACCTATATATTATGTAGATCAGTGGAACCTCCGGGTACCTCTGTTAGTATAATATATAAATCAAAGTGTCCGTCCGTCCATCCGTCAGTCCGTCCGTCCGTCTGTCTTGGCTTACTGTATTGTGCGCGCTGGCGAGAGGCGCGTTGGCGCGTTGGCGCGTTGGCGCAGTGAATACAGTAGGTGCGCTGGCAGTTCGGACAAGCAAGTGTGAAGTGATCGATTAGTTTGAAAAAATATATATAATACCACTATTAGATACAATAAAAATTGTTACCTGATAGATGCATGCATAAACATGAAAACTGTAGGGGAGACCGGGGCTAGTCCGCCCCCTTGGACACTCTACTAGATCTGGAGACTGTATTTGTAGAGCTAGATGATCAGTTTCAGCCTTAAATTGAACGCAAATATCTTGTCCACATTTTTTCTATCAACAAATGGCAAAACTGTTACAAGACAATATCCAAAGCTGACTCTTAGTAGACCTACCCAAGCATGGGCGGACTTGCCCCATGCCCAAAATCAGTGTTCTAGCTTACCACTTTCCAGTCAGCAACTCGTGGAAGCCAGTTTGCCTCTGCGTGTAGTTTGATGATCATGTGACTTAGTCGGGTGACCGAAATGACTAAATTCTGCAAAGGCACAGAATAAAAGCCGGTTGGCGGACTTTCCCCGGGGGCGGACTAGCCCCGGTCTCCCCTACTTATAAAATTGTTGAGGTGTTCACCGTGATTGTTGTGCATCTAAGAACTTTGTAACGCTCATATATATATATATATATATATATATATATATATATATATATATATATATATATATATATATATATATATATATCTGAGCGTGTGAAGTGATCGATTAGTTGGGAAAATAGATATACTACCACTATTAGATACAATGACAATTGTTACCTGATAGATGAATCATGCATAAACATGAACACTATATATATATATATATATATATATATATATATATATATATATATATATATATATATATATATATATATATTTAATATACAGTTTTCATGTTTATGCATGATTCATCTATCAGGTAACAATTTTCATTGTATCTATTAGTGGTACTAACTATATCTATTTTCCAAGCTAATCGATCACTTCACACTTGCTTGCTCGAATTGCCAGTGCATCCTACTGTATCCGGCGCGCCAACGTGCCAACGTGCCGCGCGCCAGCGTGCTGAATACAGTAAGCCGTCTGTCTGTCTGTCTGTCTGTCTGTATGTCTGTCTGTCTGTCTGTCTGTCTGTCTGTCTGTCTGCGTGTCTGTTGTGTCTTATGCACGGCCGCATTTGTGAGCCGATCCGGACGAAACTTTGCAAGGTGACCAGGGACCCTTCTGACGGACATAGGATGGTCAAATGTGGAACCATCCCGTCGGGGTCCCCGGGGGTGGGGTTACAATTTAAAAAAGGCTTTGGAGGAAGTTGCAACAGTGGAATTATTTTATTTTCTATGTTATCGTAAAGATAATACTTATGCCTACACATTTGCCGCTGGATGTATACAGTAATTTTTATTACTTTTTAAGTTATTAAAGTTTGTCTGTTCCCCGTAGAGGTGTTTATGGATAGAAAGTTTCTATACACAGCATAACAAACAAACACTAGCGACATTATGGTAACATTGTATCTACGCAGAGACGATTTGTGAAAAAAAAAAGACATGCTACATTTTAGTAGCATTGTAGCTGACCGTGGCTTCACCTAGAAAAGACAACTGATATATATGATACATGTAACTGACTGTGTAGCCCAAGGATACAGGAATGCTACCATTCGAACTGACGTAGTAGTAGCACAAGCCGTTTCAGTAGTAATGATACCATTGAATATTTCCGAGCTGTTGATCGCCTTTGGCACAGGGAAGTCATTCCGGTATATAGGGGCTCACAAAATTGCATAAAATCTTGGGCGGTGCAAGGCAGCAGATCTTCTGCTGTTCCACAGCTTGACTGGGTGTGACATTGTTTCATCATTCACGGGACGGGGAAAGAAAACGTGCTGAGACGTATGGAAAATGTTCGAGCCACTGACAAAATCCCTTCTGAATCTTGATGTAGCACCGTCCCATCTCCACTTAGCTGAACTACAAATCATCCAGAAATTCACAGTATTGCTGAACAGTAGAACGTGTATACTGGAGACTGTGAATGAAGCCAGGAAACACATTTTCGCACGGTGCTCAATATCCATAGAAAACATTCCTCTGACGGAGGCAACGCTGTTGGAAAATTGAAAACGAGCCACGTATCAAGGTGGAATGTCAGCAATGTCATGACCCCCTATTGTCCCCTATGTTACTTACCCTATTGTCCCCTATGTTACTTACCCTGGTGCCCCCTGTGTTACTTACCCTGGTGCCCCCTATGTTACTTACCCTAGTGTCTCCTATGTTACTCCAATATCTGACTTCACACTTGACTGAGCGATGTCTGACTGAGCGATGTCTGACCAGTGTGGTGTCGTAAAACATGTTCACTCTTATTATGGGCGCGGTGCATTGAAGTCAGTAACGTGCTGACGTAGTATGTCCTACATATGTGTAACGTGCTGACGTAGTATGTCCCACATATCCGTTTGATCACTGCCGCTCGGTGAAACTAAAGTAGGATAATAACACTCTTAGGTATCGGTTAACCGTATGATGATTAATGACGCATCGATTAACACGGAAGAAACAAGACAATCTACATGGATGGGACACACTGCGTCCTCACGTTACACAGACGCACAACCGACGTCAGATCACTGCGCCCACGCCGACATCATACTGGTCAGACACCGCTAAGTTCAATGAAACATCCAGACGGTTGTGAAGTCAGATATTGGAGTAACACAGGGGAACTAGGGTAAGTTGCTCACCTTAAAGCGAAACAAAAGTCATGGTGTTGTGGTTATGCACTTAAAAGAGATAATAACACCTAACCATGTGCAACTAAAATCAAGAATATCGCGCCAATGGTTTACTCAGAATGTGCTCTAATAGTGGGAGATTCCGATTATTTCTCCAGTTGACTGAGCGCTTAACCAGCGACACATATAAGCACATGCGCAGTTCTATGAAAATCGGCTAACCTGGACCAGTGCGACATATTAAGGGAGGCGGCATACACAGAACCAACGCAGTCTCAAACAAACGTGTTATTTTCATTTGGCGAGCGAATTTTGCTACACTTTGACACTCGTGACGTAGGGTTATCATTCTAACAGTAAGGAGCGGCCCATTACATTGAGATTCTGTGTGTTCAAAAAAGTTTTCCTGGTAAACTACTGGCGTGATATTCTTACTTGTTTTTGCAAATGGTTATGTTTTAGTAACGCTTATAGGTGCATAGGCCCAAAACCATAACTTTTGTTTCGCTTTAAGCATTGATCACTTTTTCTGTGTGACTGTCATGGTCAGTGGCGGATTAAGACATTCGTGGGCCCTAAGCACCCGGCACTTTCGTGGGCCCCGAGTAAACGCACCACAAGATTTTCAAGTTAGAATTTCACTATTTATATTTACACAGCATAATGTACATGCATGAATCATCAATAAAGTTAACACACGAACAGTTCTTCTTTTAAAAGTCAACCATTGCAAGTTACAGATCGCAGATATTGTCGTGGTGTACGGTAGGCTGGTAGCGATTGTCGAAGTCGACTAACACCATCTCACACCTAACGCTTAGCGATGCGTAGTCTACAGTTTTACCTTGCGTATTTTCTTGATGGCAAACGAGCTAATAATGTCATCAACCAAGAGTGAACGCATCATTTCCAATTCTATGGCTAATAGTGACAGTGACAGTGCCGACTACCGCGATTGACCCATCGTGGAACGCTGGCAGTCTTTGATATTTCAGTACAGAGAAAGATCGCTCGCCTTCGCAGCTTGAGCCGAACATTTACAGATATATTCGTAGCGCAATGTGAACGTTAGGGAAACTGGTAATCAGCTTATTTTCATGAAGAAAGGTTATCATCTCGGCACCTGTCTTGAAGTCTCCATATTTTGTGAAGAGACGGAATTCCTTCTCAAAATCAGGCTCAATATCATTATCGTAATACAGAGTGAGCTCTTCGCACTTCGAAGTGATATATATATATATATATATATATATATATATATATATATATATATATATATATATATATATATATATATATATATATATATATATATATATATATATATAAACGTCGCCACGAGTCATAATTTGCAGTCGATATCGTCTTTATGTGTCACAAGACCCTTGTCATGTGATTGGTAGCCATCCTTTAGTCACAAAGATGACCAGCGTCGTCAAATGAATAAGAAAGAGCGGCGCGGTGCAAAGGTGGACAGATGTGTTGTTGTTGGATAAAATGGGTTACTATCTATACTTGTGCCATTCACCGTACTTTAATGCATTTTCTAACGACACTGGTTGTATTAAATCACCACAAAATACACGAATGCAGCAAAGCCCAGGTGGTAGGGTTTCCCCATCTGGTCCATGGACTAAGTCTAATTGTGAAAAAAAAATGATAAAGATTGGTGTTATCTCTGATTTGGTTGCTCGTGCTTTTACGAATGAATACACGCCGTATATGACTAAAATAAGAATTATATCCTGCGTATAGTTGCTGATTGTTATGTTTTAGATTCACTGGAATGTTTCCGACGACTAAGACTAAGAGGCTACTTGGACGTCTGAATCGGCTTCCATACTTTCTGTTCCTTGGTTTCGCGCTCATTGTGTGTTTGGTAAGTATTTCAAATGTACAAATGCCTACCCATATTCATACAATGATTGGTTATCGGTGGAAGGCGATGAACAATGTCAAATTGTCAGATCCACTGCTTCGCTGCTGGTGCTCACCTCGAATATGGAGCAAGAAATTTACACGGCTTACTCCAGCAATGACCAATTAATTCTTTTTTTCCGGCGAAAGTACACAAGCCGTTCAACGGCAGCTCACTCAGAACCTCCCAAACACAGCATTGAAATATAACACCAGCGGAGTACGTTCCTACCCCCAGCCTCCCGCTCGGCCATAACACCAGCGGAGTACGTTCCTATCCCCAGCCTCCCGCCCGGCCATAACACCAGCGGAGTACGTTCCTACCCCCAGCCTCCCGCCCGGCCATAACACCAGCGGAGTACGTTCCTACCCCCAGCCTCCCGCCCGGCCATAACACCAGCGGAGTACGTTACCATCCCCAGCCTCCGCCCGGCCATAACACCAGCGGAGTACGTTACCATCCCCAGCTTCCGTCCGGCCATAACACCAGCGGAGTACGTTACCATCCCCAGCCTCCCGCCCGGCCACAACACCAGCGGAGTACGTTACCATCCCCAGCCTCCCGCCCGGCCATAACACCAGCGGAGTACGTTGCCACGTTTGTTGTTTAATTTGGTATCGATAAATTTATATATCAGAGTAAACAACAGTTTGTGTAGAATCAAACTTTGCTTTCAATAATATACCTATATGCTATATATTTCTAGTGTTGCACCTTAATTATTATTTTTAAATGAATGTATATTATATTGTGACGTTCCAACTTTGGTTGAACTCTACAAGCACGTAAATACAAGTTGATCATAATAAAACTGTTTTGCTAATGTGATAAACACAATAACACACTCTGTTGACGATTACTCCTGACTGGAGGCCAAAGACAAACACAACCAGGCGTGCTTAGTTTCTCGCGCACACCTGGCGCCGTGGGATTACGTTACGTGTCAATTCACACGAGACAACAAAACAGTGTTATGAGTTAAGAGATCAAATTTCAATAGCTCAATGCATCACCATTCGCTATAATTATATGACTGCATACTGTTAAATTTTACAGTAAAGTAAGCTCTTTGACCATACACGCACAGAAGAACCGAGTACCTAGGTGTAAATTCCGAGACGCACCACTCGGTATGACGAGACAGTTTAGCTGTAATTAAAACTCGAATGTCGGCAACCAGCCATATATTGATGGTGATATATACATGTTACTGCATGTCTTAACAATCTCTTTTAAATACCATAGAATACGTAACAAAAACGTGTCCTAATATGACAAGTAACACACCTACGCGAATTATTCAACATATAATGTATCAAATTCCCTGTCCCAACTTTCTTGTCCTTCACGTCACTGAAAATTCAGTTGCACAGTTTAATGTAAAACAACATTGAATTGAGTCACGTGGACAACACGCTGTCTCTTTTCTGTGTCATGTTGAAAATTTATGCCAGACACGGTGCATTTGTTCCACACAATATCGATATTTTCTGCAATTTTCGTCAACCAACAAGAGCGAAGAGCGTATGCTTATTTTGTCTTCTACGAAAGTTACATACTAGGCATAAACATGATAAATATTTCTTCTTATGCGCACTCTTCAAAGATAGAAACTACCAGTTCAACACACATGGTATTAACATGTGGCGACAAAGGTGATAATAATTTGTCATGAATGCAAAAGCGGTCCTTTATGTCACGATCCTTTACTTCGCACCAATAGTAACGTAAAGGACAGTGTGTTTTAAAATCGTTGAAAAAGCTATACAAAATGCTGTCTATTGAATGACATGCGGATATTCATCAATACTATATATATATATATATATATATATATATATATATATATATATATATATATATATATATATATATATATATATATATATATATATATATATATATATATATATATATATATATGCTTTCCGTATATATATATATATATATATATATATATATATATATATATATATATATATATATATATATATATATATATATATATATATATATATATATATATATATATATATATATATATATATATATATGCTTTCCGTCCTCCGACGGTACACAGCTTTGTGAATCTGAGTTGCAGTTCACATTTCGTGAGAGCTGGACAGCAAATGTCTCCTTGACCAAATCTGAGCGATGCCCATCCAATATCAATCTTGCTTACTACCAAAAAGACCAGACCAGATTCGAATTTACTGTGGGGCATGATGAGACAAACTATAGCAGGTGGGCTTGTTGGCAGGGGGGGGTCTCTGTCAGCGGTAGTCATATGTCGTTCTACTTAAAAACTGGGGGAGGGGTGGCGTTCTACCTACAGAAGGGTTAGTATTAGCCGGCTGCTAATACTTCAGTCTTTACATTGACACAAGTTCCGATGTAGGTATTTATATGTTGTCCTTTACCGTAATATTTGCCACGGACACATGGGAGTCAAAGGCCCACCTCCATGGCCTTAATTTGACTCACATTACAAACTATATTTAAAATAGTTTTATAGAATATTTTAACATGGTTATTTTTTAGCTTTTTGTATTTAGCATTTGTGTAGACTAATCTCAGTATAATTATTAGTTTGTCTACTAATACATGATGGAATAGGAAACATACGTATACCAAGCGGATGTACCCTATCTAAGTTACCTTAAGAAACAAATAATTTAAGTGAAATTTGCACCACCCTCCCCGGTCTCCCCTTCTATGGTCCCAGAAATTAACTAATAATTTAAATTGGAAATGCTATCAATATATTTCTGAAAAGTCTAAAACAGGTGGTTATGCCAGACTAGTGAATCTCTTGTTTTTACAAATTTTTTTCAAAAAATCAATCACTAGAAACAAAGTAAAAAATTTAACTGACCGAATATCAAACTGACTAGGTACACGTGCTTGTCTCCATCGTTGTCTGTCATTGCGGAAACATCGTTCGCAATCTTGAAGCCCAATGTCGTACATTCCTCCCCAAAGTGTCCATTTTATATATGTATATGTTAAGAAAGCCAAACTATATATATATGTATGGTATATATGTATATGTATGGTACTAGTTAAGAAAGCCACACTAGACGACACAAAGTACTTGAGACCGTGCACCATCGAATACATCAACAACATCACTTATTAACTTGGAGGAGCTGATGATGTATTCGATGATGATGATAATGAGGAAGATCTGGCTTCTCTACTGATCTGACACGGAGGCAATGAAACCGTATATTTCGTGTTCGGTCTTTACTCATCATGATGCATCTTTGTTGATTACTTTCCTGAGCCAATACAAATCCGGTCGTTCCTAATTAGGTGATTTAGTCACGTTGAAAGTAAATACCCTGCACCTTGCTTCAACACTAGCCAAACTCCACGTCCTGTGACAGCCCCTGAACTCCAAACAATGACACTTACAAAAATGAAAAGTGGTCAAAGTTTTTGTAGCAGTGATGTTAACAACCCGTGACAACATGATAGCACTTGGCCCGTGAACCATGGAACAGGATGTAGCTTTGCTTCCACCACAATTAATCATCGGTGGAATTGGGCTATTGTTGAAGTCAGGTATTCATTTGTAAATGGTTTAAAAGGCTGTGCCCAACAACAGTTTATTATCTTACATCAGTACACAGGATTGTCATCGAAGAACTCGGCAGCTAACCTGAAGTCTCCCAAACTGCCCGAGCGGTGGGTCATCGCTGTCGGCAGGAATGCATCTTGTGACACGCTGGCGTTGACATTCGCTGATTGGACGGTGCTCATGGTCGATGGAGATGGAGGAACAACACGACGCAGGTTTACTTGCTTTAAATATCTTAAAACAATAGGCAGTGCCAGGGCTGGTGTAAAATCCAAAATGAATTGGAATTGATCGATCAGTTCAATTCAGTTCAATCCCAGAAGTCATTCGATGAAAGTTTTCCAGTTAGTCAAGTCTCTAGCTTGATAGTATTTGTCTTGGAATTGATTTACTTGACACTTGGAATTTAAAGCATAATTGGAATGTATCATACACATTTGATAGGAAATTAAATTGGAATTGATCGAGAAAAATTCAAATGAACTATTGATTAAACTAAATTGGCGCTGGACACGTGGAAATAATGGAAGGGAAACTGTTGACGAAGAGACCGGATGTGCTTTGAGAGGAGGGTAGAAAGAGAAGGGGAAGACCGAGACTGAGATGGGAGGACTGCGGGAAGAGCGATTTGGCGGGAGTGGAGGGTGAGAGCGGGGGTAAGGGGAACGGAGACGGTTGTAGATACGGCAGTGAAACGGAATCAGTGACGAAGAAGAATGGGGAACAAAAATCGACGACCGGTATCGGTGCCAACCACCCCCCGAACTTCAGGGATAAAGAGGAGCGCAACAACAACAACAACAACAACAACAACAACAACAACAACAACAACAACAACATTAACCCAGTATAATGGCACAAATATAATTAATTTATATGTTTAGCTACATGGATTTTTAATGGTTGAAATTGGGCTAGATTTTCTTGCTAAAGTGATCGGTATTCTGTGGTTTATTACCTACCGTTTCGTATCGCATTTCACTATGCAGGTGAGCAATTTATAATCTGTTAACTGAACTGCATCGCATGGTCAATTAATATTTATAACTAATAATTATAACTATTCTTATTATACTTTCCATTACTTGCAGTTAACGCTTTATTCCATATTCAGGTGCAAACGATTACTTTGACTCTGGTCTGGCACAACATATGGATGTATTTCACCCAATATTTAATTGAGTAGGGGGTAAATATTGCCAACCATGCTGTGTTTTTTTCAGTGACGCACAGCCAACATTATTAATATGTTTTCAGGCATCCTCGATGCGTTGCTCTGAACCGACGTGACATTGATAGGAGTACCTCTCAGTTGCACCTGTCCGATAAGCGACAGTCTCGTCTCCTTGCGGCTTTCCTCTATGCCATACAGGTTTGTAACCACGTGATTGCACCAGTAGTAGTATTTGTGTGGTAATAGCAGTGTTATGCTTCTTCCTTTGTCATACATAATTTTTGCGTCGCGAGCTCTGTGTATAGGTGCAAACATTCTGACTCTTTATAACTTATTTAATCTTCTTAGTTAAGCTGATCTGGTTCTTAGATTAGTGAAAGACAGCGCTGTGTAGGACCGTTTAGTGTTAATAGCAAACAACCAATAACCAAGTAACATTATACAAAAATGGTAGGTTTGCAAAATAGTTCAATCAATCGGGAAACTAAAATATTACCCAACAATAGTGGAAAGCATCATACTTAACTGGGATTAACTTGTTTAGATCATCTCATGTGTGAACTCAGCTAATCTGACTTTTAAGTATCAACCAGGTACAAGTGTCACGCAGGACCATTTTTATTCAACACGAAATTAATATCAACAAAATGTAGCTTACTACTTAGTGAATCTCTACTTAGTAACGTTTGTCATCACAATATACGTTGATAGTTTTAAAACCAGCATATGGTTGAGAAAAAAAACCAATAATTTCTTGTATGTCTTTTCTGAAATATTTAAGAAATTAAACCTTATTGTTCTCTTTTACAGCGTGGTGCAACTGTCATATTACCCATTATGGTATCTAGAGATGTCAGCACAGTACAGCCGCCTAAGCATGCTTCAACGGTTGGACCACAGACGGGGTTAGTCTCCACATCTGGCGGCCTTATGTTTGATGTGGCAGCTCACTTTGGCTGCAACAGGACTTCAGTTGGAAAGCACTCCCCATCCGCGATGTCGTATTCATTGTGCCGCCACAAAGTCGCAGCAATTCAGGCGACGGCAACATGTTCCGGAGTGCAGATTCCAGACTCGTCCATCACCTGTGATGCCAGCGCCCCAAATGTGGCATTGGCCAACGCTAGATTCGCACCAGTTCATCTTGAAGACGCGCTGTACACAAGCGACGCATTCTGGGCTTTGCCTGCAGCGCTGGTGACTGATCCTGAGGAGAGCTTAATGTGGAGCTTAGGTGTGCAGCGTTTACTGTGGCTCAGTGGGAACCAGGTTGTTGTACGACGCTGCAGGACTAGCTTGAGTTCGACAGCGACCAGTCGGTTATTCTCCGTAGCGGATCAACTGGACAAGTGGAACTGCTGGAGTATGACCATGAAGCAGTGCATTCTTGATCTAATTGCCAATAACTCTGGGCTGCTGAACGATTCTTTAGCGTTATCTTACAGCCACTGGTTGAATGCATTGGACAAGAATGGCTACACGTTTCCACTATTCAGTCATTCTTTCAATGAAGAATGTGAAAATGTAAGTTTGCATGCAGTAGATTATTCAGTGCCCGTGTCACGTCAACACTTAGGGCCAGGTGTATACACCCCTGTTTCTAATCTCGACTCCGTGACGAAGCTCTACAATGAGACATGTCATCGTTATAGTGTTATGTTGCCTAAGCACGTACACATCAACTTTGCACAACCGTGGACACAGTTTGATGATGTGCTTCTCTTAGTAATTTTCAACAACCCGCATTATGATGCGATTCCATATGTTGAAACACTGTACCGGCCATTCTTCCCGAATATTCTATACTGTGGTCCAGACACAATCGATGCGAATCTCTATCCAGGCGTTAATCGGTTTACATTTTCTTTTATTTCCTACGGAAGTAATCCTGCCGGTCATGTGCACGGTGCTTTTACTCAAAAGTGTACGGCGATGGCTTTGCAGATGGATTATGCCGTCCAGGGCTATTTAGTAGTATCAGATGATCTGCTTCTTGTTGTGCACACGCTGTCAAAACTTATAAGGAAAGCGGTGTGGTTCGTGCCGTATGTTCAAATCGGTGAAATCAGCAAACTTACCGAGTGCAGACAAGACGTGTGTGGCTTCCCAGCAGAATGGTGGTTCAAGCAGAACTGGTGGGAGAAGTACCAGATTGCAACGACTAATGCTCTGGCAGAGATTGCGAACAGAAGAAGCTCATCTACTGTCATGAACGCGTGTTACCAGCGCTTGTTGTCTGAGAACGGAGCGATAGAACGCGCAAACGGCGCTTTCTCCGACATCTATTACATTCCAAGCCAATTTTCGCAAGACTTCATAGAACTTGCTGATCTATTTCTGCATCATAAGGTGTTAATAGAAATTGCCGTTCCAACAATAGTACGGTGCTTGGTAGCATCAAAGGACGTTCAACCACTCATCGGAAAACTAAAGCAGGGCACTATTAAAATGGAGCCATGGAAGTATGTTAAAACAAATTCCCTGAGTGGGGAAAGCTTTGTGCATCCCATCAAATGGGGATTCCTGGCACGTGGCGGCCCAACTGAATTGATTAAGTTGTATTGCACCAAAGTTTTGCCATATCTACACGACCGTTCTGCGAGGAAACTTGACTAAAATGTAGTAGTTGTTGCTCTCCGGCCTTTGTTCCTGAAGTCCGGGATGGGGCTGGCATCAATACTGGTCGTCGACTTTTTGTCTTGCTTAATTAGGTTTACTTAGGTTCCTCCTGACCGTAGGCGTTAGCCTCGGTTGTGAGATCTTCAACCTCAACAATTCTTCTTTCGTCACTGTTTCCATTTCACCACCGTTTCCAATACTCGTGTCCACTCCTTCAACCCTCTCTCTCATTCTCCACTCCCCTCCACTCCCCTCCACTCCCCTCCACTCCCCTCCACTCCCCTCCACTCCCCTCCACTCCCCTCCACTCCCCTCCACTCCCCTCCACTCCCTTCCACTCCCCTCCACTCCCCTCCACTCCCCTCCACTCCCCTCCACTCCCCTCCACTCCCCTCCACTCCCTTCCACTCCCGCCACGACATGGTGCCACTCGCATTCTGGCGTATCGCGAGACCGCAATACACGTATCGGCGAGTAAAATAACAGACGTGTAGCGCTAAAAGCAACGATAATGTCAACGATAATGTCAACGATAATGTCGTGCTCTGCAACGCGTGTGATGCAAATGTTTTCGTACGTGCAGAATGTGACGTCACAGACTTACATAAAGACTTTCGTATATGCTACCTTATTAGGCAACAGTTCTGTGGAACTGCAAGATATGTAGATGACATTATTTTACCATGTCGCACCAGTTCTGGTTTCAGAAAGACGAATGAGGTGTGTGAGAATATGCCAAACTACATGATGTGTTTCTTAATGGGTCAAAACGTAAAATATTGGTGTACAACAAAAACGGTACTGATCCTCATGTTGAAGTAAATTGTATGAATGTTTCTATATGTGAGAAAAGTATCCATCTGAGAAATGTACTTAGCACAACCAATAAGTATAAAATGGTGTTTCATAGTATCAAGATTTCATAGTATATTTAATTGTAGTGTTAATAGATTGATACCAAGAACACATTGTTTCATCAGTACTGTTGTACATTGTATGGATCTTAACTTTGGCCAATGTGGCAGGAAAGTGTTAACAAGATATGCATGCTTGGTTTAATGCTTTACGCACGGTACGAAAACTATCACATGATTCGCATAGAGATTTAATATCATTAACTGGCGGATGTATACCTTTAGATCTCTGTTTAGTCTTTAGGTGTATAAAGCTTTATACAATAGCAGTCTTGTCAGATAATATGGTGGTTAATTCTATAAAGAAAACAACATGTCCGTATATGTACACCATGGGCCAGAATGTAAGACACGTGATGTCCAAATAACGTAACACATCATGAACTATTCCCATTAAGTAAACAGGTACATAAATGTGGCATGGCAATGTAAATGTGGCATGACAATGTAAATGCTACATACTATGGTTACTCAGATGTAATTCGTGAATTTGTGGTAATGAACGAATGTAATTATGACGCTATCTTAAAGAGGAAGAATGTGACGCAGCACAATGTAGTGTTTCTCTAACTGCGGTTTCTTCTACGGAACTTTGTCATCCGTTCAAATTGTGGATTTTGAGTCCGAAAAAGAAGACAATTACAATAATAAAGTATCACTGGGTCACACGAGAATCATACATATCGCGTGCTTCTCGCTACGCCAAGTTTTGGAAGAGTTTATCAGTTATGGCTCGCGGATATCAATGGACCGACGCTTGTGTTATGCCGGCGGCACAAAGTCGAACAGGTAACGTATGAAGCTTAAAGTGAAACAAAGGTCATAGTTTGGGTGCTATGCACCTAAAACAGATAATAAAAACAAACCACGTGCAACTAAAATGGGAGATACTTCAACACGTTGTTGTTGTTTGAAGGGTACTTGTGAGACAGTTCAACACGATGTTGTTGTTGGACGTGATACTTGTGAGACAGTTCAACACGATGTTATTGTTTGACGTGACACTTTGGAGACAGTTCAACACCACGTGACACATGGATAACAATTCATTACCACGTTTGAATGGTGAGTCCACGAGATGTGATGACAAATAATATACCACAAGCGCTCAATGGAGACGTACAAGCAAACCAAGCGAACGTTATTTTAGTATGGTCCAGCATCTTTCAAAGCCTATATAAAATCCCGACTAATGCAAGCCACATCATGGAATTAAGGTCTTGATCCGATGTTACCCAACTACGACAATGACGAATATCGCGGTGGTAGATCGTCGCCATAAGGGGGCGCTACTGGCGGGGGTCGAACGGCTTTCATCTCAAATGCGTTGTTTGTGCAAGATCCGGTTTCAGTCAGTTGCACTGATTGAGATGGTTGAGTCCCGTTATCAATCGGTTGTACAGGATAAGAGGGTTGAGACCCGGTATTATTCGGTTCTACTGATTGAGAGGGTTGAAACCCAGTTGGTTCTACTGGTTGACGGGGACGGAACCAACGAAAATAGATAAATGTCAACCCGAGCAATGAGATGGAGACTGGCAGCAACACGATCCATAGGACGACACCTGCAATAAAGCAATACAGATGCATTGTTTCCACACGCACGCACGCACGCACGCACGCACGCACGCACACGCGCACGCGCACGCGCACGCGCACGCGCACGCGCACGCGCACGCGCACACGCACACGCACACGCACACGCACACGCACACGCACACGCACACGCACGCACGCACGCACGCACGCACGCACGCACACACACACACACACACACACACACACACACACACACCACACACACACACACACACGCGCACACACACGATTAGTAGCTTTCCTAAATACTGTTGTTTTCCTAAATATACTAAATACTGATTGAGGGGGTTGAAACCCAGTTTCAGTTGGTTCTACTGATTGAGTGGGTGAGACCCGGTATCAGTCGGTTGTACTGATTGACGGGGATGAAACCCGGTATCAGTTGGTTCTACTGATTGACGGGGATGAAACCCGGTATCAGTTGGTTCTACTGATTGAGGGGGTGAGACCCGGTATCAGTCGGTTCCACTGAATGAGGGGGATGAAACCCACTTTCAGTTGGTTCTACTGATTGAGGGGGATGAAACCTGGTGTCAGTGGTTCCACTGATTGATGGGTGTTAGACCCTGTATCAATTGGTTCTATTGATTGAGGGGGTAAGACCCGGTATCAGTCGGTTATATTGATGGAGGGAGGTGTTCCATCAATCTAATAATTACGTTAGTCATCCAAAAAATAATGTCACGAACAAAACCGGTAAGATAAGATACAATATGTTGAAACCTGCGAAAAAACAACATTGTATATTTTGCTTTCAAATATGCCGTTTATTGGATAATTCTTTTGTTCGTTAACTGTTTTTAGCAATGAGTATCATACGGACAAGGAATCCTTAAAATACCCACAATGGTTTTCACAAATCGTGAACAAAAAGTTGTCTGTTTACTTTTGAATTCACATTTTCTATTAAAATAAGCGGCTACATGGAATGGAGCCCTTGACACCTAATGTGTTTCAAATATTTCTGTGTTTTGGGATTTACCTTCGTCAAACTCTGTGCACGATTCTTTCGCCGTGCAGTAGGTGTCGCCATCTCGTGCGCACCAAGTGCAACTAGCCGTCGAGAGGCAGTTGCTGAAAGACAATCTTAGTAACATAGTATTGTTGACGCTGCCATTGTTGATGCGGCTACTACTACTACCATTACTACTATTAATAATAATAATCATGATTATTATGATAACACGAACTAGAACAACAATAATAATAAAAATGAGAGACATGATCATAATGACGATAATAATAATGCCGTTTTTTATCGAGCTGCTTCGGAACTATATTTTGTTCAAAACCCTGTACAACACAATTTTCCTCGACACATGTCCTCAACATATTGATGTAAGCAACTTTAAAAGGTGTGAATTCGGCGCTCTCTTATTAGACGCAGTAGTAGCAATATTAAACTTGCATATACAATTCGCAACTTTCGGAACCATTCGAACGTTTTAATGGTTCATTTTCAAAAACAATAAATATGAGGCTGAGCGAACGAAAATAACGTTGTCATCCCCAAAACGATGTTTCTGTTACGTGACGCAACATAAATTATATATGAGCAATTCTCAGAAGGTCGTTACTCAGCACATCGCTCGTTTAAAATGTTTATAACATTTGAATGGGAGCGAACAAAAATATTGTTTTGATTGAATGATTGTGAGCATAACATAGCTGTTGTTTGCCGGTGAGAATGTTTTCAAAACCGAACACATAGGTTTGTTTAGCCTACAAAAACGTTGCATGCGCAGCGACCGAGGTGTTGTAAGACTGCAATGAAAATAAATTAGCTTCGCCTTTCTGCTGCTGCTTGAATCTTACTATTAATGTATTGCTCTATCCAAGTGTAAAGTACCAACACAATGAGTGTAATAAATTATTTCTAAGGCCTAGTAAAAAGAAACTAGTTTCTCGTCCGGACTTTTTTTAAAGGAAGATGGAAGTCTTTTTCATTTACTATTTAAGGATTTTAGTTTCGAAGATGGCCGCCATGTCTTAGATGTTCACTGTTGTTGACTAAAAGACAAGCTGTAGTTTTATCGATGCAATATGGAACATGCCAGTGATGTATATTACTAGCCTGCCGTCCTATTTGTAAATTAGCAAATACAATCCTTTTTAACGGGAATGACAGATGAATAGAAACATTTACGTAAATGGAATATGGTACGTACGTGTTACACCGGAAAACTACTTGAATTGACTAGAAACAAACAAGAAGCAAACACAATGTTGAATGTATTTATGAACGTCATGTGCAGGTTTGGCCATGGTTTCATTAGTTTGTATCACATGCATAGAAGTGAATGGTATTTACACTGCTTGGGGCTGGTATTATGTAAAAAAGTTAGCGGGCGGGGACGAGAAATTAGTTTCTTTTTTTACTAGGCCTAATATATTTTTGAAAACTGAGTGTGACTCACTGACATTTTAGTTGTACGATGTCGTTTGGACAAACCAAGGGAACTAACTTTATGGACAAGGCCACATTTGACTGCCCATTAAGTATCCTTTCCAAAAAGAAATGTTTCTGTGATTAAAATACTTTAAAAGGTCGGAATAGCATTTTTTTATGTTAGCAATTGTGTTGGTCATTTCACAACGAGAGATGCCTCATCCGCCATACAGATCCCCTATTAACTGTGTAGTGAACTGAACAACTGTCTTTTCATCATTCGTAGCATCCACCGAAATTTAGGCGGATGTTTCTTCGCCACTACTTTAGCCAATCAGTACTTAATAAATTTTTATGGGGCCACCCATAAAGTACGCCACACCCAGAACTGGGGTGTCCGGGTAAGCGTTACGGGGCATTACATGGGGGTGGAGGTGTCTTGTCTATCGTTACGTTCGTTATTAAGACATGTTTTTTTCGTTTGACTGTCGATGTTAGGCTGATAGCATTGATTGCTATGCCACTTATTTGGTGTATTTCAACTGTATTCGAACGGGAAACGATTGCGGACCATGCATCAGTGAAGCATGTAACGGCGCGCGAAAAGTCTGGAAATTTGGTGCAACATATATGTATGCATAACAGGTGGAGGGGGCCTATCTCAAAACGAGTGTACTTTTAGGGGGTGTACAGGTGGAGAGTCTCAGTCAATAGAGTGACGTACTTTATGGATGGCCCCTATTCGATGCGGCGTGTCACAACAAAATGGGCTCGTTTTGCGTCCAAGTCAAGGATTTGTACTTGATGCATATATAGCAGAAAGTGCAAAGCTATTAATTATTCCAACTCCCATAAAAATGAATTGTTGTATCTACGACCCTCATGAAGGATTATACCACTTGTAAATGATGTATATGTAGCTATGAGTACTTTGATTATAAGTATCATTATTATAACGTCTATGGCAGAGTAACACAACATTGCCATTCGTGACATTACTGTTACATTGAGGCCCATATTTTTTATATGAAGTAGTAACACTATTAATTCAATAGTAATAATAAATATGACTGTTCGGTGTACTTGTTGCATGGATTCGATCTTTGGGTGTGGATTTATACTTGATGTTTAGTTATTGTTGTGTAATAATAATTAACGCGTGTAGAAAACCAGCGAAGTCACACTAAAATGTGTATAATAAATGTCGGTGTGTGCTTGCGTGCGTGCTTGCGTGCATGCGTGCGTGCGTGCGTGCGTGCGTGCGTGCGTGCGTGCGTAAACATCTTATTATGTCGATACTAGCTGACCGGCGAATGCTATTGAAGTACTGGTTATTCGCACTTTCTGCAGTGCGAGACGTCATGACCAACACGGCCTTTACGTGGCCGTCGTGCGATTACCTCCACACTCACCGCATGTTGCCGTCACACGAGTAGTTGAAGCAGGCGTCCAGTCGGGCGACCTGACTGCTCTCCTCCGTCCGCAGGTCTTCCAGACTGACGACGGCGGACTGTGGCACGCAGACTGGCCAGCCGTCGCTGCAAGCAGTACAACGTGACAAGTTCAACACAACAGGTCAGCCAGCCGTCACTGCAAGCAGTACAACGTGACAAGTTCAACACAACAGGTCAGTCTGCCATCACTACAAACTGTACAACGTGACAAGTTCAACACAACAGGTCAGCCAGCCGTCACTGCAAGCAGTACAACGTGACAAGTTCAACACAATAGGTCAGCCAGCCGTCACTGCAAGCAGTACAACGTGACAAGTTCAACACAACAGGTCAGCCAGCCGTCACTGCAAGCAGTACAACGTGACAAGTTCAACACAACAGGTCAGCCAGCAGTCACTGCAAGCAGTACAACGTGACAAGTTCAACAAAACAGGCCGGCCTGCCATCACTACAAACTGTACAACGTGACAAGTTCAACACAACATGCCGGCCAGTCGCCACTGCAAGCAGTACAACGTGACAAGTTCAACACAACAGGTCAGCCAGCCGTCACTGCAAGCAGTACAACGTGACAAGTTCAACACAACAGGTCAGCCAGCCGTCACTGCAAGAAGTACAGCGTGACAAGTTCAACACAACAGGTCAGCCAGCCGTCACTTCAAGCAGTACAACGTGACAAGTTCAACACAACAGGTCAGCCAGCCGTCACTGCAAGCAGTACAACGTGACACGTTCAACACAACAGGTCAGCCAGCCGTCACTGCAAGAAGTACAGCGTGACAAGTTCAACACAGCAGGCCGGCCAGTCGTCACTGCAAGAAGTACAGCGTGACAAGTTCAACACAACAGGCCGGTCAGTCGTCACTGCAAACAGTACAGCGTGACACGTTCAACATAACATACCGGCTAGTCGTCATTGTAAGCCAAGATAAAGATATATCGATTGACTTACATGCATGCATGCCTACAGAGAAACATACATACACACATGTACACAGACAGATAGACATGGATGCAGACAGACATACACAAATGCACACGGACAGTCAGACGAACAGATATACACATGCATGCACAATGAAGTAGACAGATAGACAGACAGCACGATGAGGCAGGCAGGCAGGCAGGCAGGCAGGCAGGCAGGCAGGCAGGCAGGCAGGCAGGCAGGCAGGCAGGCAGGCAGGCAGGCAGGCAGGCAGGCAGGCAGGCAGGCAGGCAGGCAGGCAGGCAGGCAGGCAGGCAGGCAGGCAGGCAGGTAGGCAGGCAGGCGCGCGCGCACACGCGCACGCACGTACACACACGCACGGACGCACACACACACACACACACACACACACACACACACACACACACACACACACACACACACACACACACACACACACACACACACACACACACACACACACACACACACACACACACACACACACACACACACACACACAATCACGCACACACACAACAATGAGACGAACAGACCCCACTGATTGGATATATCGTATTGCAATTAGTGAAGGACTTCCCTCAGAGAGTCGTCTTAATATGGAACGGATTAAACTTAACATGTCCGGCTTGACTAAGTTAACGTCAATAATAACGTGTATTAACAGTTTTCGAACAAGCAGACAAACATACACCAACGAATGGCCCTCGAATTTTTCTGACTTCAATTGTCGTTTGTAAGCGGCATAAGAATACTGCTTGTTTAAACACCAACGATGACGCCTAGAGTACAATTTTTGCTATAACGTAACTATCCTACCGTCATGGGCGTCCGTGCGGTGGGCAAGGGGGGCACATGCCCCCTGGATCTGGATGCTTATAAAAAATTAGGTCTTTTATCGCGAGTACATTGTTTACTATTTGTGATAAGTAGATCATCTAGTATATTTGTTAATTAATTATTTCCAATTATATCATTATTGTTTATTGAAAGTAAATAATTTGGTAAGTGTAAAGATTTCTGGTTGAAATCAGACAGCAACATTGTTTGCCCCCCCCCCCCTCTGCCCCCCCGTCTGAAAAAAGCCTGCGGACACCCCTGCCTAACGTTAGCCAATATGAAAAGCGTTGGTGCTTTACTGACGTGTGCAAAGAGAAGGCGTCCGCGCAGTAATCGTATATGTCTGTGGGTTTGTAGCAGGGACATCTACAATCGGCAGAAGCGCACAGTGGAAGGTCGGTGGTCTGGAACACACGAACGTCGCATAACTATGTTTTGCAGCAAAGAACAACACGTCGTGACAATACGGGACACAAATGATTCTCGTTTCGAGGCGATAGTTGACGAAATAATGCACATCCAATCCCTAGTTATGCACACCATAACAAGTTAAATGTACCTATGTCATTATGAAATAAACCACTGGTATTATTATTATAACTTGTTAATGCTATTTATCTTAATAACTAATAGAAATAAATGTGTTATTGTTTGTTCTCTCTATTCTAATTTCAAATTTGTTTATGTATGAAATGTGATAGCGGGCAGCGTGTGTGTGTGTGTGTGTGTGTGTGTGTGTGTGTGTGTGTGTGTGTGTGTGTGTGTGTGTGTGTGTGTGTGTGTGTGTGTGTGTGTGTGTGTGTGTGTGTGTGTGTGTGTGTGTGTGTGTGTGTGCGTGGGTGCGTGTGTGCGCATAAAATGAACTCAAATTGTTTCAGAGATTGATAGCTATATGTTGGTCAATAGATAACTAGCACATCAATCTATAACGAAACCGCAATGGCGGCTTCATTCCGGTCGTTGGTGTATGATGTTCCCATAGACGGTCCAAATTATCACCTTTCCCTACCTTTGCTATTTCGAAGTTGGTCAACCTTTTTGCGGTATTTATTATTTGAAAAATAAACAGAATTGCATCCTCACCCCGTTACACCACTGGCAATCGTCTCTGGTCAATCCTCTTGCTATGACGACAAACACGTTACTTCCAGGTACTTCAGATAAACCATAAGAGTGTGAAGACACGCCTCCGTTGTGAGAGGACAGCAGAGCAATCTGTGGACACGTATACTCAACATGTCAAATGTGGCGCGTCTCGGAGGTTGGAACTATATAATGGTAACAGAGAGCCGGGAAGAATCAAAGGTGACATTCCCTATGTCACCGTCGGTGCCTCCCCCCCACGCCACCCTGCATGACTCCCTATCTCCCTGTCTCCCTGCCCACCTCCCTCCGTACTTCCGTCCATGTTTCCTTCCTCGACTCCCTCCCTACTTCCCTCCCCGTCTGCCTCCGTATGTCCATACCGTCCTCCTTTTCATTTGATTAGCACAAATAATCGGACGCGGCCTTGTCCGATCATTTGTGGCACCCCGCGTGATTAAGCTGCAATGCGTCAACAAATGCTTCAGAACAACTGTCATTTTTGATGACAAACATTATTGATTTGATGGGATTGTTATCACCAAAACAATTAATTTATGAATATGGCAATCTGCTTAGGCCTACCAATTATCAGACATATGTGTGCTCTGCTATTTCGACGTGCTAAATCGTTCAACGCGTATTGGCCGTGTTCAACAATCAGTATTGGCCGAGTTCAACAATCCGTATTGGCCGAGTTCAACAATGCGTATTGGCCGAGTTCAACAATCCGTATTGGCCGAGTTCAACAATCCATATTGGCCGAGTTCATCAATCCGTATTGGCCGAGTTCATCAATCCGTATTAGCCGAGTTCATCAATAACGTAACAACTGGTCGACCTGACATGTGAATAATTTCCACCATCATCGTGGACGCGTTAAATTGTATATGCGAATATGTCGTTGCACAGCAAATTAATCGATAAAATGTGTTGGTGGCGACGTAACTTGTCATTTCAAAATGTCGAAGGTCGGCGAGAAACTGATTTGAACCCATGTAGTCACTCGTGATAGGGTACAATTGTCAATTAACATAAATTGTTATGAACTGTTCATATTCTTATTGATTTGGTATGGCCAATACCAAGGCAATACGAATATGAACAGTCAATGGCATATAATATTATGTCCATATTGCATTGTCCCCCCCCCCACCCCCTCCCTCACCTTCCAGAAGTACTGATTGCTAAACTCTTGAACGTTTACGCAAGCGGACTTCGTCATGACGTTTGCGGCCTCGAGATGTCGCGCAATTAGTGGCTCTTTTGTGCCGATGTGGACCTTGTCAACACCCGGTGGCCGTCCCGACGATATGGCTTCAATTACATCTTTATGAAGGACTATGAAACCACTGCTATCGACCAGGAAACATCTGCAAAAGTAATTGATCGCATTGCGTTTCCGACAGTAAAATACTATTCGTTGATAAGATGTAATTGTAATAAACGTAGTACTTCATAACATTGTGAATAAAATTAGGCATTCGATCGTACATGGGTCCGGGTTTAGATTTTTAAATTCTTCAAAACAAGCCAAAATAAATAAGTAAGTAAGGAAGCAAGAAAGTAAACACAAAATAGCTAAACACAAAATAACACAAACTGTAACACATAGCTAAACACAAAATAACACAAACTGTAACACCGACATGGGACGCCTCACCTGTTTGCAGGAACTGTGCATTCGGGATACGTGTCGAGCATTCGATAGTAGAGATAGGGCAGTGTGAAGTCCATGCCCATCACGGCAGTGACTGGGTCGTTCGTCGTGTGCTGCTGACTGGACCTGTCGAAGTAAGGTGATCATATCTGGCTGTGCAAACTCGTGGTCAGATAACGCAGGTAGATAACACAATCGAACTCAATAACATCAATGAACCCAATGATATAATGCCTTTCCTAAAAAAATTTGATCGTTACCATAAAGTTGGAAATTGGTGTGTTCTTAGATCGGCCCTGTCTACCTAATGCCACAAAGAGCGCTCCTATGTAAAGCTTTGTGCACCGATAGGTTCGTGTAATATGATGCGCGATTGGAGGCACAGATAAAGGGCCACACTGCGGCTTACCGGCCTTGGTAGATGGTACGACTTAGTGTAAGAACAGTTCCTGCCCCTGACGCGTCTTTGTATGGGGTGGAGAACGTCGCCAGCCCCTTCAGGTTGATGGCTCGTTTGTACCTACAACAGAATGGCTGACATTAACCTAAACCACATTCGTCTTTGCTACGGCAGTTGTAATATTAGTCTACACACTACGCCTCGGTAGTTTATAAACTATGCGTCTGTGATGTACACATTATGCTTCTGTGTTGGACACACTACATCTCTGCGGTGTACACACTACTCTTCAGTGGTGTACACAATATGTCTTTGTGGTGCTGAGCTGTTGAGATCGACACCTGGGAACGTGAAGCCTTGAACCGACCAACTTGGCCAGCGAGGCTTCAAAGGCCCAAAGGCAGATAACATGCCAACATATAAGAAAAACTCGTCATGGCCCCACTTCTAGCACGGACGCCGCTCATCACTAGATCTGCCAGCACTGCCACCGTGCCTTCCGCTCCAGTGCTGGTTTAGCCTCGCACATCCGACACAGACACCCCACAGCTACCCACTTGTCTTCGTCGACTACGACGGACAGCCGATGATGTGGTGCACACATTACGCCGTTGACTGCACGGTGATCTAGAGTTGTGTTGAAGATTCCATTGAACACAAAAAATCTCCATTGTCATTCAATTTGTTAAGTACAATACGTGTCGCGAACGTATAATTATGTATAATAATAAAAAAAGAATATCATCAAACGTTGCCGTATCTTGGATGCTTTCGAAAGGATTTCACTAGAAATAGTTTGCTATACCTCAAAATGGGTCGGTAGGAAACAATAAATCATTTATCATCTGTCAGAAAACAGTATCTTAGCCTTAGATTAAATTTCCGTTTGTCAGGCGATGCAGTATATGCACCATCATTAATGAAACTCGCCTGGTGGAAGATTGCGGTATAAAGGCGAGACGTCAGTCAGGTCGTGATATCATATCCGATGATGTCTGGCAATTCAACAATGTGTTCAACAGTTTAGCCTCAGATGTCATCTATCCACGTTACACGGATACAGTGAAACCTCGTTCGTTCTTCGCTAATCAGTTTTATTCTGTAATCCGCACTTTTTGTGTGAACAAATCTAGACATGCCGTAAATTGCTTCATTATTACGTGATTCACATATTCGCAGGCTTCGTTAATCCAACCCAACCAAGCGTGCGGATAATATTCTATATTCTACTCTATATTTACCAGTTATCGATAATCTGTTGGTAACATGAAAACCCACCCAATCGTTGAAACATTGTGGAATTTGTTTAATTTTTGTGGAACAAAACTTTCGATTCACATTGCAAAAATGGTGGCTGTACGTGTTAACATTGTTGCATATGAATAATAGCAATAATTAATTTGCCTTAAAATACGTACAACTATTGGAATATCAATGCATATAGGCGCAGTAGAACAAATATGTAATCAAGCCATTATATTTGTAATCTCAGACGTACATTGATAAACTTTTGTTGCGAGTCGCGCGTTTGTACGAATAGCAACGATTTTCCGTACAGTGGTTGTACGACTGAGTCAGCGTATATTGGACGACTCTACGCGACTGAGTCAGCGTACATTGTACGACTCTATGCGACTGAGTCAGCGCACATTGCACGACTCTATGCGCTTGTTAGCGAACATTGCACAACAAACATTGTCGCAACTCGCTATTCTTTGGAACTACATGCGCGCTCGCATCTAGCTTGGCTAGAATCCGCCCGTTGCTGCGAATTGTGTTTTGTTGAGTTGTGGACCAGTGTACACTGCCCGACTCTGCGCGATTCACTTTTCGATTAAATTTTAGACTCGGGTTTTGTTGAGTTGCAGTAGTGCACATTACACAACTGGTCTGCTTTAAGTCGAATAAGGACACGGTTTGCAACAAAGATATAACAACCTACGCCTGATCTTAATGGAAGCATCACTTTCATACCATGGTCGTTGAGTGTGATCGTATTCTTTCACCATGCGAGTGCCAGGATTTATGCGGAAGACGCCTGCCTCGGTTCCAATGTACCGCCAGATGGCGTAGCTGGCAGGACGCGAAGACAAAATGGAATCTATCTGTAGACTTGATGCCACCGATTCTCTTACTCTTTCCTGTGGTCAATATTAAAATTAACAAATAACTGTCATTGCATATAAAGATAATACTAAAACATGACGCTACAAAGAACACATGTTGTTATTAAATATGTCATGGCATTCTATGATGTTAGCATACCTATTTACCTACATTCAAAATAGCACACGTCACGGTGGTGTATTCTAAGGTCGCGACTTTATATTAGTGTTACATTACACACCAGAGGCGCCACTTGTTATTTCGGGTGGCCTCTATTAATTAAAATACTCACCTTAAAACCTGGGTTGACGGCATTAGTGTTCCCCGCCAAGTACAGCTCGTAGCGGTCGACCGTCGTGCCTGTCTCCTCTGTGTCCAGATACTCGTACGGATCGACGAAGGCGGTCGGAGCAAACTTCACGGTCGTCTTGTCTGAACAGAAATGCACAACGTATTCACAATACACTGGACTCCACTTTGCAGATTCACGGATAACATAATACTAATAATATTAATAATAATAATAATAATAATAATAATAATAATAATAATAATAATAGTATATATATATATATATATATATATATATATATATATATATATATATATATATATATATATATATATATATATATATATATATATATATATATATATATATCTCCAATATTCCTGCGTCATTAAAACACTTTACTAAAGACGCTGGTCAAGATGTTATCCAGATAGCTGCTAGATCCGAACACAATGTAAACAAAAACACGCTCCAAATTCGTCCAGTAAGAGTGACACATTTTCGTTTAGTTCATGACGTCTAGATCATTTGTTTGAGTATGATGCAAACAAACACGTTCTACTTGAGTATCAAAGAATCACTTGCGCGTGTCCTACCTTTGAGCGCCACGCGATGTAAGTAGCTGCAGTGATTTGACCGAGGTCTCACGTCGATGCGATGGTAAATGAACGGCCGGGGCATGTCCGTGTCCCACACGTCAGTGAAAGTTTCAGCGCCGTCCGCCAATACAACACACACGGAGAAGTCTGTCTGTCCAACCTAACAGCGATAAATAAACCTGCAGATGACCTCCGACCACCGCCAGTATCCGCTCGTCTCTACATTACATATAGAGTCCGTATGAAAGTAGCGATTGCCTGTGACGTGTCAATTTGTTTGAGCAAATACTACTGCATTATACATTTAATTGGGTGGCAACAAACAGACGTTGACCGGCCGCGTTTCAGCACGGCGGCACTTCTGCAGAACGCACCATTCTTTTCAAAATCAGTTCTCTGGATCGAAATTGTGGTTATTAGCTTTGCATTATTTTCTGGAAAAGCTATGTAATTATGTCCACGAATGCCCCAAACGAGATCATTAACCTATATTAATGGTGCTGTGAAAGTTTAAAATATTTTCCTTGGAGCCCAACAAAGCTATATAATGGCAACCGCTGGCAAACATGATTGTGGTCTCACCCGAGTTAAACTCTGTAACCCTGTCAACTTTGGAGACTAGTATAATGTATAATTCACTTTAAAGTAAAAATTGTGTCATACTGGTAAAGGAGGTCCTATGGATCAGGAAACCAACACCAATCATAATTCGAGGTGAGCGGGGATACCGACTCAACCACGCATGAGACGGTCTGCTCGCCATGCCTCCTGGCGAACAGAAGAAGAACTATGTAATTTTAGAAGAAAGCATCTGGCGATTGCTGAAACATTGTAGTTAGTCAACGTTATTGTTTTGATTAAAAGACGTTCTACATAATATTTATGGTTGATAATGTGATGTGCCTCCCGCGACACTTACCGGCGACCAGAAGTAGGTTGATCGAAAACTACGTGCTTTCATTCCTTCATGCCTCGTGTCTCCACGCGAGGCGACTCGCTCAGACGAAAAGGTCAGCTGACTTTGTTCACCCCTATTGCGTAACATCTCTCTTAGTCGGGTACATATAATCATTGTGTGTATGCACGTATGTATATGTTTAATAGTTTAAAATTTGTTTAATGAAAATCAAATGTTAATGTGATCAACCCTCATTTGGTGTAGTATGCCTAAAAGTTATTTAAGCAGTGCAAAGACATATTCCTTAAAATATATGTTAGAGTTTGCTCAACAAGTTCAAAGTTCGTACATTTACGGTTATGGTTAGATCGGGTTAGAGTTTTCGTTTCCTTTCCCGAAAGAATGCAATAGTTTCTTGACAAGTAATTGCCATGTTGCTTTTGGAAACACCCTAATGTGTATGCACGTGTATGTATGCGGATATTGATATGAAGTGTATGTGTGCGCGCGCGCGTGTGTATTTACTAACTTAGTACCCGGATTAGCATGCATCATTACACATGAACATTACGGTTTTAATCGAATTACTTTAATAATAACGATGCAATCAACGTTGTAGCCAGTGGCGCATTTGTGGGGGGGGGATTGTGCATAATTTTTTCCGTGTTTTTCCGTTGCGCAGCTACTTGGTAGCATGGTAAACTACTTGGTAGCATGGTAAACTACTTGGTAGCATGGTAAACTAATGGGTAATTAAGCTTGCCCCCTCCCCCCTTGCAAGATCCTAAACACGCCACAGGTTGTAGCTGTTGCATGACCATTCGACAATTGTGCATTGATTTATAATATTTACCGTAGCATACTGGTCATGACATCGAGGGCCTGTGATGATCGCTCCAGGGAGGTCAGTCGTATGAATACCGGGTCGTCGCGAAGCGTCAGTGGCCGAGGCAACATCGGGTGCGTCATTACGCGACCCTGGCCGTCGATGACGAAGGCGTAGTTCAGTTCGCCGTTGTTGAAGTAGGTGACGTCACTTAGAAGGTCGCTCACGGTGCGATCGATGCAAACGACACCTTTCAGTTGACTGTTGTGGTAGACGGGCAGACAGCCGGATATGAGAATGCCTGTAAGAAATACGTTACCAGATGTTGCAGTTGTTCTTCTCTTATAACAGATACAACGGTTCCACCAGCTTGAACCAGATTTGTTTTCCCTGAACCAATAGCAAAGTCACAATTGGCTCGTCGGTCCACTACTTTAAGTTAGCATATATTTATTTGTAATGAACGCGATGCTGATTAAGTTTTACGTAACAGCAAGCAATGATACATCCATTCATCACTGACAACCGGCAAGGGGCGGATTCCTTGGCCAGGATCCTCAATTAAAAGATAAAAATGTTCGTAGTCCGTAGACCTGTCTACCTACTTCGTTTTTCTTTTTTGATTGTTCTTGCGTGAATATATAATCTTCAGATTAGAAAGATTTGTTCTTATATAACAAAGACGAAGAAGAAAAAAACATGAAGGTAAATATGCTTACCAAGTCCAAAATAATCTTTGTATGGAACAGAAAATGCCACTCTTGGCTGACTGCCAGTTCTACTGATGTATGTGTAGTATGACCCCATCTTTGACCTCAGGTCGGAGGGGTTACTCACCCGGATGAAATGACCTGGCTGAAAAAACAATGAGATGCATGCATCGATTACGAACACACCTGTAATTCCGCTTAAAACCCATATATGTACAAAAATGTTGTAAAATATAAATAAGTAAAATAATGTGATAAATAGTAAAAAAAACAATAACGTAATGTGTAATAAATAAAATAAACACATCAGCATTGTACACAATAACCTAAATCTACGTCTTACTTAAGGTCGTTTGTATCATAACGGTTCATGATCACAACTGTCTACGGTTCAGTGTGTGTGTGTGTGTGTGTGTGTGTGTGTGTGTGTGCGTGCGTGCGTGCGTGCGTGCTTGCGTGCGTGCGTGCGTGCGTGCGTGCGTGCGTGCGTGCATGGGTGCGTGCGTGCGTGCGTGCGTGCGTGTATGTTTGTTTGGTTTGTTTGTTTGTTTGCTCGTTCGTTCGTTTGTTTGTGTATTGTGTACCATATACCCAAGAATCGCATTATGTATAAATTGTACATGTAGTTATGTATAAATTGTATATGTAGTTATGTATAAATCATCACATTTGTTGCACTGTGGAAAATATACCTTCACTTCGCCCGCGTCAGCGTCAGCTGTCGTCTGCTCAGCCATATCCCGCAACGTCTGCCACGATTTACATGGAATTATGCACAACTTTATACGAATATGCTGTGCGCGCAGAGGACGAAAATACTTCAAGAAAATGCTTAGTCTTGTATTAAGAAGTAAGGAAGACAAAATAATATAATACTAATACTAATAACTAACAATAATAACAAAAACAAACGCCCGATAAATCGATATTGTTCCCAGGTTCTTTACGTACATGTGATCATAATTTAAATAGGTTTTATTAAAAAACATACCAATAATAATTATTCGAAAATGTATCCTTGAAAAATTAGTTAAACATAGTCATATCATAAATAATAATGTAATATTATTTACATAACGAATATATGAAATAAAACTAAAACTGAAACATCTTATTATAATCGAGCAAGTGTATGTATGTATGTTTGTATGTATGTATGTATGTATGTATGTATGTATGTATGTATGTATGTATGTATGTATGTATGTATGTATGTATGTATGTATGTATGTATGTATGTACGTATGTATGTTTGTATGTATGTATGTATGTATGTATGTATGTTATGCTACCCCTCCTAGACACTTTGTAGCTCGGGCGTCACACTTCCAGGGGTTCGTCTACGACCCCACGGTCGGGTCGTCACATACATTCACCCGTTCAACGAACAATTGAGTTACCCTATGTGGTTATTACGTACAATTGTCTGCAACGTTATGCGAACAATTGCGTACAATTGTTGCAACGTCGTGCGTCTTTTCTTCGATTGTCCGAAGTTACGTAAGACATCAATATATTTACTGGTTGCACCAAGTTCTAACGCATGGATGGATGTGTCTGTGACAAAGAAGTGTATCATGAAATGTTGTAAACACGGACTACCAAGTTATCCCGTCCGGATGATGGACATTTAATACTATGCATAATTTTTCACATTAGCGTATTATAAAAGGCTACTCAAAAAATATGTTTTTTTAAAGTGTTCTGTACTGCGGCCGTGTCTTCGCCCTCATGACTGAATCTGGAAACCGATTCCACAGATTTGCGGAGGCCGCTACAAAACGGCGAACACAGTGCGCGACCGCCTGCGAAACCGGTACAGATAAAAGCGACCTCAGTTGATGATTCGGGTGGCGTCGGTTGAATGACCCCGCGAAACAGTCCAGTGCCAGACCATTCATCGCGGAATACACAAAGATAAGCACTTTGCAGATCGGGCGCAACCAATGCAAACGTTGTAACACTGGAGTAATGTGTTCGTGTTTTCTGGTACGACGAACGACGTGGGCTGCGCAGTTTTGCACACGTTGAAAACGCTGAAGCCTTAATACATGATATGGGAAAATGCAATAGAAAAAGGCCTTTGCTAAGTGGTCATTTTGCCAATACTCAGCGACGGAATAATGCAAATTAACAATGTTCACGCAGTTGTTCCATGTCAGAAATGGGTATGATCAAATCTGCCTGCATAGAGTGTAAAAAGCTTAGACCTCATAATCACAAGTACCGTTATGTGTGAACGTGTGCATGCACAAACCTTCCCCGAAGCCAACGGTGACAAACATTGCACCGTATAAGAAATGTACAACTATACAATAAGGTATGTATTCACAAACCTTCTCCGAAGCCGATAATGACAAAGTATTGCATCATACGAACAATGTGCCGTTATATGTGAACGTAGGCATTCACAAACCTTCTCCGAAGCCGAACGTGAACATGATCACCTTGTTTCCTAACTTGGCGTTTTCATCTCGCAGTGTCTGCATGATGGTTTCCTCATTGTCCGTCGGCTCGCCGTCCGTCAGGAACAGAATCAACTTGTCTACAAGTAAATGCCATTAATACGGGACACCCCAGTGTGACACGTAATCAATCGAGTGCAATAAATTAAAGAAACTATTACTATTTTTCCCTTAGAAAATCGCGTGCGTGTGTGCGTGCGTTTGTGACATCACACGTGCGCGAGTGTGTCTTGGTGATTTTTTAGCTAATTAAATCAGAACATTAAAACAGCCTATAATGTTATTTATGATAAAATCGTGTAATGTTATTTATGATAAAATCGAGCTAAACACTCGTCATCCACCGACCTCTGTCTTGGCCGTCCGTGGTCGCGTTGTCCGCCGTGATCGTGAAGTATTCGAAGGCTTTCTTTAATGCCGATCCATAGTTTGTTATTCCGTCTGCCCTCAAATTCTGTCCACACATAACAACGTCTTAACATATATAAGTAGGATGAGGAGAGGGGCCCCATATGATATGATTATTGCTAATAATGGTATATGTTTGCTCCAAAATAATATTGTCAAAAAGTAAATTATGTACGTCTTTTATCTTGGATACCATGTGCATTCACATAACCATTATGTTTTCACTATTAAAAAACAACTAATATCGGTTTCTGCCGTCTTCTCTTTGTAGACTATATGTTTTTCTTAAAATAAAACTTTTTTGATTGAGTGCTCAAGCGACCGAAACATCCGGATTGGCTGAGGTTACTCCACCTGGCGGTTTTACTTATTATAAGCGTCGCAACGTTGGTGTTCCCAGTGCATCAGCAACTGAACCACGATGCGAGAACGAAAAACTAAAAACCCACCTGCAAAAATGAATTGGTGAGGTAACGTTTGTTTTTCGGCGTCGCCATGGAGAGAGAGTCGGCGTAGCAGGCGCTGGTCGACGCGCTCCCTGGCGGAGTTCGGGGACTTGCCGAGAAGGAGACGACTCCGACCTGAAACAGTTCAAACCCTCCTCGATTAATTTGTCCATCGCCGGCCGGGTTCGGTGGTGTTCGTGTTTGCAGTGCGTGAATAGTTTAAGTACTTTAAGTAGGACGTAATATGCATAGTCGGTTTAATAAAAGAGGACGTACTTTTTTAAATCATCGAAAGAATTGAGTTTGATCGTTAGATCGGATAACTTGCGAAAATGTGAATAACTTTGTTATTTAATAGTTTGAACAATTGTTTCACCAAAGCTAAATAACAACTGTATAGAAACGAACTGAAACAAGGCGATTGAAAACATCGAATTGCTTTTAAGATCGTTTGTTTTTGATACGATAGGTTGCGAGTGTCAGTTTAAAACACGGACAAAATGTTACAGAATTATGCATACTGTATGTATCATGTCTGACCAATTCACAAAATCGGTGTTTGTAACTTATATTCTTATAAGATATTATATATGTGTAATAACAATACTGGTTCGCGGTGAAACCATACATACGTTTTATTTGATCGATCGATCGATCGATTAATTGATTGATTGACTGTTTAACGCCCTCACCCTGTCGTTGGGTCCGAGGGTATCGACGACGGTCGATGCCGCCTCGATGGCGATTTGCATCAACGAGCGGCCCTGGTGCGTGATCCTCATCGAGCCAGATGTGTCCACGACGACCACTAGGTCTTTCGGCTGCGGGGACGACACATCCACGTAAAATGGCCTGTAACGGACATATCACCTTCACATAGAATTGCATGTAACGGACATATCACCTTCACATAAAATTGCATGTAACGGACATATCACCTTCACATAAAATTGCATGTAACGGACCTATCACCTCCATATATCATGGGATATAACAGACGCATCATCTCCACGCAGAATAAGCTGTACCGGAAATCTCACCTCCATGTAGAATTACTGGAACGGACATATAATATCCACGTAGAGTGACATGTATCGGACATAGATCATCCACGTGGAATGGCCTGTAACGGATATGTCACCTCTATATAAATGGCCTGTAACGTACATATATCTCTTCTACGTCATGCAGTGGGCATATTAACCCCAAGTAAAATTACTTGTACAAGACCGGACGTCCACCTATAACGGCTTGTAACGGACGTATCACCTCTACGAAGAATGGTCTGTAGTGCACATATCTTATATAATCATTTCGCTGTCTACGTACACAAACACGCACACGAGCGCGCGCTCATGCACACGTGCATGTACGCACACACACGCACGCACACAACACACGCGCACACTTTTAATGTGTAGACTAGCTAAGCGTGCACAAACCTGAAGCGCGGGTCGTAAGTCTCGCTACAGTACTTTAGAGTCGGGTAGCTAAACAGAACGCCTTGTTCGCTGGCGAAGTACTGCCACTTGAGGCTGGGAGCGGTGGCCATGTTGTCTTTCAACGTCTCGAGGACGATGTCGCGGTTGATGTATGTGACCGATGACTCCTTGAGACCCTGGCCGACCGCACATATATCGTCCTTGTTCACCTGCACAATTGAGAATATATTAATAACATCACATATGTTGACCTTGTTAACCTGCACAATTGAGATTACACTAACAACATCACATATGTTGTCCTTGTTCACCTGCACAATTGAGATTAAACCAATCACATCACTTATGTCACCCTTGCTTACCTGCACAATTGTTATTTTACCAACAACATCACATATAATCGCAACCATTTCTTTTTTTTCACTTGCACAATTGTGAGTGTACCAACAACTCCCAAAGCCACATACCAACTTAAATATCGTAAAGCGATAAACTGAATTGGCGAAAAAAATAAAATAATAAACACACAACGTCGACGAAGTATTATCGATAGGTATAACACACAAAGTGACACAAGTTAGAGTAATTCTATCCACACATGTTCAGTTACATTACCATTATGTACAACTGAACGTTTACTTGAAA
>OY759273.1:31316535-31339035 GCA_963662155.1 Lamellibrachia columna | reverse complement strand
TTCTACCTAACCACGTGAAACTTCCCTCAACGTCGAAGAGAGATTCTGTTTGTAGTTGTAGAGAAATTCTTCAGTACTCCAATGCTTATCTATACGATCTGGAGGTTCGTACAGTCGGAATTGCTTGTCGAAAGTGCTTCTGATTTATAATTACGTATGTGCCTCGATTATCCATGCTCCGTGATGTGGCACCACCGTTTTTCGCTCTCATCATAGTTCGGAGTGACAGTGCACTTCCTACTGTTACGGATGTTTGTCCAAAATATCCGGGACTCTCGTTCTGATCAGTTATTACTTATGAATATAATTGTATAAATATATGTAGTGCATTTATATTTATCATTGGTGTGCGGATATGCCCCAGTGTACAGGAGCATGTCCACACAGGTATGTGCGAACATACATCGTGTATTTGAAGCCTTTGTTACACAGCAGAATACGAACTGCAGTGATACATTTCATGCTGCAGAACATCATATAACTTGCTAGGCATACCAGGTAGTTCGGGGTAACATGCGCCCATATAAATAATGTAAACATAACCGATTGTATTTTATAATTATAATACAATGTCTTAAATTGGGTGAAATGGATGCGTGATATTGATCTCTATCTCAACCGCGGCGCACACGGAAAACCTTGCGACGAAGAAAACCAAAACGACACAGAATAAAAACAACATTATAATTAACCACTTCAAGATGCGTGAACACTTAGCTGTCGTGTTATAAATCTTTAACACATCTCACCTCAAAACTCCACCTCCCATCTTGTTAGACTCACTCTCACCATTTTGGCGAGGGTAGAACTCAATATATTTCCTGCATACGATCTTTGAAACACTTTCCGCTTTGTATGTGTATGTTTTTGTATACAAGGCACGTTAACGTACACAAGGCATTTAGAGTACAAACAATAAAAATTATTTGGTAACTTATGGTATGTATTTTGAAATATAAAAACGCGTATTACGATAAATGGTAGACACTGAGACGTAGACACTGAGACGTAGACACTGAGAGGTAGACACTGAGACGTAGACAATGAGACGTAGACACTGAGACGTAGACACTGGGAGGTCACATTGATCTGTGAATCCAATATGCTAGTGAATTAATCTATGACATGGAACATTGCATTTTACACTTTTAATTCTGTATATTTCAATAATTCACTCAACTTAAAATCGTATATTTTTGACAGAAGTATGAACTGTGCATAGGGAGGTTTAGTTAGATACATGTTCAAGTATAGTATACTGGCAATGTTTTGTGTTCCCCTGGGTTCCTGTCACACCCCCTGGGTTCCTGTCACACCCCTCCATAATGAAACTTGGGTCAGCTGATGAGTATCCGCATAGGTGTAAGGTTTATGCCATACATTACATAATAACTAATGCATCCGTAAATAAACGAACAAACCAAATTAAATGTAATATATTTTAATAACATTTATATCACGCCGTCATGCTATGAAAATAACGAACTGATTGCACTGGAGCAAATCCCCATACGACTTTGGTGGGGGAAGATTGTCAATTTTCCCGCACCCGGGGGTCTATGACGGCAAAGTTTCTTTGCATGACGATAATACTAGTGA
The DNA here is from genome assembly GCA_963662155.1 of Lamellibrachia columna. NCBI lineage: Eukaryota > Metazoa > Annelida > Polychaeta > Sabellida > Siboglinidae > Lamellibrachia > Lamellibrachia columna. The sequence goes on along the minus strand of OY759273.1, from coordinate 31,337,436 downwards.
CACACAAATGCACAAACACACCAATATGCATATGTTATTGAGAGTGTTAGTTAGGTATCAATATATGTATAGAATTACATGAGATTCTGCAAGAACAACATTTTAGTTTGTAATTTCCTACCGACGTAAATGAGTTGAATTCGCGAGTTCTAATACTCGATGTATGAGCGAGATGCTACCGTAAAGCAGTTTTGAAACCAAATACGTGGTTTGGTCATTAATGAGGTGAGCGGACATGCTTCATCTTCCCTTACTTGCTTTGTGCAACATGTAATAGCCCATGTACAATAAGAAAGTCCCTCAGATTCCCATTCTTCAGGGCCACCGTCGAACGTGTATTGTTGCATGGAGCTGATACCTGGCCTCTCACAAAAGAACAGGACAGGAAGCTGGCCGTGAATTACACTATAGTTCACAACTCAATTAATCACGTTCTAAAGGTCATTCTTAATGGTGGGCGGTGTCTAATTAAACTCACCGCCCACCATTAATCTAAAACCGGCCTTGAATGTCACCAGTGGTGCATTCAGTAAACACCCATGCCATTTGTCAATAAGCACACATGCAGCACCCCGGCATTGTACAAGACTGTCATAGACAATGCCGACGAATGATGAATTCATTTTACACTACAGGGGTGGTGCACAACAACATTCACTTAATCGTATGCTACAAACGCACAATGATCAAACAACAACATTAACTTAATCGTAGGCGACAAAGCACAATGATCAAACAACAACATTCACTTAATCGTAGGCGACAAAGCACAATGATCAAACAACAACATTCACTTAATCGTATGCTACAAAAGCACAATGATCAAACAACAACATTCACTTAATCGTAAGCTACAAAAACACAATGATCAAACAACAACATTCACTTAATCGTATGCTACAAAAACACAATGATCAAACCGATCAACCTGAATTTATACCTAATTCCTCTTATTACGACAAAGATAATTTCTACATGTAAACACGCCAAGAGGAAAAGCATTTTAGCATATTAAGCACATTCAATAAATACCTGCTAAATGTTAATAATCATATATATTTTTTATATAACAATGTGAATTTACACTATGGACAGTTCATAGACGAAATTCAATTCAGTCATTTCACTTCACAAATAGAACTCAGACACAATAATATCCGGAGATTTTAACAAAACCTAACTTAAAAATTAATTAACAAACAATGTTCAGTTAATTTCATGATATTCTGACAACAAACAGTTTTATGCCTAAAACAACATAACCAACAAGATGTTCTACTTCAAAAGGCCCTGTTATTGACAATTGCTTATGTAACCTTACAAAACCAATGCCAGAGGCAACAGCAGTAAATTATGTATTTTACACAAATGCCTTCACGTGTCGCCAATACCGTAGTCAATTTAAGTAAATATGAACGTTTGGTAATATTATTTGCATATTATCATAATAGCCAATAATAAACATGCCACAATGCATTTGAGCATTGGCGAAATGGCATTAAACAGGCAATAAATATGCACAGACAGCAGCTCGCTTGATTGAGAGTTTGCGTTGCTTCCCTGTTTACCCGTCGGCCTTTCGATTTCGTCCTACAACACCTAACGAGTCACAGCAGAAGTCTGGCTGCATCGATTTCTTAGAACTGCCTAGCACTTGTTGCTCGTCGGTGCACAGTATCACCATAACCATGCTACACTGCACTTGAACATTCGTGAAATGGCATTAAATAGGCAATAAATAGGCACAGGCAGCATTTGGCTTAATACATAGGAATGTTTAAATATATATAAATATATATAAATACGTTAATTGTCATATACTATTAAATGTTTTGTTCAATTACAACAGCTGTTGCTGCTGCTGCTGCTGCTGCTGCTGCTGCTGCTGCTGCTGCTGCTGCTGCTGCTGCTGCTGCTGCTGCTGCTGCTGCTGCTGCTGCTGCTGCTGCTGCGTCATGCACAATGAAGAGGAAGCCATCGTTTGTTGGTTTTACACACATGAGATATCATCAGACGGGCGGCCGTGAATCCTACGTCTCCATATACGCCAAACGTCTTTCCGTTGAACAGGGGGCTGATGTAGTGGGCCGTGATGGCTGTGTCGCGCTCCGCCACCGGCCGAAGGATGCTGAATTCGTCGAACACTTCGAAGTCGTGTTTGGCCAACAGCTGTTTGAGTCTGCGTGCCGATGCAGCGACACAAAAACTGTTTCTGTCTCCGGTTTTCCGCGTGGCCGTCGCGTACATGGGGAAAGGCGGTGGGGTCAGGACGACAAAGTTGTGTCGACGAATGTTCGATTGGTTTCTGACGGCAGCCAACGTATCCACGTACTTGACCATCGAGTCCATAAAGTACGACAGGCCCTTCTTGGCGAGATCGTGCGCTCCTGTCTGCACGAGCACCACGTCGTTGTCTCCGAGCTGAATGTCACGCAGATGACGGTTGAAAGACGTCGTATAATCTTCCGCGAGGAAAAACTCGACAAACTGGACATTTTTTACCGGTTTGTTATGCCCAGTGAACCCTACGCCTGTACGGTTGTAGCACACCTGTGCTATGTAGGCAAACTTGTACCGCATATGAGACGAGCCCATCATGATGAGATGTCGCATTTTCTTAATGCAGTCGCACATTCGCTTCGGGCTCAGCGACAAGAAGTGTTCTCCGTTGGCGAGTTTCACCTTCCAAATGTCGGTGTCTTTGTACCACTGAACCACGTCCTGTTTCCGAGCATATGTTTTCAAGGCCGCTGCAACTGCCAGTGAACGAAGTGGAACGGGAGCATCGTCTTTAGCCTTCGGATTTTGCTCTTGTCCAGTCTCAAAGCCGTGTGGTATCTGACCACTCTGAAACTGGTTGGACGCTCACTGTCGAATGCAGCGAAGTTGACGTACTCGAGTGTCAAGACGATCGCCCGTCTTTCGCGAACGATCATCGGCGGGCACCAGACGAGATACGTACCGTTGAACATGTCGCGATAGGGGCATTGTTCCTTGACTACGTGATGGGCTGTAATGATAAAGGAACTGCCTCCGTGCGTAAACTTGCCCCTGAAGTGCTCTTCTATACGAAGGAAGATTCCATCGGTTGTCGACCGATTTTCGATTATTGTAGTTTTGTAGGAGTACTTTGAGTAGCTCGTTAAGTCAGTGAGGTTCTGCTTGATTTGAGTGCATCTGTGATACTGCTCTAGTTCCGTTTGGCCGACGTCGATGTTGCTGGATAGAGCGTTGAAAGACAATCCTGGTTCCACGAGCTGACACAAAGTATCAGTGTTGTAAAGCAACGGTGTGTTGGCAACTTGATAATAACAATATAGCAAACTGATGGTGAATATCACCACACATATTCGACCTACTGCGATAGTTTGTTTTGCCTTGGACATGAAAAGGCGACGTAGTCGGAAGCAGTGTCTAAATGACATTGTGAACTAATGAGGGTAACGTTCGGCAATGCCGTTGTTCAATGGAATCTGAACTCTCGTACGACGATGCTGTTGTTCTGGTGATGTTTTTAGGTTTCAGGTCGACACTAGGAGCGCAGTTGTGAATCTGGAAATAAACGTATACATCATACTAAGGCATCATTTGAATCAAGTTTTGCAATGTAGTGTTCTATTCACTCATTTACTATTCACTCGTGGCAATTTCGCCAACTCCCACATCGCCTACTGTGATTTTATGGATTAGTCGTCCAGTACACTTCGGATTACAATAACGAATTATGAACCCATGTATTTAAACCATTTTAAAGTGAAACAACAGTCATGATTTGGGGCTATGCACCTAAATGAGTTAAAAAACTGACCATTTGCAACTACATTTAAGAATATCACATTAGTGGTCAAATCTATATTTCGCTTGCAGCTGACATGTTAACTTTGCCGACCAATAAGCACCGGGCGGTTCTTGGAAAACGGCTTTAAGGTAGGCTTGAAATCAAGCTAACTGCGCGTCGTAGTCGGAATATGAAATCAACACAAAAGTTAAACTGTCATTTCGGCCAACTTTTACTGAAATAGCATTACTCATGTAGCTAAAATGTGGTTCTGCCGCGACTTAATAAAATTATATAAAATTTCGCGCCGAGATACGCATACGTAAATACTGACAGAATGGTCTTCATTAGTGAATACGCTACTTATCAGTTTGTAGACGTCGTTTCAAAGAAGACATGCATAAGTTACACATGCGGTGTAATCTAGATATCTAACTTTTAACTTAACAGAACAGGGAAACCACCAATAATTTTACTGTCGTTTATACTTTTTTTTTGGGGGGGGGCAACCTCCCGCCAGGTATGGGAGACCGATCAGGCTGAGATCATGTTTCATATTAAGCTTGGTGGGTTCCATATTATGATTTCTGGGTTTCATATTATACTTTCTGGGCTTCATATTGTGGTTTCTGGATTTCATATTATGTGTCGTGCACAATGGAAGTATCACAATGGAAGTATCATCATGGAAGTATCACAATGGAAGTATCACAATGCAATTTGTATATAATTCCATACATGGCTACGACGTCGTTTCAGGTTTCATCAAACCACCACCTTCTTGCCACGTAGTAGCTACGTGGTGTGCTTTCTGGGTTCCCATTTCGAGAAAAAATTCTTAGAAAACCACTAGCGTGGTATTCTTGTCATCCAAATAAAAAACACAGATGGCAGCAAGGAAGCCATTGGCTTATTGATAGTTTTTTTATTGATGTGTAACCCGATATTTCACAATTTTGTTTTTACGTGAGAGATGTTGTTCATGTTCCCCTCTGTGAAAACACTTGTGAAGAAAACTCCCACTCTGCGCCTTCCAAGCTGTTTAACAAAATCCCACTTTTCCAGATAAATCCTTTTTTGTGTGTGGTTTTACCTAGTACAACATCCCCCATTTTATATTCTTCGTCCATGTTTCCATGTCCTATGTGTATACATTTACACTTCCCAAAACTGAATAACATTTGCCATTTTTCTGACCATTTAACCAATTTATCTAGATCATCCTGTAAACTTTGTTTATCTGTATCATTTGTAATCTTTCTGAATATTTCTGTGTCATCTGTAAATGTCAGTACTTTGTTAGATATGTCATCTTCCATATCATATATATATATATATATATATATATATATATATATATATATATATATATATATATATATATATATATATATATATATATATATATATATATATATATATATATATATATATATATATATATATATATATATATATATATATATATATATATATATATATATATATATATAGATATATATATATATATATATTATATATATATAATATATATATATATTAAAAATAGCAAATGCTATATATGTATTATATATATATATATATATATATATATATATATATATATATAATATATATATATATATGTATATTAAAAATAGCATATGTCATAATACTTATTTTTGACAATGACCTATTTTATGACTAATACGTCGTGACTTGGACCTATATATATATACACTTGACCTATATATATATATATATATATATATATATATATATATATATATATATATATATATATATATATATATATATATATATATATATATATATATTAAATAGCATATGTCATAATACTGATCCCTGTGGTACCCCACTCAAAACAGACTTCCAGTTTGAAATCTACTATTACTCTCTGCCTTCTGGTCTTTTGTATGTAAACCACTTTTCTAACCAGTTGATTACTTATACCTTGGGTTTTTAGTTTAATGAAAAATCTTTGATGTGATTCTATGATCGTTCTGACAACATCTCGTGCAGACAATGACCTATATTATGACTAATGGGAGGGAGGGAGGCTTATTAGGCAATAATATAAAACAGTATATCGGGTGCAGAATGTAATAAAGATAATCTTTCCAAGTTGCAACAATTATGTCTGCATTTAAGTGCATCTGAATGGAAATTTGAAAACCCGAAATATTATGTTTGGGACCAAACTGGTGGTTGCATTCCATACAAATGTGTGATTCGCATTCAAATGCGAATGTTCAGGATATGAATAAAAAAATGGGTTCAAATGTATTTAAAATACTTTTTAAAATACATTTTATAGCACAACATAACAAGATAAAAGAAACATAGACATTAAATATATATGTTATATGAATCAATTAACACTTTAAGCCATGTTGTGACAGGCAGTGACCAAAATTCCACAAATAATGATAGAATCAGAATCAATTTATTATTGGCAACTTTTCAGTTGGATTGTATATACAGTCACGATAAAATACACAAAGCCACGCATGTATAATTCTGTTATAAAACACCGGAATTATGTTAAAATAATTATTGCACATTTTGTACTTAATAACAGTAATGAAAATAAATAAAAATTACATTTATATGCATTCACTAAAACGAGCCATCAACCAAACCCACTCAGTAGGAGGCACTTTATATTAAAACTGAATGTATCATTATAATTACATTAATACAGTTAATCCTATTCAACATAATTAAATAACATTAAAATGAAAATAAATAAATTATTTTAGATATTTCAATTGTATGATTAAAACATACCCGATAAACAATTTAAGTGTTTTGACAGTGTACCAGACACCATGGTATTGACGAGTTTTTGTAGCGATTTGTGTTAGCCATTGGAACGGGTAGCTCGTTAAATGATCTTAGAGCATACAAAACCATTCGAGTGTCCGGTAGTATCTTATTCAGTTTGTTGTCACCACGCCTCATTCTACAGAAATACGCTTTACATAACGCATTGCGCCTGTCGTGCAGCGTTGGTATGTTTACCATCTGCAGAATATCCTCGTACGTAAAACCAGGAAATATAGTTTTGAGACACCGTTTTTGGATTATCTCGATATTGTCCGACATATATTTAGGCAAGTTCGTGTGCCATGCCGGACAAGCATATTCAACTACTGGTCTGATCAGAGATACACAAATTCTAACCAAATCTATTTGATTGATTCCAGACGTTTCAGTTGATAGATCATATACACCCTTTTCCTTGCCTTTGCAACTATTTCATGTGATCCATGATTTGTCTGTGCTATGACGTGACTCAGTCTTGAACGGAAAACACGTGCCCAGTAAATAGTCCATGGTTTCCTGGAAGAGATTAAACTGTTCCTCGCACGTAGGCAATGTGTACGTATACTCCCATCTGGTATGTGACAACGCTGATGTATACATTGCTCGTTCGTTGTTACCCATGCACCTGGTAACGATGCTCTGGACCATGCCCGTGTCAAGTGCCACTGTCGAGTGTTGGGAAACACGATGGGAACAGTAACACCATCTTGTGGTCTGATGTTCCCACTCCGTCAAGCACTTTCGGACAACCGTACACAGGTGACATGTTAGACCACATTTTGTCTAATATTGCTCAAATACGTGTGGCTGCCTTAACAAGTTGCTCGTATCCATAATGTGTGCGTAAAAATTAGTAATTGAATTGATTAAAATCTCCACTTAAAATAACACCACAATTTGGGCTACGTCGCAAAACTGTGTCCAGGCTAGTTACCAGGTACTCCCGCAGCGAGCCGTTGTCAGCACCAGGTGGGTGGTAGATGCACGCTATACTAATATATCGTTCATGCGTGTCACCACGAGCAACTCATCTAATTTCTCAATACTCAGTGACCGAGCGTTGACATTTAGAAACCTTGGTAGGTTCCAGCGCGAACTATTCGTGAGCGTGATTAAATTGTCGGCATTTACACCTGATGTTCTATGTTGTGATACACTACGGCAACGGGTGATTACAGACCGCATGTTGAGCACACCACTTTCAATACGTGGCATGGCCGTGTTATTCCGGCCTCTGTCCTAGACCCTCTTCGCATGGTGTTTGCTCTTGTGGCCCTGCTGACAACAGACAAAGCACGACACAGCATGCTCATGTCGACATGTTTGGGTGACATGATTTATCTCTCCACACTTGGTATACTGGCCAGAAATACGCAAGTAGCCAGCAGCTATGCTACCACCGGCATCGTGGAAGCAAACGTATCTTGGCAAAAGTCGAGCGAATGTTGCAGCCACTCTGTGGACGGCTCGACTCACTGTTGCTTTGCTGATACCAAATAAATCACCGACAGCCATCTGGAAACTTCCACACGCAAAGAATCGTAACGCGACAAGAATTGGAGCGTTGTTGTCAGCGAACCCTTTCGTGTGGAAATCGAAACGTCATCATGCACCGACCAAATCGACTAAGTCCATAATATTATCACGACGAAAACGGTACCTATCAAACAACTCGACATCATCGTACATTTCGAAAGGGTGTGATCTGTCCTAAGCACTCGCTCCCTTCGTAATCCTCGTCTTGCTGCGTCATTTAGTCGATGTCCTTGTTGCAAAGCCGCCATTTTGAAAGCACCTAAGAACTACTTAGTGGATTTACGCCACGGGGGTAGGAGGCGTAGGCTATGTAGGGAGTTACGCCACGGGGGTAGGTGTCGTAGGCTAAGTAGGGCGTTGTGCCCACTGCGTAGTCTAAGTAGACGACATGAAACGCGTAATTTCCCAAGATAACCTTCTTAGCGCTAAGTAAGCCTTCGTAGCCGCTAAGTAGGCGACATGAAACCGGCCCCTGTTTCGGCGGCCTTCTGCCAGTCGGTCTCAGCAAACTGCGGCCCCCTTTTGTCGACGGACGACTAGCCTGCCCGCTGCGGCGTTGTTTTGGCGGCCTGTTCCTAGTCGGTCTTGACATAATGCAGCCCCTCTGCGAAGTTGAGCACCGTCTTCGCGATGCTTACTAGCCGCTAGTGAGAGGTTACTCATTAACCTTTTCACCCCGCAAGTAGAAAGACGGACACTGTCATTTTGGAAGGCTGACGTGTCGCAAGATCCATCGCGGAACAGGAAATTATGGTCGTTGTCTACGAACCGGGCAACCGTGTCGCGACCCTTATCTTTCAGAAATGTTTTACTTTCCTTAATCCTTTCATCGCGTGTCCCTGTTGCATCTGGCAAGACACTGCTGATTGTCACACTGCTGACGTCGATGCACGATGATGAGGTCGTCGTGCATCGACGATGCACGCTGATGAGATCGCTGAAGTCCTGCTTCATTTGAGTCATGTCCGCATCACCCACGACTACCTCGCTACAAACGATAGTGACTTCGTCAGCCTCTTTACACGCCTCATTCCACTTTCCAGCAATTAGTAAATCCTTTGGGGTAGCGCTAGATGTTGTGTGTAAGGCCACCGGTTCATTGACCGCAATGGTGACTTTGTGGATGTCCCGTAAAATGTGGTCATCAAACATGAAAACTCGCTTGCTTGTTTTTCTGCTTGCTATTGCGGCATAGGATTCGCGTACAGTAGGCGCCTGACTAAGATTTGCCAAGTCCGACGAAAGTTTTTCAAGTTTGTCATTCATCGCTATGATTTCGTTGCTATGGTTTATTTCGTTGCGAAGACATGCTACTTCTTCGACCAGGGCAAAGTTTTTATCCCTGATGGTATCATTTGCGTTGCACTGTGCCTTCACCAGTTTGATTAACTCGGCGTTGTTTCCTTTTAGCTGTAGCATTGTCTCTTCCAGACTGGATACTTTGTCCACCAGTTGTATTACAACACTGGGCAGTTGTCTACAAGCATGACAACTCCACACGCCAATGATCGTCTCTGGCCGTTCGCCAACGTATTCGCAGTGGACCCACAGCTGGCACAGGCGGCATTGTACCATGCAGTCCGTTTCTTTTCCTTTATGTTTGCACTGTGGAACACATAAAGTTGTTTTTGTCTTTTTTCCCATCCCCTTTGCCTTTGTGACAGGTTTAGGAGGTTCCGTTACCACGGTTAGCTGTGTTGATGTTTGAGGCGGAGAAAGAGTTAAGTTTGCAAGCATGTCGTCAGTGACGGTGAACTCAAGCTCGTCGTGGCTGTTAAGCTTTTCGCCATTGAGTCGCTCGCCGTGCAAAACAGGGTTTCCACTGAGCGTCTCATAGTCATATCACCTCCCCTGCCGATAGGTGGACCACGCAGTGGGGTGAAACGCTTAGCTTATGTTATGTTCATCATCGAGACGCCAAGAAACACTGGCGCGTGACGGCCGGCGAGTTACCCCAGTGGTTGCTGACCACCCGTATCAATGTGCATTCAACCGTCACTTGGCGATATAGGGTGGTACGTCCACAATTCCTTAAAAACTCGCTCAATTTGACATTAAAATTGCATTTAAAAGTACACACCGATATCCGCATAAACTGTTCTTCCAACTGGCCTGGGTATGTCATTCTGAAAACGGCCTTTCACGTAGGATAATATCAAGTATCAAATGTAAACACACCGCGATGTGACAATTGGAACCATTGTTGCTGTTGACATAGCACTTTTTCAAAGAGTACATTGTGAAAGTGGATTCACAGGTCAGACAATGATTTCATAATCTGGTGTAGATATTGCTCAATACAAAGCACTTTTTTTCAGTGGCATGTTGTGAACTTGTGAAAGTGATTCTTAAAATAATACTTATTCAAAGAATTTCGCATGCATTTGATTGCATATTTCGTTGTGCATTTGACAAATCAAATGTTTGTGGGTCGCATTCAAATGCAAATGAAAATGTTTAAGGTACGTATTCAAATGCAAATGCAATTACAATTTTATGGAGGTATTTGAATGCGCATTCAAATGCGCATTCAAATGCTCAACATTCAAATGCGCATTCAAATGTATTTGCATTTGTTAACAAGCCTGCATTCCATTCAAATGTGCCATTCGTATTCATTCCAGGAGAGTCAGTATAACTGTACTCTAAGTTGCTTCGCACTATAGAAACCAGGTTTAAGCACTGGCCATATAAGCCTTCATGGCTTCCTAAGGCGCAATGCCTGGGGGATGACTTTACCTACCTTACTGTTTTTTAAGTATTGCGTCAAGTAAGTCGAAATATTATGTATATAGTAAGTTATGTTACAGCAGGGAAGCTAACAAGCTTAATGGAATTCTCAGAAACATTTATTATTTATTGTGTATGCCCCAATATCTATAGTGTACAGCATACATTCAAGCACAGTTGATACTAAGACATGCATTAGTGAGCATTTAAGAGAACACGTTATATCAATTTAAAAAACACCTCAAACTCCAGCAGTCGCAATAATGCCAGACAGACACATGCATTAGTAAGCTTTAAAGCATGTTATATCAATTAAAACAAACACCTCTCCTTTAACAATGACTTCTGGAACCGGGAATTATGAATCCCTAATATTTGATTATGTGAAGAATAAGATCTGATCATGGAGGAACCATCTGTATCCTGGGATCAGAATGGTCATAAGGTGTCACAAAGTAAAGTACTTCTTTCCTTCACGCACACACGTGTAGTGCATGGAATAATTTTTCAACAGCGGATTTGAACTTTCGATTCTTTTCTGGGCGCATTATCCAGTGTTCGAGTGTCTCGTAATGTCAGCTACACGTGATTGTCCCTTTCGTATGTACGAATAAAAAGTTCCAAGTCGGAATAACTACTAAGCGAGTCCCCGACTGCAAAGTTAACGGCCATAGTGGATCCAACGAACGGATCGACGCTTACACAAAAAGCAAGATGGCCGTCGGCACGCGCACATTATATACGCCGCACATTATATACGCCGCACTTGCTTACTGCGCATACAATGCGGAAGTGCCGGACCAATAGCTGGTAAGTTACGCTTATGGGTCCGGAGCGCTAGCCACTTCGTAATAATTATTACAAATCAGGGGCTATTGCATTGCAATTAATACCATGGTTGTTGCAATATAACTCATGTAATAAGTGTGTTTAATGATCCTGTATTAGAAAACATACATAACTCAACTGAGATGCATGCAAGAACAAATTTGTTTATTTGGTTCATATGCAGGTAATACCATTTGCTGCCATACTTTTTTTAAATTATTGCCGTAGTTGTTAATGATTTGATAAAATAAGAAATTAAATAATTTTCACAATATCATATTGAAAAAGTACTCAGATGTATACAAAATGTACTCGTAAAATCTGAGTATATTGAACACGAGTACGAGTACACGACCATAATTTCAACGAGTACGAGTATTTAAAGTAAATGACAATTCCCCCTGCGTGCGTGCGTGAATGCGTGCGTGCGTGCTTGAACTAAAAGTCCTGCCACATGGTATATGTTTTTGAAAATTGTGCTCCCTTTTCAGAGTCTGGATCAGCCCATGGCTACACTTACCCAACAGCGCCTGGCACAGTCGAAACGATCTCGCCAGCGTGCTGGCGACAAGTGGGCTACTCTCTGCTCGTATGGGCAGTGTTGATCATTCGCGGCGTTGCCTCATTCACCAGTATCACCACAGGTCAAAGCGGCTGGACCGTGAATAATACTGCTGGTTAGTGCATGCTATATATAAGACTCGTCGCTACAGGCTAAGAGTGCCTCCATTAACTGCGTGGTAGACTTTCACCTGATCACGTGAAACTTCCCTCAACGTCGACCTTACATACTGTTAATGCACAGAAGGTTGTGTTCGTAAAGCCTTATTGACTGGCTATTACAATGCCAACTGAAGAGAGAAGGGGGACGTATATAAAGGGCTAGCCGAGGTTAATTTCAGTTGTGTTGAGTCCGACTCCACTGGCTGACACGAATGAGACAAAGGCAGCATAAATATAGACATCTACTTCTGACCATATTATACTTATGGATAACCAGTCATGTCAGCAAGAACGCATAAACAGTTATTGTCACAGGTCGTCAAATTAGCCAAATTAATTATAATCAATCCAGCTACAAACGCTGCCAGTGAGCGGACGTTTAGTGCCCTACGTCGCATCAAAACATACCTGAGGACAACCATGACAGAGGCACGATTTAACCATTTGATGTTGTTGTATGTTCATAAGGACAAAACAAGCGCACTGTGTATGGTAGAAATTGCCAATGATGTCGTACGTGAATCCAAATATCGTTTGTGTATATTTAGAAAAATTTTCTCTTCCGATCTTGCAAATGTCCAACCCAAACGAATGTTTCATTTCTTGAATAATAAAAGTGTTATTAATGATTCTGTATTAGAAAACATACATAACTCAGCTAAGATGCATGCAAGAACAAATATGTTTATTTGGTTCAAATGCAGGTAATACAATTTGCTACCATACTTTTTGAAATTATTGTCGTAGTTGTTACTGATTAGATAATATAAGAAATTAAATAATTTTCACAATATCATATTGAAAAAGTACTCAGATGTATTCGTAATGCACTCGTAAAATCTGAGTACATTGAACACGAGTACGAGTACATGACCATAATTTCAATGAGTACGAGTGTTTAAAAAATATACTCGAGTACCGAGTACTTCGGCCCAGGTCTGCCTTCAATAGAGGCCATCTTGCAAAGCAAAAATAAGACTTTCCCAGGACAATTCCCCCTCGTGCGTGCGTGCGTGCGTGCGTGCGTGCGTGCTTGAACTAAAAGCCCTGCCACCTGGTGTATTTCTTTTGGAAATTGTGCACCCTCTTTTCAGAGTCTGGATCCGCCCATGGTTACACGGCTCAATACATCCACAACACTTACCCAACAGCGCCAGGCACAGTCGAAACGATCTCGCCAGCGTGCTGGCGACAAGTGGGCTACTCTCAGCTCGTATGGGCAGTGTTGATCATTCGCGGCGTTGCCTCATTCACCAGTATCACCACAGGTCAAAGCGGCTGGACCGTGAATAATATTGCTGGTCAGTGCATGCTATATATATATATATATATATATATATATATATATATATATATATATATATATATATATATATATATATATATATATATATATATATATATATATATATATATATATATATATATAAGAGCGCCGCCACTAACTGCGTGGTTTACTTTCACCTGATCACGTGAAACGTCCCTCAACGTCGACGTAGCAGACTGTTAATGCACAGAAGGTTGTGTTCGTAAAGCCTTATTGACTGGCTATTACAATGCCCATTGAAGATAGAAGGGGTCGTATATAAAGGGCTAGCTGAGGTTAATTCCAGTTGTGTTGAGTCGGACACCACTGGCTGACACGAATGAGACAAAGGCAGCATAAATATATACATCTACTTCTGACCAGATTATACTTATGAATAACCAGTCATGCCAGCAAGAATGTATGCTCGGAAATGCACACATTCGAATGAGCAATCGCATAAACAGACCACGTCGGGCAACATAATACAAATAAAACATTGTTGTAATAGCCTGGACTTGAGACTCGTTCAATTGTTTCCATTCAACTATCTGTCAAAATAGAAATTTCTGAACTGGTCTGGGTGGGATGTGATGCACGAATGCATGTTGGTTCATGTAACTATACTGCATATATACGGTCCATCCGATCCCTGTTTATACAGAGGCGTAGCAATGCTATAGAAAGTGGTCAGGCCAAAAAAATGCGAGTTTCGGATTTCTTCATTTGTGTGGCTACGCCTGTTTTCGCTCCTGACATTGTACTGCAGCCATCGTAGCATTGCCCTCTAACTTTATGTATGGACAGATTCATTCGTATTAAGCAATCTTTTATCAAGGCTGTGATGGAAGATGCATCAGCCCGTTCTAATTTCTGAAGACCAATGAAATCTTCGTGGGCCTCCAGTTTAGCTATTTCTCGCAATATTATCAAGCCCATGATCTGCAACATGTTATTTTGTATCTCCGCACTTGTGTATTTGTTTGTTTTTTTCTTAAGCCATACCATCAAACGGGGTTCATCTTCACCGCGTAGCCTACACAACTGGATACAATTAGAATCATTCTCATCTTTGCCTTGCCAACAATCGTAGGTTTGACAGAACCTTTAGCAAATTCTTTGTGTTAGTAGCTTTTTCTTCTCGTGCTCTGTTGACAAGTGTTCGCCGACATCACGTGTGTTCGCAGGTATAGTCAGCAGGCGTTCAACTGCTTCCTTGTGGCAATCAGACCTGTCTTGCTATGGAAATCCTATTTTACTTGCAGTTGCATCCTTCCAATTGGTAAAACCACGCGATATAAACGCAGGTTCTAGTACTGACGGTGCGATTAGATTCTGTTTGTAGGCTGTAACACAAACGTGACAGAATGTCTTGTCATGTGATGTGTTATAGTGAAGCCATGACCAGCGATCAAACCAGGCAGCTTGAAAGCTTATGTATACAGTCTTTGTTTTTCCAAACGACCGTTTAGGGAATTTGACTTGTTGTGGTTGGAAGGGTGTCTTTCCAACATCTGGTGTAGGTAGCTTCTCAGTTGTATTATCTTCAGCTGTTCCTGCTGACTTGTGATGCCATGTTGTGGTTCTGATGTTGCACTAATCGGACGATCAATAGGCATGCAAGCCGATGGATCGCGGATTGTGTCGTGTCCAACTGTTCCTGGGACGTGGAAAGAACTGTAATTTTGTGAAGCAGAATCTAGACTAGTGTGATTGTCCGTAGACCGAGAAGGTATTTCACTGTCTGCTCCTGTATCGACATCACAAGTTAACTCCCTCGAGGCTGCAGGATCACTAGATGTCAGGATCGCACCCTGTGACGTAGCTGCCTCGTCGCTGCTCAAACTGCTACTCTGGCTACAAGGATCGATCACATATGCTAGGGGTAAATTCTTGATGTCATCATCAGCTGTGTCTCCCAACATGACAGCATTCTCCAGCACTGTTCCAGAATTGCTGGTGTCATTCTTGTCAAGTACAACTATTAGGTCAAAATGTCCTGCATGCACATGTGTGTCCATAGTGTACGCAATGCGCACTGGTTCTCTTGTACCGTATGCCTCTGTTGGCAGTCTAGCCAGAAAATGCAAGTAATTACCTCTCACTTGGTAAACATCTATAGGCGACTTTATAATAAATGCCATTGCCGTGATCTCCAAGTACCCAGCATGTTCACCAGGCTTTTTCATCTCTTGAATCCGGCTAGAAATCGAAGCCTTGTGATTGTCTAGATCTCTATCCAACCGGAACTGCCAGTTTGTTTAATTTCTGCTAAGGAAATCACTTTCACGTTCCAGTAACGTCACGACCTCGGCCCGTAATAGATCAGCAGAGTATCTTTCTTCTCGTTCCAGTTCAGATATTCCGCAATCTGTTCGTTTGGTTTTTTATAGTTCACCGAGAAGGTAAGTTGCCATGCAGCGAAAAAAGCAGCGTCCATCACCGTATATTTTAACAATGTTCCCAATCGTCCCATCTTCGAAGGTACATGAACCACCATCACTTGTCAAGTCTTTGGTTCTGCATACACAAATCTTACTTATCAGGGGCTGAATATCCACCATTGCAAGGGAAAATGGGGGCAGCTGGTTCAAATAGGAGCTGAAGCACTAGGACAACTTTACGTCAAACATAATTACAAAATAATTATAGTAACCTCACCCTTAAACGGCGAGCGCAAATCCACGATGAATTTACAATTAATATATTGAACAATCGGCGCCATTACTCCACGAAGACACTGGTTTGCATTTGAGCTCTAGATTATTACTAAGACATGTAGCTTCCATTTATCTTACTTTTAAAAGTTGTTGTCATACAACATAAGTATAATTAATCTTTTTTTCAGTTTTGATGTCACTCAGTAACCTTCCATGTACACGTCCCTTGATGTCACTCAGTAACCTTCCATGTACACGACCCTTGATGTCACTCAGTAACCTTCCGTGTACACGACCCTTGATGTCACTCAGTAACCTTCCATGTACACGACCCTTGATGTCACTCAGTAACCTTCCATGTACACGACCCTTGATGTCACTCAGTAACCTTCCATGTACACGCCCCTTGATGTCACTCAGTAACCTTCCATGTTCACGCCCCTTGATGTCACTCAGTAACCTTCCATGTACACAACCCTTGGTGTCACTCAGTAACCTTCCATGTACACGCCCCTTGATGTCACTCAGTAACCTTCCATGTACACGCCCTTTGATGTCACTCAGTAACCTTCCATGTACACGACCCTTGATGTCACTCAGTAACCTTCCATGTACACGCCCCTTGATGTCACTCAGTAACCTTCCATGTACACGCCCCTTCAGGCTTCGCGTGAATAATGAACTTTCATATAAACTCTATAAACAATGTTCTTAACCCACTCCGATTTTGATGACATTTGACACACACAGGAGACACTGGATGTTTGTTTAATTACATCTTTACTTAGCACACTTGTTTCAGCCCACACTGTAAACAAGGTCAGTTTGAGTTTTTTTAAATGTATTGAAGTTTGTTCTCCCAAACCCACAATATATGTTTGGATTATGGCCTATGGTGGCAGCAGCAGCTTATGGACTTAGGGTTAGTATAATATAGTACACAATTGTGCAAATATATTTACATACGGATTTTGTATTAAATTAATTATGAACAAACGTGTTTTTATTAGTAAATTGACTAAAACAATTTGCATTGCGGTAACATCTGTGTTCGTATTTGTGCGTGCGGGTTTGCGTGCGCGCGTGATTTTATTCAGTTGTCCTGTCTTTTAGTACACTTACCTTGCATGGTTTGGCCACTCTCGCAAACTGGTCACCCCTTAGCGTAAGCCTTGACATCTTACTGGATATTACATTAAATAAGCCATTAGTCAGATATATTGTTCACTAAGAGTATGTCTGTCCTACTAATTTAAAATTGTCGAAGAAAATATACGTTAACAAGTTATTGAGCCGTGTTTAGTATATAGTGCACAAGGTGGCAGCACTAGCGCATCACAAATCGTAAAAATCGATGATGGTTAGAGAAACATAGTTCATATTTCCCTTTTTAACAAAAATACACGTAATTCATTATACTATTAATCACAGGAGAATTAACGAACGGTTGATTTAGCAATGCGCTGCGTCTTACCGTAGAACGAGGCTATTCACAGCCACCAATTTGCGAGATACCATCGGTTGTCGCAGCGTTTATTTTCGTAGAATAAATTTTAAGTATTTCACTTAAAGCAACTTTTCTAACACTTTGTTTGCATTGTATTGATTAAATAAGAATATTGATACTTTTCGTAAATATTTGATCCGGTGTCTTTGCAAAAAGGCTTATTCCGTTAACTATGACCAATTCATGCAACACCAGTATGTATTATTTTAATTATTATTTTAATTTAATTGTCACGTGCGCAATCGCGGACCAACTCCTTCTGTATTTGTCTGATTTGAATTTCCTCAAAAAATGTGTAATATTACAATGCACGCGTTACTAGGCGAAACAAAGCAGCAGTTAAGGCTGCGTTTATTTGTTCTACGCGTTAATGGGGCTGGCGGCCGCCGGGACATTTCCCTGAAGTAGTTGGACTAGATTACAGACGCAGTGACTCGTGTATAGAGTTGTCGCTCTTCCGCGCAAAAACCGCTCGTGTAAATCTAAGCAAAGTCATAGGTCACAACATTTTTTTTCTGTCTGGCTGTTGCTGTTGTATAGGCGAAAAGCACGCTCGCCAGAAACGTACGCATTTTCATGAAACGTGAAACCTTACAAAAACGCCATGAGCAGAGCAATAAACACGTATTTCATGTCTGTATGCGTTGTTATATGTATATCACTAAAGGTACATGAGAGCAACCATGTAAAAGAGTGAAATTATTACCTTTTTGTCAGAACGCATGTGCTTGTAATTTTTTTTATATAACCGGATGTTGTGTGAGCGAGATTACCAAACGGGATTATCGTAGATCAATATAAGGTCACGGTAAGAATTGCCGTCTGCTGGCCATAGAGTTACATCATTAATCACCCCCCTATAAACTACTAACTTACTAACGGGTGTTTTATTTATGTCTGTGTTGCTGGCCCACTCTGGCCTCATTCTACACGAAATCGCGTTTGACCATGTGACCCAAAGGCAACATCACGTGCACAGTATGGCGGCTATTTATGAAAAAAAATTATGTGACCAATAAATGTACTCATAAATAATTATTTGGAGCACATTTCTTCTGTTTCTTGACGCCAAAGTGTCGGTTGTATGTCACGGAATACACATGTGAAACGGTTAGTGCGTATCGCTTTTAAAACTGAAGTTATTAGTTCCGTAGCCATTTGCCTACGGAAAGCCCAAATACGCGCGTAGAAAAATCACGGCCAAGATCTCCGACCCTAGCTCAAGAGTGGGGCGGACGACTCTGCCTAGCTCATTAGACCCAGCGCGCCCGCAAGCGTCCAACCTTGTTTCCCCACGGCGCCCGTAAGCGCCCGCTGGGGAAAAAGGCTGTGGAGGTGGCGTCATCGGGTGGATTGATATGAAACTAAAACTAGCGGAATTCTACATATCTTAGCTATGAATTGTGGGTAAAATTAACATAATGGTCGTATTGAAAGTTTTGAAGATAATCGCGTTTAAAGTCGAGCGCTTGTGGTCTTTAAAAATGGCCGTAGAATAGATGCGTTCACTTCAGATGAAGTTTGCGCGATTTTAGGGATGACTCTTCGGATGAAGCTGCTTCTGAGATGGATGTGGAGGTAAGATTTATATGTGGTTCGATCTTTAACTGAGTGATAGTCTCGCTTATCCGACTCTCTCTCGGCTTCGTGAATCCGCCGAGAAGATCGTCTGGCAAACAGAAGCATGTTTTGACTGTTACCGTCGTCAGATGGCACCACGGGTATACGCAAAAATTATGGCGTCAGCAATTTTTTATGTAATCTGACGTATTGCTGCATTTTCGTGATCTTGTGACCAGTTGTGGTCTTATCTTATTCTCTGAATTTTCTCGATAGTTTGCAGTCCTTTTAGACAGGATGCATGAGGATGCGTGTCAAATGGAGACGCCAATAAAGGTTCACATACGCGGAGTGGCTGTAGAAAGAGTCGATTTATGCGTTGCATGTATGTGACAATCTAAACTTGTATATTGTAAAAAAACATAAAATTGTTCTATAATCATTTAAACACTTATGTGTGATAAAGTATGCTAAGCAGTTTATAACCCTTTTTTATTTTTTCAATATTTACGTTTGCGAAGTTATTCAACTTTTTAATGTCATAAAAAGGGGCACTTTTTACACTAGGAATAGAGTCCATTTCTTGTGATCTGGATGTTTGTGGACTGCACAGACCTTAAGTTAAGATGTTGACCTAATAAAGTGTGAACTCGACATGACCTTGCAATGACCTACTTGACCTTGCAATGACCGTTGACCTATTTATGTTAAAAATGCCCTAATTAAGTAATTATATATGACATGAGATCAGTAAGTTGAGGGAGGAGTGTAATTAAGGTAGAAAGTACACATTGACCTTAATACCCATTATTGACCTAATTACGTGTGTTAAAAAAATATGTTTAGTTAAGTATGGATTGTGGTGGTGTGATTCATGTCAACAGAGGCTGTAATTGTTGACCATAATACTGATCTTACAGTGACCTGATTATTTCACCTCCATTGACATTATTTACATTGACAAATTACCTATTTAGCCATAAATAATTATGCACGACAGTGGTGTTCGTAAATGTACTTGGGAAATGATGTACACATTTAACTTTACTACAATGTGAACTTTTGGAGACTAAATTATGTATAATTAAAGATGCCTCCTCAATTAAATTTTTTTGCCTTTCGTATTTCAAGTTCATTTTGCGAAAACTCAAGCCTACCTAGTATCCACTACGACTCCACTATTAAATTACTTAATGCTTGAACAAACATTACAGCTGCATCTTCAACTGATTTAGCCTATCGTAAATCTGGTTCATTTGCACAAACGAACTAGCATATTGCAGTGGATACTAGTTTGGTTTTTCGCAAAATTAATTTGAAGGAGGCACATTTGAGGAGGCACCAATAAGTGCATGAAAATCGAAATGCTGAAAAATCACAATTTTCAACTTCTAGGCATGTTGAGCTATATTATTATTCATGTGTATAGTTTTACATCAGAACA